>CM067503.1:24180315-24835315 GCA_034509495.1 Acestrorhynchus altus
AGCCCCGCCCCCTCTCTCTGACCAGTCAGAGTCTGTATTCAGGCTGAGCATCAGCCCCGCCCCCTCTCTCTGACCAGTCAGAGTCTGTATTCAGGCTGAGCATCAGCCCCGCCCCCTCTCTCTGATCAGTCAGAGTCTGTACATGTGGACAGAGCAGTAAACATGCACTGGAAGCTCCTTTGGCATTTAAACTGGGATTTAATTCAGTTGGAAAGCAGCTAATTTTAGTTTTTTGAGGTGATTACTCACCAATAATTCATCACACAGTGATGAGATCATGGTTAAATAGGGGTATTGTAGTTTGTTATGATATGGGTATGATGTTTGTATGCGAATCTTAAAGGTTAAAGAAGTTAAAGAGGGAATGTATGCTTGTATATATATATATATATATATATATATATATATATCTTTTAGCTTATTGTTATACATTCACGACATAATAAAGCACAATGTCACAAAAGGTCATCTCAAACTGCAGTCAAACAGGAGATTTACAAGAAGTGCTCTTGTAAAACTCTTTGTGGAGTGTAAAGACCCCCTGTATTGAGGTGTGGAGCATTATCATACAGCATTTACAGCATTTAGCTGACACTCTTATCCAGAGTGACTTACAAGGCTGCTCATATTAAAGAGGTGGGCTACAGTAATGTTAGGTGTCTTGCCCAAGGACTCTTATTGGTGTAGCACAGCATTATTGCCCTGAATGTGAATTGAACTCCAGTTGCCCACATGGCTTGGTGGCTCACTGGTGGTGTTATCTGTTGTGCCGCACTGGAGCACCAGAAATGTGTTTTTTGAAATGATAGTGCTCCAATACCTTTGGGATGAGAAACGGAAGAATGAGTAGGGATGATGATGATCAAACATCCTGACTCCACTACAGCTTGTGTCCTTGAAGAGCCTTCCCTGGACAGTAGAGAAAACAATGAATGAGCAGATGTCCCAATACACCTGTCCACATAGTGTAACTATAGTGAACAGAATGAATCAGTTTATTGTACATTCTCAGTTCTTCATAAGAATCTGAAATGTGAGGATTCTTCAGTCCACAATTTAAGTGAATCTTAAAGAAGAAGCTTGTTTTCAGATTTAATGCATAACTCACTGTTATCTGGAGAACATCTCTGCTTTTCTACGTGTGGGTAGATTGTGGCTGCTTGTCAAAAACTCTATTCCCACTGTCACTGTTTAACTCAGCTGCTCTTTTCTCTGCTGGGAAATATGATTATTGATGTTGGATGGCAACTCAAATTTGTATAACATGCTTGAAAATGTTATATTCAGTTGAGTTTATTTACTAAGCAAGCCAGTGTCTTTTGCACCATTGTAAAAATCCAGCAGCACACTTCCAGTCTTCCAGTTCCATCATATATCCCTGAGTCTTCCTTTTATTTTAAATTTATTTACTTTCTTTTCCCCAAATCCTTGTTTGATTCCTGGTTTGTGTCATGAATGCAAAATTCTGGACAGTCACTCTGGATGAATGCAAATTGCAGCGAATTCCCGACCAGTTTTTTGTTGCCAGTCCACCCCTACACGATGCTCCGCCCATTTATGTGGTAATGACAGTTATTTTAACACAGTAATCCTGCATCTCATTTTCTGATGCTTCGCCCAGTTCCATGGTTACACTAGTCTAATTTGCATGGTTATGCTACACCTATTTGCCTTATATTTATTATGTTGAAGACGGCAGAGATGAAAGAAAAATTGTATATTAAGAAGTATTTGAAAGGTTACTGAGGTTAGTTAGCTCACATTAGTTCCAACATTAAAGGCCCCATCCCTTCCCTCTCCAATCATTCCCTCCCAGTTATTACCATGTGAGTTAGTGTGGATGTGCTGGTGTGTCTGTAGGAAAAATAAAACTGGAAAAGTGGGACTTAAGGAAGGAGGAGATGACCAAATGTTTGGCCTTCTCTGAATGGTGTACTATTGCTGTGGTCAGTGCTGCTGCCCCAACTGTGCTAAAAGGAACAGAATTATTATGCATTTGGAATAGTGAGTTGCTTTTCTGCCTTTTTGCGCTTACAGCTGTAAAGGTGGATGTCTTTTTCACTAATGAGCGTATTCTCTCTTGGCAGTAGCTGGGCAGTTTGCTCTTATGTCAAAAGCTTGGCAGTGTGGTCAGCATGAGGGCACAGAGTTTATACAGATTAATGCTGTGTCCTGATTCAGCACATTATCTGCCATGGAGTCAGGGATCTACACTGAGACCAATTTAACAATGAACCAAATGTCCACTTATTTCATATTAAGTTGGGGAGGGCTGGTGTCCAGCACAGTTTGCTAAGCTCTCTGCTCAAACACACCTGGTTCTGCTTTTTGCATATTGACAGAAATGTGTGCACAATCCCCAGGACCAGTACCCTTTAAAAGGAATAGTTTAGGGTAATGGTTGTTTTTTAGTAATTTTTCTGTATAGACATATGACGAATTGTATAACAATTTGAATGCTTAAATGTGTCTTTACCTGGTCAATATATTCTTATTATATTCTAAAATGGTTCTACACAGCACCAAAAAAGTATCAGAGCCAATCTTAATTATTATTATTATTATTTTTTTTATCAGAGACTCCAGCAGAGCTCTCCTGTCCTGTGCTTAGTGAGTGGTCTGCATGGGCTATTAAGAGACAGTGGAAGGAAAATGCATGTCAAAAAAAGAAACAAAAAAAACATACCTTTAAAATTTTGTTTGGGATTTTAATGATACATATTGTATTTAAACATTTACTTATTATTCAATCATTTATTTTAGAATTCGTTCCGTTTCCTTATGTGTTTATTTTTAGACTTTACTTGCTTATTTGAAGAATGTTCTTATTTTTAAAGATTACTTGCACATTCTTAGAATTTATGGACATTTCTAGATAATCCAAACTGATTTGTGTAATGACCATTAGAGACACAAATTCTTGGATCATGAGCACAACTACAGACACTGTTCTATTCAGATTAAATATTCTCTATTTGTGTTTATTTGGTCACCTCTTCCCCTCCTTTCTGCAATCAAGCGTGTGTGTGTGTGTGTGTGTGTGTGTGTGTGTGTGTGTGTGTGTGGTGTGTGTGTGTGTGCGTGTGTACAGTATATACAGTACACTTTTCATACACACCTTCCAGTTCTTACTGAAAGTTACCAAAACTGTTTATTTTTGTTTTTGTTTTTGTTTTTTGTTTTGTTTTTCGTAAAAAATAATAAAAGATGTTTTTAACTAATTGGTCCCAACAGAGCTGAGCTGAGCTGAGCCTGGAAGGAAAAAGGAGGGCAATGGCAGCTACATTTACATTAGCTTAAAATCTTTCACTGCAATTTAGGGAAGGTGGAAGACCAGCAAAAAGCAATGTATCAAAAAAGAAACAAGGCTCTGGTGTCAAGACGTGGTTGAGGCTGCATTTCACTTTTGTTGTGGTTGTCAGTGGCAGAATGCCGATAACAGGAAATGTTTCGTTATGAGTTTAATGGAAGATGATTTCACCACTGGTGTACAGAGGAGCTGGGCACTGGAAACTCATGCAAACTGATTGATGTTTTAATTAACTATGGACTGTTTTTCAGGTGATGGTGTGAGGTTTCATACTACAGATCTGAGCGTATGTATATAGTGCTGTGGAAAGGCCTTATTCAGTCATGAACTTGATCTGAAACACAGCAGTGAGTGTGTTCACCTATAAAACTCTATATAACATTTCAGTTTGTATTCACAATGCCTGAAAGGAACTGTCCGACAAACCAATTGATTGCTAACCCAAGATGCAATAAACCTAAAATGTTCGGTCCTTCCTTTGCTTAAAGTAGGATAAGAGGCTGGGCTAACATTGGTAACACACGCTGGACATGGTCACCACCATCTCATCACATCTCATCTCATCTCATGCTATTTTAAGCTACTGTTCAGGCCCTAAGCCATAATAATTCTTAATTCATTTTCAATGTCAGAGAAAAGCAAAAACAATTTTATATACAAAGTTGACTTTTGTGTTCTTGTTAGGCTTTCTATTTATAACAGGTGAGCCATGAAGTGGAAAAGTTTCCAAGACAGGGATTAAGCCTAGCATTGAACTATATTTTGCTTTCTATGGAGGATCTTCAGTCAATGCTGTATAGTTCAGAAATAAGCTTTGTCCAGATAACTGACCCAAAATATACATTTTTACACCTGCACTCGAACTCTGGCTGGTTTGTGATAAAAAACAGTGATTAAACTCAAATATGGACCAAAACAACTATATCAAGACCCTTTGTTGGTGATCTCAGTCCAGTCCCAAACAAAAATTTTGAGCAGTTTTTTTGTGGTCCAATGTGAACATGATCCAACCTCGATTTTATCCAACTATCTGGCGAATTGAGCAGGTTTAATCTGAATGACTCTGCATGTGTAGTTTTAAGATGGTATATTGGTCAGATAATCACTACAGCTATGAACAAACACCATCTGCTGCTGGTCCAAGTTAAACTGCACACAAATCTGCCCTGGTCCAAAACACAGTACCTTTCTTTGTGTATTTAATAGCTTGCTCCTACCCAAGAGAGATCTGACCAATCAGCAGAGAGAACATTGTTTTTTTCTTGTGTGAAAACAATCCAAACCATTTCAGGAAATGCGACAAGTTCAAAGAATTGGTAACTGATTCAGACTAAAACAAACTAACTACCGGTATGAAAATGCCCGTACTTTACAGTCTTTGTTAGCAGCACAAGTTAGAACTGGCCCTAAACTGTAAACTTATCATTATCTGTTGAATTTAAAGTCCAACCTAAATCAATTTGATCAAATAACTTCATCAAACAAACTTTGCACTACTATCAACTAAAGTATGTATCTCTATGTGGAGCATAGTCAGGTTGGTTGTGCCTAGTTGATAACACCTTTAATCAGAGTGGTGATTCTGCTTGAACTGACGGGTGACTGTTGTGCCCCTGCTCTCACTGAAGCTATGAAATGTTTAGTAAGGTGGTATAAATTCAGCTGTGGAAAATAGCTGGTTTCTAAATTGCTGAAATAACAAGTTCAATCCGCTTCAAGAAAACAGACTGTATTCCTGTGTGAATACCTCCCGTTAATAAAACTAACGGCAATCTTAATTGATGTCCAAATGCTACAATGAAGAATTGTTCAACCATATAAAACTGTAACTCTGAGGAGATGCATTAAACTCTTTAATAGTTTCCAAGCTTCCAGCTTGCCCCATATAAACACCAGCATGATAAAATCTTACCTCCGCGATGGCCCTCCTGCAGTGCTGCTTTGGCTAACAAAGGTGAAATAATGAATTCAGACATGCTAAATTATGAATATAAGCAGTGTGGTAGTTCAAACACTCAGCGGTTGTTGCTGGCATGGATGGAATGGAATCTGAAGCAAAATCCCTTGGAAAATGAAAATGCTTAAATAGTATGTCAGTAAAATTGTGTGTTTTATTAAAGCAGAAAAGAAATCATGCAGGAATATTTACTAAATTAAATACATTGCACTTGTCCATTTACCAAACCAACAAAATAGAAAAAAAAAATAATTTTATAAGAGATAAGCTTAACAAAAAAGAAAATAATGGTTTTATATCTTTCTCAAGGTGCATTTATATCATAGAGGGAGACATATGTAACTGTGAAATCCTTTGTTTAGTGTACTACTGCATCTCAAGGACTTTTTTTCATTTAATTCAAAAATGTAAACGTTCGTGTATATTATAGTCATTAAAAATAAAGCTCATATAAATACAGAGTTTGAGTAATTTTCTTTTTAAATGTGTCCAGTTCAGCACACACACCCACAATCATGGGGAAGACTGCTGACCTAACAGCTGTCCACAATATTAATGAAAAGTTGAATGGAAGGGGAAAATGTGGTGGGAAAAGGTGCACAAGGAACAGGGATGATCATATCCTTGAGAGAATTGTCAACAAAAGTCCATTCAAGAACTAGGGTTGGCATTAAGAGTCACCACATACAGACAGCTCCAGCAAATGGGCTCCAACTGAAGCAGAAACAATGTCAGAAATGTCTTACCTGGGCTAAAGAGAAAAGGTACAAGATTTTGTTCACTGCTCCAAAATCCTCTTTTCAGACGAAAGAAAATTTTGCACTTCATTGGGAAATCAATAGTCCTGGAGTGTCAGCTCAAGCTCCTACAATCTAGAAGAAGAGTGGAAAGGCCCAGAATCCAGTTTGTCTGAAGTCCAGACAAACTGCCTGTTCTCATCACCTGGCCTTTCCTAACAATGATTGTGAACAATCCATAATCCTAACAGGCAAATTAAGGTGTGAGACCTTGGTAGTTCAAGGAAGCCTTTTCCTTTTTCACTCATTGTAAAAAATTGATTGATATTGCTTAAAATCTTGAAAAGGGTGTTTCATCTTTAACATTTGTTCTTGAGTATTAAAGTAGGTGGAATTACCAAGGAAAGATCCAAAGATCTCACTGAGGCCTTCAGAAAGAAGGTTGTAGATGCAACCGTTCCACTGTCCATTGTTTACAAATGAAACAACTATCAACATGAACAGGTCAGACCATCCTTGCAAATTCAGTCCAACAATACTAAAATCTCATCACAAGAACTATGGGTATATTTTTTTGGGAGGTGAGCAAGAAGGAAAACCTTACTAATAGACTAAGACTCAAGAATAATATCTCCAAGTACATTCCAGAAGTCCTGTTTTTTTTCTAGTTCTCTGGCTAATTTTAATATTGCCCTGAGGTTTTTGTCAGCAGTGAAAATCAAACTTTTTTTTCTCTTTCTGGTGGTAGATGCTGTCCTTTGGGAGGAGCTGGTGGGTGTGGTGGATGGATGGATGGATGGATGGATGGATGGATGGATGGATGGAGGGACTTTATTGGCCATTAAAGAAACTGTAGAGTTTCAGTAGTGACACATCAGATACAGACTCACATAAAGCAAAAGAAAAAGGGTAGAAGAGAGAATACTGCCTCAATAAGATAAAATCAAAGTAAAACAGCATATATTCATTTATTTATGTAAATATGTATTTATATGTATATATATTTAACATAATGTTTAAATGAGAGCAAAGTTAGTTTACTTTTCATTGATTGTCTTGAGGAGTATCAGCAATATTATCAGCATACAGTAATATGTACCTTGTACTATATATATACTACATACATTACAGCTGTGATCTGGGATTTATAACAGTGAACTATGACTGTCAAATGATCGTTTCCCTCAGTGATGAGCTCATGCAGTCACAGAGATTTTGAGTCATGTCAGAAATCTCACCTCTATTCAGGACAGTGAGCGTATTTCTAACACTGAGCTGAGAAGCCTCAGACTCTGACCCTCCACAGGTCCTGGAATGTGCTTTTGAACTTTGAAGATATAGATGTTTTTTAAAGAAATGTTTTTTAAACTGCATACTGACCTGACCACTCTTTCCTCATCCTGCTGGCTTCGCTCTTCTGATGCTCATGACACCTTTGTCTAATTCAAGGCTGTATAACAAAAGGGTTTTTATCAGATTCAGTCATAACTGAATATATCCTCTTCCTCATTTGTCTTTTTGGCACACAGGGATGTAGGTTGGATTGAGAGTTTACTGTCTACATTTTCCAGCTTTTACTGTAAAACTACAAGTCAGAAATTATTCAAGTACAATTATAGGCTGCTTTGGTACCTCTGGTTACAGTTAGTGGTTGACCCACTTTTCTCTCCCTCTCCCTCTCCTCTCTCTCTCTCTCACTCTCTCTCTCTCACTCTCTCTCTCTCTCTCTCTCTCTCTCTCTCTCTCTCTCTCTCTTCTTCCTCTGCTGTACATCAGTATACTGTTCCCCTCAGGGTCAATACTTTGATGGTTAATGTGAAGGGAATGTGCTGTACATCAACATTGAGGCCTCTTTTGCCATAATGTTGATGGATCACTAACACGGGTGCAGTTCATAGTCCAGGCTTTCCACACACTCTGCCTATTTTACACGTGTGTGTGTGTGTGTGTGTGTGTGTGTGTGTGTGTGCGTGTGTGTATGCGTGCGTGCGTGCGTGCGTGTGCTGACTCCACACAGTCATTAGCCTCAATATGGACTGATAGGGGCTGTAATGAAAGGCCTATGAAAGGATTTCTGGGTTTTCGGCCAAATACAGCACACAGTCAAGGACTCAGAGCCAGTTTAGGCAAGAAAGCATGGCTGTTATCTTTGGATGGAGCCTCAACAAACTCTATTTATCTCTGAGACCAAGAACTCCTCAAGGAGAACCAAAATCAGCAAATAGTAAATAAATCAGCTACACCCATCACTGTGAGCTTGTTGTGGAAACAGAGGAATACGAGAACAATATAGGAGCTATTTCCTGTTGTACATTATTCATAAACTAAACTATTATTCATTAAATAAACCAGACTCCACCCACAAGTGCTTTTGTCATAGGTAGTGTTGCTAGGTTTTATAGCTTTATGGAAAGTAACACAAACTCAGTTTATATCACAATACCTACATTTAGAATGTTATTAATATTCACCCTAATGAGACACTTTAACGCCACCTCAGTTTATATTTACATCTTTCTTAACCCCATTCCTCCTTTTCTCTTCTTTCTGTATAGTCACAGTTATTAATCAGTCAATCATGTATGTATTTTTAGAAAATGTATTTGTATAGTGATTTTTACAACTGATTTTGTCACTGAGCAGCTTCACAGAAATCAAGTGAACAGCAACACATGAACAACCCATAAGACATATCCCCTCCCAGTGAGCAAGCCAAAGGGGCAACAAAAAACAGCCTCAGAGCTGGAGGAAGAAACCTTGGGAGGAATCAGGCTCACAGGGCAGGGACCATCCTCCTCTGGTCAAACTACTGGACAATTCTTTTGAGATGGGGCAGGGAAGCTCTAGGTTAGCCTTCCATCAGCTTGGGCTGGTGGGTCATAATTGACTCTGGAAAGGTAGCGAGATGTAATTAACTTGGTGTTTAGATTTATGGAGAACAAAGAATGTAAACATCATCAGTGTGGCAGTTGACTCCAGCAGATCTGTCTATAACAGCCTAACTAATAGGAGCATCCTGAAAAATTGGCGTCCAACCGCTCCACTGTCACAAACCTGAGTGATCACATTATTAGTACTTTTCTGATATGGAATGGAGAACAAAATATCTGGCTGTGCTGCTTGCCACACATACTCACGTTTCGAGCTCTTGGAGCTCCAGAAATCTGCTCCACACTCTGTTTCTGCTGTTGTTTCCATTCCTGAAGATCTCTGCCTCAGTTAATATCACAATACCTAGATTTAGAGTGTTATTAATTATTAGGAGTGAGTATATTTTATGTTCATGTGCTACAACTGCAGAAGACCTCTTTGGGTTCAACGTTTGTCAGCTAAGAACAGAAGGTCTCTCTAGGAATCTCAATTTCTACTGGGGTACACCAATGGTAGAGTCAAAATTTAGCACCAATTGCATGAATCCATGAACACCACCTGCCTTGTGTAAACAGACCTGGGTGGAGGAGGTTGTGATAGGAATGGCGCATGTCTTCAGGAACAATCATATCAGAAGTTTTTTTTTCGTATTATTCTCTGTTATTTAATTGTGCTATCTGTCTCTATATTCACAATGTAATATGATATTGATATAACAATGACCTGCAGATGCACTGCTGCCCTGCATCCTGTCTGAAACCTTGTCCTGATGCTCAGCATGTGGAGTACATGTGAAGGTCCCACTATTCAACAAAAAGAGCCAATCAGCTTTCTTGTTGTGGATAAAGTTTAACCTTTACCTGAAAGAGCCAATCAATTTGCTCATTTCTATGTAAGTGGAGGAGGTTTAAGGTGCTAGTGGGGAATCCCCCCAACTCGATGAGGAGACTTACTTACAAACTTAGTATTCAGGTCAAGATGGGTTTTGTGTGTGTATGCATGTGTGTGTGTGTGTGTGTGTGTGTGTGTGTGTGTGTGTGTGTGTGTGTGTGTGTGTGTGTGTTATTGAACTGATTTTATCAGTGTTTTAAAATATGTTTGTAAAACACTCATTTCACCTTCAGTGTACAAAAGTTTGGTCTTGGCTCATTTATAGATGACAGAGTTAAAAAGAACTGGCTCCATCTCTCTGGCCTTTTCTACCAATGCAGAGCGGATTTCATTTCGGTTTGCGAACCTAATTTTGAACCATTTGGACCATTTCCACAAACCAAAAATATCTGCTGGAATGTGAAAAGTTTGTTCGCAATGCAATCAGAGGTTTCTCAGCATGAATCACTGTGGGCATCTCAAGTTGTTCAGGAGCAAGGAGCAATGACTTATGGAGCAATGACAGGAGCAGTTTGTCTCATATGTTGTGGTCTTGTTATCACCTAAAGATGATCCACATTTGCTTTATGGATCCATGTTGGCCAGACATTGGCCTCTGTTGATGACGTATTCTGAGATGTATGGTTTATGTCTGATGGGTATTAATGATTGAGATGACAGAAAACTAGTGAGTGCTGTTAATTCTAGATATTGAACTTGATTACACAGGCCTGTTACTCTGTTACTAAGCTGACATTACTTTACATTACCCCTAGACCCCCCTAGTCAAAGCTTAGCCTAGTTATAGATTTCTAGTGAGACCCTTGACCAGAAGCTGAAGGACCATTTGTGTTCTGAGGTGATGTAGGTGATTCTGCTCCTCTGACAACTTTGAGAAATACCCTATATTTGTAGCTTTAAAATGTGCAAAAAAAAGAATCATACACTGCATACAGTGGCTACAAACATTATAATAGATTTAAAAAAAACAAAAAACTAAACAATACATTATAAAACAATATACAACAGACTATACTATTGTATCTCAACCCTGGCCCTGTCCTGTACATTTTAGCTTTAACAGAGGAAAAGTGCTAAAATATGCAAAATATTCCTCCAGGATGCTTCCAGGGTTGGGAAACACTGATGATACAACCACTAAACAGTAGATAGAGGCTAGACAGAGTACAACGTTTAAGGGGAGGGTGGGAAATATCCTAGTTCACACTGATAGAAGCAGTTTATATACCATTTGTCTGCCAAGTCCAGACAATGTTCTAAATTCCATATGCTGAAGATATGAAACATCGAGTAGGATGAGCACTTCTTGAGCACACATCATGGGATGGTTTTGGAGTAAGCAGGTTTATAAAAACCTCCACTGTTCTCACCTCCGAGAGCTCTTAAAACCACTGCATTTGTCCACAATTTCGAGCAGTGCTGCATGGTTGAGAACATTTTTTTTGTGGCCAGAGAACGTTGTAGACTCATGTACACGATCTAAAAAAGACCTGGAGTGCCTGCAGCAGTGTTACTAGGCTTTGCACTTGGTCAGGTCCTGACCAAAACCACCCCTTTTAATTAGTAAAATATTGGTTTAGTAAAGCCAGTGATGTGACTCACTGTGCTATAAGAGAAACATTGAACTGATTATAACACCACAGTGCACTGGGGCAGGGCTGTGTGTCACACCAGAGTTCAACTCTTTGAAGAGTGTGTGAAATGTGTATTTTCAGTGCCGAGGTTTGCTGGTTTATGATAACCACATACTGTAACCTGTCTTTTTCCATGATGCCATGCTGATAGACCTCCTTTCTCAACAGGCCCAACTTCCAATGTACTGTGAATGTAAGGAGGTGGGCATGTGGGGGGGGGTTGTTTTTGTTTAACAGACAGAGTTCCATGGCTACCTTCTGAATTAAGAAATCCCCCCTGTGTCTTGTTCAGGATAACCTTTGCCCCTTATACACATGACTGTGTGTGGTTTGCTACACTAAACCCCCTTCACTGTAAGTCCCCATCCAGGTAAGAAGTGGAACTGTGTGCTGTGGGTCTGATGAGTGTGTGAATGTTCGTGTTGTAGACCAGCTGTGTGGGAGGGAGCTGTACAGACCTGCATGTCCTGAATGCTAAAGTTGAGGGTGACGACTCACGTGCTTTCTTTTGGGCTGAAAAATCCCTCATCTCTTATATAGGTAGATTGGTAGGTACTTAATTGATCCAGAGGGAAGTTGAGGCAATTTCCTTTTCTCCTGCTTAATGCAGAAAACTATTCAATGATTGTCCCTTAAAGTCAGTGTGTGTGTGTGTGTGTGTGTGTGTGTGTGTGTGTGTGTGTGTGTGTGTGTGTGTGTGTGTGTGTGTGTGTGAAATGTCAGAGAAATCCTTGTGCAACCAAGGAGCAGAGAGCATCAGAAAACCGTAATAACACTCGAAAGCATTTGTTTTTACAAATGTCCATTTTACGAATATCTTTCACAGATGGATTGTCAGCACCATGTAGAAATGTGGCTGGTATGGTGGCAACACAGGTCCCCAGCTGGCCTGGAGTTGTGGGTTCAATCCCTGTTTTATCTAATGCCTGTGGATTCCTCTGGGTACTCTAGGGTATTCCTGCCTTGTGACTCGATTTCTGGGTAGGCTCCAGACCCAGTGTGACCCTAACAAAGAAAAAGCGAAAAGAGGACGGACGGATGGATGTAAGGATGGAGAAATGTCTGATGATCATGAAGAAACATATTTGTGCAAATCAGCTGAATAATTAGTGAGTTACTGCTGATTTAATCATACCTCAATACACACGCACACATGTCTTTACAAGTCTCACCAAATGCTGTGTATTTTGCTGTATCTGTGAGTGAAAAATGGTAACAAGGGTCTTTGAGCCCCCTCACGATAAATGGGGATGGTGGGAGAGGGAGACAAAACATGATATTATTGGTAAATATTATTTTGCTTCTCCCATTGGTTCCTGGTAATGCACACTAACATGAGCTTGATTACCCAACAGAAGCACAATGTATCATAACACACAAAAAAATAAATTTGACTGTACAGCACAATAATTCAAAGGGCCTGAAAAATCTCATAATAAATTATTACTGTAGATTATTACTTTTTCATGTAGGAAAAGAAAATCGACTGGTGTGTTTGGGGAGGGGAGTGGAGGGGAGGGGAGGGGAGGGGAGGTGAGCTGGCTTTGCGTGTATTAGTCTCTGCATCCTCATATGCCCCAAGCCTGTGCAGTTCAAAGAGCTTCAATACTGATGGCTTTGGCCTGTTTGTGCAGCAAACACACAAGTATTCACACACTGGTGAGAGGAGACACAGAGACTAAACACACACACACACACACACCATGTAGGACACACACACTGTGTAGAAGCATGAGATCCAAGGGATGAAAAGATAATCTGTTATACACAAATGTAGACACCAATAGGAGGCGCTCTGTTCACTTTTTGTTCACTTTTAGTGAGCAAAAATGATATTAAATTCCTTTTATTTTCTAGTCCTTGATTGGTAGCTTTGTACTTAAGTTTAAAACTCCACTCCATGTGACTGGTTAAGCCACTAAGTCAGAATATCTGTTCATGTCCACTGGTTAGTGTTTAGCATGCCCTTATAGAAAGTAGAGATATAGAGAGTAGAAATATAGAGAGTAGAGAGTCGACTGAGGTTAGTACACTGTGGTGGGGAATATTTGCAGGCTAGAAGCCCAGTGTCAGTGCCCATGAAACAGACACAGTCTATAAATTAATGTGAACAAATCAGGACACCCCATGAAAACCTGCCTTTTTTAACATATTTAAACATATGATCATTTGATCTTCATTTGAACAGTACTCAGAGATGGAGATTATGTAACTAAACACATAAAGAAAGAAACAAAACAGAAATCTCAAAACAATTAGTAATTAGCCATTACACTGTCCAGACAAAAAGTGGAGAACTTTCAAATAAATTGCCAATATGGCCAGGGTTTCCTAGCAAATACAGTTCTGACAATCAATTTTTTATTCATTTGACTTTTCGTACAGCACATATACATGTTTGCTGCTGAAACCCGTTTTCTTCTCCCATAAAGTAGTAAGTTTGGAGATTTTAATATTTTGGATTTTATATAGTCAGCTCATTATACATCTGCTTCTTTTTTTCCCCATTCCACCTAAAAAAATGCAGCTGTTACCTTCAGGTGTTCGTAAGGATTCCACAGTGTAAAGGCTTCACCATTTACTGTGGAGTGTAAATTTCCAACAAGAAGCAGACAAATATAGAGCCAATTTCAGACTATATGTCCTACTCTAGAAACCACATGTATCTATGATTAGATCACTGAAATTGATGATGCTACTGTCACTTTGTAATGATATTTTTATTTCATTTTGCCACCAGTACATTCATTTTAGAACATTTTAATAACTCCATAGTCACCTAGGTTTAATCAAATAAACGTTCCACCATACATTACAGTATTTGTACTTGGTTACGTGTATGTGAACGTCCTATAGTCCAACCCCATCCATTTATGACTTGCAGAACATTCATTAAAGGTAAAAAAAAGAGCCGGTGTGCTTGGTTTGGCTGAGCCTGATCGGCTGAGCAGGACTTTACTGTGCTGGGTTTTAACTGAGCACTAGCTGGCCTATGTGCTTGTATTTATGTTGAGCCTGTCTAAACATTTGAGAAGCGCATGGTCAGATGGATGATGGCAGCAGATTTCATCATAAAGCTGTGATGTGCAAACTTTGCAGGAGGGCCGTTCGAGCTCTCCTGTCAACAGTGTGGGACAGTCTGAACAGTTCAATCAGCAAATACCATAAAACATAGTGTGAATGTCTCTCTGGAAGAATAGCCCCTCTTTCTCAGAGTGGCTCATTTCAATGAAAACTCAATGCTCTTCATTTTTCGAAGTAGAAAAGTAGCATGTCAACTTTCGTACAACGTATCATTTGCATTTCACTGCTAGTGTACACCTTTTCAGCCTCCAGCAGTAATGGCTGTGCCTATTCATACTGGAACGACAAAGGTTATTTTACCTGGATTGCAGGCACAGTACAGAGCTGTCAATCAGAACAGAGCTCATTTACATGTATTACTCTTAAAGGCACAGTAACAAAAACAACCCTTTAAATTCTAAGGGATAAGAAGACGATGGAAATGAGCATGTTGGTTTTGTTGCATAAAACACAGATCCTCCAAGTGGTAAGAAAAAGAGACAAACACAGGATTTGGGCCTTTCATGAAGAGTCACTCTCTCTGCTAAACACTAAGGGGAATATGTGATCTCATTCAGACTGATAAAAACGTACAAAAACATTTGCAGTTTCTCTTTTTCTTTTTTTCGGAGAGTGATAACAGAGGCTATGCAACATGGCTAAGTGAACTTATGACTTGCGAAAGACACACTGTCCTTGTCATAACAGTCATCTCTGGAGTTAGATTACCAAAAAATATAGAGAGAGAGATGTGCTGTCAAACAAATGAAACATTCACACAGGATTTTTTACATACAAGGTTGAGGATTCATATTAGCATTCTTAGTGTGTTCTTAATGGGTTATTGAATGATATTCAACCCCAACTAGAGACTAACTCATACCTTAGTGTAGGTATTGTAATACAAACTATGACATGAATTAGTGTCTCTCATTAGGGTGAATATTAATAACACTCTAAATGTAGGTATTGTGATAGAAACTAAATGTGTGTTACAGTCTCTTATTGGGGTGAATATTAATAACACTCTAAATTGTGATAAAAAAAAAAAAACACTGTAATATAAACTGAGGTGGAGTTATAGTCTCTTATTAGGGCTGAATGGGATTTTGTGGTATCAGTCTTCTGTAAACCTTGTACAACCTCAATGCCACAGCTAATGAAGTACACAAATGTGGCCAGAGCCTGGAAAGGTCAGTTAATATGTCTGCAGACGTTCTCATCATTATTAGCACAGATCCTGTTAAACACAATAACTCACCTATCACAAGGGAGAACAGGGAGACTCTGTCTCCTGCTCTCTCCTTCTCTCTCCCAGCATGTGCTGCCTTGAAAAATCACCCTGAAAGTTTCCACGAACCCCACCTACTCTGAGACTGGACAGCCGCTGCTCTGAGCAGTGGGATGATGTTTACCTTTCTCCACAAGCCAAACTCTCTCTCTTTCCTTCTCTCCCTCCTCATTGCCTCTCTGCAAGGGAGTTTCCAACTCCAGAAGACACCTACTTTGCTTTCAGATCTGTTCCTCCTCCCCGATTTCAGAAAGTGAAATAATACCTTTTCCCTGAAATCCATCTGAAATTAAAGGTTTTTACCTTGTTAATTTTGTGCTATAGACATCATTTAAATGACTCGATTTTCTCCATTTCTTTTAATGACATTTGCAGCTTTTAAAGCAAGATTTTTTTTTGATGACCTCACAGTGTACACAAGGGTGGGGGAACAATAATATTAATCAATGATATCATGTTTCACATTATAATTATTGATAAATATGTACATTAGCTTCATAGCTCCAATGTAAGCTACAGGACTAACTTCAGACTTCAAACATGACTGAAAACAGTGGCGATAAGATATGGTGTTACTATGGCAACCGGAACCTCTCATCATGTTTGGGCTTCACTCGCTGGTTCACTCCTGCACAGTTTCCCTGTCAAATTGGCAGTAGTTTGAATTGAAAAAATGGTCATGGTTGGAAATGATGAATTTGCAGGGCATTATTTGTGATGGACTTTATAAATGAACTGCATCACCAAACATATTTGATAGTTTGATGACAGATGAAAACTAATGATATTATGAGCGAATTGCTGAAAACCTAAGTACAGATAATTGTGGACAGCGAGATAAGGGGCTGACTCGCCAGGATGATGACAGGCTATTGATAAGTTTACATTCTGTCTTTAAAATGGTCTTGAATTTTATGTTTTCAGTTAGTCAAGTCAGTATGAAAAATCAGATGTTAAATGCTAGAAGATGTTTTGTGTTTAGATTAAAGATTGAATTTATATATATATATATATATAGTTTGGGCATGTCTTGAGCTAGTACAAAAATGTACACATTGCCAATTAGTCATGCCTGTTCAGTCACAATGTCATGTCATTCAGCATGGCATGAGGTTTAGCTGAATTCATTTCTAATTAATTAATAATATCTTGTATTTTGACTTATAATGTCATTATTATTAGAATAGTTTCTGCTGGAATACATGCAATAAACAAGCTGAACGTGAACTAACCCATGCCCAATTTAGTGCAGTCACTAAACAAAAACAAAACTTTGAATAAATGCAATACATAATGTTTGTTTAAGAAGTTTTTCTTTTAAGTCTTGCAGCATACTGATTCAGATATACTTTCAAGTGCAGCGTAAAAGTGCCTTAACTCAACTACAGCGTGCACTCACATTGTGTCTGAAATTCAATTTAATCCTGCTGCTAAGTGCACAGAATTGCAATGTGTGTGTTTCCACAGCTCATGAACTATGCATTTAGGCTCAGTACACCAGGCACACAACACCCAATCTCCCCATCTACCAATGCTTTCTTTCGAGGGACGCAAACTCAGCTCATTTTTGTAAGACTACTCTTATAGTTGAAAGCTTTCTCGAAAGTTGGGATAGTTTTAAAGTGAAATATTTACAAATATTATGCAAGCAAGTCAATATCTCCTGAGACACATACTTAAACAAGCCTGGTGTGTTGTGACATTTAAGAAGTGGCACTGGATTTCTGAACTTTCATACTGTTGAGGAAAAACCTATCGGTGAATATACACATTTAGAACTGGGCAGCAGTTCTAACAAACTGACTGCATCAGCAAAAATGGCTCCCAACCAGCTGCAGATAAAGGTTGGCCTGTGTTGGCTCACATTTTCTGCACTACTTTTAGTATCTCTGACACTACATAGCATTTGTTAACAACACAAAGCTCCAGATATAGCTCCAGAGTGGCCCTTTTTGAGGGAAAAAAAATAATATCTATAAAATTCAGGCTTTTACAAAGCTGCCAAGTTAGTAGCTAAGCTACCATACATTTGTCCACATTTATAAATAACAGTGTCATAAAGTGAGCCACAATAGCAAGTCTACACCGACATGCCAAAATTTAATTTCAAAATTTCTTCCAATTTTCCATCCTAATTTGGAAATGCCAATTACCCAATCCCATTAGAACTCTCCCCCTATCACATAGGATACTCCCAACCTTTGGAAGGTTTGGAAGACAAGCACATGCCTCCTCCGATACACGTGAAGCCGGCCACAGCACCTTTTGAAACTTGTCTCTATTGCAGCATTGCTGTAGTAGTTTGTGAATTGATTATGAAGTGTTAGCTCAGAAGACAGTATAAGTTGTGAGGTGTTATCTTGTGAGTGAGGTTCTACACTGCCAATGTGCTCATGGCAAGGCGGTGAATTATTGGAGTTAAAGCAAGGCCTGATAGTGGGGGTCAAATGGATAGAATATTCAATTCAAACTTCTGCAGGCATTTAACATTCCTCTGACCACAGTGTCACGTGTACTGGGAATACACCATCAAGTGCAAAGAAAGTATTACAAATAAGTTCCAGAAGATTAATAAATGTCTGGTGTATTTGACCAGTATTGCACTATATTTAATAAATCCAGCTAGGTCCACTCTAGTGTTCTGCCCTGTCTTCGAGTCTGAGCAATGAGGTGAGCTAAAGATAACATTAAAGATTTTTAGTAAGCTAGGTAGCTCACCAAATATCTGCATGTCCAGTGAATCTGTGCTTCATTCACCCAGCTCAGCATTCTGTTTGCATGCATACCAGGAAAATTGATATCAGCCTTTAAGATTTCATTGCTTAAAAACTGGATACTTAATCTTTACTTAGTGGCTCCTTTTCCACTCCTTCAGAGGCTGACCTCAGGCTCCCCTGCCACCCCAACCCTGGCTGCCCATGCAAACTTATTGTGAAAGGTAATGTTAATGTTGATAAATCCTTCTGGCTAAGCATTAAGTTGTCTAATATCTTAATCACCTCTACTGTGATGGCATTGTTTGTATATCGTTTATGATTCATTGAGCCATCTTGCTTTATGTTAACAGTTGTACCAGTTACCCCACTGCCAACTAACCATGCCACTTAACCACACCTATTTGTATTTGCTGTGTTTACTGTCTCAATTATATAACCTGTTGTAATTTCGTTTTTACTGTTTATGATCAGTGATTTGCCCAGCTTACTTACTGCAAAGCTTGGTAAACAGCTGGTTCCACTGCCCAACAACAGACTAGTTGTGAAATTGCAGTCCAACTGTTAGGGGAACCCTCTCCCCCATTTATCTGTTGTGTGATGTGAACACCACCACTCTAACTTCTGAATAAGGCCCCACTTTTCGAGTTTTTTTTTGACATCTGTTGGATTTTTCATTGGTTTGGGTCTTTTTAAGGTAACAGTTAGGACCATACTCATTGGTAGCTGTCAATTTCCAGGTTAGCTTAAGTGTGAATTCAATTAACTTGAGATAAGCCAACATCCTCTGCAAAATAAATTAAACAAACAAAAAAAAAATTGTAAACTCACCAAATAAATAGCAGGCCCTATTGTATGTTACACTTGGGAAAAGTGTTTCTTATAATATTTTGGTTGGCGCCCCAAGTTTTTGGATGCCTCAGACCCATAGATTAAAATGACTGAATATGTTTAGGGCAAGTCATATTATTTATTATAATTTTTTCAAAAAATATGCCTTTAATGAAAACTTCTCCTGGCTTTCATGTATCACCCTTCACTCTATTTGCAATTAAAATCAATTGTAAGAATTCGTGACAGTGATTTCTAGTGACTGTGCTATTGGCAGAGTGGAAAGCTGGTCTGTGTGACAACTCTGCCCTGGAAACTGTCACGCAGTTCAGTTCAGGATCCCTTTTTGGCCACCTTTTGCACATTATTGTTATTCTTTAGTCTAACTTTTGGTGCTTTCCTCTGGAACGCTGAGGTTTACACTCTACAGACTACTTCTCTGTACGCTTCCAAAACATATTTGGCTTTCTTGGATTTGCATCAACTGTAATGAAATTATTCAGATTCCTGAAGGACTGTGATGGAAAATATGCTGTGGAGATTTTGGATGATGAAGAGCACCTCGTCCAATTACTGCAAAACACCTGTTCAGTTTTAAACAACCAAATAGTAAGATGTCAAGTCCAATCAGTAGAAAAATAGACTCTGAACCATGTGGATCCAGCATGCGATTTGTTTGGCCAGCTGAATGGTCAGACACATGCACTGTCCATGCTGAAGTTAACTGCAGAGAAGTTCTACCGCCACCTAATGGGCATGTAATGCAAGTGAATTCAAGTGTAGGAGCTATCAAATCTGGTACATTCTTCAAAATAAGGAAATCACTAGTGATTTTAGCAACATAAAAAAAAAACCTTGAAGATCATGGAAGAAAAATAAAGTAGATCATCTTATAAGTCTAAACATCTATTTATGAAATGGTAGGGATATCACTGTCAAATCTACAATCAAATACACAATACACCTATCTAAACAGATGCCTAGAACCTAAACCCCAAAATAAAAACAAGAAAGCAGGAGATGATGTAGCACACTCTGGAATGATGGTGTGATGTTCTATTATGCAGTGACACCTATATAATATAAAATATAACCTTCATGGAAGACTCAAAAAAAACCATTCCTGTTTCCTTTAATTATCCCAGAATCTGTAAATAAAACAGGTAGATATACATTAAAATAAACAAGTGAACAACTATGTAATAAGTTTTAATTACATTTTGCCATGCTGTGTATAGTCAGTTATGTAATGCATTTATTCACTATCTAATCAAATTCCAAAACACTGAACATGTGCAGACATTTGATAATGTACTTCTATTACAAATGATAGTTTTAAGTATGCTGTAAATAACATACGGGATGTCATTATCTTACATCAGCTCCACAATGGGAGAGCACATGAAGCAGATAGAGCATTTCAAAGCAACAATGACTTAACTGTTGCTTTCTATTAAAAACACATGCTTCATTTTCCTCTCCACCCACTTTTTGTTCTATTGTAACACAAAATGTGGTTGTGAGCTTGGACAAGCTCTCCAGAATACTGGTACAAATCCCAATCTACCATAATTATGACTCCCTCTGCTGGGAGCAGTGGTTCTCAGTCCTGGTCCTAGGGTACCACTGCACTGCTTGCTTAGTGTTTTCTGCTCTAACACACTCAGTTAGACTGAGAAAGGGCTCATTTGTTCTAAAATTCTGAAACAAGTGGGGCAGTGGTACTCCAGGACCAGACTTATGAACCACTTGCTCATTGTCTCAGCCCTAATAAATCCTCTCTACACATGCAAGCTGCCTCAACCTGTTCATTACAATGAGAGACTGTAATTCTCACTGTAATTATCTACATTGAGTGATATTAATATTCACCTTAATCAGACTGTAACTCCACCTCAATTTATATCACAATACCTACATTTAGTGTTACTGATGTTGAGCCCCAATGACAGACTGTCACTCCACCTCCAATGATGCAGTGCAGGATTGTGAATAGAAAACTCAACATTATGTAACAACTCTAAATGAATATTGTCATGGTTTAATGTGAATTTGAGTATTTCGACAAAAATGTTGAGGACAGTGTGTTTGCCAGTATTCTGTAAAGTGTTTCTGACCCAGAAAACAACCCATTTCTTAGCACAGTGTGGGTAGACAAATCAGGATTAGGACTGACTGGTACCTTGAATCAATTCTCAAAAGATACTACTTCTATGCTACAAAGTAAAACCAGAAAACATTGTGTTGGAAGAGAATGTATTTATTGGCTGTAACAGATTGTGGACTAAGCAAGAATTCTCATTGACAACATGCATATTGTTGCTGTGATGCAAAAAACATATATGCTGTGTCACAGTTTCATGATGAACAGACCAATAGAAATTATTTTCTGCTGAAGAACAATGTCCAAATGTCTAGGTTTTGCATGACAGCAACAATACTAGTGCATCTCAAAAAATGTGAATATTGTGGTTTAGTTTTTTTCAATAACTTTGTCATATATTTTATATTGATTACATTTAATGTTATATACTTCAAGCTTTCCAAGATTTTGTTTTAATTTTGATACTGATTTGTATTTTAGTCAAACCTGAATTTAAATATTGTAATACTATGAGATTCTGGATTTCTGATTTTCATGAAAGTCATCCTGATCAACAGTAAGAAAGGTATGAAATATCTCACTAGACGTAATTAATATAAAATCTGCCTCTAAAATTATTGAAATTATGAACACGTATAAACTTTTTCACAAAATTCTAATTTTCTGAAATGCACTAGTATCTATATAATATTAAGCAGCAGCCTAGATTTTGAAACAGGCAAGACTAAGCTCACAGATGCTGATATGCATTTTTTGATACTTAGTAGGACTTGATTAATTCAGACAGCAACCATGAAAGTGTTGAATTTAAGAAATTCAATATGATACCAATAAGTATGAGTAAAAAGTGCTTTTTGTGCAACAATCTTTACAATTGTATGCATAGATTCCCTAACAAAACAACAGAATCATAAGGTAAAAATGGGTAATGAATCACTGTTGCTGCTTCAGGACACCAGCAGACGCTTTTTAAAATATTGAAAAGCAAAATACGTGGCCCCTCCCAGTAATCCGATCAGTAAAGTGGTGCCTATAAAAGAAGGGGCTCTTTTCTTGGCCACTCTGAATGCAGTAGGCAGCACAGCAGATATCAGGATGTTATTGACGTGTCCGAGCACCCTACGAAATGTGGGCCGCTCCAGGACTCGTTCATAATAAGTCTCCAGATTAACTCGTGTGCCACTACCCCAGTACCTGCGGGACAGACCCAGGAATTTGAGCCGGTGAAGAGTAACAGCGAGGGAAACATCGGCCAAGCTGAAAAACTCCCCACACAACCAGGCCTGCTGACTGCCCTCTTCTACACAGTTAGAAAGACAGAGAGAGAGAGAGAGAGAGAGAGAGAGAGAGAGAGATGGGTAAAAGATGGGTACACACTCCCTGGCTACTAAATTAGAACCCCTTCCCTTGTAGCTCGACCTTGCTGGTGTGACCATTCTCACTGTTGTGTAGAGCAGTGTTTCCCAACCCTGTTCCAGGAGGCACACCTGCTCTGCATGTTTTCGAGCTTAACCTGCTCCCCACACACCTGATTCAACTAATCAGCTCATTAACAAGCCCTTCAGAGTTGCAAGGGGTGTGTTAAAGCTAAAATGTGTAGGGCAGGTGTGCCTCCAGGAACGGGGTTGGGAAACACTGGTGTAGAGAATGGTCAACAACCCTTAAAATATCAGGTCAACAGAAATTGACTAATGTTAAATGTGGTAGATGAAGGCTTATAAATAAATGGAGCTGTAACTGTACCACATAACGGAACAATACAGTGTAGGGTTTATGACGTAGTGGAATTACATTGTAGGGGTTTCTAAAGAGTGTACAAAGGAAATAATAAAGAATTTTAAAAAATCATGACAAAAAAGCAATTACCAGTATTTAGAAATTAAGCTAAATACTACTGAAGCCTGTGCTACCTGGTGTTTCCTCTGCAGCTCAGTCTCCACCTGATCCATAACTTTCTCCAGTTCATCCAGAATCTTCTTTAAAAACTTTACATTGTCGTGGTCAAACAGCTTCGTCTGGACAGGCGGGAAAATTAGTATTCGTGCACGTTGCCATATTCCACAGTAAAAGCTATAGCTACAGATTTTATATCACAGTATAAAAGTATGTGTTGCTATATTTATTGGCTGCACAGTAATACGCTCAGAATTTAGGTCACATCACTATGATGTGAACCGAACTCTGTGACAATACTGAACAATATTATTAACAAACACAAAAGTGTGAAATATATTACTTTTCATAGTGAAATTCTTATGTTTTAACACTTTTTAATGATTTTAGTACTTACTTTCAGGCGCCTTTGTTTTGCTATATAAGCATCCTTAAGCTCTGGGTTGTCTTCTGCCAGTTTCTTCAGCTCTGACTCCATATTGCCAATCTGTGCTGTGGCAGAAGGAAAAAAAACAGCAGTTGTCCATGTCATCAAATAACACCATTAGAAAGTTGAGCAAAATTTATAAAATAATACTAGTTTTGGTATAAAGCATACTGAATTAATCTATATTCACCATTTAATTTATATGCACTATAATGCATAATAACTTTATATAATCAACCAAGTAATGTTAAAAAGCATTATAGCTTTTTTTACAGCAAAACTAGCTGACCTTTCCTTGGTACTGTTTTAAGATCATGGAAAAGGACAGACTGTATAACCATCAATACTGCACCAATGTATGAGCTCTGTTCCTGGGCTCTAATTTAATGTTCTTCCAGATACAGTATAATGAGACAAACAATAGAAGACACCCCCTACAGTTCCCATAGTGTATTACAGTCTGCCAGAATGATCATGTGGGTCACATCAACATTATAAAGTGCTTTTTAAATAAAACAAAAGTCATATAAACTTGTTTCCCACAGTGTATTACAGTACATTATAAATTACATTTTATATAATACATGTATGTTGTGTAATACATCAAATACACATTACAAATATAATATTAATATTACAAATTATATATATATATATATATATATATATATATGTGTGTGTGTGTTGATTTCTGTTCTACGCTGTGGTAGAGACTATTTTCTAAATGTAAAATGAACTATCCGCCATTGCTTCATGATGAGGAGGTCAAGCAACAGGCTACAGTGTGGACTCAAGGATCTCTGATATGATTGTCTGGAAATTGAGGTGGACACTGGGCCTCACAAGCACAAGAAGAACACAATAGTCTATAAAGTGCTTCCATTAAGATGTACACAGTCTCAAAATGTTTGTATGAATAAAATGATCTGCTCCTAACCATGCTATAGGTGCATAACATCCCAAAGACAATCACAAGTCTCATGTGACATGTTCTTTGCTTCAAGTATTAACTTAAAAAAGAAATAACAAACGATACATTAAAATCAAATGAAATTACACACCTCTTCCAATACTTATTATTAAATAGATCAACTTCCAGTAGCCTGTACAGAAGAACCGGTTGCCTAAATATTTTGTCTTGGGTAAAAAATATGGGTGTCAGGAACAATGAACTTAACTGATGAGACTCAGAAGCAGAAGTACTAGCAGGGGTTGAGGATTTAATGTAAATTAACACAAAGAACAAAACAAAATGATAAAACACTGAACAAAGGACTGATAAATAAACAAACAGGATTTTGACTGAAATGACTAACTGATAAACAAAATTAACAAACCCATATGGAGACAGGACCAACAGAAAGTAACCATTACAGAAACAAAGCATGACAGGAACGAACCATGACAGAAACAGATAATTGGCTGGAAAAAAAGGGGGTTATATACACAGAGAACATAGGACACACCAGGAATATAATCATGACTGGGCAAAGTCACAAATAAGACACAGCTGGGAATGGGTGGAGACAGTCATATGTTCAGAAGCAGGAGGGGAGAATAAACAAAACAAAAGGAGCCACCCGCACCTTGCCGCCCAGCCAGCAGAGGACAGCCATCTACCAATCAGGGTCACAATCACCCTGATTGAGATCAGGTGTGTGGAAGCTATTTAAGGCTTCCTCGTGTGCTGTGTCTTGGTGTGTCTATGCTGAAAAGCTGCCGGAAATTCCTTTGTATTTTCCGCCTTTAAAAAGGAGTGCTGCTTTACTTTCTCTCCTTTGAAAAGAAGGAGAACTTCTCTACTTTTCCTCCTTTAAAGAGAAGCACCTCTCTAGTTTCCCCCCCTTAAAAGCAGGAGTGGTTTTCTGTTCACCTTTGTCCTCCTTTTGAAGGAGTAGTTTTGTTTTTTCACATTTTCCCTTCTCACTGAGGAGTGGTTTTCAGTTGGCCCCTCTAGACTCCAGCCAAGCTTATAGGCCGGGTTGCTCACCTCATTTCCTGGGCAACAAGTTAGCTCACTCAGTAGTGTGTTTGCCTGTTAAGTCTTACGTGCCCTAGTAGGGGTTCAAATCCAGTGTCATATTTGTTTATTTTTTGTTTATCCATTTCTTCCTTTCCTTTTCAGAGCATTGGTAAATCCTCCACCAGTGCTCTGCTCATTAAACACAAGCACAAGCGCATTTCAACACTGACTGGCTGATAAGCCCATAACTGTCAAACACTCCCACAATCAGTAGAGTAGTGGCTTAAGCTCTGGCTTAGCATCTCAGTGGCCAGGGTTCAAATCCCGACCTGACCAGCCAAGCTTTCTGCTTTTGAGTTCACCCAGCTTTGACTGGGAGTCAAATAAGGTCTCAACCTTGGTGGCTTTACATTCCATTTCCCACCTGGTTTGCAGCCCCGTAACAGATACAGGACAGGTAAGTGACAATGGGCATGCTGAATTTCATTAGTGTGCTTGCACACACTATATGTGTTTGAGAATGTATAGCCTATGTACCAAATACATTTATTTAAGAATATATGGGGAAATATTAAACACAGACATGGCATAAACATGTTTCAGGTACGGACATACATTTATGATTGAGGCCTATTATTTAGACATTTCCTGTAAGTTTTACCGCATATGCGAGTGGTGGCGTAGGCCGGGATGTGAGAGTCCACAGTGATCTCTGGGTGGAGGATGCAGCCATGTGTGTACGCATCCATGGGAAGTGAGTCCAGCAGCTCTCTGTAGTGCTGCACTCTGTGGTAATATGTACTGCCCACTTCAGGGATCAACCTTGGGGTCTTTTCTAGTTTACAGGGGAAAAAAATGAAAACAGGCAACATTTAGAAGTCTTCCTTTAATCTCTCATGGGATAACATTCATTTTGAGAAAGAAAAGAAAAACGGAGATGACTAATAAACCAGTGACAGTTATAAGGCTAGTCTCTACAATAAAGCTTACATCATCACTCACCATCATCTTTCTCTCCACATTTCTGCACATGCTTAAAATGGAGACACAAATGTTGTCAACAGAAAAAAAAACATAAAAACAACAAAAGAAACACTCTAGTCTGACTGTACTGAACAAAGTAGAAAAGGGTGAGTAAATAAAAATTAAACAAGGAGCAAGAGACAACATTCACATCGGGGTTCAGGACAAAACTGACTGACATGGACTGACAACTGGAAGTGTGCTGTACAGCATAACCAGTGTTATGCATAAAGCCTCAAACAGCGTCACTTCACAGTGGTGTAAAATACTCTCTGTTCTTATCTTACACTCTAAATCTATCACAGTGACAATAGGGCTGGGTGACATAGACAAGAAAATCATATCCTGATATACAGTATTTTATCTGAATAGCAATATACAATATCAAACATGCTGAGAGAAAATGAGGACACCTCAAAAGGTGACCAGAGTAGAGGAGGAGCTGAGAGCAGAGGGGGCGGAGCAGAACAAGGAATCCTAAAACGTTTTCTGAAAGACTGAAACACAATGTTATTTAAAAACTTTAAAACCCAATATAAATAATATCACCTCGGGCCATATCATGCTCTCTTTATATCCTGATATATCACGTTTCAATGAGATAAACAATGGCAAAGCCACTGTGCATGTCTGACCCTTTAGCATTCTTAAGGTGGGTAACCTGTCAAAATGATGAGAGTACTTTGTAGTCTCCCACAGTTCCTATAGTGCAGACGGCATCAGCAATGTGTATGGAAGTTGGAGCAAGCCAAACACCAAAACATACTCTGATTGCACTGTGCGATTCTTTTATACTTTTTTTATTGTCAATCTGGCCGAGTCTATGCTGATTGACTTTTTCATCAGTCGGTGTAAACAGTTGGAGTGAGAATCAAGTAGTGTGTGGGGGGCACAGACATGATTTTTAGCCTCTTGGCCACCCTTCAGGCCAGCCAGAGCACATTAAAAGTGTTTGATTTTTTTGAGTGTAAGCTAGAAATGTGGTCAGCAACACAGTTTGAACAGGTCCCATCAAAAGCCAATGAAAACTGAGCACAAAAAGTAAACACAGCACATAGATGAAGAAAAAAAGTAATGTGTTCACATTTAATTTTACATTCCACTTTCAATGATGCAGTAGCTTTTTTCTGGCACTAGAATGTGTGTGACACAATTGGCACCATTTAAGGTGGAACTTAGTTCACAGAGTGAACATCTGCCTTGATCGAAGGCTGCCTTGTTAATGCTCATTAGGTTAAAAATGCATTTGAAATTGGTGGGAAATAAGCAGTACATGTTGGAGTGTCTCATACCCCGTGTCTCATGGGACACTCCAACATGTACTGCTTATTTCCCACCAATTTCAAATGCGTTTTTAACCTAATGAGCATGAAAAGCCACAAAAACGATGACTGCAGTGAGCTCTTGTTCTCTGCAGTGATCCTTAATGTGTGATGGATATTGTATAATCTGCCATTACTTTGAAAGTAGTGTTGTGTGAAGGGGCAGTTGTGAGCGGAGTTTGACCAACGAAAGCCTGTGTATTCATTTGGTTAAAGTACAGTGTGCGGTTCGCATTGACATCTGTGACTCTCAGAGTAGTTTCAGCAGTTTGTGTGACTGTGGAACAACTGCAATCCAAGTGTTTCGAAGTCGTCTGTCTTTTGAAAATAGGTACACTTTCATTTCTGAAAGCACGTTTGTCCCTGGCCTAATGGAACAGCCAACAACATAACAACATGGTCCTAATTTTAATTTCAACATCCACTCAATAAATTAAGCAAAAAGTCACACAAAATAAGAAAAGATGCTACAGTTACTAGCCATGGTTTTGAATACTGTTTACCACCAAACGGAAGCCTCATAGGAACAGCTACGTCACTTCCTATATTGCCTCAGCCAATACCGTGCTCTGTTTATATCTCAATATAGAGATGAATATCGATATATCGCCCAGCCCTAGGTAACAATGACGCTTTCATACTGTCCACCTCTACACACACAAGGTGAAAAGTCAGTATTTTAACTCTAGTGTCTTTACCATCTTGGAAGGTCTGCTCCAAGTAGTCCAGTATCTGCGTGGGGTCACATATGACCTGGTCATCATGAACCAAAACAGGCACCTCTCCCGTGGGGTTCAAATGCATGAACCAGGGCTCGTTATTTTCACTCAGTGGCAAACTCACATCATACTCTTCACATTTCAGACATTTCTCAGCAATCGCCAGCCTCACCTTAAAAACACAGAGAACAGGTACAGGAGCATGCTAATCGAGTTTACAGTCTGTTTATTTTAATGAATATTCTTCATTTTAATTTACATTTCTCTTTTACAGTTGTGGGGTTTCCTGACTTGTAAAGCACATTGACCTACCTGTATGTAATGCACTGATGTATTATGATGCCTCCTTCATTTCAAATCAGTTATAGTTGATTCTTACAATTTGCATTTAATTTTGCAGTTGATGTTGTATTGGGTATATATTATTCTACAACTGATTATGTATTATTATTTTTATAGATTATTCAGAATCCACTCATATTCAATGTTGATTATCATTATTATTATTATTATTATTATAAAAAATAATAACATTATTATTAGGACCTCTACAGCATCCGTTTGATTAAAAGATTAATTATCTTAAGTACTAAATTATATATTAATCAAATCAATAATCCATAACATATAGTACATATATGTATATGATAGACGTATTTCTGCCCCTGTAGATCTTGTGTGTACTGAATTAAACACAAAAATACATACAGATTTCTACATTTGAAATTAAAATTTTTTTTAATTATTAAATAGGTTTATATTTTTAAAGGTAAGAGTTCAAGGGGTTAAGCAGTTTCATGTTCTATAGGTTTGGTTGGAAATTACATTAAAAATAAAAAATGGGACACTGCAGATGAGTTTGCATCAAAATGACAGATATATGATGAACTTATTGGCTCTGTGAAAAAAATGCAGAAACTATTTGTTTGCAGCTGTGTTTTGAATATGAGAAGGGTTTAAGAGGTAAATTCTAAATCTTATCAAAAGCATTTATAGTGTATACATATATAGTATATATATATATGTGTGTGTGTGTGTGTGTGTGTGTGTGTGTTTGGTTGTTTTTATCAGAAAGGCACCTGTACGGAATGTCAACTTTATCCCATTACTTACGTTACTAAAATTCCCTATATGTAGGGATACCCATGTCAACTATAGGGGCATTTCTCCATTATGCCTTCAAATGTTTGATGGGGCACCAGGAGGGCAGTCCACCAGTCCATTAATACGTATCTAATATGATTTTATGATCTCAGCAGTAACTACTAGTCATTATTAAGTATTTACTATAAATTATTCTGTACCTAATATGAATCATTCCCTATTTACTATGAATCCTTCAGTTTCTAATATGAATCATCCAGTGTCTAACATGAATAATTCTGCATTTGCTATGAATCATTCAGTGTCTGATCCATAGTTGTTTACTGTGTGGTGAATGTTTTATAATCTACTATTCACTGTGAAATATGAATCATTCAGTCTAATATGAATCATCCAGTGTCTAAAATGAATCATTCAGTCTTATATGAATCATTCAGTGTCTAAAATGAATCATTCAGTCTTATATGAATCATTCAGTGTCTAATATGAATCAATCATCTAGTGCCCAATATGAATCATTTAGTGTCTAATATGAATCATTCAGTCTAATATGAATCATTCAGTGTCTAATATGAACCATTCAGTCTAATATGAATCATTCAGTCTAATATGAATCATTCAGTGTCTAATATGAACCATTCAGTCTAATATGAATCATTCAGTGTCTAATATGAACCATTCGGTCTAATATGAATCATTCAGTGTCTACTGTGTATTATTTAGTATCTATGGTTTTCATTTTCATTATTAAACCTGTAATATAGTCTATATTATTCAGTTTCCACTATATGGGAATTATATACGTAATGAAGGCCCTTACAGCAGCAGGGTTGGTGTCACACAGTGTGTGCATGTAGATCACTGATTATCTTAACTGTCATAACTGTGCTCTGGTGATATATACTGTGATTAGTGAGTAAATCTAGCTGCACTGTAATCCATCCTCAGGTTTACAGTGAATGAACCAACTCATCCTCATCCTCAGTGATGCCTCAGTGATGTGAACGTGTCAAATCTAAATCATACCTTCTGAGAGCTGAATGACTGAGTCCAGTGATAAAGAACTAGTCTGCACTCTTTTAGTGTTTCCTCTGTCTCCTTTCCTCCGCATTTCAGCAGCATCTCCGTCTCCTCCTGCGCTCCTTCAGCCGCCATTGTAAGCGTCAGTGCTGCAAAAGCGCCGCCTTGTGGCCACCTTTAGACTGCACCCAGCGCACAACAAACACTACCACTATCACATATACGGAATATTACTGACTTCACGTCCCTTTGACCTCAAAGTTTTATTATTGTTTATGTATTAGATCAACACATTTACTCTGCATTTACAATTACATGAGTTTGTTCTAGGTGTAATGGTCTACATCCGCCAGTAGATGTCACTGTTTCTCTTTTAGAACATGCAGAAGGCTTATGTTTCATAACATGAGGATCAGAGACTGACCTTTCCTGCTTACATGGCTGTGATCTAGTCTTCTAACGTGGAACCTTTATTTCTGACACACTACCACTTTACATTAAACCTATGTTTGATGTTATTTCTCAACCCAGGGCCCTGACCTGCACATTTTAGTGCTTTTCCTGTTTCCAACAAACTTGATTCAACTAATCATCTCATTCTGAGTTGCAGTGGGTGTGTTGAAGCAGGGAATCCACTAAAATGTGAAGAAAACTCAAAATGGACAAATATGGAGATACATGTTTTTCATTTTTGAGATATGTGTTGGACATGTTGGACATATTCAACAACAACGATATACACATACCAAGTGGCTTTAAGGAAGACTGAGGTGAGGCACTAGTCCACAGTGGGTCACAAATGGCACTTTAAATAAATCAGGCCCTAAGTCTCTTGTTTGTATTGTCACACAAATAAGAGGCAAAACAATTTTACATGAAACATTTTGTTTTATTGTGGGTTGTTATGCATTGTAGATAAAACAAGTGGGCTGTGAGGTGGAAAAGGTTGAGAACCCCTGTTGTAAACATCTCTTTGATATTCTGGTCCATCACATCAGGAAGATTTTTAAACCATGAATCTCCAGTTTAACACATCTCAAAAATCTTATACTGGATTCAGATCCAGTTACAGGGAATGCCACTGGAAAAACACTGAACTCATTGAAGTTCATGAGGCCAGTTTACGATGACTTCCACTTTGTGGTGTGGTGCATTATTATACTGGCATGGGTATATTATGCCACCCCTTCCAGCAGACTGGACTGTTTTCCCTGAGGGAACCCTCCCAAGGGATCAATAAATTTCTATCTATCTATCTATCTATCTATCTATCTATCTATCTATCTATCTACAAGGCATACTGGGTTTTGGATTCATGCTGTTGGTGTTAAATTCTTAGCCTACCACCTGTGAGTACTCATCAGGCAAGGCCAGATTTTGTCCTTTTAGGTGAACTTGTGCCCATAGCAGCCTCAGCTTTCTGTTCTTGGCTGACAGAAAGCAGAACCTGACATGGGCACCTGCTGCTGTGGTGGACATTACATCACTCACATTAAGGTTTAATGTTGTGCCTTCTGAGATGCCTTTCTGTTCACCACAAGTGAACAGTGTTCTGAGTTCTTTTGTACATTTTTTAAAATTATCCCAATTTCCCTCCCTCACATGTGAAGAAAGCCTCTTCTCGAACTGTCGCCATTGTACCATTGCTGGGCAGCCAAAGTGCTCAAAGAAGAAAGTGATGGGTCCCAGGCTCCAACGCAACAGGTAACAGATGCCTGTTCCAGACAGCATGGCAGAGCACCATCTACCCACCCAGAGACAGCATGGTCAGTTTCTCTCTCGGACATGAGTCAGGATTCAAACCTGCAATCCTCAGATCATCGTGCTAGTGCATTAGACTGCTGAGCCACTCAGAGCCCAGCACAAATCTGCAGGACTACAATTTTTTTCCTTTATTACACTGTTCTGAGGAAACTCTAGAAAAAATACCCAAACCAGCAATCCTCCCAAATTACTCGCTCCGATGGCAGTTGTGAACATTATCTGAAGCCTACTTTCTGTATGATGGTGTGAGCAGGTATAGAGATGTCCCTCACAAAGAGCTCCAACTGTTAAACACACTGATTATTGAATGCATTCATCCACTATTTATGTTTAATGCGTCCATGCCTTGGTATTATTAAAAAAAAATCATAAATTACAATATTTAGAGTCGCTCTCTTCTGATTGGTGGACTCTCAGACTGGGCAGGGCTACCGGGATGACGGCCGGGTGGGCGTGGCTTGCGCTGTCCGCGCCGCGCTGCTCGGTGTGAGCGCTGGTGTGTGGTGTGAGTGGGGTGTGTGTGCAGAGTGTTGGTGGGGGGCAGTCGGTCGTGGCTCCTGTGGGTAGTTGCTCCCTCACCCTGCCTGCTGCCCATTCATGATCTGGCTGACCACCTGCAGCAGAGAGTCCCGGCTCAGGTGAGGGGTGTGTGTGGGTGGGAGTGTACTCAGCGGAGGAGGAACGACCCCGGGGGTGTGTGTGTGTGTGAGTGTGTGTGTGTGTGAGATCTGAATGACGGGTGGGCGCTTTGACTTCGACGATGGAGGCACGTACTGTGGAGGCTGGGAGGACGGGAAAGCCCACGGGCACGGCATCTGCACCGGGCCGCAGGGGCAGGGCGAGTACTCCGGAGCCTGGAGCCACGGCTTTGAGATAGTGGGGGTGTACACCTGGCCCAGCGGCAACACCTACCAGGGCTACTGGTCTCAGGGGAAGCGCCACGGGCTCGGAGTGGAGACCAAAGGCAGGTGGACGTACCGGGGCGAGTGGAGTCACGGCTTCAAAGGCAGATACGGAGTCAGGCAGAGCAGCAACACACCTGCGCGCTACGACGGAACCTGGAGCAACGGACTGCAGGACGGATACGGGGTGGAGACATATGCAGACGGAGGTCAGTACACTACTCAGTATACTCCTCAGTACACTACTCAGTTCACTCCCCAGTACACTCCTCAGTACTCACCTGAGTACACACCTGAGTTCACACCTGAGTACACTACTGAACACACTTCTGAGTACACACCTGAGTGCACACCTGAGTACACACCTGAGTGCACACCGGAGAACATTACTGAATATATTTCCTGAGTACACTTCTGAATATACTCCTGAGTATACTTCTGAGTACACTACTGAGTGCACTTCTTAGCATACTTAGTACATTTCACCTCAATACACTAGTACACACCTGATTACACTACTGAGTACATTTCTCAGTACACACAGGAAGTCTGAACAATCTGAAATCTGAAGGCTCTGTAGTGTGTTTATTATTATTATTATTATTAATAATAATAATAATAATAATAATGATTACTAAAAAATAATATTAATAAAGTAATAGTAATTACTCATAATAATAATAGTAATATTGATACATGTATAATAATACCACATTAATAAATACAATAATTTATAAATATAATTATAATAATAACATTAATAACACCAATAATAAAATAAATACTTTTTTTATTATTATTATTGTTGTTGTTGTTGTTGTTGTTGTTGTTGTTATATTGCCCACATTCATATTTTGTAACATTGTTTCCTTATACACATTTTATCTATAGATCTACAGTACTGCAGATCAGGCCATACTGTATTTTATAGATCTGATTATATTCTACTACTGTAGTCTATAGATCTGATTATAGTAGCATAGGCTATAGATGGGAGTGTCTATAATGTTATAATGATCACGTAATAATAATAATAATAATAATAATAATAATAATGATACATAGGCACCGTAATCCTACATATATGGTCTGTGTGTTACTGTTTGAAAGTAAATTTCACACTAGAGATCTTGTGCTGAAAAACCTGCCGATCAATCCACAATTCAAAAGTTCCTTAGAATTATTGAGATATTTCTCCCCATTCTGATGGTTGAACATTATGCATATCTGTATGACTTTACACATTCTTTGCTGATTGGATAATTGCTTGAATTAGTAAAGTGTACATGCTCACAGTTTAGTAGATGCAATTCGTCTGTGTACTGCTCTTCAGTGTGGTTAATGAGTGTGGCTATTTTTTATAATGAACCTGATTTAAGCTATCTTGAAATGTACACAAATCACTGATTGCATTTCCTATTTTTATGATAATGCATTGTCTCACTGTTTTAATTTCCATGTACCTTCAGGCACGTACCAGGGCCAGTGGATGGGTGGGATGAGGCACGGTTATGGAGTCAGACAGAGTGTTCCATACGGAATGGCCATGGTGATCCGCTCTCCTCTCCGCACATCACTGGCATCCCTGCGGAGTGTCCAGAGCAATGGAGCCGTGCTGCCAGATACTTCAACTGATCAGCCTGTCAGCACCCGTGGCGGCTTTGTGCTCAACTTCCAGAGTAGCGTAGAGGTGCAGGCAGGTGGGAAGAAGAAGACCGGCCTCTTCCGGCGGGGCTCACTCTTTGGTAGCCTGCGCCAGCTCCGCAAATCTGAGTCCAAAAGCTCCATCTCCAGCAAGAGGAGCTCAGCCATGAGCCGCATCAGCTCCAGTGACGGCAACTCCAGCATCAGCTATGGTGAAGGAGAGGCTCAAGAGGAGTTTCTGCCACTGGAGGACAATGTGGATGCCACCACCACTGAGTCATATATGGGCGAATGGAAGAATGACAAACGAAATGGATTTGGCATTAGCGAGCGATCCAATGGCATGAAGTATGAAGGGGAGTGGCTGAACAACAAGCGGCATGGATACGGATGCACTATTTTTCCGGATGGAACCAGAGAAGAAGGGAAGTACAAAAACAACATGCTGGTGCGAGGGATACGGAAGCAGATAATTCCACTCAAAAACCCCAAAACCAAAGAGAAAGTTGAGCGGGCTTTAGAGGGAGCCAGGAGGGCTGCTGCCATTGCCAGGATGAAAGTGGAAATAGCAACATCAAGGTGGGTGACCTTCCGACCTTCTGGTATCTGAATTTGATATGAAAAACTCTCTTAACAATTACCAGCCCTTTGAGTGATGATTGTGGTTCAGTGATGCCACAGGAGTTCTCATATGCATCACTCTGCCCACTTCACTATAATTACACAGTGCCGTTTCTAGTGTGCTGATAGAGACACTATTCTCTCTGTCTCCCTATTATTAAGTGAATGCGCATCAACATGATTTTGAAGCTGCTATTTTAAGATAAAAATGCTGAAAACTGTGGTTTTAAGAGTGTGAATACCCCCAATACCCCCTGGTCAAATTTGCAGTTGATGTAAGTATAAGTTACATCCTCTCCATTGTCATATTTCTGTACTTCTGTAAACTAATGTTTATTTTCTGAATTAAATAGATGCAATAAAAAAATAAAATAATGTTATCATGTATTTGAAAGAGTACTGTGACCAACAATCATAATTAATTTACTTCTTCTTCTTAATAGTGTTTATTATTATTGTATTTATTATTATTATTGTATTTATTATTATTATTATTATTATTATTATTATTATTATTATTGTAGCACCTTTTTGTATGGAATATAGACTGGAGGTCGTGGCATTAGTCCTGTAATATCTGGACTGGAAGTGACCTTTTAATCAAAGCAGTGACGTAACTCAAACACATGTGCACACACACGTTTGAGGTTACGTCCAGCATTAGGTATGGGTATTTATAGACATGAACAGATTGATATTTATTACACTTATGCTGTGTGTTATCACCTGTGTGTTCCCAAAGTAATTCCCAAATGGATCTCAGCTATCTTTGGGTCATCAGGTTCTATTAAAGCCTGTTAGAGGACATAGATTTGTGTTTATATAATTAAGTATTTAATTCTCATTGTAGATATAAAAAGCCAGCTGAGAATCCAGAACATGTATGTTCATTTTTTAACTGAGTTAAAGCTCAGCTGTTGATTTTCTGCATTTCAAGCCACCAGATCCACCCATGTATCAGCTTTACAGGTACTGCCGCCCAATAGTCTGAGAACAGGATTCTATTCAGAAATAGATATCAAGGATGCTCTGAGCCCCACTGATTCACTGAAGTAGGTAATGACAAAGCTAACAGATCACTTTATTAAGAGGGCGCAAATACGAAACCATGACTAAAATATGAAGTCATAACTATCAATGCATTGGTTTTTCATTTGCTCCTCAATGGGTTTTTCATAGAAAAAGAAAACACTGGAAACTCTTATTGAATTTCAGGATATTAGCGGCTGTGTGTCCAGGATTGTAGATACAAGGCCCACATACAACTCTAATGACCACAAACACACAACTATCCAGTATTAGAGTTTAATCAGGTTTAATAGTTTAACTCTTCCTAATACACATACATACCCAGATTAGATGACTGTATGTCTAATGTTATTAATATTATTTATTATAATTATTATTAATTGTAGTTTTTCAGCAGTGGTAGATGAATTTATTGATTTGAAAAACATTTATTTTTTTATTATTATTATTTGAACTTAAATATTATTGATAATATTATTTTTTATTAGATGTGACTAAAATTTGAATTGTATTATTTTTATTATTATTATACAATTTGTTCTATTTCTAATCTGTTTCCTTTCTAATGCCTGTCTGCTGATCATAGGTCTGTAGGGTGAAAGTGATGAGTATTGATCTGAAGGAGGAGAAAATTGCTGAAGTGTCGTTTTCAGCTCTAAGTGATTGTCTTAGGTTAATGTGTGTGTGGGTGTGTGTGTGTGTGTGTGTGTGTGTGTGTGTGTGTGTGTGTGTGTGTGTGTGTGTGTCTTGAGAAGCCAACTGATAACAGTTAGTCTTTCTGGTCAGTTTACTAAGTACACACCCTCCACACACTGGAAACTGCAGTGAGCAAATTATTCAGTTACACTTGTAACCGTATGTGCTAACACAGTGAGTGTGTGTGTGTGTTAAGGCTGTGACCTTAGATAGGTTAGCCACACACACACACACACACACACACACACACACAACTTGGCATTTCTCTCGCTTGGGAGTGGCTCCATGTCTGTGGTTACACCTACAGCAAGCAATGGGCAGAATTACACACACACACACACACACACACACACACACACACACACACACACACACACACAAGGATCATTTCTAGGGATGTGAAATAAAAGTAAAGTCATTCTACTATGACACTTAAACATGTCCAGTTACTGCTCAGCTTAAGCTCATTTATACACTGGTATACACTGATGGTATCTTAAAACTGGAGTTAAAAGAATGGCCATCCATTATAACCTTCAGAGCATACAGTAGTGATGGCTCTAGTATTACAAGTAGTAGTAGTAGTAGTAGTAGTAGTAGAAGTAGTAGTATTGTAAATATAACTGAATTCACATTTGGAAATGTTAATGATTCTTATTATCAATTTATTACTTTATTGAGTTGTTCATACTGTGGCTTCCTATCTAATACTCACCCCACCCAATTTTCTGTGCTCCAGATGGATTCGTCCTGTTGCATGACTTTTCAAAAATGACTGGCAGTAGTTTTTGAAAAAGTGCTTACATGTGCCCGTAAATCATCCTTACCCAGAACTGTAGGAATTCTGGAAACACTGACGGTAATGAATGAGAGTGATCTGATGCTAATGCTTCACACAGTAGATGGTTGCCAGGATTACTCTGAATGTCAGCAGGAGGCTGTTATGGCATTAGCAATGCTAATTGTGCCTCTTAGACAACTTTGCACATCCTGCTCAAAGCCATGCAGACTTTGCTCCACTTTACTTCTGTTTTATTGAAATTGCCAACCTCTGCAGTTACATTTCCAAGACAAAAAATAACATACTTGCACCTTATGTCTTAAAGACCACAATATGTTTCCCTTTTTTTCTTCTTGTGCAGCAGTCAGTTTAGTTTGAGTGTAGCTAATTTAAAATAGCGAAATAAATTATCAACATAAAATAAAACTTCAAAGACCTAGGTACCAACGTAGGACCAGTGCCACCTGTTAGGACCAGTACCATTCAGTTGGGCCACTGCCACACATTAGAATTGTTACCAATACCGTCCATTAGGACCAGTACAAGCTATAAGAACCAGAGTCAGCCCCAAAAATACCTGTGCAACCTGATGTATATGAATAGATGAAAAATAGTCTCTGGATTTATATGATTTGCATGTGTGCAAAATGTATCACTTGAATTAAAGACATTATAGCAGCACATTTGTCTTCCAGTTATTTTCCTTAATAATAATTAATAATCATAATCTGGATAATTCTTTGAAGGGAAATTGAATGGGGCTTGGCAGGAGTGATCTGCCAAAGAGATTGTTATTGTAAAAGTTTAATGAATGATTTTAAGTGCATGAAGTGAAAGGAAAAGTGAGGGATATAATATCAGTGTAACTGTTCAAATGTTAGCTACTAAATGCTGTTCAATTTTAGGTTAAGACTGGATCCACCAACCAAACATATCTAGACAATATATAGAGCAACCCTGTCATCATCAACTCTAACTACACCTGGTATGTGGACCTGCAAATGAGGGATTTCTAATAGAGTAGTGGGGGAGTGTTTGTGTGGTAGGAATTATGGTTTTTATGATGGTGTGAGGTCAGTTAGTACACTGACCAAAGCATTTACTGAGCCAGTGGTGATGTTAGTGATTATCAATGAAACTCAATAGCTCTTCACTTCCCTCACCGTCGCTTGCCCACTGTATTTTAATGTTTGCCATTCATCAGAAGAAGGCATGAGTGGCTCCTTCTTATGTGTGTGTGTGTGTGTGTGTGTGTGCAGTGGTGTGTCAGCACACTCCTCTGTGACTAAATAAGGGCAGGCGGGGGTCAGTTTATCAGCACTGGACAAAAATACACGCTGCAATGGCAGTTGAAACAGCACTTCATCACAGTCAGGCTATCAACTGGCCCATGTGCTGGAAGGGTGTAAGCAAAAGAAATCTGATTTTGCAGCACATGTAATTAGTAATTAATCTGCTTTCTTTCATGTTCTACATCTGACAGTATGTATTTAAGTATGTACATATGCTGTAGATCACTTTTGCAATAAATTCTGTTATGATACTCTTTTCTGAGGGTGTGATGGTGCAGACATTGGGCAGAACTGCTAGTTCATTTTTATTTACTTATCAGTTACTTATCAAATATCCTGGTACATTTTGTGTAGCACGGAACTGTATTGTTGAGAATGTGATTGTTTTTTTGTAGATTTTTGGTGGAAGTGAAATTCACATCTGTTCTTAAGTCTTGTCACTGTATAGTAAACTTACAAAGTGTGTGTGTGTGTGTGTGTGTGTGTGTGTAGTGCATTTCAGGGAATTGAAATATCATGATGTATCATAATGTTAGTTTGCTGGTGGACATAATAGTAGCAACTAATTAGGGTCTGTGTAAATTTCTACATAATTGGTGATGGCAGGTGGGCAACTTGTCCAGGGCAGGGTGGGAAACTAGTCCAGGTCCAGTAGCCAGAAGATGGTCAGCCAACTTGAAAGTGATGGCAGGGGAGCTCAGGGTACTTCTCAGATGGGGCAGAGGAGCTCAAGGTTAGCATTTCATCAGCCCAGGCTGGTGGGTCATCATTGACTCAGAAAAGGTACAGAAATGTGATTAGTTTGGTGATTTATGGAGAACAGAGTATATAATCATTACCCGAGTGTGATGAGTGACCCTGCAGCACCCTGTGATATGAGTGATGGTGATGGCTCATAATGGGAGATTAGATCTTGCAAATTCTCTGGAACAAGTCAGTGTAGGGCTTTATAAGAAAGTAAAATTATTTTATAATCAATACAGAATTTGACTGGAAGCCAGTGCAGTGCTGATACGATTGGACAGTATCACCATTTAGAAAAAGGCATAAATATGAATTTAATATAAATGACAGTTTACCTTTTAGAATTAAATTATGAACAAAAACAAACTTTGTCACAATATTCTAATTCCCTCAGATGCACTAGCAAATAGTTTTGGCATGATTGTTAATATTCAAAAATGACACACTGATATGTATTCACATACACTATATGGAAAAAGAGTTTATCCTGATTTTGTTGGTGTAACTGTCTGTACAGTCCAGGAAAGACTTTTTACTACATTGTGGAGCATTGGTGTGAGGATTTCATTGAATTCATCAACAAGAACTTTAGTGAACCTCATCCCCAACTGCACAACTAATCCTTCCAGAGAACACAGTTTTACTTCTCCACAACTCAATGCTGGCAGGCTTTATAGCCCTCTTACCCTGGGATTGGGCAAGGTGCCAATGGGTTCATGTTCATCTGCTCCAGAGAGTCCTATTCTATTGGCAATACATTTGTGTGTGTGTGTGTGTGTGTGTGTGTGTGTGTGTGTGTGTGTGTGTGTGTGTGTGTGTGTTAATGTACAGTGGCCTCATGGACAGTATGACAGTGATACTGTGCTGAGTGTGCATTACTGTACAAAAATATTGCACAGCACACTTCAGCGCCATTAAAATATCATCTGCCCTCAACCTCTATGAATAGCATGAGATTATACCTGTGACGAGCATTGGTAGCACAAGCATGCAGGCTTGTGTAGTGAGTAATGCTTAATAGGAGCTAGCAGGATTTTCCCCAGCTGTTTTTGTCTTTATTGGTAGATAAACAGGTAGATACTACAGGTGTGGGGGCAGCAGCTGCTGCCTTTATCTTTTAGGTAGTAGATGTTAAGAATGGGATTTTTTATTTTCTGCAGTTACCAGGTCTTTACAGGAGTTTAAAACTTTGGTATATTATGTATGTTTTTGTCTACATATATATTCTAAAGAAGTGCTAAAATACAGTTCAAAACTCATTTGAGAACTTACCAGAAATCTTAATAATGATAACAGCAGTGAAGAGCAAGAATAAAATTAAAAGTACTGCTACAGTATATAATCTTTAGCAATATACAGTATAGATGTCAGTCAGCATTATCTGATTGTAGTTTTAGTGCCATTAATTGTTTTACATTTATACTGTAATGTTACTGGTCTATCAATATTAACACATTAATGAACACAATTCCTCTGGAAAGACATTTCACTAAATTTGGCCTCAACTTCTCATAGTTCACTCTTTTTAAACTCCTTTTATACTACTTTTAAGGAATTTTAAAGGATTATTATGGATTTTGGAGTACTAAAGTGTTATATAACATGTAAACATAATGGTAAATGCAAAATATTCTGTAGCCATTAGGTCTGGGTAATTCCTGTGTCTTCCAGTGATAACACATAATCAATATAGTACTTCAACTATTTAAATTGAGTGGTTAATCACGCACATGAGCACCCATTTACATTTCTGCTCCTAATGTGAACACAACACATTCTGTAACAGCATTTGTCTGGCTAAGACTTGTAGCAGTGTTAACACAAGAACAGAGGAAATGGCCAAATTCCTAACCAAGTGCTAGAATGTTGCCATGGAGATTGTTGCACTCCTCTTTTCAGGCATATTTAGCTTTTTTCCATATTAGTTGAGAGAGAGAGAGAGAGAGAGAGAGAGAGAGAGAGAGAGAGAGAGAGAGAGAGAGAGACCTGGCAAATTAGCAACCAATGTGATTTAATGAAATAGTCCTGCAAGAACACACCTACCCCGTCCCCCTGTATGTCCCTATCTATATACAATGTGTTTGGTGTTTGAAGTTTGTTTTTATTAATTTTAAGTTGCTTAGTGGACATGTGCCAATGTTAAAATTAAATATCATAGTAACCCATTATTACTGTGTGCAATAGTTCTACTACTGTATCATACACAGCTGTAGGAAAATGATTTCTGAAAATGACCCCTATTTCATGCTAAATTATATCAGTCCAAAGAATCCTTGAAGCAATTAAATATCCATTTAAATACCCATTCCACTTAATTCATTAGCAGGGATGAGTTCAGAAGCAGTGATAAGTTTAATAGCAGTAATAGTGGTATGTTTAATAGCAGTGATGGGTTCAGTAGCAAGTACGAGTTCAATAGCAGTGATGTGTTCAGTAATAGTGGTGTGTTTACTAGCAGTGATGCATTTAATAGCAGTCATGTGTTCAGTATCAATCATGTGTTCAGTAGCAGTGGTGAGTGTAAAAGTGATATATTCAGTAATTGTGGTGTGTTTAATAGCAGTGATTAATAGTAACAATATGTTTAGCAGCATTGATGTGTTCAGTAGCAGTTATTACTTTATTAGCAATGATATGTTCAGTAGCAGTGATGAGTTTAATTGCAGTGCTGTGTTTAATAGTAGTGATGTGTTCAGTAATTGTGGAGTGTTTAGTCACAGTAATATGTTCAGTAGTAGTGATGAATTGAATCACAGTGATGTGTTCATTAGCAGTGATGTGTTCAGTAATACCAATGTGTTTAGTAGCAGTGATAAGTTTAATAGCAGAGATATGTTCAATAGGAGTGATGTGTTTAAAAGCCGTGGTGTGTTCAGTTGCTGTGATGAATTTAATAGCAGTGATTTAATTTTAGTGATGTGTTCAGTTGCGGTTATAAGTTTAATAGCTGTGATTTGTTCAGTAATTGTGGTGTGTTTAGTAGCAGTGATGACTTTAATAGCAGTGATATGTTCAGTAGCAGTGGTCTATTTACTCAGAGTAATGTGTTCAGTAACAGCGAGGTGTTTAGTGGTCTGTTTACTCAGAATAATGTGTTCAGTAACAGCGAGGTGTTTAGTGGTCTATTTACTCAGAGTAATGTGTTCAGTAACAGCGAGGAGTTTAGTAATAGTTGTGGGTTCAGTAGCAGTGATATAGTAATTGTGACGTGTTTTTGAGTGTTAGGTGTTGAGTGTTAAGAAGCAGTGATGTGTTTAATAGCAGGAATGAGTTCAGTAATAGTGATATGTTAACTCACAGTACTGTATTCAATAGCGGTGATGTGTTCGGTAATAGTGGTGTGTTTTGCAGCCGTGTTTAATTGCAGTGATGTGTTCAGCCGCAGTGATGAGTTTAAGAGCAGTGATGTGTTCAGTGGCCCTCATGAGTACAGAAGTACTGCAAATCAAATAGGACTCTCTGGTGAGGATAAACACCATGCCAGGCATGGGTTAGAGGCATATAAAGCCCACCAGCCTGTAGCCGTGGAGCTGTGTTGTCTGGAGTAATGGCGCTCTATCGAGTACTATGAGGATGAGTTGGGGGTGGTGGTCATCATTGATGCTTTTGTTGCTAAATGCAATGAAATCCTCACAACAATGCTCAAAAATCTTAACTGGAGGCTGTTACAAATGCCGGATAACTTTGTTTTTTTACCCTTGATTTTGGAAGAAACAATGACTGATCAGGTATCCCAATACCTTTGCTCATATAATGTATGTGTGTTTGTGTGTGTTCTCCATTTGTATGTTTTTATTGTAGCTTCTCTCACCTGTGCTCTCACCTCAGAAGGGTCCACAGTGCTGACAATTTGCAATATATGAGTTACAAACAGCCCTGGAAAGGAGAGCTGAGGCATGTGCCAAGGAGTCAGGGATATAATGTGTCACACTAGCCTTCACTGCTGCTGCACATACAGCAACAATAAATGACTGTTACTGTGAACCGTTAAGCAAGTTGAAGATGAAATTATCTCCAAAAGGCATAAGTGAAAAATGACACATAAAAATGAAATCACAGAAATATTATTTATATTTTCATCTTTTCCTTTGTTGCCCAAAGCAAAACCTCTGCATGGTTAGTACCTAGTATCAACCCCTTTGAACTTGTGACAAGTATCACAACTTGTAAATGCTTTTTGTAGCCAAGAATCTTTCAGTTTTTGTTTGAGGGATTTTCATTCATTTTTCCTCACCAAAGTCTGGACCGTATTGCATGCACTGCTCTTTTGAGGTCTATCCACAGATTTTCAATGATGTTTACATCAGGGGACTGTGAGGGCCACCTGAGGTACTTTATTGTGGATTCTGAGGTGTATATAGGATCATTATTTAGTTGTATTTTCGCAGTCAGACATGAGTACGGATTTCTTTTTCTAGCAGTCCTACTAGCCGCTGTCCCGCTGTCTTTCTGGGTCTTCCAGTCCTTATTTTGACCTTTACTGTTCCTATTAACTGCCATTTCTTAGTTACATATCAATTGGAGGAAATGGCATTTCAGAGTGTTAGGCAGCTGCTTAGAAGAGCCCATGGCTGCTGTTATATGGGACAAGGTTAGAGGAGGCTGGGTATTTGTAAGAATTGAATATTGCATCACCTGGTCTTTCTTAATGATGAATAAGCAATAACCCTAACAGGCTCATTAAAACCTCAAAGTTATCTGAGCACTCAAATCTCATTCTACAAAATCTCTATTCACAAACTTTTGCAAAGTACAATTTTTTTACAACAAATTGTGCAAAATCAATATAATACTCTGGTAGTGCTTAAATGCGTTTAATCTTTAACTTTATGCCTTTTGGAGATTATTTATTCTTCAATGACCAGGGGTGTTTTAACAGTGTATAATCTGTTGGATACAAACTTAAGAATGGCTTGTTTTGTTGCTAAAATATTAACAACAAATAAAATCTAACATATTTGCCTTTACTTTGTCATACATCACAGTTAATGTTTAATATGAAAACATAAAGGCATTTAATAAAAAAAGATAATCCTTTATTAGTCCTGCAGTGGGGAAATTCACATTGTTACAGCAGCAAATGGATAGCAAAATAAATGTATGTAATAAATGTAGTATCATATATACAGTACAGTATTTACAACATAAAGAATTAACAAATCAAAGAAAAAAGACAAAATATACAGATGACTGCACATGGGGAGATTTAAGTATTGCACATTGAAAGACTGAAAGACTCTAATACTGTGTGGAGTTAAGTGTGTGTGTCTGCTAAGAGCAGTGCTGGTTGTAGAGTCTAACAGCAGCAGGAAGGAAGGACCTGCGATACCGCTGACCTGAAGACTCTCTTCTTGTCTTTTAAGGAAAGCCTTTGTGTCAGGATTTATTCAATGCTGCTTGTTGGAGAAACACCAGAACTTAGTGGGGACAGTGTTCTCCACATGTAATGTCTGAAATGAAGTGAGACTGTCAATGTCCTCCCCATTAGGATCACACAATTCCTCCCACACTGTGATTTCAAAACAGTCCTGCAGAGCCTCTCTCCTTAGATCTTGTATTCATTGTGAAGGTCAGTGCTGGTTCTCTGTGTACAAGGTGTTTGTACACAGGTAAAAGATGAACTAGATTGTGATCAAATCTTCCAAGCGGAGAGAGTGGTGAAGAGTTATATGCCTCCTTTATGTTGGCCTAAAACACGTCCAGTGTTTTATTGTCTCTGGTTTGGCAGGTGAACGTGAAGCAGAGTGGAGGAAGGAGAAGATTGAAGTCTCCAGAGAGAAGGAGGAGAGCTTGTGGGTGCTGTGTTTGCAGTCTGTACACAGCTGAGTGCAGGATGTCACAAGCCCATGCAGATATTGTGATAATGTGACATTTCCCTCGAGTGTTAATGTGGTCTGATGCTAATGGCTAACAATTTAATGTTCTTACAGCAGATTTGTTTTTGTTTTTTTGTTTTTACAGTGATTGTTTTTTTAGTGATGTGTCCAGAATTACTCCATCTATTATTCACAAATACATCCAGTTCTCCTCCTTTTCTCTAACCGCTCTCCACTGTCTTGACTGCCCAAATGAGGTGAAAGCCATCTAGATATGAGTGAGTCCAGAGTTAGCACAGTTATCCGTGACTCTGTAAACACCATGATGCTACACTCCTGATATTCCATCTGATGGCGTGGTATTGCTGAGCTCATTCATCTTGTTGAGAATCAGTCTCAGGTTCCCCATAATGAAGGGGGGAATTACGGGCTTGTACTATCTCCACTGTGTGTGACGCAGTGCTCCAGCCCAGCTCCCATGCCTCCTCCTCTGCAGCTCGTGCAATTACTATAATGGTCATTTTTTTACCTGGTATTATTGTTGCATTTTGTTTGTGCACTAACCTCTGAGGGTACAAAGCAAAGTGACACCATGCTTTTTTTTATCACACATTCAGTTCATATGGTTGTAACTGGTTCTAATTAGTTTATAGAGCATGGAATGATCATAACGGCCACAATTAACAATGGAATTATATTACTATAGTAATACTAATCTAAAGCTTTTTACTTGGCTTGTCATTATTTGGTATAGAGTAATATACCTTCAGATTGATGGCCTTTATCAGAAACCCTTATCCATAATAAACCAATAATATTGTCCTACAGGATTCTTTGTTTCATGCACTATTTATATATATTGTATATTGTAATATAGTGTATATTGTATAGTCTAATATTGTAGAGACTAATTGTAATGGTCTCTATATTATATAGTCTTTATATTTCTATAGTGTTTTTCTTTACTAAATTATTATCTTATCTCTCTGCTCTTTTCTGTACTGTACTGATGCTGATGCTGGAACCTTAATTTCCCTGAGGGAACCCTCCCAAGGGATCAATAAAGTTCTATCTAATCTAATCTAATCTAATGTAATAGTGACACACAAGTTCTTCTTTGTCCCCTCAGAACATATCCTTAGCTAGTATGAATAGGCTAGCGTCCAAAGATACCTCTAAGCTTAGATTCTGTCAAATTCAATAATTGCCAAAAAATAACACAATAAAATAACTCCTTTGTGTGTGTGTGTATATCTGTGTGTTTGTGTTTTGTGTGTGTGTGTGTGTGTTTGTGTTTTGTGTGTGTGTGTGTGTGTGTGTGTGTGTGTGTGTGTGTGTGTGTTTGTGTGTGTGTGTGTGTGTGTGTGTGTGTGTGTGTGTGTCTGTGTGTAAAAAGTTATTATGAACACCTAGAACCAAAAGACACATAACCCTCAAAAGCTAGATACACAACACTATGACAATGTAAAAGATACCAGAGTTATATTTTCAGCCTTTGATAGACTTATAGCTGAATGAAATGCTCTTCAGTGGATGTTTGACTGAGTATGATGCCTTTGTTATTGGTATTGTACTTAAATGGCTACAATTAAAAACATTAAGCTGAAGTTAAATTTTCTTAAACAGTGATCTGTACAGGGATCTGAGTCCCATGTGAGCAAGCCAGGTGTGACAATGGCAAAACCTTCTTCTGTGTGAAACATTAAAAGGAACCAGGCTCAAAAGGGGAATCATTTTCTGGTCAACACCAGATAGTACAATAAGTCACAACAAAAAACATTTAACCTTAACATGTGACCTTACATGGTAATACATAGATGTTACCATTAAAAAAACAGTGGGGGAAAAAGTGCATTGTGTTGTAATTTATACCAATAACAATAATATGTCAAAAAATAACCCAAGCCTCCACTACACTACATATTTTTATATTGAAATTATTACAGTGTTTTAATTACTTTAATAGGATTTTACTGTTCTTTCATGTGTACGTTTTTGTGCTGAGGCCAAGAACACTCAGTTTTCATTTGCAAATAGCTGTTAGCACAGTGGACATGAGTGATTGTGGTATAATCTGAGTGTTGGCTGTAGCCATTAATAATACTGGTAATGCTGGAGAATCCAATGTCAAACCAAATGTATACAGCACATGTACAGCTATGTGATAACTGTATAATTGTGTGTTATTTTATGCCTACAGAGTGTTACACTGGTAATTATGTAGTTGTACACCATTAACAAGCGACAGGGGGAATGTGTACTCAAAATATATTCCATATGTTTGACCAGAGGAGGAAGGGTTCCCCCCTTGTGAGCCTGGTTCCTCTCAAGGTTTCTTCCTCCAGCTCTGAGGGATTTTTTCCTTGCCACTGTCATCCTTTGGCTTGCTCACCTGGGGGTTTATGTTTTATCTTTGTTCATGTGTTAACCTTTTATGATTTTTTGATTTCTGTAAAAGTGCTCTGTGACATCAGTTGTGAAAAACGCTATTCAAATAAATGTTTATTGTTTATTTACATTTTTCATTTTCAGTATTTGATTTTTGACTGTAATTTTTAAAGTAAACTCTCCATTTGTCCATTTTCCATATTCTAACGTCTGTGTTGCATATTTTCTGATTAGTATATACATTAATTGGTGCATTATTTTTGTACAGGAGGTACCAGGCTATAACAGGTTATAAAACTTACTCCACCAATTAGCATGGTGCTTACTGCATGTCTCAGTCTTACAAATTGTCTGGAGTTATATATAAATATAATTAGTGAATTATATTTGCTTATGTGGTCAGTGTATCAGAAATCACATACTCGAGTCTTTGAGAGATTTACTGAAACTCCATATAGCTGGAGATGTGTTTGTGGGGATGTAGGCATGCAGTTATCATTTTGGTACATTATTTATGATCTAAATAGGCTTGTTAGCTACATAGTTTCAGTGTAAAGGCAAAATGAGCAAACCTCATACACTAAACATGTCTTGGCCATATTTGGGATGAGGAGAAATGGGCTTTGTCCTGAACTATGGCTTTACTAGCTTTGAATCAGGCCTGACTGACCCATCGGTTAGAAATGAGGTCATGCATGAAGTGAAATTCAAGAGCACGATGAAATTAGATGGTGCTGAGGTTTAAAATACCTAGAAGTCTTGAGAGGGGGCACATGCAGAAATTAGAAAAAGTATGTTTCTAAGTATTAATTAATCATTAATGTCAATATAATGCCTGTATTTGTAACAGCTAGTTTTTTATCAGGCTTTAGTATGAAAAGGATTTAGTGCCATTTTGTGTTTCATTTGAATACAATACCAAACTAGATTGTTTTGGTATGATCAGAATGTCTAGTCCTGTGTTTCATGTATAATGCTTTTATTGTGTGTGTGTGTGTGTGTGTGTGTGTGTGTGTGTGTGTGTGTGTGTGTGTGTGTGTGTGTGTGTGTTAATTTAATAAACATTGTTTGGTATAGATCAAGGCCTTTGTATAGTACAGTATAGTATAGTGTAGTGAAGTGTCATATTGCTAAGTGTAGTATAATGTAGGATAGTGTAGTAGTGTACAGAACAGTGTAGTATCGTATAGTAGGGATATCACAATGCCAGAATTTTTGTAGTTGATTGGATCATTTCACTGTTTTCATGGATCAAATTGTTTTTCAGATCAGCATTAAAACAAGTAAATTAACTTTGCTTTCCATTTATCAATACTTTTCGAAAAACAATATGCATTAACCTTTGTTTTGAAAACATGGTCTGAAATGAAACCAACAAAATGTGTTGTGTTTACCAGACGACAATGAAAAAAAAAATGTATTTGTTTACATGTAAATTATTTTGATGATGATTGTTTTGTATTTACATCAAAGACAAAGAGCTGCTAAAATGCCGGGAATTTGTATTCACTTCCGATTGACTCCCTAATACAATAAGGTGATGCCACTTTAAATATGTGCCAATGCTCGTGCCCATCATTTCATGTTACAAACACTTTGACAAAACTTGTTCACCTAGAGGTGTTTGTACAGCTCTGGATGTCTGTCTTTGAGGTGCATAGCTGAATTTGTGGTGTTTCCTCCTTTCATTTAAAATGTTCTCAAACACTGTTTGCATGTTGGCTTTGTGCTGTTGATAATCTGACCCTGGTCATCAGACATGTTGTAGCATTCTTCTTCCCTTCGCATCTATATAGGCTGGGCATATTATGCTGGTCTGGTAGATCTGTGAAACCATCGGTACCTCAGCAAGAACCATAGTGTTTTCAGCATTTTGGCATCGACTTGGCACCAAAGTATTGGTTCTCATGACATAACTATACTATATTTTAGTATATTGTTGTACAGTTTAGTGTAATAGAGAACAGTGTAGTAGTGCAAATACACTATATGGGTAAAAGTATTGGGACACCAGCTCATTTATTGTTTCTCCCTACAGTATATTATAAAAGAGTTGGATAAACTGCTGCCTCTATTGTCTGCAAAGTTTTATAGCATTGCTATGAAGAAGAGCTTTAGTGAGGTCAGTATTTTGAATAATCACCTCCTCCCCAACTCAAGCCTCTGGCACTGGAGCGCCATCATTTCAGGGAACACAGTTCAACTGCCTGTTTTCTAGATAGCCATATTATACACACAAATTATTATACTCCTTAGCCATAACATTAAAACCACTGGCAGCTGAAGAAAACAATATTGATGAGAAAGTGATTTCAGGCAGAAAGTGATTCATATCTTGAAGCTTATGTGTTGGATGCAGGAGAAATGGATGTAAGTAACAATCTAAGTGACTTTGACAAATTTGACCAAACTGTGATGGCTTGAAAACTGCATTAGAGCTTCTCCAAAACAGCAGGTCTTGTGAGCTGTTTCTGGTATACAGAGGTAACTACCTAACGCGTGGTCTACTTTCATTGGTCTACACCAATTTAATGTCATCCTCAACATCATAATTATTATTGTTATTATTATTATTATTATTATTAGTAGTAGTAGTAGTAGTAGTAGTAGTAGTAGATCAACATAATCTTAAACAGTAGTTGTAGTATCATCATTATCATAATGAGTGTTAGTAGTAATAATAGTAGTATCATCATCAACTACTACTACTACTCATGAGGATGACCCTGATTATCATAATCAGTAGTAGTAGTAGGGTTATCATCATAATGAATAGTATTAGTGGCATCATCATAATGAGTAGTAGTAGTAGTACTATCATCATTATCATAGTAAGTATTATTAGTGTCATAATTAGTAGTAGTGTTAGTATCATCATCATAATGAGTAATATCAGTAGTAGTATCATCATCATAATGAGTAGTAGTAGTAGTATCATCATCATAATGAGTAGTAGTAGTATCATTATCATGATCATCATAATGAGTAGTAGTTGTAGTATCATCGTCATAATGAGAACTAATAGTAGTAGCGGTAGTAGTAGTATCAACTTCATTATCATAATGAGTAATAGTAGTACTAGTCATCATAATAATGAGTAGTAATAGTAATATCATCAGAATGAGTAGCAGAAGTAGTAATATCATCTTCATCATAATGAGTAATAGTAGTTGTATCATCATCATCCTAATTACTAGTACTAGTATCATCTTCATTATCATATTGAGTAGTAGTCATAGTATCTTCATAATTAGTAGTAGTTTATCATCTTCATAATGAGTAGTAGTATATAATTGTCATAAGCAGTGTTTCTGTACGTCAGTTGTGTGCATTGCAGTGTGAATTGCTAGTCAGGTGTGAGATATTTCACACAAGTGGAACTCACACACTCTTGCTGACAAACTGACCTGACAACATCCTGTCTGAGATTTTTATTATTTCCGGCACAATCTTTGGGTTCACACCCCTCACCCTGGCGCCATGTGGGCCTTCAAAGTAGTGTCAGGAACAAATGGTCATGTGTGTGAAAATGTGAGGCTGCATGTTGTTCGTTGTCCAGCAGTGGTGTTCTATTTCAGACTGCAGTCTGGACTCTCATGCATTTTAATACTGAGATAATTCAATGGGCCACTCAGACCCCTTTGTGCACAGAAGCATTTTAGGAAGTTATCAACATTAACATCCGTCATCATCATCACACAAGTGTGATTAGATCAGGGTGCACATTAATGTGTTGTAGATTGTAATAAATAAGGGAGTAAACACGTTTTTGTTTATTGAACTATTATTGTATTGCACTGATGTGCTTGTATTTCCACTATTATATTTCTGTAATTTACATCATTCTGAATGTGATGAGTACAAATAGTTATGGATGATATGAATATTATGATAATAGATTGCAATACATGTATGTAGGTGCTGGTGACTGATGGAAAGGTGTGGGATGAGTGACTTTGGGGGGTATGGGTGCATATGGGTACAGGAATGGATAGTTGTATTTTTATATGGATGGGTTTTATTGGGTATGAGCTTGGTTGTGGATAGGTGTGGGTGTGGATGGGTATGCACACCCAGACATATCAGATTGGCATGCAGTTATGTCTTAGATACATATGACTGAAAGGAGCAGGGTGGCCCTTTTGATGAATTACCTACCATCTAGGTTGTTCAGACCAAGCTGTTAGGATTTGAGAGCAGTGGTTTCATGAGCTGGTACTATATCATCTTATCCACAAATCCTGATTCTGTTCGGGATATGACTACCGGTGGCTTTGAGTATGGAGGCTAGTGGTGAGTGCTCCAGTCCTGCCTTTGATTTGGAGCGACACACTGCCCCCAAGTGTTGGCGTCATGATCTGGGATTGCAACAGTTGGTCACCCCTATTAGTGAAATGGGGGACACTTTCAGCTCAATGATATGTGCAGGACATCCTGCAGCCACATGTGTTGCCTCTCATGGCAGTGCCTCCAGCTGACATTTTTCAGCAGGATAATGCTCACCCACACACAACAAGGGTTTCCCAGGAATGTCTCCACTATATTGCAGCAATTCCTTGGCGTACCCAGTTGCCAAATCTGTCTTCAGTTGAGCATTTGTCATACCAGGTGGGATGCAAGCTTTGGGAACCTATGAGTGTGCAGGATCTACAGGCCCAGCTGCAACATCTGTGGGCAAATGTGCTGCAAGATACAATACAGAATCTGTATGTCCAACTGTATGTCATTTGTATCCAGACTAGAGGGGAACCAGCAGGGTACTAGATCCTCCTTTCAATTGTACAGTTCTCCCCAATAAACATATCCTTTCACTCTAATATTGTAATCACTTACATATATCATGATTACATTCACACATCTCCTATTTGCTGAGCCATTTTTCTTGTCAAAGTGTGTGCATGGATGGCAACTGATGGGTATGGTAATGGATGGATATGTGTATACATGAGTGTGAATGGGTAATGTAGTGTGTGTGTTTGGTTGGGTCTGGATAGGTATCAGGCTGATATCAGCTGAAGATTCTGGATGGGATACCAGAAGCAATGAATCTGATCCACACAGAACTATCCTGAAACATCTCTCCTGGCTACATTTTTGAAAAAGATTATTATTTATTATCAGAAAAGAAAAATGTCTTTCCATCTCTTATTTGTAGCTTTATGTCTCACATTTGTAAATCATTCTGATAAACATATATTTTGTTGCTATGTTATGTAATCATTTTGTGCTGGAGAGGAAAACAGAGAGACTGAAATCCGCCTAATGCCGAAGCGCTCAGTGAAGATGAGAACAGTGTGTGTGTGTGTGTGTGTGTGTGTGTGTGTGTGTGTGTGTGTGTGTGTGTGTGTGTGTGTGTGTGTGTGTGTGAGAGAATGAGAGAGAGAGAGAGAGAGAGAGAGAGAGAGAGAGAGAGAGAGTGTTGGGGGGGTGGTTGTAGGGGATTTTAGAAGCAGGTCACTGTGGCTGGTGTCTGTAAGCTAGCATTCAGTGTGGTGTGTAGCTCCTTAAAGCTGCCCAGAGGCTAAACACTAAACCACCATAAACCCCTCAGCGTGAAACTCAGCTGGAGTTTTGATTTCTGATGCATCAGGGATGTGTGTGTAGATCTTTGGTTTTAGTTCTTCACCTAAAAGATTTGTTCTTCACCCTGCTGTTTTAGCTGATATTATTTGTAAATATTTGCATTTGTATGTTTTTCATGTAACATGTCTTAATAAGAACTATAATATCACTGTATTTAAATACACAACATGATATTTAACACACATTTACTGAATATTTCTGTGTACTGTTCTTTTATATATACATTTAATTACACAGTTTGTTGGTCATTACAGTCCTGTGTCAAAATGTCTTCACAATTATGTAAGAGCCATGTATGGTTGAATGTTTCTAATTGTAAATAAGTGAATCAGTCCTCCACAGTAAACTTAGATATGGCACTATTCTACACATTATAGACATCATTTCTATTTACTAACTGCATTTAACTTTTATATTTCCTGATAACATACACATTTTTTCAGTATAGGTTCAGTAAATATCAGTAATTGTGAATTATAATGTATTAAAGTGTGAAAAAAAAGATTTCTAGTCATAATTTAATTAATGACTAGAACACCAGTACCATACATTATATGGTTCAAACCCTTGTCCTGAATACACTCTCCCAGAAAGGGTTCTTAAGCAAAGAATCATCATACCTCAAAGAACCAATTGTATTATAACATGGTTCTGGATAACTTCTGTAATGGAAAGCCTGATTGTAGGTTCTGAATAGCACAAAAAGGGTTCTGCTATTGTAATGAGTCAAAGTGTGTCTGTGTTCTGGACTGAGTGTGAGGGGAGTGCTCCTGTGCCTCAGACTGGATTAAGTTCTTTGTCTGATCACCTCCTGTCCATTTGAAAAAGCAGGATTTGACAAAAATTCACAGGGCCAGAGCTGCCTGTCCTCACAGTGACACAGAAGCTCCAAAACATCACACACGTATGGATGCAGGGTCCCATAAACAGTTGTGCAAAAGTGTCTGTGTGTGTGTGTGTGTGTGTGTGTGTGTGTGTGTGTGTGTGTGTGTGCTCTCTTGGTCAAACTTCATTAGTTGATTTAAGTATAAATGAGTCATATTCTTTACGGATACACATCTGACACTTAAACACAGGATTACTGTTTAATGAATTGAACATAAAATCTATGTTGCATGTGCAGAAGTACTGTGCAGATGTTTTAGGCACATAATGTATTTAAGATAGTTGATAATGTGAGTATTTGCTTGTGACAGTTTCAGATCGCATCACAAACATGCAGGTACACAGAAATACAATAAAATGATAAGACATTCTCATTTGGATGCTAGTTTTAAGAACAAAGCCTGTGTCCAGCCAGCAGTTGGATTTGTGGATCACCCGCTTTCCTGATTTAACATTATTAAGCACTGATTTACCAAACCAGGTGTTGGATAAAGCAATAAATCATGCTAGACTCCCGATGAACCCAGTGGTGTACACCACTTTTTATATGAATGTTATTAGGATTAATGTCAATATTACTGAGTAAATCAACACTTTCTGTCTGGATAAGGAGATCTTTAATTTGTCGTACGTCACAAAACTGTATGGATGTATAAGATAACGGCTATATAAGATAATGTGTATACTCACACAAAACTGCATACTGCATGTAATAATGATAATATGTCCCATGTGTCTATTTGTAATATACATGACATTACTATCTGAACAATACCTCACAACATTTAAAATTTTTGGTGGATAGTCCTGAATGACCTGAAAGAAATTCTTTTGTTTACACTGGTTTAATCATTTAACATGATAACACTATTTCAAATACAGAAATCCAACAATATTTTGTGAGAAATCATTTAGTCAGTTGATACTCTGTATTAACATAGTTGGATACAAATCAATTTTAATTTAATTTATTAATAATGCCAAAATAAACAATTCAACGATGCTTAAGCAGATATTTTCATTAAGTCTTAAAACATGAAATAGAGTTGTTTTTATTTGTATTTGTTGCAGATATGGGAATGTAAAAGCACACACACACGCGCATACACAGACAGTACTATCCCTCCTCCCTTAACACCAAACACCAAAATCAGGCCACATCATTTTTAATGCTAATTCAAACTTGTTTCAGTGACCTAGTCACCAGCACCACCCTTCAGCCTCACACACACACACACACACACACACACACACACACACACACATCATGGCCTTGAGTGTACTCAAAGTCTGTGTCGTTACCTTTAATTCTGGCACGTATGTGCTGGTACCCCTGAGCACTGTTTGCAGTGATCTGAAAATGTTTTTTTGAGGTTTATAAAGTGTGACCACTGAACTGACCATGGCCTCAGTCAGTAAAGCAAAAAATATCAGTGCACATAAAAAATAGAATAAAGAGTTTCATTCATGTTTGTGATGTCATTCAGAAAGGTAAACACATACACTCATCATCAAAAAAGTATTTGCACACTGAAAGAAGTGTTGGATTGCAATCCAAGGAAGAAAGTTAACATAAGAATGAGAAAAATGACCAGGAACAACAAATGATAGAACATTTAGACTGATATGGGCAATGTTTATTGAGCTACATATACAGAAGGTGTGTCTCTCAGCGTAATATGTGGGAAGTCTTTCGTAAGAACAGATATGTATAGCTTGTGAGATTGGGTGCTTATTCACATTAATCAATTGTGTTATAAAATAATAATGTGTGTCTCCCACTTTGTGTATGTGTGTGGCTACAGGACAACCCATGCCAGAGGGAAGAGTGAAGGAGCAGACCAAGCTGCAGTCGCAGCCTGTCATGAATCAGATCTAGCCAGAGCTGTGGCCAGAGAATTATCCCCTAGCTTCCATCAACCTGGTATACACACATATGCACACACACACACACACACACACACACACACACACACACACACACACACACACACACACCTTCTTCAGTCAAATTCCTTTGATAAAAGATTCAGCATATTAAGACAGTACTTAAACATTTAAGCTATAAGTAGACCTCTTCCATATAATGTCCCTCTTTGTAGTGTTTGTAGCTTTCAAACTGGATTGCAGTGGACAGAGTGATAACGCAGAAATCAAATTGGTTACTTCACCTTTCAGTTTTGCAGTGACATTTTGGGTCTATATTTAAAGAGGTGAGATTGGTGACAGTCCAAGTGCAGTGTTTGTTAGAAACATTAGAAACATCCCCCACTGAAAACAAAAGGAACACACATCAAATACTTAACATGTCTTATTGACTGTATCGTGCTACTTAGATGTTACACCAAATTCTTCCATTAAATGTCATAATTTGGTTAAATTGGGGAAATAACACCTCTAAAATAGTGCTCATTTCTACCTGCTCCTTTTGGGATTCTAGTAATATCTAAACAAAGCTGCATGTAAACACACTGCAGGTAGCACTGCAGTGTCAGTTGTGTGTTCCGGATTAAATGTGGACTAAAGCTTGTAAAAAAGTTATGTGCCCCCCATACTATCATATTGAATATTCAGAAGAACTTTTTTATTATAACTCTACAGTTTGTTGCAGGAATGTATTTCCCAGATGTTGCATGAGGTCACAAATCCACTAACAATGTGTCAGCTCCAGATCCAGCATTTTGCAGCACAAAATCAAGCTGCTCACTATGGTTCCTTTGACAGACACATTGCCCATCCATATTGCCCCCCCCTCCCCCCTGCAGGAATTCTCTTCAAGCCTGATGCTGCAGATTCCAAAGTGTCCAATGAGCTGAAAATACAACCTCAGTACAGAAGGTTAAGCCTCTTTTGAGCGTCTAAATTTTCCAAATTGACTTTAAATAAGATCTTTCACGCTTTAGAAAGGGTTTGCTCTTCTGTAAAATGACCATTTTGGAGATGGAAATTGTTTGCTTGACAACCACTGTATATGTAAATTAAAATGTAATATAAATACAGTTTAAGAGCCAGTTCACTTTTATTTTGTCCTTCTTTGCGATATTTTGGTTGGTACCCCGCATACCTGAAATAATATTTGAACTTTTCTGCATTTAAATATACTGTAGAGGTAAAGCGGTAGTTCAGCCATTTTTGTAAATTGTTGCAGTTTCCCCATCTTATCCAAATTTAGTGCATCAGCAAAGATGTGTTTACCATGTGAAGTTTGCTTTTTTATTGTTAGTGCGATGAGGCTAATGTATTTAACAATTGAAGCTTTTACCCTGCCTAATGGTGCTACCTGCATGCCTAACAGTTCTATACATGTAAATTTTCAAGATTCTCCAAGCAGATCAGTATGTATCCATTTGTATGTGGGGTGCTGTTCTGGCCCAGCCTGGTCTCAAGAGGACTTTATGCATACAGTATGTGACTGAAAGGATTTGTACAAAGCAGAAGGAAGATTCAGAAACTTGTACATATACACAGTGCACTGTATGAAACACTGTTATCTATAATGGACTAAAGTACATGAGCATCTTGAGCCCCAAACATGTCCTGTTTTGTTAGAGATGATAAAAATTATACACATTTCTGAAATTCTCAATGTTGAACTGAGACTAAATTTGCTGTTTATTGTGGTTACATTTGAGGTCTAGTTGCCAGAGGCTGGTATTACATCTGTCCACTATGTCTGACAGGTGCACAGAAGCTGAGGGGTCATGATCGCCAGGCTTGACCTCTTACTAAACACATGTAACTGAATATCCCCTTTCAGTAACCACTGAGCTGTGCTGACTGGTCATCGAGGCCAAGGGCAAAGTTTTGTTTTGAGGCAGTGGGAGGTACACAGCTAATTTTAGTTAACTAGCCTTCCCCATTTCACTGCTTAACTGCAAATGACATTTAAGAATAAGAGACTTCCCTGTTTGTGTCTGAATATTTCCAGGGATTCTTGCGTTTCCTTCCCTGCTGCAATTTAAGTGAGCTAAAAATGGGGTGTTTAACATTAGAACTTCTGTAACCATGTTCGGGTTGTTAATGGCTAACTGTGGAGACACTTGTAGCATAACTATGGAAAGGGGTTGGTATCAATGACATTCACTCAGTAAACACTGTTCCTTCAATCTTTTATATTTAATTTGTGATGCAGAACATAAACAGTGGCAGTGTATGAATGTTAGGTAAACTACCAGATTAAGTTGGTATAAATACACAATGTCAACATAGACATGAGGATCAAGTATCAAATGTGAAAAAGTGAATCCATAGTAGGAATCATGATGCATCCCTAGTAAAGATGGAAGTGGGTGTAGTGTAACCATTGAAACAGGTGAAGCATAACTACAGAATTGAATCCAGTGCAACCAAGGAAACATTTGTAGTGTATCCTTGGAGATGCTGTGGCTCACTGGTCCAGAGATCAGTCTGAAGGGTTTTTCAGATAGAAATTTATCAGTCAGTGCATGTTATAGTTTTGGATCATCTGGATTTTTGACAGCTGGGCAGTCAGGGTAGAAATGAACTACACCTATGATGGATGCATGTAAGGCAAGACTTGTTATTAGAACAAGTCTTCATTTCCTCTCTGCTACCATCGAGGTGCTGATATGGCTGTAATATCATCATTCAGCAGCAAGAAAGTTGGAAAATCCCTGATGGAGTCTCTTCACCTCTAACCTGTGTACTGATTTCTGTTGACAAAAATGTACTTCTGCTACCAGATAACATGCGAGCAGGATTGGATATTTTCTTTCATAACGTATTCTGTTATGATTGACGGATTGTATGATCAGAAGCAGTAATCTGAAGGATTATGTAATCTCAGTAATGTTTTTGAACTGCTTCAGTTCTGTTTGTATTGCTTTATATCCCTGAGTCAGTCAGGGATTGTAGAGTGATGCGAACCACAGCAGATATTTCAGATAACATTATACATTTTCATATCATTTTGTTAAACATTGAATTTACATATTGTTACTTTTTTTACTGTCATTTAGGTATTTATCATCGGATCAATAGAAACACTCCCGAATGTTGTGAAATATAATCTTAATATATAGGCTACAAAGTAAAAAAGGTATTTCCATCTTTTAAAATGTTGCTCTTTTGTATGACAAGGACTGTGTAATTATTTAGGTAATTAATATGTAATACATTGTAAATTTTGTAAGTTTCAAATATGTTTAATATAAAGGCAAATTTATGCAAAAATAATTATAGTGCCGTCCCAAAAAATGTATAACATTATTTTACATCAATAACAGCCATATCATTAAAACCACCTGTCTAATATTGTCTAGGTCTCCCCTTCACTCTCTCAGTGGCCCAAACCAATAGTGGCCAATCGGGAATAGCTGGCTGGAATTTTATCCCAATAGCCAGTCCATCCCCTGCTCTGCATGTGATTTCTGCATATGATAAATTCACAGCCTCAGCAAAATTAGTTAGATGTAATGGCAGTGTAATGTATGTATCACATACTTCCCTGTAGAAAGTTGTGTGTCAAATCCAAGGATCACAACAGGGCCACCCCTGTATCCACTGTTCTTTACCACTGACAGCGTTACACACCTGCCAATTATAAGAACGATGGTAGATGTTAATGTACATCTAATAATTTCTGACTAACATAAACTGCTGTTGGTGTTAAAATGTAGTAGGTTATGAGCAGATTCCTGCTGAAGCTGAGAGGTAGAACACTGACTGATGGAGATGGAGTCAGAGAGATCTGAGGCCCTGCTGCCCTTCCTATTTATGTGCAATAGCTGCTTATTCATTGTTTAGAAAGTGTTTATGACATAATTAATGCACTGTATCTAACTATAAACCACTCATATATGCTTTATAATTTTGGTCTTAGTGCAAAGTGGTCCTTTTGTGTCACTTTGAAACTGATACACAGCTCTTCTGACTGTGTTGCGCTACAGGCATTTCTGTTTAGAGCACACTGTTCATTTTGTGCTTGTTCTGAATAGCCACTGAAACTGGTTTAACAAGCAGATGTAATGTAAGACTGTGGCTATTGAAAGCCGTTTCTATGACTACAATGAAGCACTGTGTTTGCGCTGTAAGGACACAAAGCTCAGAGCAAGATTTCCAAGGCAGCTGTAACCCTGCACATCAGCCTTAATACAAAACACCAGCATTCACACATAACAGTTTCACACACATCAATCATATGCACCATAAAATCAATCCATATGTCAGTTATATCTCTGCAGCATCTCTAGGTACATGATATTTTGGTTTTATGAATATAATGTGAAGTATCAAATCAACGTTACACAGGGGTAAGGGTGGGTGAAAAACATACAATGTATCCGGAAAGTACTTCACAGTGCTTCACTTTTTGCACTTTTTGTTATGTTACAGCTTTAATCCAGAATTGGTTAAATTCCTTCTACACACAATACCCCACAATGACAAAGTGAGAAAGGTTTGTTTGATTTTATTGCAAATTTATTGAAGATAAAAACACAAAACTATAACATATAACATTCAGAGTATTCACAGCCTTTGCCATGACTCTCACACTTGAGCTCAGGTGCATCTTGTTTCCTCTGATCAACTTTCAGATGTTTCTACAGCTTGATTGGACACCTGTGTTAAATTCAGTTGATTGGACATGATTTGGAAAGGCACATGTCTGTTTATATAAAGTCCCATCATAGACAGTGCATGTCAGAGCACAAACCAAGCCATGAGGTCTAAGGAACTGTCTGTAGACCTCCGAGACAGGATTTTATTGACACATAGATCTGGAGAAGGGTACAGAAAAAACATCTGCTGCATTGAAGATCCCAATAAACACAGTGACCACCATCATCCATAAATAGAAGAATGGAACCCCCAGGACTCTTCATAGAGCTGGCTGCCCAGCCAAACTGAGTGATTGTGATAAGACGGCCTTAGTCAGGGTGGTGACCAAGAACCCCATGGTCACTCTGACAGAGCTCCAACATTTCTCTATGGAGAGAGGAGAACCTTACAGAAGGACAACCATTTCTGCAGCACAGCACCAATCAGGCATGTATTGCAGAGTGGCCAGATGGAAGACTCTTCTCAGTAAAAGGTACATGACATCCTGTCTGGAGTTTGCCAAAAGGCACCTAAAGGACTGTCAGACCATGAGAAACAAAAATATTTTTGGACAGAATGCCAAGCATCATGTCTGGATGAAATAGACACTGCTCATCACCTAGCCATTACCATTCCTACAGTGAAGCATGGTGCTGCAGCAGGAACTGGGAGACCACACAGGGTTGAGGGTAGGATGACTGCAGCGATGTACAGAGACATCCTTGGTGATAACCTGCTCCAGATCACTCCGGACCTCATGCTGGGATGAAGGTTTATCTTCCAAAAGGACAAAGACCGTAAACACACAGCCAAGATAACAAAGGAGTGGCTTTAGGACAACTCTGAGAATGTCCTTGAGTGGCCCAGCCAGAGCCCAGACTTGAACGTAATTGAACATCTCTGGAGATACACAGATGCTCCCCATACAATCTGATGGCACTTGAGAGGTTTTCAAAGAAGAATGGGAGAAACTTCCCAGCGCTGTGAATATGTTCTGAATGCACTGTAGGTTCAAGTCCCTCGCAGTAGTAAAACAGATGTATAAAATACTTAGGATAAGAAAATAAACATTTTAAACAGAGCTAAAGAATATACATATTTGTAAGATTAAGAGTATTTACACATTAACTTACACTATACATACATTATAGAGACGTTATTGCACTGAAACATGTATGTACTTTGTATGTAGAAACTATAAAAATAATGTTTGCATTCTATTTACATGTGCCCTAGGTAGAATTAGATGTAGCTATAGCGTGAGAAGGTAAGTGAAGCCGAAAGTCTTTGTTGGCTGCAGTGGAAGAAAGTCTTTGGTGGGTGTAGTGAGTAAAGTGCAGGTGCAGAAAGTCTTTATGTGGTGTGAAGGTGTGATGAGGCAGGTAAGATGAGTTGTGACTAGCTGTGGACTGAAACACTGCGCTACTGCCTGTTTAACAGCCTGATGGCCTGGGGGAAGAAACTGTCTCCGAACCCTCTGGTTCTGGTCCTCGTGTTTCTGTTCCTCCTGTAGCTGGGCATTCATTCATTTCATTCATTCATTCATTCATTCATTTCATGCATATCCATTCTGTATGTGTTTTTTTTTTCATGGTGAAAGTATTGCTGTGAGATTGTCATAAAACCTGATGAAACATGCCAAAAACAGTTTCACTCTTTAAAAAGGGTGGTTCTGTGTAAGAACATGAACACTTAATTTAAAAGGCTTGAATCCTTAAATGTTTTTCAAATGTAAGGAATACATCTCTGTGGAACCCTTTTAAAATGGATTCAATGGTTCCCCTTTCATTGAAAGGAATATATAATTTAGTACTACGTAGTAAGCTCACTGGGCAAAGAATTTGTCACCTGACTAGAAAGTATACCTGAAAATGCACAAATAAAAACTGTAATTCAATTTGCATGGATTGCACACGTTTCTAGATGTTAGTGATGTCAGTGTTCAATCACTCTTGCATGAAATTATTGCACAGTTCTGCCAGATTTTGTGGATGCCTTACCTAGCATTTTACTCATTCCAGGTAGTCCCATAGAAATTCAAGAGGATTGAACTCTAGGGATTTTGTTGGCCAGTCCAGATGTGTGAATTCTCTTGAATGTTTATTGTGCCAATCAGTCACATTTGCAACCCTGTGAATGTGAGAACTGTGGTGCTAAAATACAGGGAATTCTATTGTTTCTGGAAGTTTACTGTCATACCAACCAACTCATTTAATTAAACCACCCCCTGGACATCACAGAACCTCCTTCAACTTGAACCACACCTTAAACGCAATCCTCACTGAAGGCTTCATGAGGTCTATGATGAACATGACACCAAGCATCATTAATATACAGCCAGAAACAATATGCATTTGACCAGGTAGCAAATTTCCAGTCATCAGCATTCAAATGTTTGTCTCACTTTGCCCACTGTAGATCTTTCTTAGCAGAACTGATCAAAAATCTCTTGCATGCCACTCCGCTCCATGTGTTAATGGTGTGCAGTTCCCTACAGAGTGTTCTTTGAAAAATAGGTTATGAAGGATCTACGCTGAGTTCTGAATGAAATTCTTGCTTGTTAGCAAAGCGATTTTCATTCCCAAGCCATGAAACAAGCTGGCAGTCTCTGTCTGTGAGTTTTGTTTTTCCCCATGTGCTATATAGAACCCTTTTTAAGAGTATTGTGATTTTTCTTGAGTATGACAGAAAATACACTTGGCCATTAAATGATACTGTGATAAATCTGACACTTAAGCTTCTCGGACTCTAACTGTTAAGCTCTTTCAATTTGGCTGGAACCCACAGATGTATGTAATGTGTATGAAATGTGTGCTATCAGCTGGCCTGTCTGGCACCTCAGTGTATCAGCATAAATGAATTAAAACATCAGAGTGTGGAGAACTACCGGCTGCACTCCTAATGGACATTTCTGACTTATAGCAGATTAGCACAACCAGTGACCTTTTAGTGCAGCGCTGATCAGAGCGCGTCTGAAATCGTTCCCGGAGTGACGTTAATGAAGCTCTATATGGGGAGTGAATGTGTCTTTAAGTAGAAACTAATGAAGACATAGCTGGAATGGTCGCGAACTGAAGGCTGAATGGCTGGACAGTGAGTGGAGCTCTGAATCACCGCAGCTGTCCATTCCTTCACACAGGATGTCTAAACTAACGACCCCTGAAGCCTCTATCTCTATATTTCTCTCTCTCTCTCACCCCACAATGCAAGGTGCACGGAAAGCAGGTGGTCTTCACCATGCCCCACACCCACAACACTGGCATGTGCAACATAAATACACACAGCACGTCATAAATGCACCTCACTGTCCCACAGGAGAGGCAGACCCATGTTTACAGTGTGCAGACTGTCTGTTCCAATTCTCTTCAGTGAAGAGAATGTACTCACACAAGTAGAGGGGTCATTCTACGGCAGCTCACCCAGACTGTGACAGGTCACATCCTGTACTTCCATAAAAAAAAAAAAACAATTTCAGAAAGACTCCTTTCAACCCATCCAACCAAGCCAACTTTCAGAATCAAGTTCTATGTAGATTTTTACTTACTAAACTATGAATGTTGATCCATTAGGATCTAAATAATTAACTAAAATGTTACACCCAATTGCTGAGAGAATGACTTAACTAATATTAAACAATACTAAAAATAACAATGTGATCTTTTCACTGTATATCAATTCTAATCAGAATTGAACAGAAATGTAGAAATTTCCAGGTTTATTTATCTCATTAATTTAATTTGTTCATTTGTTTCATCTTTCATTTGCATTTCATTGTTTTTATTATCTAAGAATAATGTGTTCTCAAAATGTGTTTTCATGAATAAAGACTAGTTAAGGCTGATAAAAGATCGCAATACAGAGCAACTAACCATTTTACTAACCATTATTTTAGTGACATACTAAGAATTAACCTTTATTTTAAGTATAGAAGCAGTCATTATTCAGTCGTTTGGTACTCATGTAGATAGGAAAGTATTGCTTGCTTACATAATATGGAATAACCACTTAGTAATTATTTATATTGATTTAGAAGATGAGTTATGAACATGCGCATCAAGTGAATAATTATTAACAAACTATTAATGATAAGTTAAAATCCATTTTATCCAAAATGTCACTAAATTAAAGGCAGATCAATAATAACAATAATCACATATTAATGCTTATGTAAGAATAATTTACTATTATTAGTCATTAATGAGCTATTAAATAATCCCAATAAAGTTGCTGTTAGATTACCAGATAAACCAAATAGCCTCATAGTAGAATTGGGGTATATGTTGCCATGGTGATCACAGGATAGCAGTGAAGAAAGCAGGAGTTAGCCACTAATTCATCCTAGAGCCTGTCATTGCCTCATTTGTTAATGTGTAACAACACAGTAATTAAACATTTAAAATCTAGTGGAAAATTGCCACTTAAATATTACTATTGTTGTTGATATCTACAACTATCAGTGTCATTCTGTAAACACAGTGTTCCTGTTGTATTTATACCTGGGTAGATTTTCAGATATTCACTCTGTAAGCACAAAGCATAATATTTTACATGCAATTGTAATGTATTTTTTTTGTGAATTTACATCCTTGATGTGACATCCCAGGTAATTTGGTGTGAAGTTACACAGTATTGTTTATTTAGGCCAATTTAATGTACATATTTTAAGACTGTAAACTCTAGTAAACATTATTCTTTGCAGTATGTGTAGTTTGTTAATCTGCATACTGCACAATCTGGGCCAGCTGCTCTCTAGTCAGACCTGACCTTCTGTTTGTGGACAGAAGGTGAAAAAAATTATAATCCTCTCTGTGGCATATGATAGTACTCTTAATACATGTGTGCTAGATTCATATTCTTGACCTAGAAAGCAGTGAAAGCATATGCTCCTTTGGATTTCAAATATCTTCATTACAGAAAGATACCTCTTACTTATAGTTTCACATTAACAGTTCATGGTACTAATGTAACTGATGATCTATTTAGTGTTACAGGTGGATAAAAGCACTTCTAAATCTTAATATTTATATTAGTAATTATAACAGCTTAGATTCTCGTATGTAATTACATATGTAGTATTGAGTAAGGGTAATTATATTTGTATGAAGTGTTCTTCTTTGCTTGTGCTGTTCACACAAATCTGAAAAATCTAAATTGTTAATGTTTAACTACACCGTTTTTCACTGTGAATGTAACTGCTTCCATTCCACCTTAAATACAGCATTTAAGGTGGCCTGGAAAATGACAGCTGCAAACTCATCGCTAAATGCAAGTCTGAGTGACACGTTTTTACTAAACATTACTAATGTAACTGCTAAACTAAATAAGACGTCTCTTATTTTTAGTAAACATAACTATGTTAGCTCACTCACATGAAGTTCACAAGCTAGACTTTTTCCTCTTTATCCAATCCACCTTTAATGCATTTAAAGTAAAATGTAACTGCTGCTGCATTTAAGCAGTATTAGTTACATCCAGGACAATCCAAATGTGTAAATATCTGTAAATGTGCAAATGTTTGCTGACCAAAGGGATGCCTTTATAAACCATTTTGCAGAATCCTCATAATGAATGGCTTTGTTGCACTTTTGTGTTTTGAAAAAGTGTTTATTTGAATAAGCTCGTCTGTATTACTAATAATACAGTAATAGTATAGTAATAGTAACAGCAAAATAATAGATATTATTCTCAGAGTAAAAGTGAAAAGTTGAGAATTAAGACTTGATTAGACTTTATTACTAAGTTTTTATGAGTGTAGCAGAGAGGGTAGCAGTACAGTCCATTAATGCTGCAATTGCCATTAAAAATGACAGATATCTACTAGATAACTGCAGACATAATTGTGATATGAAATTTGGATACTATTTTATCTCTAAACATAAGTATAGCATCTATGGTCTGGAATCCCAGAAAGTATAATAAGCGCTCTGTGGGTCAGATGGCTGACATAACAGAATCAGCAGTTAGCTGTTTCAGGTACATGTTTGGAGCTTTTTGTAACTTGGTGGACCTTATGAGTTGATGTTAATGACTTCATTCTGTTTCTGGTAAGACAGCTTCCCCAAAATGGAAGAAGTCAATTTTTTAGACCCATATATTTCTATTAGAGTTAAAGTATAGAAGATGGAGGGTAAAGTGAGTTTTTCATACTGACAGTCTCGTTAACTGTTCTGCAAAATGTAGCATAATAATTACTGGAGTAAATCAAAGTACTTTTACTTTCAGTAATTATATTTTACAAGATGTCCGTACTTAATTGTAAATATTTAAATCATATATTAAATATTAGAGAATGTTTCATAATTCATATTGCTGTATTTTCCAGACTATAAGCCGCTACTTTTTTCCCACACTTTAAACCATGCGGCTTATAATGAGGTGCAGGTTTTTCTTCTTATATATGTTATTTTCCAGGTTTTTAAAAAACTTTACGGGTGCGGCTTATATTCTGGTGCGGCTTATAGTCCGGAAAATACAGGTAATTCTTGTGCAAGCAAATGAATTATAACAGCTTAGATTCTCGTATGTAATTACATATGTAGTATTGAGTAAGTGTAATTATATTTGTATAGCATTCTTACAGAATTACAGCACACACGACAATGCATTCAGTATTTACATGTGTTTTGGAATTTTTTGTGCTGATCTTGTTAGTCTCTCTTTCCCTTTCTCGCTCCCTTTCAGGTTGACCAATGGCTGTATGTAGATACAGGCACATATAACCATGTTTAAAGATGTAAAACATCAGCACAGAAAATAAACACTGACATGAAATTAATAAATAGTAATACTGTAGCAATTTAGATTTCTCAGCTGCATGCAGTTTTTAGATACAAAATGGGAAATATACCTAGGAAAAATAGGACATATGGACACTCTACTCCATCACCAAAATATCACTTTGGTGTGAATGTTTCTTATGGTGATTCATAATTAATTACTTAATGTATATTGAAGTATTGCTTTTTAAATATAGGAAGGTCTCCCATAAAATAAAGTGTGACCAAACATTTTCCACATGATGTTAATGACATTTTCTGTTAACTAGTTCATGGATGCAGTTGTGTGTGTTATTCAACAATACAGACGCTATGACCTGCTCAGCAGAAGGAACAGACTGGACATACTAAAGTGTATTTACACTCTCAGAGGATATGAACCACCAGCCAGGGTTTTTTCAGGGTGTGCTTAATGGAGCAGAAATGTGCTGAGCATTAAAATACAGCTGCCATCTGTGAACAAAACAAAGACTAACACTATCTTTTACATTAAGCTGTTGAATAGGATAGTGTCTCAAGCGCTTAGCAGCTACAAGAACATCATTTGCTAGTGGTTCACTGTGTCACAGCAGGCTCCTGCTTTAGATTGTGCGAGGGTAATAGACTTGTTTGACCTCATACTGGACAGCTCTGTGTCCAGTTGTCCTCCATTTATAGCATTTATATAGATAAGGGAGTCAGTTGTCCTCAAGCAGGTCAATATGATGTTCTTTTCTCTGTTTTGAAGATTGAGAATGAGATTGTTGACTGATTTGTTTTGTTATTGTTTTGTTGTTTCGATTACATATTGCTTCTGATTAATTTGAAAAATATAACTGAGCTTGTGATGGAGTTAATTGTAACAACATTCCACATACATCTTACAGCTAGACTATGTTAGCATACATTTTTCAACTCTACAGTTTTTAAAATTATTTTTATGTCCAATGATGCACTTATCAAATATATAACCTATATAAATTAAATACTATATATATATATATATATATATATATATATATATATATATATATATATATATATATATAAACCATAATATCGCTGCTGTCCCAGGAAAAATGTTTAAATTTTTGTCTTTTTTTAATACTGTAGCCACTCTGCACACTGCATAAATGATTCTAGATGAATTGACCAATATACATGCTTGGAGATGCATGTTTTCCATTGAACAGCATAGAAAATGGACATAGAATACATTATATATAAATCTAGCTAGATTCCATAATTATAAAGAGCTCTCAGTAACACTTAACTTTGCTAACCATTGCTAACTGCTATTACTAAGGAAGTTTGTAGTTAGCATAAACAAATCAGGAACATTTCAAGACTATGAAGTATCATAAAATTGCTTTATTTTGCACTTTTACTACAATACTAATTTACATTTTGTCCATTCAAGAGGTCTACTATGTAATACTTTTTGCAAGTGCACAGCAGTTATTGCTTTTGGAATGTCAACAATTCTGCACCATCGTGCATTGTGGTGATACAGAATGCTGCTGTTAGATTTCTCACTAATCAGACAGTAAAGGATCCAGTTTAAAATTCTTACACTTACTTATAGAGCATTGGTCTGTGGCTGACCTACTTCACCCATACTTATCAGCACATGCTCTTAGGTCAAGTAAGTTAAATCTACTGTCTGTTTCACATTCTCGCCTAAAGACTTGAGACTCGGGGATCAAGCATATGAGTTCTTTGCTCCTAAGCTGTGGGACACATTGCCCAATTGTCAAAGATCTGCCGATTCCCTGGAGTCATTAAAAAAGGCACTAAAGGCATACATTTTTTTCAGGCATTTGCACAATTGGAAAATAAGTCTTTTTTATTATTTTGTATTGTGCATTTTTATAGATTTTGTGTAATGTCATTGTAAAGCACTGATAAATGACCTGTATAACTAAAATTTACTCATTAACTGTGTTCTTTGATTAAATAGATATAAAAGCAATGTTGAGCTGTGAGCTCATTTGGACCTTCAGTGTTTTATTCAAAGCATGCGTGGAACTCACAAGGACATGAGTATCCACAAACACATACTGCATGATGGGTTCTTCCAACTCAAGGAATAACTTATGATGGGTTCTTATTTTCTTGTGTGAAATTATCTTCAGTAGAAGTAGTTGTAGTTGAAAACTATTCCCCTTTGTAGTGGGTTTTAGGTTAAGTCATGCAGGCTTTAATCAGTTGCTGCTGTTAGGTTTCTCAGAAAGCCATTATGCAAAGTCATTATGCGTGTGCCGTAAGTGTGGTGTTACGTATTAGTCATTTAATCAATTCAGCTGAATGTCCCATCGTTAAGTATCATTCACAGTCTGATCTTCCACACAGTCACAAAAACATTTAGCTTTTTTTTTAACTCATATGATTCATATGATTATTTCGGACTATTTCTGATAGTTTCATTGAGATAAGTGTGTAGACTTCCAGTACAAGGCATTGTCTACAAGTAAAAGAGGAGATGTTTATTCATGATCTGAATTTGAGGAAAAGTTTGTGTTTGTAGGAAAGTTTGTAGGACTTTCTATAATGAAAGTTTATAATAATATAGTTTATAAAGCCTATGAGTTGTGATGGAGTGCACAGACTGCAGGTATAAGATGAGTTTATAAACTGCAGGGTTGTGATGAACAATATAAACTCTGGTGTAGTATGTGGTATGTGTGCTGGGAATATGTCACAGAAGGCATAACCAATCAGAATGAACAATTCAGTGGGTGGTAATGATAGAGTCTGGTAAGAATTGTCAGTGTGAACAGACAAGCCGCTCAGAAAATTACATCCCCATTCAATGCAGACGGCCTCACACACATTCTCTGCAGATCAGAGCAGTGTTCTTTAGCTTTCATGGTAGATGTCATGAGACAAGATAACTAGTTCCTGTCCCATGACTTTGGGGTTTTCAATACAATTCCCTAGTACTCTAGAGTGTGCATAAAACATACTTGGTTAATACCTAGAACATAAGGAACTGTAACAGAAAGCACTTCTTATGTATGTATAAGGTTACAACCCTTTTGGCCACTGACCTGAGCTTGTTTTCTCCTGTGTCACAGGCCCAGATTACATCATGCAAAAACTCAGTGAGCCTGTGGAGGAGATTACTGAGGCCCCACCACAGGAAGAAAAGAAAAAAGAGAAATCCGGAAGCCCCTTTTATCGACGTGGCACAACTCCGTCACATTCACCCGCCCAAAGCCCTACGCCATCCCCGCCAGCCACGTCAAAAAAGAAGAGTCAGCAGGTCAACAGCAGCGTCACCCGTAAGATAAGCAAAGACAACACCACTATAAGCCGTAAAATAAGCAAAGAAGAAAGGGCCTCTATAGTGGCAGAGATTGCCAAAGTACCCTCGCTACCACCACCACCACCAGCAGCACCAATCAAATTGCAAGAAGTCCCCCCACCAAAGCCCCCCAAAGTTTATGAACCAACACCTAATCCTGTTAGCACAGGCAATGGGCAACTGCACAGTGCATATCACAGCTACTTGGTGAAGGCAACTGTGTCAGCTCCTCCACCGGAGGATCTAGAGGATGAAGAGCCGGAGATGACCCAATCCAGCCTGGCCAGGATGCCCCCATCTTCTCCTAAACTGTTCAGGACACCAACACCCAAAGTGGAGCTCAAGCTCAGGAAACAGGAATCAGTTAAGCCAAAGACCCTTGCAGAAACTAAGAAAGCTAGCATGGAAATCACAGAGTTATTAGAAGAAGAAACGGTAAGTTGAGGTGGAGTTACAGTCTCTCATTAGGGTTGATCATTAATAACACTTTAAATGTAGGTATGATTATATAAATTGAAGTATATGTTATGAAAATGATTGTCTAATACACCACATTTTTGTCTGTTACAGGGTCCTAATTCAGTTTTAGTTGCCATGGTAATGCTTTTGAATATTGGATTGGCAATTATTTTTGTTCACTTCTTGACATGATGGAGTAGCAGTTCAGGTAACTTCGGTTTTACCAGTGTCTGTTAATTGATGCAACAATACATTATGGCTCATGCCATACCATGATATACATTCATTGTCAAGAAAATAGTTGCACCCAGAAGAAATCTGATTTTATGACTGCATGGTGTCATGCCAGACTGTCATGTAGTCACTCAGAAAGACAGCAGGTCATCTTTGGTGACGAGTCCCACTTTTGTTTTTGAGGAGTCCTGGTGTCATGGTATGGCTTGCAGTTTTGTAAGATGCCAGATCACCTTTGGTCTTCATTACAAAAAACCTTTGATAGCCCAAAAGTTACATTAATGGGGGGCCCCGAGTGGATCCAGGTTCATGCTGCTCACCATTAGCAGCCGGGGTCCAGAGGGAGAGAAATTTGCTTGCTCTCCCTCGGGGGGGGGTGGGTAGATGGTGCTCCTCCCACATCTCACAAGTGCCCTGCTGGTCAACACGGGCGTCTGCCGTCCATTGTGTCAGAACCGGGGATCCAGCGTTCTCCTCCAAGTGCGATGGTTGCCCGGCAACAATACAAATGGCAGCAGTTCGAAAAGAGGCGGGAGACTATCGCCACATGACTCGGAGGAAACGTGGACGATCTCTCCCCCCTAGTGTCGAGAGCAGGGCATGTAATGTGGGAGGCTACTTAGGGGGATGGGTAATTGGCATATCTAAATTAGTAGGGGTGAAAATTGGAAAAAAATGGCAAAAATAGAAATTAAATAAATAAATAAAAAAGTTACATTAATGAGGTCCTCCAACCAGTGGACTTACCAGCAGGACAACACTCGTCCACATACTGATTGCTTCTGGGAGGAACTCTTTGTGTGACTATTTTTTTTATGATGAGTGTATTTTTGTATGATATTGAAGGCTGAGTAGATAAGTACACCTGTGTCCATATCCACAGTATAACATGACCTCCAGTGAATTATAGTTCTGATAGAACTGATATTTATCACATTTTCAGACACAAAAATGGTTAAAAAGAAAGTTTTGTGGCATCCAAAAAGCAAAGCAGCTGTGATATGTAATTGTGTGCTGCTGTATTTCATCATACTGCTCTCTGTTTTCCATGTTATGGGTCAGTTTCTCTTTGTCTGTATTTTGCTTCTCAGCCAATCACTTATTGCTAGCATATCACTTGTGGTTTTATGTCTGCTTGAGAATTTCACAGTTTGGAGCATATCTTAACTCCTGTCACTGGTTTGATTCCCCAGTTTTGGAACTCCACATCATCAACCTTTAGGAAAACAGTGGCACCAAGCAGATGGAGTCTTGGCAGCGTCAGCAATAAAATCTGTGTGAATGGAAGAAGTTTGAGATATGCAGCATATTTTTGGAGGAAGTCCATCCCTCAGCAAGATGTTGAACAGCCTGGTGGAGGACTAAATGTTTAGCAAGCACAGGAGAAGGCAAAAGTCTGCTTATCCAGGCTATCAGCTCTGAAGGGTAGAGCCTCTCTCTGTGTGCAGAGGCTTTACTGGAAAAGTTCGGAGATGCACTTTAACATGACGGGCACAAACAGCTGCCTCGCTCTTTTGCCATCTGACGTGTAAGTGGGGAGATGTGCAGTCCATGCCAGAGGAATTTGTTCAGGGAACTTTGTCGCGTTCCAGCAATCATGCCACACTGGCCAAAGGAAACCAAACACAGCACGGCATCACTCTGCTTACAACGTTACAGCACTACCGAGTCGCTGCAGCTTCTTCCATCATCACCTGCGTTCTTTGTACACAACTTGAGTTGACACACCCTGTGCATGGTACTGTTTTATTACCACTAAAACGTTCTGTGTGTTGTCTTTTTTCTTTCTTTGTGTTTGTTTTTATCCTCGCCTACACAGTCACAGGGTGGGGTGCTTGATTTAAGATCACACTACACTGCTCCATTCAAGTGTGTACACATGACTAAAGTATATTCAGCACAGTTCTGTCTTGTAGTTTACCTACACTTGGCTTGGTTTGGGAATATTGTACACATTTGTTCATTCAATGCATTTTCTTTTCAGTGTCAGAAGACACTGTTTTTGTGTTTCACATAAAATGATGTTTTATGAGATTATATGAAATGAAAATTGATACTCGCCCAACAAATCACTTTGTTTCTTATTCGATTACAAACAAAAATAGAAAATAATCCACTAATTGGATCGTCTACTGTTATAACATTTATTATTAATGATATCAAATACCTACCCGTGGCAGTCATGACAGAACTTAATTTGACAGATATTATGTTTACTTCAGACAAGCTTTCTGTTAACTTTTACAAGAGTGTTGCGTATAGATACTTGTGCATGCGATTTTTAATGAGAAGACAACTTTATTTTGAGCTTTGTAGAACTGGAAAACATTAGTAATTGATTAGTCATTGATAAAGGTGGGTTAGGTTGAGAACTGCATCATGAGGGCCTGAGCTTGCTTGCATGTTGGAGATACAGGATATCCAAAGCCATGGACGAGTTTGTGTTGAATTAATTCAGGTAGTGCCACAAGGGATAAAAGATGTGGTACCTTGGACAAGGGTGTTGCCTTTAAAGAGTCCTTAACTACTGTTTACCTCAGAAGAGCATAAAAAGGTTTGTTAAAAAAAAAAAAAAAAAAGCAAAAAAAAAGAAAGAATTCTTGTCTTAATTCTCTACTATGGGAACTCTGACTGTTGAATTTGGAATGTGCTGCCACATTGCAATTGTTTCATTTCATTGGCACAGAGTGGTGATTTTACTTATATTTTATTTATCATAATACTCACATGCTTTTATCAATTTAAAAATGCCTATTTATCCTAGAATTAGCCCTGCATTTCTGTTGTTCATTGAAAAAAGGTCTTCAAGTAAATCAGTCTATTAATCAGCATGGCTTATTGAAAATCCAGTGTTTAGCACCAAAATAATACTTAACAAAAACAGAAATACTGAAAAATGCATAAACCGCTGAACAATAAATATTAAAATACCGAATGATGTTTCACTTAGCAGTAGAAATTAAAAGTGAAGTATCAGAATCCATATGAGAGTTTTGCCAGCCTTGGAGGCACTGCTGAACTGAATGTACAATAAAATGTCCAAAAAACAGAAAAAAGTACTTGAACAATAGAAAACATAACATAACAAAACATCTAAATGTAAAAGGATTCTGAGCTGAAGTCTAGTTGAGTAGAAATTAGAGCATTAAGAATGAACTCAGATTAGATTAATGTTATTGATGGTCAACAACCAGAGCATGATTATCCTGACTGTGCTGAATGCTGAATAACTTCTCTGAACCTTGCTGAAAATAATGAAATCAAATTGGAATTTTATTGCCTTATTGAAAATCAGTAGCCCCATGTGACCAAACAACTGAATTTGATGATAAATTTGTAAAGTGATAAAGGTATAAATGGTTATATGGTTCTACAGATTTGTGTTTGGGCAACATCAGATATTGATATAAATGTGTTATGTGTTAAGTCTAGTTAGGGCTAGAAGGCTATTGAAAGCAGGCATGTAGCTGAAGACAGGTTTCCAGAGGGGAACTTGAGTTAGAAATGAGTTTACATTAATAATTTCATTAGAATATGATTTCCACATCCTGAAAATGTTAATTACACAAGCTAATTTTTCATCTGTTATAAAAAATGTTATTTTACTGTGATTCATCCAAAGAAACCGTTAATTTATATTAGCCATTGTTGCCATTTTATTTTCCCTTTAATTTATTCTATTTTTTGAATATATATTATTGGAAAGGCAATGTATGTGGCCTCTTTTCATGTACTTAATATGTTTCTTGGCTCATTTATCAACTTATCAAAGGGCAGTTAATGAATTATTTTTCTAAAAACATCTATTGCTTAAAGAAAACATTTATAAACAATAAAAGTTGTATTCTATTTATAAGAGTTTATGTGGAGCACAGTTCATAATCCGAGAGCTCTACCGTATTTTTCTAAAGTTTTGCACATTACTTTATTAATGACTGCTTCATAATCACACAGGTTTAATAAAAACACATATTCAATAAAATAGATTTATAATATGAAAAACCTGCAAATTGCAAGTATTCTTTCTTTTTTCACCCATGAAAAGGAACGTTTGGAATATGAGGGACATATTCTGCCATTTTGAGCACATTACATCCAGAGTGACGTCTGTACTCTGGTTATGTGTACTTGTGTATAACAATAAAAATGTTATACCTGGCACTTTTCCTCTCCTGTCATTTTTATGTTTGGTATTCGATGTATACAATCCCTCATTGCTGGTTCAACAAAAACATCCAAGATGTATTTTCAGGTTTTACAAGCAGTTTATGTGGATTTGCTGTGTTTCCATTCTGAAGCCATTTTTTTTTTCAGATTAGCAGCTGTTAAAAAAATAAATTATGTATCTGTGGGTGGCAAAAGAACAAATTAGCTTCAACTCCTCTCATAAACTCCTGGCTTCAGGTCTTTCCACATTATTTTGTATGGATTAAGGTCAGGAATTTGACTTGGCCATTCCAAAACATTGACTTTCACTGCTATAGTAGAATGACGTTTGTGCTTAGGATCTTTGTCTGATTACTTGATCTCATTATTTTGAGAAAGTGACTTCATTGTCCACAGTAGGGTGACCAGATGTCCTGAATTTTTGAGTACTTTGTCCTGATTTCCAAACTCTCTGCTATATCAGTGATTACTGCTTTTAGTTCTTTATATCAGAGCAAATAATGGTGAATGCAGCTGCTACTATGGAAGGAATTTTAGATTTTATAAAATGTGTTTGTGGCCCAACAGTTTTATTACCTTCCGCTGAAAGGATGTTTAAAATGTGTGTCTCATACATTCAGAATCTGTAAATGATATCAGATTATAAGTGTCTGATTTGAGTCTATATTATTCTGATTTTTCTGACACATTCAACTGTACTGTCCTAAATTTCACCCATTTGTTTGACCAAGTTCACAGCAGCTCAGCATTCAGCAAGAAAAATGATAGAAACGTATATGGATCTATATGTTGTTCTCTTACTAGACAAAATACTTTGTTTTGTTTGTAATTGTTATATCACAAACAATAATTGTTTGATGCCCTGTTATATTTGTCAATTGGTTGAAATTGGTAGTCATTGGTGTGTCACTGGTCTCACTGGGTGAGCACTGTAAAGCTCTGATCCTAGTATCACTCCTGCTGTATAATAATGTCTTTTAACATTGAACTAGCTGAATTAGAGCAAACCAGTTTACCCCAGTTAGGTTTCTTAGTAGTTGAGTTGTTCTCTGATTATTACACCTGGTTCTACCTGGAGCCATTATTTTCTAAAGAAATGTACATTATTATTTTAAGTACACTTTCCAAATGACTGCTTTAGCAAGAATATGAATTTGCGGTAAATTATAGGCAATATAGAAATCGTGTTTGTACTCTGTAAAACTTTGTAACTAACATTTAATTGAGTTTGACATTGATGCAGATAATTTAAGTCATCTTAAATCATATATGTCTGATGATACTGTAAGAATTATTGATGAACATACATTTTGGTTCGGGGGGTGGGGGGGCTGGGTGGCTTTTCTTACACTAGCTGATGAATGTATAAGGTGGTCAGCTAGGTAATATTACCACAGGGAAGCTAGAAAGACGGCCCCAAAAGTTACTCCCAACTTCCAGATATATTTTTATATGTAAGCTTAACACTTCATATTTGTTCTGTGCAGAATGGCAGAGACTGCACCCTAGCACTGTGTGTGATGCAGTAAATAACCGTGTCACATTAAAATACTGTCAGCTATTTACTTTTCCATAACTAAACGCAGACATGTAGTCTATACCATTGGCCCGATACTAAAGTGTTCCTTTCACACATGTAATCTTAAACTTCTTCAGAGACCAAGCCTCCACCACCGGCTGAAAAGTGCCTGTAGCATGTTGCTAAAATTAGATTAAGGCTTGTAAGCAGTGAAGGGATATGACTGGCTGTGTATTTTTTAAAAAAGCATTGCAGAGCCATCAATAGTTGACAGATCCTCTTTCCATGCTTTCCATAACTCTGTCCAGTGCATAAAGCTGAGCTGAGGCCAATCAGTCACTCAGACATGGCCAGTGAGAGATTTCATTAATTCAGTTTCACTTAAAACGCAGTGATTTGAGTGAATTTCAGTATTACGTTTAGTGAACCTTCCCACAGTGGTGGTGATGGGTCACCAATAGAGCCAAATGTAGCCATTTCCTATCCTATTATTGATAAGTTCCTTGAAGAACCTCTAAGTTACTCTAACATAGGAAATTTCTTCTTTAGTGCTCTTAGAGGTGTCTTTGAGAACTTTTGGGATACTTTGGTATGAAAGCCGGTTCTTTGAAGAACGTAAAGCTCCTAAAGGATCTTTAGGCTACAGTATATGGATATTTAACTATGAAGAGCTTCTTGAAATTATCTCAGTGAAGTAAATGTTAGCTCTTTGCAACGGCTTTCGTCCTTATGAAAGGTTTCCTTAAGGACCCTTTCTTGACTGGTTGCTTAAAGCAACTTAGGGGGTTACTCTACAGTTTTAAACTGAAGGACCTTCAAGTTCCAAGAAGTCCTTATAAAAGTGTACTGAAAACATGTTCTTTGATGTTGAATTGTCATGGTACCTATGATCCAAAATTACACAAAGAGAAAGAAGGAGGAAAACATTTATTTATTTATTTATTTATTACATTTTGAGAAAGGTATATCATTATTTATCATACGTTCTTTGAAGAATCACGTTTTTTGTTTATTGTAAACAGTGTCTCTAGCATCAGGCAGTTTATTCAGAATCTTTTGGTGTGATAACTTTCTGTGAGGGATCTTTTAGAAGGATTCAGTTCTTCAGACCTCTGATTCCACCCCCCCGACTCTAACCAATTCAGACATTTTCTGTAGAACAGCTCGTCAGATGTTTGCAAATTGGTGTAAAGCCTATTAAATAGGGGCTAATTACCCATACTGCTTAAGAAAATGAACTGGAATTCATTTTGTCATGAATTAACGAGACTGAAATTTACAGCATTTCATGTAGATACGTGTAGAAACATCACACAGAACATCTTCTACAGAGCTGTGGGTCACTGGAGCTCACTGAGATGAACATTCATGACACAAGGATTGACAGTGGTGTACTGGGACCCAGATTTCGCTTCAGGCTGAAAAGGTTCACTGCATTTAATTCAATGTGACAAAATGGTCTCTCAGCCACACCCCCTTGTCTTATGAGTGTTCATATACGGTTGTCCTGCTGACCTTAATTTACTGAAGAGGCTCCAACCAATCAAAACAAGACTTTCTCTCAATGTACTGGGCATAAAGACAAGAAGGTGAAGGAATAAAAAATACACATCCTAGATTCCTCAGCTCCTCGTTCTGTTATTTAAAACAGTGAAATCTAATGTCATTTTGTTATTATTAATACATTTTTACACACTGTCAGCATAAAACCTCATGTCTCCAGTACGGCAGTTTTCTAGGAGAAGGAAAACATCCTATACTGAAGTCAAACATTTTAATGTATTTTAACAATTTGTATTGATCCATTCATCCATTTCCCCACAATGGATGAATGGCTGAAGTGAAAACAACCAAAACCAAACACGACACAACCAAAATGGAAATATACTTCGTCAGTGGATTTCAGGCCTTGCTTCTTTATATGCAGTTCATGTAGCCAATTCTCAAAAACACTTTTTCCAAGGTCTGTGTATTTCATTTATTTCATGTGTTTAATTTCAGTGTTATAAACCTTAGCAACAGCAGCCATTGTAACCAAACCACGCATTGCATGTAAAGTAGACGATCAGATATTATTGAGTTTATTCTCATCTTAATGCAAAGAAAAGAAATGTGCATATTGATCCACTGTGCTTGGAATTTGTCCTCCTCATTTGTCCACACAGTGAAACACACACTAGTGAATTCACACACCATGGGGCAGTGAGCACACATACCCAGAGTGGTGGGCAGCCATATCCATGGCATCCAGGAAACAGATTACTAGTTAAGTTCCTTGCTCAAGAGTCATATCCTTCCAGTTTAGGAAATTGAACCAGCAGCCTTCCAGTCCCAAGGCTGGTTCCCTAACCACCAGGTCAAAGCTACTCTCAAAAGGCTTCCTGCAGATTTTTATAAAAGGAAAGAAAGCAGAACCTAGACTCTCTACATATTAAAATCGAATCACATAATTATGTGACAATGTACCTAAACATTTAATTACATTTGATAAGTACAGCAAAGTGATGGCAGTAACTCTACACTTAAGGGTTCACCTGACTCATGCACTTGTTTGTCTTGTTTGCTTTTTTTTCAGACAACAACTGTCTAACAGCGTCCCTCTCATTAACCATCTCTGTTCATAACATAATCCAGTAATATGTGGAAGGTTAGAAAATATCAAGTTAAAATCCAGGTATCAGGTTTCAAGTATAGCATGTGCAAGATATGCTGAGGTGATGGATTCATCCCGATGATGGATTCAAGGTTTACTCATCGTCCTTTACTCACCGTAATTCTGACAGTGTTAATGTCTTTCTAATGGGGATTATTTGTCATATGGACAGTTGATAACATAATCCAGGTGCTGTTCTTTATAGTGTGTTTGTGTGTGTGTGTGTGTGTGTGTGTGTGTGTGTGTGTGTGTGTGTGTGTAACGGTACCCCAGTCATTGGCCTCTGGCCCTCCCGAAAATAGTGTGAGGCAGCTGCTCAGAGCAAAGTCAAATGTGAGAACCTTTAAAGCAGCGGCAGCATGTGGCTCTGTTTGATCAGCACAGGAACACAGTTGTGAAAGGTCACTGATTGTTTAGAGAGAGGTAAATGGAGAGAGAGCGAGAGAGAGAGAGAGAGAGAGAGAGAGAGAGAGAGAGAGAGAGAGAGAGAGAGACTGAAAATCAGTACTTGATGGATTTTATGTTTATAAAAATGGTTCTTTCAGTTAATTGGTTCTGTAGACGTGTTTACAATGGGGCATAATGGGTCAAATGAATGACATCAACAATTGCACCCCATGACACCGCAATTAACCACAAGTAGCAGACCACACTGATTCACAACAGCATAAAAGTGACAGGCTACACTGATGACATCACAATTGGCAGGCAGCATTGCTGATTTTAGGGTGACTGACAAGGAGCAACCAGTGCATTTTGACACTGTGACAACAGTGTAGGTGCCAAATCAAAAAGTTGTCACAACATTGTGTAACCATGTTTGCTGGGAAGTACTAATGACATCGCAACGGTCCATAAGAATACAGACTGCATTGTTTGCATCACAATGATCCAAAAGACCATTCCTCTGCTTCCACTAAACTCCTTACAAACTGATAAAGCCAGAGAAGATTTGTTTATCCAAAGACACCTTGAAAACATCATACCTTTCTCCAAAATTGCAGAACTAAAACATTACCAATAATCCATAATTTCACTGGATGTGTGCCAAATAGTGGCAAATATCCACAAAACTGTAAGGAGAGATACTTTAATGAGGGGTATCAATAAAAAGTGAGAACAGCTGGCACCAAGTCTCAGCTGTCTCACTTTCTATCAGCCTCAAATGTTTCATCACTTGTCACTTCTCATTTACATGAGGAAAAAGCCTCACACACTTGTTCAGAGAGATGGATGTCTCATTGATTTATAGTTCAGTCTTGGAAGTGTCTGATCACCCAAGACACTGAATTTAAACTAAACTGAATCTACACTCATTGTATATTCTATCATCTCCACTGACCATATAGCAGCACTTTGTAGTTCTATAATTACAGACCGTAGTCCATCTATTTCTCTGCAAACTTTGTTAGGACCAGCACAGAGCAGGTGGTAGATTATTCTCAGCACTGCAGTAATACTGACATGGTGGTGGTGTTTTGGTGTGTTGTGCTGCTATGAGTGGATCCAACACAGCAGTGCTGCTGGGGTGTTTAAACCCCCTCAGTGTCACCGATGGACTAAGAACAATGCAACAACCAGAAATATCTGGCAGTATCCTGTAGGCAGTGTCCTTTGAGCGCTGATGAAGGACACTGATGAAGCTTCTGTCTCTGACTTGACATCTACAAGGTGGAGCGACTAGGTAGAAGTGTCTAATTGAGTGGACAAAGCGTTTAAACACTCCAGCAGCACTGCTGTGTCTGATCTTCTTGTACCAGTGCAACACACACTAGCACACCCCCAGTCAGTGTCACTGCTGTGCTGAGAATGACCACTCAACCACATAATACCTACAGTTGCGGACTGAAGTGCTTTTAATGTTACCAACCAAATTAAGGTGGTACTACCAAGTACCAGTTCAAGTCAAATCAACCTCCAGTACAAGAGTAAAACACGGTGAAGGCAGAAGTGAGTTGAAATCAGAAAAAAATGGAATCTTCTACAACAGCCGCTGTTGTTAGCTGCATGCTGCAGTCACTGATGATGAAGCACACAGGTGACCCAGGGATTCACTGCCATACCATACACACCATAGAATTAGCATGGAGGTGATGTATCCCCACCAATATCCAGCAATTATTGAATTATCCCCACAAAAATTAGATGATTATTAGATCCCCTCCAAAAAATCCCAATTTCAACCAGGGGTAGGACCTAAGAATTGCCACTCCAGTGTATTAACAGGGAGGGCTGTACACAGCTCTGAGATATGATTGCATTCAACACCACATCAGCATCAGTGAGGTCATATACTGATTATACTGATATACTGATACTGATACTGATGATTACTTCAGACACTTACAGCTCATCCCAAAGGTACTGGATGGAGTTCTATTCATGCATCATTACTACAGGTCTAATATACAGCGTATCTTTTCACATTTTGCTATGTTCAGCCTATTTGCTATTTTTGGGACGTTTCTCACATTCTTCTTTGCAGACCCTCTCAAGCTCCATCAGATTGGATGGGGAGCATCAGTGCAACTCCAGAGATATTTAATTTGAGATAGTTAATGTGTGGGACATTCACAGAGTTGTCCCAAAGCCATTCCTTTGTTATATTGGCTGTGTGGTTTGGGTCACTGTCCTGTTGGAAGACAAACCTTCTTCCCAGTCTGAGGTCCAGAGCGCTCTGGAGCAGGTTATCATCAAGGATGTCTCTGCAGCAGTCATCTTTCCATTGACCCTGACTAGTCTCCCAGTTCCTGCTACAGAAAAACATCCAACACAATGCTTCACTGTAGGAATGGTATTGGCTAGTTGATGAGCAGTGCCTGGTTTCCTCCAGACATGATACTTGGCATTGAGGCCAAAGTTCAATCTTTGTCTCATCAGACCAGATCATGTTGTTTCTCATGACCTGAGAGTCCTTTTAGTGAGGAGTGGCTTCCGTCTGGCCACTCTACCATACAGGCCTGATTGGTGGAGAGCTGCAGAAATGGTTGTCCTTCTGGAAGGTTCTCCTCTGTCCACAGAGCAGCACTGGAGCTCTGTCAGAACGACCATTGGGTTGGTCACCTCCCTGATGAAGGCCCTCTTACAATGATCACTCAATCTGGCCAGGTGCCAGCTCTTGGAAGAGTCCTGGTGGTTCCAATCTTATATACACAGACTTTGCTTGGAAAGTGCCTTTCCAAATCATGTCCAATCAACTGAATTTACCACAGGTGTCCAATCAAACTGTAGAAACATCTGAAGGATGATCAGTGGAAACAAAATGCACCTGAATTCCATTTTGAGTGTCATGGCAAAGGCTCTGAATATTTATGTGTTTTATTTTTAATTCAAATAAACTTTACTCACTTTGTCATTGTAGGGTATTGTGTGTAGAATTTTGACAGAAAATGAATTGAATCAATCTTGGAATAAGGCTGTAACATGACACAAAATGTGCAAATTATGAAGTGCTTTGAATACTTTCCGGAGCTATTCAACTCACCTGTTATTTGCCAGGTTTATCAGATCTGTTCGAGCAGGGAATCTGCAAACTGAGCAGGAACTGCCAACCCCTCTTTTAGAGGTTTTAACACCTATTTCCATTTACCTCTACTATGAAAAACTCTTGGTAAACCAGCCATTAGGGGTGTACTTTGTGCATTTCTGGTGCCAGTCCCAAGCCCGGATAAATGGTGAGGGTTGCATCAGGAAGGGCATCCGGCGTAAAACTCCTGCTAAAACTATAATGCGGATCATAAATATGACTGCCATACCGGGTTGGTCGAGGCCCGGGTTAACAATGACCGCCTCCGGTGCTGTTGACCAGCAGGGTGCCAGTGGAAATTGGACTACTGTAGACCGAAGACCATCGAGGAGGAGAGGAGGAAGGCGGGTTAGAAGGATGGTTGGTGTAACAGTGGAGGAGGCAGGGGATAGGGCAAGACGGAGGCAGATGATCCGCGGTGGCGACCCCTAAAGGGAGCAGCCGAAAGAAGAAGAAGATGAAAAACTCTTCATATGTTTATCTATATTGTACAGCATGTCAAGCCAAAACAATTAGTTTATGTCTGAATTATTTAATTAGGTAGAGAACTGTAAAAAAGCAGTGGAGTGCCCCTTTATTTAAATATTAGTCTACCAGCCATCCAACAACTCACACCTCAGAGCATAAAATGTCCCATACCGATGAGCATACTATGACTGGTTGCCAAAACATGAACTTTGAAACTGTGAAGTCAAATTTGTATTTGTGTTTAAATGAATCTCTTCTCAAAACATTAAAAAAAATTGCATACTTGAAATTCTCCCTGAACTTCATCATACTGAGCATTTAATGACTTTAAAATAGAAATGTTTACATGCAAATGATTTAAATGAAAAGTGTTCAATAAGGACCTACATTTTCCTCAAAAGAAAATAGGTCAGCATTTCTTCCACCATGTTCTTTTGGAGATTTTGGACACTAGGAAAATAGGGAGCAAACTGCTATGAGGAGGAGACACGGATGGGGGTGGGGTTTGCTTTCAAGTATTAAAACTACAAAGCAGTAAGAGCTGAATTTCCTTTAAACACTGCGCCATCTGCTGGAGGCAAACAAAATCAACAGTACTATCTACTGAGTTAACACTTCAGGTCAACCCTGGCCCTGGAGCATGAAATTTTCATTATGTTGATGACACCCAACTTTACAAACAAGCTTAAAAAAATTAAAAAGTGACAACTTACCCAATTCTGATTGAGTTCTTTCTAGACGTCACTAGGCCCAAATATAGCTAATATTGCTGTAAATCTACAAGGGACCTACCCAGTACCACCATAAAAAATTATGGGTTTGTTTTTGATTGTATACAACATCCTACAAACTTCCTTCCTCTATCTGTGTAATTCTGCCAAACAGCAAAAGGTATTCTCTTTAAAAGATGCTGAGACATCAGTACACACATTTATAGGGAAAAAAAGAAAGAAGAGCTTTCTCTCACACATCTCCCTCAGACACTCTCTCAGCCTTTAAACCTAGAGTGAAATTATTTCCCTTCACACAAGCTTTTGGTTAACTCCATTTGATTGTGTTCATTTTGGTGACCGTGGTGGTTGACCCATCACTGGCCCATTGGGATTTTTCCTGGTTCTGCCAATGGCCAGTCCATCCCATTATACAGTATCCACCTTGGTCACCTCAGAATACATGGTGTGGCAATGGATCCCCTATTGGTCTCATGTGGGTGTTGAAAATGCCATGATCTATCTGACACACAATTTATTCATACACAATTCAAGGGCCAGAACCAGATCTATTTCCTGAGGAGGCACATGTCCTGTGGTGTGAGATGTTGGCTCTTATGACCCTGTGGTGTCCAGTGCCATTTTCTATGTTGTGGGCTGTGGTGTCAGTATTGCTGTGAAAGAACACTAGTGGAATAAACAATGTCATTAGAAAGAAATTAGAAAGTAATTAGAAAATTCAAACCTACCATAAACTGAACACAATGAAGAATGTAGCGGAGAAAAGGATACTGGCAAAGTTCTAAGTTATAATGAAAAACCTTCCCATTTCCACTATTAAACATTAGGAAAAGAGGTGGAAGAAAGAATGCTTTACAGGTCATTTGTCTCTTTTCCACTGTCCTACTTAATAATAATAATAATAATAATAATAATAATAATAATAATAATGATGATGATGATGATGATGATGATGATGATGATGATGATGATGATGATAATAATAATAATAATAATAATAATAATAATAATAATAATTATGTTTGTTTTGTTATCTGTCATAGCAGACTTAGTTATGATTTGTTAAAGCGGACAAGAACCACAAACTGTTCCGTTCTACTCCGTACAAAGCAAACATAACATAGATCATTTCAGACTCCAATCTCTTACAAACACCCCGTTTTTTACAAGTCTCTCTCTCTCTCTCTCTCGCCTCTCTCTCTCTCTCTCTCACTCTTCTCACTCTCTCTCTTCTCTCTCGCTCTCTCCACTCTCTCTCTCCCACTCTCTCTCTCTCGTTTCTCTCTCCCACTCTCTCTCTCTCTCGCCTCTCTCTCCTCTCTCTCTCTCTCTCTCGCTCTCTCTCTCTCTCTCTCTCTCTCTCTCTCTGGATCAGGTTTTTACACAAGCATACAGAAGCGGGAGACTCTACAACACCACCTGCATATGCAGCGCTCAGCACAGCTCAACGACCTGCACACACGAGCCACAGACCAAAGCCCGCCGCTCTGCTTCTACACAGGAGTGAGGACATGCAAATCAAATATACAGTGTTTCTGCTGAACACAGGGCTGCACTGAATTTACTTTACTTATATATATATCAATTAAACATTAAATGTCAGGTTCATATCTAATTATTTAGACCTGTCAGTAAACGAAAAAACACTCATTTTTAATGTAATGCTCTCATTGACAAACAAAAAGCTGATTACACAGCTGCAAGTTGTGTATATATGTACACACTAGGCACAAGAAGGTATAAAGATTGATGACAGCTAGACATGCTTCTACTTGCACTCAAAGACATTTTGCCCAATTGACAGGCTATAAGAAGGGCTAATCATTGTTTTGACCAAATCGCCCACCTTCTAGAGCACTGGTGTCACCACGCCCATGGTGTCACATCTGCAGCAGTGTCATACTGCAAATGGTGATGATGATGATGATGATGATGTTACAACATCTGGAGAATTCTACCTTTTCTATCTAGAGAGGCCACTTAGGTGCTTGTTCAGTACTTTCTACTGCAACTCCTTTCTAGCCGTCCTTCCTATGCGGACCATCAGGCCATTGCAACTCATGCAAAATGCAGCGGAAAAGACTCGTCATGTAACAACTCCTGCTGTGTTCCCTTCGCTGGCTTCCTGTAGCTGAACATCAGATTCAAAACCTTGATGCTGGCCAAAAATGAACCAACCCCATCGTACTTGATGGCAGTGGTCAAAACTCGATCTGTACCAAGAGACCTTTGAGTATGGACTACAGCTCAGCTTGACCCACCATCACTCAAGATGCAAGGAAGACAAGCATCCAGACTCTTTTCTGTCCTGGCACCAAACAGCTGAGTCACTGCTGTCTTCAAACATTGACTGAAGACCTGTCTCTTTCAAGAACAAGTAACTCATTGAAGCACAGCACTTTTATAAGATATCTAGATAAGAGCGTCTGCTTAATGCTTTAAAAGAAATGCTATGGACTGGAATAATCATCTTTAAGAATGAATCCAGGTTCTGTTATGCATTTGACAAAGTTAGGCTTTAAATATAGATGCCTCTCAGTGAGTATTGCTATGCTGCCATTCCTGTGAAATGACACATTGCCCCAACTGCTGGTGTGATGATCTATGGCGCTATCATACATCAGTCACAGCTAGTAGTGAAACAAATTACGCCCGACGAATGGTTGAATCAGGTGTGTTGGAGCAGGAAACAAGAACACTGTGAAGGAATCTGGGCCTCTAGGACCGGAAGTGCCCACCCTTGCTTTACATGGTTTTAAAGGGATACGACAGACACACTAGAAAATATACAGTTGCTGTGTTTAGAGCTGTAAAGACCAGTGAATGCCAACCCAGAATGCTTCCGGTTTAAGTGTTTCCTGATACCATCTCAGCATTAATTACTTGCTCAATAAATCACTGATGGTTTTCTGTTTTTACAGTATTCTGATTAAATAACGGTGTTGTTGGTGTAAAAATACAGTTGTTTCCGTGCAGAGCTAACAGTGTTCTTCACCTGGAAGTAAGTTTGTTATTGTGGCGTGAAGCTGATTTGGTCTGTCATTTTGGTACTTAAATGTCTTTATGAGGATTTGTATCTTACTAACATGTGAATAACATGAGAGCTAAAAGAGAGAATGGGTGTCAAAGTCAGAGGGTTTCTTGCTGCTGATTTAATAGCCTCAGAGCAAACTGAGTATTGTATAGCTGCAACAATGTGTACATGCAGGCTTCTAGACTACATTTAGAGAGATGCAAAGAAGCAGCTTTTAAAATCATTTTGTTGGAGTCTTTCCTGGTTTATCAAACCTAAGTACTCACATAAAAAGCTCTCAGTTATGGTAACAGATGTGCGAGTAACTATGAATTTTACTAAGAGAAAACCTTTAATGGACTTAAAGCAACATCTGACTATACTAACACTCACACTGGCCCAATAACTAAACTGTAAAAACAGTCACATTGTAATTGTACATTTTGGGGGGTAGAGGATGGGTTGAGAAATGGTTAATTTCCATGTGCTCTCCACATTTTTGCACAAATACTGTATGACTTTCTTAGTGTCACACAGTTTTCATTATTGATCATGCTTCACCAAAGTTAAATCATGCAATAGGCCTGGAGTGGCAATGACAGACAGATGACTTCCTTTTTCCCTCCTACAAGCAGGGGTGTCACTTGGCCTGGGCTTCAAGGGTTATAGCCCCAAATATTTTTTAACAAGCCTCATAACATGATTAATCATGTTGCTGTAACAGCGTAGGAAACACATATATTGAGGATAGAGTACATAGATACTGATATAAACTGTGTAACCAATTTAGGGATGAAGTGAAAACACACACACACACACACACACAAAATATATATATTGGCTACTTCAATTTGTGTGAACGAGAGCAGCTTATGCTGTTGCATAAGGCCTTATTGCATCTGTATATACTCCCAAAAACATCTGAGCATGCTCCTGATGATAACAGTGTATGTGTTCCTTGAGTACCTCCTCCAAGATCTGAATCAGAACATCAGTGGGCTTCTGGATAGTCTGGATGATATGCACTGGTGCAGCTGTTGGTGCTGTCTCATGCTACTAGTAGTGAATAAGACACCAGATAAAAGCAATGCTAATGAAGGATAAATCAGGAGAGATTAATTGTCTTTAGGTAACACCTGTAAAACCATTCTCTATTTGGTTGTTATCTTGCTGTTGCCTCTCCAGTGCACCTTCCTTTGCACCAGGTTAAATTGATTCACAATTGCTTATGCTTCCTAATCAGACAGTCTGATTATCTCTGAACTTTAACTGACTTGGTGTTATACTGTAATGACTAAGTGTTCTAGTATTTTTTTTTTCATCATCAGGGTATATTGTTCACAGATGCCATTTACACCACTTAAGCGTTTGTAGTACCACGATGAACCTTACGTTCAAATGTATATAGAACTGTGCTTTACACAACTAGCACAATCAGTAACTGCAAGGGATGTGTGCCCATATACAAAATTCTTACTATGTACACTTAACTGTAAATATCATTTGTAGTATTTAAAATAAATTCGATACATTCATTACAGTGATTCAACAATATTAAACTACAGTCATCAATTTTAATCCACAATATCCAATATAAAATTGTTCTTTTAGAACGGACGCCAGTGGTCTTTTTGAAATTTCTAACGTGGAAATGTGAGGCTGTGCTATGGGTCTACATGATCTAATAGGTGAAGCTAATGCAGATAGCTACACTGTCTAGACTTTTGCTTAGTACAGATGGATACTCGTGTACTTGCTGTTGTTGTATCTTAATTTTTTCTCAAATGGCAGCTTTACAGGAGAAGAAAAAACCTTAAATTTTAGTAGTAGTCAATGTAAAAAAGACATTATTCCAAGTTATTCATTATGAAAAACAAAAACATTTGACCAACAAATGTCATATTTTTACCAACCTTGTAAAAGTAGATAAGGAGAACTAAACCAATCAAAACTATATATACTCACACAAAAGCCTTTTACAGAACATATAAAGTGAGACTTTATTTACATTTAGGATTTATTTTTTAGGCTGTGGTAGAAAGAAATTTGTCCAATGGTTGATGCAGAATCTCGAGAATGTGGGTCATGCAGCAAGACAATGAGCCAAAGCACACAGGTTACATCTGAGTGCCTAAAGAGAAATAATGTGGTTAAAGAAGAATAAAGTTAATGTTTTGGAATGCCCCACATCAAACTCCTGACCTTAATATAATTGAAAGACAGACCTGTAGTCTGGGAGGAAACTCTCAAACATAAGAGTTAAAGCTGTTTTGTATGGAAGAATGGACTAAAATACCTCCATGTGCGGAACTAATCAACAGTTACCAGGAATGTATAGTTGCAGTTATAGCTGTACAAGGTGGTCACACCACATAAGAAAAGATTCACATACTTTAGCCACTCACAGATATTTAGTACTGGATCATTTCTGCCAATAAATAAATGACCACGTGTAATATATTTGTCTCATTTGGTTCTCATTATCTACTTTTAGAACTGTGAAAATCTGATGAAATTTCAGGTCAACTTCAAAAAGGAGGTTCAAAAGTGTTCAATCACCACTGGGTGTGGAGGAATTGTATTTATTTTTTTGCCTGTCAACAACAATGTTTCTTCATAAGACATGAGCTTTAATAAGCTTGGCATAGTGGTCTGGGCAGTATTTCTGGAGATACGCATCCATTTTCCCCTGAATCTTCTTCTCATCACCAAGACCTGAGAGGGTATAGAGAAAATGAATTGAGATGATAAATATACGGAGATAGCCAGCTTACAGCCAACTATACCAAAAAATTAGTGCATACTTTATACACAAAGTAAATGTAAAGTAAAAAAGTGATTTAACACCATATAAATTATTTGTTGTTGAATTCAGTAAATAAACAGTGATTATGCTTTAAAATGTACAGAAGTCTGTCTCTGTGAAGGGTGTTACTTATTTTCACACATCAACTAGAACTGGAGTTTGGCAATGAATGCACACACGAAAAAGTAGTCCAATTCCAATTTTCTCACCATATCAGATTTTTTGGGGGCTGATGAATATATAGAAGCTCTGAATATATAGAAGCATATACATGATTCTACAGTGTAAAGAACACTGTGGTTGTAATGGACCTGAACTCCCAAATTACACTGTACAAGCTTGTTATATACAGTCCTATTCAAAAGTTTGAGCACCCATTTAAATAAGGGGACAACTCCTCTATTGTAGGGGACATTAATAAGCAGATTGCCGTCTGGGGGTTGAGACCCAGACACTGTCCTTGCCAGGACTGGACCAATAACTGAAACCAGTGAGGTGAATTCATTTTGATGGTGTGTTAATTTTAACAGGTGTAACGTTTCCCGCATTTATGACACAGGAAACTCCCAGATGAATTGCATTCATTGTACGCATCATCTGACACCACTCACTATGATATAAATACTAGTAGGGTCATGATATTGGGGTGCTTGTGGGAGAAAAGCAGTTGTGTCAAGAACCAGTACAAGACAAGTTATTAGACACTATTTTAAGTGTAGAACCTTTTTATGGTATGAAAAAAACTATAATTGTTGAAATATACTGAATTATAACTCTACTGTAATTTGAATTGATATTCAATTGTTGTGGCACAGAATCATAATGCAAGTTAGACATTATGACGTTCCAGACCTTGACCTCGAGAAACCACATTTAAATTAAAAAATATTCTGCACTCAATTTCATATGACTGTACATATTTTCAGTTTTGCATACGACTATACATATTACAGGATTCCACACTTGAGCTTCCCTTGAATATTTCAAGATGAACAACAGAAAAGCAAACATTTAAAGTGAGACATTCTGAAGCACAATGTACTGTAAAACACTGTTTGACTGAGTAACAGATTCAAAATAAAACATTACAGTTTATATGTGCAAATGGCAAAATAACTATATGGTTTTGTATTTTTGCATTATGTTATATTTGGTAAATGAAGATTAGTTGTGTCTGAAAAGGTTCAGATTGAAAATCCTGATGAGGATTTGATCATATATTTCCTCTTCAAACATCAAATAAATCTATCATTTGTCCAGTAATGCCTAATCCTGGACTGCTCAGGTTTTGTGCTTATGAAATCTGATCAACACTTACCCAATTTCTCTGCCGTCTTTTGAATCTTCTGCTGTGCAGACTGCATGTCATCCCCTTCTGAGACTAAAACTTCTATTTCCCCTACACAGTAACCGAAATCAGCCTGATCCAGATCCACTCGAACTCTCCCATCCCCTCCATCATCCTCCAGCGTGTATGAACATCTCAGTGTTGTAAATTCAGCAAAACACACTAGGTCCAAATCCTTCAGCCATCCATCATCCTCACCATAGCATTCTGTCTGCTCCTGTCTTGAGGAGTCTTCAGCAGCTCCTGTGCAGGTTTTCAGTACCTCCTTTACTGCAGCTTTAACCTGAGGCAGATCGGTAACCTCTTTGTATTTGGTGCACAGTGCCTCCATCTTCTCCACTTTTGTTCTTGGCAATGCCGGACATTTCAGCTCCCATGATCCCTCTCGATTCCGCAACCAGAAATCCTTCAGTGTTAAGGTGTATTCAGGCGAGTCGTAATATCTGTCTTTAAACTTGTACTGACCGATACACACAGCTGGAAAGAAACAGTGGAACAAAGTACATGTTTTATTCCCTTCCATAAATAAATACAAAGTCATGCATAAAGTCATTCACAAAGTGTTTTGGTGTGAAATGCACTGTCTAGAATTCAGAATTGGTCACAATGGTGGTGAATGGAAGCAGACATCTGAAGAATTTAATGTCTCAAAATTACTTACAGAAAGTCATTAAACTGTCTGTTGCCTGGGACAATCATTTACCATTGTTTTCAGACTCCAAAACATTCAAATCCAGTCATGGAGGAAGGATTTATTCAGGAGGCAAAATAGTCTCCAACAGCATATTTGTGTTCTATTTCACCATCATGTCAAGACATGCAGCACTGGTGGATTTGAATGGTACATACAATTTCTATATTTCTGTAGTCATGGTGACTTCTTGTTCATTTTCAGTCATTTGGGGAATCTACACTCATCGACAAAACAAACATCAAGAAGGAGTTTTTGAAATCAAATATGAAAGTAATGAACATAATTAAAGTACTAGAGCAGAAGAAAGTTTAATCAGGAAAAACTGTACAAGTAGGCTCCAGTACCCTGTTGGGCTGCCTCTAACCTGGATAGAAGGTGAGATACGGTTGGAAATGGAAGCATACAGGTTCTGTATGACATCCTGCAGCACATTTGCGTTGTAGCTGGACCTGCTCATAGGTTGCTCATAGCATCCCAGCTGCTATTTCATTGATGATAAATCTGGTGAGCAAGCAAGCCAAGGAGGTCTTGCAATCTGGAGGAGACATTCCTGTAAAGCCCTTGCTGTGTGTGGGTGAACACTATCCTGCCATAAGAGACAACACATGGCCACAGGTTGTCCTGCACATATCACCACTGTCCTTCGTATTACTAGGAGTGACTGTCATATGCATTGGCTTCCCAGATTTAAACACCAGCAGTTAGGGCAGAGTGTCACTCCCCAGAAAAGGCAGGTTTGAAAAGCTCAGCACAAGGCCGCCTCCATACTCACGACCGTAGTCAGATCCCAAACAGAACCTGGATGCATTGCAAAAGTTGATATGATTCCGGTTCTATTTGCTGAGTGTGCGTCTCCAAACATTTCCTTGGTCAGAATGGCCTCTGAGTCCAATCATTTGCCCTCTCTCAAAGCCTGTCAGTGGTTTTTTTTTTTATAATGCATTGTACAGGCGATTTCTTACCAAGAGGTACACTAACCAAAAGTAGAGCTTTTTTAAGGAGAACAGTAGAAGCACTTTTACTTCCTGTTGTGCCAAGACCCAGTGTCTAATTAGACCACACCTGTAATATGCCTGAGACATAATTGCATGCTAATATGACTTTTTTTTAATATTTCACTGTCCCTCTTATGCTGACTGCCAATGGAAAACAGCTTGATCCGGGATCCTGCAATCCTGAGATCATAGTGGTAGCACTTTAGACTACTCAGCCACTCTGAGCCAGCTAATCTGACATTTATATCTCTCTCTTTTTTTCCTCAATGCATATTTAGAACAAAACATGGATACCGCAGTGTATTACCAGTGATTACAATTGATCATTTAATTAGCATTTAATAGGCCATATTGGGAAGCATGTCACGGTTACACCACTGGCAGTAGCATTCGCATTGTGATGGCAGAAAAGTGGCAAAAAGTTAAAAGGTCGAGATCCATTTAATAATTACAAAAATGTACTTTTGTGCTGTTTGCCCCTGGCAAAATGCAGATGTGTATGGTTACAAGCTACTGACTGGATAGACTGAAATGATGAAATCATACAGAATTCTCTCCTCTAAAGAGCTCATTTTCATATCAGCTAAATATATTAGCCTTACATTAGCAATTTAGAAATAAAAATATTTAATATTATTAATAATTATTAAATAGTATTTAAATATTTACCAATAATGTTTTGAGAATGGCACATATTTTGGTTTTCACAAAGTTTGCTGCCTCAGTTTTTATGGTGACGATTTGTATTAACTCGAGATTGTGAACAGTGATAAGATAAATTGCAATTAATTGCAGTGTCATTCCCTCCCATCATTGCTAAAATCATTTCAGAGATGATCTTGTTAGCTCAGGAGAAAAGGTTAATGAGGACAAGACAGCTGATCTCACTCTGTCATGCTGATTAGATGAGCAGACTGATTGCCTTAAAAGGGTTGTGGTGCTTTTAAGTTTTCTACTGTTAACCATGGCTACCTCCAAGCAATGAGGATGTGCTGTCATCATTGCATTGCATCAAAAGGGTTTCACAGGATAAGGACATTGCTGCCTGTAAGATTGTACCCCAATCAACCATTAATCCAATCAAGAACTTCAAGGAGGCTTCAGGGCACCAAGAAAGTCAAGCAAGTGTCAGGAACATCTCCTAAAGAGGATGCAGCTACAAGATCAGGTCACCACCAGTACAGGGCTTGCTCAGGAGTGGCAGAGGTGTGAGTGCATCTAAACAATGACGCAAAAGGGTGTTGCAGGATGCCTTGGTGTCAAAAAGGGCAGTATAGAAGCCATTTCTCTCCAAGAAAAAAAAGATCAAGGACAGACTGACATCCTGCAGGAAGTATAGGGATTGGACTGCAAAGGACTGAGGTAAAGTTATTATCTCTGATGAAGCCTCCTTGAGACTGTTTCAGATATCTGGAAAAATCATTGTCCTCAGAAGAAAAGGTGAGCGCTACCATGAGTCCTGTTCCATGCCATGGGGTTGCTTCTCATCCAGGGGAGTGGCTGGGTCAAACATTTGCCAAGAGCACTACCATGAATAAGGAATGGCATCAAAACATCCACCAAGAGCAACCTCTTCCAATGATCCAACAGCAATTTGGTGATGAACAATGGCTTTTCAAGCATGATGGAGCACCCTGTCACAAGGCCAAAGCTACAGCCAAGAGGTCCAGTGAACAAGACAAAGAAATTTTGACCAGAAAACTCATCAGATCTCAATCCCATTGAGAACCTGTGGTCAATCCTCAAAAAGAGAGTGGACAAACAAAAACCCAGAAACCAATCAACTCCAAGCAGTGATTAGGCGAGAATGAGCTGCCATCACACAAGATTTTGCCCAGAAGCTGATATCTGGCATGCTGAGGTGAACTGCACGAATCTTAATATTTACAGCGTTGACCATTCTTCTTTAAGTCTTTGTTTAAAGTGGATGTTTTTGTCAATGAAACGTGAAATAAATGTATGGAATGATTATAATTGTACTTCATTATACCATGAATGTCTTACTAAAAAAACTCATGCAGCAAACTTTGTGAAAAACACGTTTTGCCATTCCCAAAACTTTTGGCCACAACTAACCCACTTCATGCAGGTTTCATCACTGATTTCAATTCTAAGGTCCTAATTTAAATAGATACCTGATTCGATTCAATTAAATTTGGAATCTTTATTTCACTTATAAGAAAAGGTTTTTAACTTCAGCTCCACTACAGCACTAAATATGCTACTGGACTAGCTATGATATAAGATAATCATTACCATTCATGCTGTTCATTACAAAATGAGTCAAACAGATTTTAAGGGATTAAATCAACTCAAAATAAAACTGTTCTGCCTCAAGGGTGAAATGTGTGCTGTGATTAGGCAGCCTTTATCAACTCCAGATTCAAATCTCTAGCTCTGAGAAAAAGGTGAAAACAATCATTATAGGAGTAAAGTAGACATTTTAACAAGTTTCCATGTTTTATAATCCTTCAGTAAGAGCTGATGGATCATGCAGTTATTATATGAATGAATCTATATATATATATATATATATATGAGGGTGAGTTTATGTTCCTAGGACAAAACCTTGTGGAATTATTTAAGTGCTTTGGTGAAATTTGTGTTTTTCTCCTGCTGCTGGAAGTGCTGAGTCCAGAGGATTAAACATTAATCTTTGCTTTATAAGAATCAATATCAGATCATTCAAGTAAAAATCAATTTAAATAGAAAATTAGATTAAACCCACCCCTAGCACACTCCCGGTTCTATCATACAGTAAACAGTGAGAAAGAGTTCATAATAAGGCAGCCATTGAACTGCAAGTGCAGGTCAGTGTCAGAATACATTTGTTTGACTTGTTGATAATAGTCCACTTCTTGTATAACTGCATTTTGTAGCTATACAAGACATGCAGGCATTAAGAGATTTGTGGCTGTACCACCATCCCTGGTTGACAACAGTGTTTCTGATCATTCAGGTATTCATAAATCATCACTGCTAATGGGTGTAAACCCCAAACAAGTATGGCCATTAGCATTGCTGCTAACCAGTGCAAAATGCAAGAATTTCCCCTTCTATGTCTTATGGACATGGACATTATGGACGATGCCAGTCTCCCTTTGCACACTGTGATCAGCCATCAGAGGAGCCTGTTCAGTGACAGATTGCTCCTTCCCAAATACAGGAGCAATAGATTTAAAACTCTGTCCCTCACGCCATCAGACTGAACTCAACTCCCCCCTGGAGAGGAGGAGGGGGTAACAAGAGGACAGAGGATGGGAAGGAGCAGTAACCTGTAATCTGATCACCACAACACAACCGGACTATGTGCAATTATAGTTAAACAAGTGCAATAATCATGTGCAATACCTCTCCTACTGGACTTTCCATAAACTCTCCATATTATATATTCTATATTTTTTCTATATTATTCTATTACTATTACCTACTTCTCTGTCTGTACTGTATTGATGCTGCTGCTGCAATCTTAATTTCCCACAGGGAGCCCTCCCAAGGGATCAATAAAGTTCTATCTATCTTAATATTGCAGGTCCAACCTGGCTGTTAGCTTTGTTGTTAACTGGGGCAAATTCGGTAAAAATGTACACATTTTACGACTTACAACTGAATTTGACAGCTAGCAAACTGTAAACAGACTGTACATGACCTGAGACACACAAGAGCTTATGACAGTCTCCCAGCATATTTATGCTTCTCATATTTCTGACCGTGGCTAAGTGAATGTCATAGAGGATGGTATCAGCGGTTAACTGATTTGCATACTGCCACATGTCATCGTACATTTGTTTGAGCAGAGCTGAACCTCAAGGGCAATGTTGGGGTGGAACTGACAAATATAAAAATGTTAACAGTTTAGAAAGATGTGTTTAAAAAATGTTGACCATTTTTTTAAAGAGCAAAACCTTTCTGATTTTAATAAATAAATGAGGGGCGTAGTTACTCTAGCAGAAGAATCTCAGACAGACACATTAAAAGATCACCGCTGAGTTCAGCCAAACTGCAAGTAATTCAGTCTGTAATTTTCTCGTCAGAGGAGGAACAACTTTTCAGAGCATGAGATGTGTTGAACCGAACAGATCACTAAAATGGGAGCGTTCAGGCCGCTGCAGTGATGGGAGTAAAATGATTGGATTACATTACTGGGCTTTGGGACATGAGAGGAACCCAGCTCAGACCTGGAGCTCCTCATGCACAAGTGATCCACCTAACGTGCACTTGCTGCCCCGTGCAGAGTGACGACACTCTTTCAGAGGGTGTAGTGTACAGTGCTGCTGACGTCACAGGCCGTGGAGAAGCTGCAGAAGCACGGCCGGGCCGGGCTTCGGTTCAGGACCGTTTGGTAACCGGTAAACTGGACAGCCGCCGTGCAGAGAACAATAACGGTCATCTGATCAGAACCGAGCCGTTAAAGAGCAGATGATCCAGTAAGTCCGGGTGAAAACACACACCTCCGATTTCCCTCAGTCTGTCCTGCACATCTGACTCGCACACAAACTTCCTCTCCACCTCCACCGACATTCTGCACAGAACAGCAGGTCATTAGAGAGGACCAAACAGTGAAGCGTGTGGGCATGTGTCACCATCTCCCACCTGCTGCTGCTGCTCCTCCTGATTTACCACAGCTCTGCACCCTGTGACCACTGCTCCTTATACCTGCTCTTAATCTTTATGCTGTGTGTGTGTGTGTTTAATCTTATCCGATGCAGCTCCAATAGACTCATTCTGCACAGGCATTTTCACGGACGCCCCTGTTTTCTTCTTCCAGTGCGTCATCGCGCGTAGCTTCTGCGCAGGAAAGGCGGACTCTACTCATTAATTTAGTTATTTATTTCAATTATTTAAATTAGTTTCCCCATTTCAATCCCTGTTTATTAGCCATTTAAATTACTTACTTTCTAAGTCATATGCTAATATACTTTTAATATATGCGTTATTATTATAATTATTATTAAATTGTATATGATTACATACAATATTACAAACAATACAAGTTATATGAAATAATGTGCTATTGTGTTGATATCTGAATTTTCTTACTTGTTCTGAGCAGCTCTTAGGTGTATATCATATTTACTATTATTTTGGAAAAGTTGTAAAGTTGTAAATAAAATGCCAAACGTTAAATAAGTCATCAGATTTGAAACGTATCAGATTATCCAGCTAATGTCAGTTGTCATCTCTGATAGTTTTCCACTTTCGTATAATCTTATTCAGCATTAATGTTAACAATTAAATTAAAATAAAAACGTTGGGGGGAATAATTTATGTATTAAATAAAATACTGTTTACTAGAACAGATTCTGAAATTGTGTGAAAGTAAAATGTTCGTTGTTTATTTAGAGTGTAGAAAATGGGGGCAAACGGGGGGGACCGTGTTTTCTACTGTTTGTCTGAGTTTTAGATCATGTAAGGAACAGCTGTGGTTGTGTTTAATGTGGCTGTGATGTGAGGGATCCGGCTCCGGACAGTAACGATACGAGCCGGGATTTCATTCCGCTGAGCAGCAGCAGAGACACGTGGTGGTCCTGAAGTCCCGGGCGGAACTTTTACTGAGTGGACCTGGAGGTGTCCTCTCTGCTCGCTCCAGGTCCGCAGGACGGGCAGTCAGTCACACAGCGTTTCTGCTGCCTTATTAAAGCGACTGATCGCGGGATGGTGAAGCTCACCTGCTGATCAGCAGGTCCGGCGAGGGCCGAGTCTGACAGACCTGCTGCTGCTGCTGAATGTGAGCGGCCAGCTTTGGGGGGAGCTGTTGTGTGTTTACTAGCGAGTGAGAGAGAGAGAGAGAGAGAGGGAGAGAGAGAGAGGTGGAGAGAGGGACGGAGAGAGGGAGTGTGTGGGGGAGTGAGAGAGAGAGAGTGAGGGAGAAAACTTTTCAGTTTTAAAGAGGGAGAGGCAGCGTGGTGCTGTGAGTCTCACTATGCAGGTAAACGCGTTGTGTGCTCGCTGTGACTGAACTAAGCCGCGCTGAGTGCCAGGCCGCCGCGGCTGCTGCTCGCCGCTCCGCGCGGTAGTTCAGCAGCTCGAGCTGCTTTGCTGCTCTTCAGTCTTTGCGCTTCACATCGACTTGGATTGCGCCTCGTAAAGCACAAACTTGCTCGCCCTGCAGCTGCGCCTTCGCGAAAGCGCTCCTTAATCACTGCGCTCGTCCAGCCTCCGTCGTGTCGTTTCTCATCGAATGACTCCAGCGCAGGTCGAGGTTGTGCTGCCAGGAAAGCCGTCTTCGTCCCTCGTCTCTGTTCCACAACCGCGCTCATTAAGCAGCCCAGCCTGCCTAGGCCGCAGGTCCGCGCTGGAGCCGACAGCGGGCGCTCCGCGGCTGCGCGCCCGGCCAGGGGACGCCATTTGCGGGAAGGGGGACTAATCAAGCCCGCGGCTTTCGGCTGAGCCGGGCTGGGGGCTGTTTAGTGGCGCTTCTCCTCCGAAACGGCGGACAGAGCGGCCTCTACTGCCCCCAACCCGCCGCTACTGCCCCCGCTCTTGCTTTAAGTGAAGTTAAATCAGGGCTCCGACGCGTAATTGGTCAGCGAGCCAATTTGTGAGTTTGACGCTCTAAACTAAAGCAGGGCCGTTGAGGCGGAGCAGCCGGGCTCGGGAAAGGCTCTGCTGCCCCGCCGACTCGCCCGCTCTGTCCGCTGTGCTGCTCCGCCGCGCTGTTTTGGTTTATTGGGGCTAATTGGGCTGTTAGCCGCTGCTAACAGGACGGGCTAGCGCCGCTAATTGATGGAGCAGCGGTCGGTCGGGCTGAGGAGGCTGCGGCTCTGCGGCGCTGCGGCGCTTCGGACACGAGTTGGGGGCACTTTTATGGGGCAGAGCGGTGGCGGAGAGGCGCCGAGTCGCTGCTTTAAACTGTCTAAACCATCAGAACTGCTTTACTGTGGGTCTGTGATCAAATAGTGCTGCTTCCTGTACTCATTAGTGTGTGTGTGTGGTGTGTGTGTGTGTGTGTGTGTGTGTGTGTTTAATTATATATGTTAACATTCTACTGCATGGCAGAGAAACAGACCTGTTTTTCTAACCAGCCCTGAATTATTTATTATTATTATTTGTTATTGTTTTTAAATCGATTCTTTGATGTCCAAGGGTCTTAATTTCTAGTCACTTTGTGATTGAGACACTTTCTCAGTGGCCAGGGCCTAAAGTGAGGGGCTGTGCTTCGAGTGACTGAACAGAAATTTGTTGTTGTGTGGTGCTTTAGCTTTAAGTGGTGGCTGTATGGATGGAAGGTGGTGATTGTCTTTTTCGGTAATAGTAAAGCTTTGAGGCGCACAGATGTTGGTGCTCTGGACTGAGGTGTCTGCTGTTTTTGACCCCATGTAGATGGCTAGAGAAGGTGGCCTGGTGTGTTGTGGATCATTTGTTGTAATGGTGTGTTTATACACCTGATACCATGTTAATCTGAGCATATTTTGGAGATGGGACAGTGAGACATGAATAATGACACTCATGTTTCTTTTTCCTTTGAAGAGAAGGATCCTTGTTTTGCTTGCACTTTAGTTAATCGAAAATGACTGTTCACTTGTGGTAATTGGAGCTGTGAAGGTCTTGTCAATGTGGTGTTTATTATTTAACCCCTCTTCCTCCCTATTTTTATCGAAAACAGTAAATATTTTTTGATATAGTTAAATATTAGAGTAGTTTTCATGTCCTGTGGTTGTGGCTTCACAGATAATAGGAACTGGAAATATTTGTGTCCTGTAAGTGGATGTTTATCATATTGTTTGCGTTGAGAGCAATGTGTCCGTGCGGCTATTATTTTTTAGACTGTTGTGATTTTCATTATTAAAATAAGGACTAATTAGAAGTTTGTAGTTAGTATTTAGTAGTTTGCCTGCTTTTAACATTGAAATCGTAAGTTAAACGTTGAAAAAATAAACTTTGTGTAAAGGATGGCCTCATCTTACAGTACCTTGAATAAGTATTCATACCCCTTGACTATTTCCACCTTTTCTTGTTACACCCACAAATTAAAATGTTGTTGTATGTGATTGACCATCACAAGGTAGCAATTATTTGTGACGTGAAAAGAAAATGATACATAGTTTTCAAAAGTTTGGCGTGCATTTGTATTCAGGCCCCTGAACTCATAAATTAAATCCTAATCAAAATTAGCTTCTAGAGAGTGACCCTGGTCCTCTTGATTGCTTCTCTAATTAGTACTCTCTTTATCTGGGTTGTCAGTTTAGGTGTATTGGTACGTTTTCTATGTCTTGGTAGGTAGATTCTATATACTGAAAGTAAGCCATAAGAAGTCCTGATTGTCACAAATGTAGGGGACACAGCAAACATGTGGAAGAAGGTGCTCTGGTCAGATGAGACTAAAGTTTAATGGTAGCATCTTTTCTTCAGAAAGGAGCTAAATACAGGACAATCCTGGAGGAAAACCTGTTAGAGGCTGCCTTCCAGCACTGACCCTAAACATACAACCATGTCTAAATGGAATGGTTTAGATTACATTTACATTTGTGGCATTTTGCAGACGCCCTTATCCAGAGCGACTTACAAAAGTGCTTTGCTTTTTTCATATGTATATGAAATATATATATTTGCAATATATTCATATGTAAGTTAAGTCCAGACCTATATCTCATTGAGAATCTATGTTAAGAATTGCTGTTCACAGACACACTCCATCAAATCTGACTGAGCCTGAGCTCGAAAAGAAAAATAGCAAAACATTTCAGCTTCTAGATGTGCAAAGTTGGTAGACATACCCCAAATGACTTGCGGCTATAATTGCAGTGTAAGGTGATCCTACAAAGTGTTGATGTAGTTGTGCTGAATACAAATGCACACCACATGTTCCAGATTTTAATTTGTAAAAATCTTCCTTGAAAACGATGTATCATTTTTCACTTCACACAAACAGTGGGGAAAACAATTATTTGATACTGATTTTGCAAGTTTTCCATGAATGGAGAGATCTGTAATTATCAACTGTGAGAGAATCTAAAAAGAAAAAAAAAAATCCAGAAAATGACAATGTTTTTAAATAATTAATTTGCATTTTATTGGATGCAATAAGTTTTTAAGCAACTACCAACCAGCAAGAATTCTGGCTCTCGCAGACCTTACCATTAGTAACACACTACGCCATCACAAATTAAAATCCTGCAGGGCACTCAGGGTACCCCTGCTCATGCCTCCACATGTCCAGGCCCGTTTGAAGTTCACCACCCTGACCATCTGGATGATCCAGAGGAGGCATGCGGTCAGAGGAGACTAAAATAGAACTTTTTTGTATCACTCCTCCATGTTTGGTGGAAGAAGAAGGATGAGTACAACCCCAAGAACACTGTCCCAACTTTGAAGCATGGGCGTGGAAACATCATACTTTGGGTATGATTTTCAGCAAAGGGGACAGGACAAATTCACCATATTGAAGGGAAAATGGATTGGGCCATATATCATGAGATTTTGGCCAACAACCTCCTGCCATCAGTAAGAGCAAGTAAGATGGGTCTTCCAGCATGACAATGACCCAAAACACACAGCCAGGGCAACTAAGGAGTGGCTCCATAAGAAGCATTTCAAGGTCCTGGTGTGGCCTAGCCAGTCTCCAGACCTGAATCCAATAGAAAATCTTTGAAGGGATTTGAAGATCTGTATGGAAGAGTGGGCCAAAATCCCTGCTGCAGTGTGTACAAACCTGGTCAAGAACTACAGGAAATGTCTGACCTCTGTTATTGCAAACAAAAGTTTCTGTACCAGATATTAAGTTCATTTTGCTATTGTATCAATTACTTATTTCACACAATAAAAAGCATATTAATTATTTAAAAAAAAATCATACAGTGTGATGATGGATTTTTTTAGCTTCTGTCTCTCACAGTTGAAGTGTACCTACGATAAAAATTACAGACCTCTCCATTTTTTGTAGGTGGGAAAACTTGCAAAATCAGCAGTGTATCAAATAATTATTTTTCCCACTGATATTTTATGTTGGTTTATCTCACAAAATCCCAATACTATATTTTTACCTTCATGGGTGTAATGTGAAAAAATTTGGCTATGGGTCTGCTGAACTTCCACTGCTAACACATCATCACTGGACCTCAATGCGCTTGAAGGAGAATGCTAACTGCTAATTTGGTTACATCACATAAAGACAAAGTGATTGGATGGATGGATGGTCCTGCCTCCCATCTAGAGAGTGCAAGACCAGTCATGCTCTCTAGGACTCCATGGGTGGCTGTTTGTTTAATTTGTATTTTAAAGATGGCTTCATAAAAAAAGGCAGAAAGCAGGCCAACCAGTGAACGCAGAGCTCATTTAAATATCTGAGTTTAGGGAATAAAAATAGGTTGTAAATAGTGTCTAAAATGAATTATGGAATTATATTTTTGGTTAATTAAAAGTAAGTTACAAGGAGTATGAGCCATGTAAGGCAACTTCTAGCCGTCAGACTAATAACTTCTAAAAGTAACATGTTTTATCTAGTAGAAGACCGTCCTTTCACTGTAGGAGCTTAAATAGTCTTCACTCTGTTTCAGAAAGCACACAGCACTTAGCTGTAGTGTAAACAGCATTATAACTAATTGTATTTGCTTATGTTTTCTAGGGATTCAAGGGATTTTATAAGGGACACTTTTTTACTGCAGTGCGGGTACAAAATAGCTGCACACAATTATGTAGTTGTTCAGTAAATGATGACTTGGAACCTGCTGTGCAGTAATATGTATCAAAAGCTTAGATAGTGTGTCCTAGACTGTTGGCAGAATTGAGGACCAAGTGTATTTCAGATATTCACTTTTTTGCCATTATTGTGCTTTAGGGTTGATTTTTTTCTGGGTTGTATTACAAGCATTTACTATCAGCTGTTTTCAGTAGTATTTAAAGCTCCCATATTATGTATATGATAAGATTTCATGCAGTATTTCTTGGAACTGGTGCTACAATTCAAATTAACATTCATCGTTGTTTTTTGTGTATGTATGTTGTCAGGGATGCAGTTGTAAACAATAGTGTATTCTTCCAGTGGCTGATGTAAATGGGGAGCAGATGTGATTATGCCAACCAAATTTGTTCTATAGGGTTGTGTTGTATATGGTTTGTTTTACATTAATAAATAGATTATTAATCTGGAGGTCCAGCAGTTGTTTTTGGTAGTATTTAAAGGCTTTGTATAGAAAAGCAGCATGTAGTATGATGTTAAATCTTTTATAGAGTATATATGTTGGAACTGAGCCGCAAAATCAGCTGATTTCAAATGAGTTGTTTTGTTTTTGTGCCACAAAAGAAAAGCTTTTACATACATCTTCCTATTCACCATACAGCACCTTAGCCCCACACAGTCAATTTAAAGTTACACTGGATGTTTCTGGATTGCTTTTAGAATGAAGCAGCCAATCAGAACATTTGTATATATCTCTTTCTAAAGACATGGTACAAACTGTTGGATTATCAGGGATTATAATGGTAATGTACACACTAATACAAATTGATTTTAAACCTGACATCAACCCATAGAAACATTATCTACATTTAGAGTGTTATTAATATTCACCCCTAATGAGAGACTGTAACTTCCCCTCAGTTTATATTACAACCCCAATTCCAATGAAGTTGGGAAGTTGTGTTAAACCTAATTAAAAGCAGAATATGATTTGCAAATCCTTTTCAACCTATATTCAATTGAATACTCTTAAAGGAATGATGTTCAAATGCATAAACTTTGTTTTTGTTTTTTCTTCAAATATTCACTCATTTTGAATTTGAGGCCTGCAACATGTTCCACTGGGAAAGTTGAGTAATGCTCTAACACCACCTGTTTGGAACATTGCAGATGAACAGGTTAATTGGAAACAGGTGAGTGTCATTGGGTATAAAGGGAACATCTCTGAAAGGCTCAGTTGTTCACAAGCAAGGATGTGGCGAGGCAATTGCAAGGAATTTAGGGATTTCATCATCTACAGTCCATAATATCAAAAGATTCAGAGAATCTGGAGAAATCTCTGCTACTAAGAAGCCAAAAACCAACACTGAATACCTGTGACCTGAATGGATATGATCACATGGGCTCAGGAACACTACAGAAAACCACCGTCAGTGAAGTTAAAACTCTACCATGCAAAGGGAAAACCATATATCAGCAACACTGGCTTCTCTGGGCCTGAGCTCATCTGAGATGGACTGATGCAAAGAGGAAAAGTGTCCCATGGTCTGATGAGTCCACATTTTAAATAGTCTTTAGAAATCGTGGATGTTGTGTCCTCCGGGCCACAGAGGAAAAGGACTGTTCAAAGTTCAAAAGCCAGCATCTCTGAGGGTATGGGGGTGTGTTAGTGCCCATGGCATGGGTAACTTACATATCTGAGAAGGCACCATTAATGCTGAAATTACATACAGGTTTTGGAGCAATATATGCTGCCATCCAAGCCACATTTTTTCAGGAACGTCCCTGCTTATTTCAGCAAGACAATGTCAAGCCACATTCTGCGCATATTACAACAGCGTGGCTTCATAGTAAAAGAGTGCGGGTACTAGACTGGCTGTACCCCAAACTGTTGAGCAACTGAAGTTGCTGAAGAATTCCACCTCCAATGCTTCAACAGTTAGTGTCCTCAGTTCCCAAACGCTTATTGAGTGTTGTTAAAGGAAAGATGATATAAGACAGTGGTAAACATGCCCATGCCCTTTTTTGGAATGTGTTGCAGACATCAAATTCAAAATGAGTAAATATTTGCAAAAACAATAAAGTGTGTTATTAGATATAGGATATAGGTTGAAAAGGGTTTGCAAATGATTGTATTCTGTTTTTGTTTATGTTTAACACAACGTCCAAACTTCATTGGAGTTGGGATTGTACAATACCAACATTTAGAGTGTTATTAATATTCACCCTAATGAGAGACAGTAACTCCACTTCAGTTTATATCACAATACCTACATTTAGAGCGCGTTAACATACATTTTTGTGTATGTTTGTATAATGTCAGGGATGCAGCTTTAAACTTGAAAAAAATTGAATATTTACTTGTTTACATAAGTAGTGCTACAAAGTATACAGTTATGTTTGGAAGTTTACAAATTGTATATGATTCATCAGGTAGTATTCAGCTTTCTTTTTCTAGAGCTCAAAGAGTCACAGGATATGTGTAATAGAAACAATAAAACATGAAATACAATGAAATAAAATGATTTTTTTCTGAACTCAACACAGGATTAAAATTATCTGTACAGTCTGTCTAATATAGTAAAATATTAGTAGTGTACTTTGTAGTAAAGTCTGCTTAGCAAGTTGCACCTTGATGCTTGTGGTCTTCATCAAGCTTCTGGCAGAATTCTGGTTGGATATTTCATTATTCTTCTTGGCAAAATAGGTAGAATTCAGTTAAATTCTTTGTTTAGCCCTGATTAAGCAAAGTCTATGTTTTGTATGAAGTGAGGTCAAGACTTTGGGGGTGTCTCTATGTGGTACTCTCGCTCTGACTCAGAAATATAGGAGTTCAAAGAAATCTCAAGTCGCCTTGTCTTTAAAGTCCTCGATGGATATGTGTAAACTTCTGACCACAACTATATGTTTTACAATTACAGTTAGAGACTTTAGTCATGTGATACACTACCTCATGCCTCAAATATTTGAGAAGGTTTAGGGTCTAAAATGTTATGTAGGGTGTTGTGCAGCACAAAGTATTCCACAAAATAAAGGTGTTTCTTCAAATCTGCCATTATTTTACCATCGACATTACATAGAACTCACATGTTTCACTAGTGGTTCAGGATGGTACATAAAATTGCTATATGTCTGTTTGTAGTCATGCCTGGTCCCTATCAACACCACTGTAAATAAATCCATTTCACACCAAAGCCCACTCAGAATGTGTTCATCTCATGTACTAAAGGAATTTCTTTTAGAACTTTGCTAAGTTTGTTCTTGGCCACATGTGACTATACTTTGCCTCAGGCTGTCATTGTAGTTGTAGCTAGTTGATATTACCTGGATGAGTGATGGTTCAGTGTGTTCAAGGGTGGTGTTTAAAAGCTGCATATGCAATAAAGCTTCCATTATTAAGAAGTTGTTTCATTGGGGTGGAAATTAAGTGAATGGAGGTTCTTGCCAAAAAAAGCAAAAAAAAAAGCTGTGGTTTATATCTTTACAACTGCAAAACTGGTTGTATGCTTCTTGATGTTTTGCATAAGAGATGGAACTGCTTAACTTGGTGCTTAATAGCTGTCTGAGAAGAATGCAGTTGGCTGCATGTTTGGTTTGGGCAGAGGAGTCTGTTCTCATTTATAGAGTGAAGTACTGATCTGTTTAGGTGACCACAGCTATATAATTTGTGAAGTGCTTTGAGGCAGAGGAACAGGGTCTGATAGGGTTGGTATCTTGTTTTCTTCAAGTGTTGGAGTTTTTAATGAATAGATACTGTCTTAAAACATAAAAAAAAAAAAAAATTCAGTTAGGATAATGGTGTAAAGGAACAGGAACAGTGTTCCCAGTTTATTGACTTTCTTTTTTCATTTTACTTTTGAAATACCATGTTTTGTTCAGTATATTCCATTTTGTATGTCTTTTAACATACATTGGTCAGTTGATCAACAAATTAATCAGTAAGTTACTTGCTAACTAATAAACTCACTAAATACTGTATGCATACCCTATCACTTAGACTGATACTGTAAACATTATTCTTTAGTGTGTGTGTGAGGCTAATGGTGTCCTTGTCATTTCAGGAGGAGCCGGGAGAGACCATGCGCAGCGACAGTGATGGGGGGTCATTGTGGCTGTGCCCTTTGTGTCAGGAAGGTGAAGTAGGCCGTGATGCGTTGGCTTCCCATCTGACAGAGAAACACAGTGTGCTTCCCTCTTGCCTTCATAAGCTACTGGATGCTGTAAGTATTTTCTAATTCAAACATTATCCACAGCATGCAGTGATGAGAGGTTTTCTGCTCTGTGGAGCTAGTTTAAAGTCCCAAAACATGCTGTTTTACTGAAGATACCATTCCAAGGTTAACTGAATAGTTCTGTCCAAATTGAATTTTCTAGATTCATCCCTGACCCATGCAGTCAGTCAGTCAGTCAAACTGGATTGTTATTAAAAACAAGGGTATTTAGACCAAAAATTAACTAGCATGTTTTGTTTGTCTGCACATACAAAAAAAATCTGTGCTCTAGTAGTAATTGGCAGCCTAGTGCTTTGTACTTTGTATGGTTCTTATATCTAATAATTATTTGATGTATATAAATCAGAGTTGGGGTCTCTGGCTGCTGATCAACATTAAATTGATTGAATTTGATTGTTATTGTTGTTGGTAATAATAATGATAAAGATAAAAATTTGAACTCTCTGTCCCCTTTTTGCTTCAAAATAAGGTGGTTCCTGTTCATCATCCTGATAAAGATGGAGAATCCAGTACTCAAGCCGATACCAGTGAGTTTGTTACATTTTATTATCATAGACCTTTATTCTAGAAATATTATTATTCATTATTTTTTAGTCAGAAGTAAGAGTTTTGGGGGTTTTTGGTTTGCTTGTCCCTTTACGTCTCTTTTTGTTTTTGCTTTTTTTAAAAATGACTAACCTTTCTTCTTTCTTTTCTCTTGCTTTGTCTCTTACTTTCAAAAGATGGCATATCACAGCAGAAGTGTTTAGAAAACACCAGCTTCCCTTTAATGGCTTCCCAGAACGAAGGTGAACCTATGGATGCAAGCGACAAAGATGGTACTTCCCAGGAAAGAGAAGTGGACGATGAAAGAGGAGGAATACAAAATGAGGAGAGTGACTTGGGTGACTTGGAATCAGATCAAGAGAATGTTACCCAAGCTGTAAAAACTTCAGAAGCCTCTGTCAACAATGATAAGTCTGCCGATAAAGGTGGTGTTGCTGCAGAAGGAGACATTAACCGTCCATTCAAGTGTCATGCATGTCTGGAGTTCTTTCCCACTAGATCGGCACTGAGTGTACACTATAATTCAAACACCCATATCCAAAGGATGAGAACAGGAGGAGGGAGTGAATCTGACTGCCCAAACCTTTTCATTCGTCGCCCTTATGTCTCAAACAAACCGTATCAGTGTGCTGTGTGTCGTGTCTCTTACAATCATGCCATCACCTTGGAGAGTCATTTAAAGTCTGTGCTCCACCAGAGTCGTACCAGGAATGCTGGAAATGCTTCTTCTAGTTCCACAGCAAATCCAGTAAGTGGAAGTGCTGTGGCAGCCTCCAACTTGACAGCCACCTCTGTGGCTAATGCCACGCAGGTAGCTTATGCCACAACCAGTAATTGTGTCACGCAAGCAAGCTTGACTGCATCAACAGCCATGACCAAAGACGGAGAACAGGTTCAGCCTCAGCTAGCTCCCTCATTGCTTTCCTCTCCAGTAGCCTCAGCACAAGCAGTGTCTGCTTTTCTTACTCTCTTAACCTCCAGCCCGAACTCTCTCCCACACTCCGTGCTCCCCTCTCTCATTGCTGCTGGGGCAGGTGCCACCCCAGGCACAACACCTCATCAGCTAGTCCCACAGCATCAGATGCTTATACCCCTTATCCTGAATGGACTCCAAACACAAAGCCCAAATGCAGAGTCCCCGAAACAGCTTTTGCAGCAAACCGTGCCAGTCCTTGGTCTCAGTGCAGCACAACAGGCTCTCTTGGCCCAAGGTCTCAGTGGTTTACAAAGTCAGTGGTCTACGTTTGGATCTTCTGGTGCGACTCAAGTGACTTCAGAAGAGAATGGCAATGCAGTCGAGAAGGGGCAAGAAGCAAACCTTGAAAATGACGTAAAACAGGAGTCCAGTGATCAAGAGGTACCACAGAAGACAGAGGAGGTGTGCACTGATGATGATGATTCAGCAAAAAACGCTGTTGGCGAGGTGGAGCCCAAACAAGAGTGTGAGAATAAAGATGAAGATATGGTGTGTCATAACAAGGAGCTGGAGAATGATGGAATGGATGTAGATGATGCAGCTGAAGAAGACGTGGAGGAAAATGCAAAAAGAGTTCTAAATTCAACTGCAAATAAAGCCTCGGCAGCCCAAATCTTTCAGTGTAGTAGTCCATCATCCTGTCTTAGTGAATCTAGTGTTTGTACTGCACATAACCAAGAAAATGCTGTCAACAGTCCTGAGGTAAAAGCTAGTTCTGCAAAATGCAGCCCTTCAGACACTAACCATGCCTTAACTTCCTCAGGCCATACGAGTGCTAAGGCTCGTCCATGCTTTTCCTCAGGGCCTCCAGCACTATCTGAGTTTCAGTCTCAGGTTCTGTGGGCCTTTCTTGAGTCCAGAAATGAGTCTGATGCAGCTAGTCCACCAAGAGAAGACTGCGAAGCCCTTGGAAGAGAAGTAGGGCTAACTGAGGAGGAAGTCCGGAAATGGCTGCTGGATGCCCGTAATGCCAAAGAGTGCAGGCAGAGTGCAGATGTGATGGATGAAGATGAGAGAGAAGACAGCATTGAAGATGAAGAAGGTGATCTAATGATAGATGAAAGCGAATATGCACAGAGCCCATCAGTCACAAGCAGTCATGCAATGGATCTGTCCAACAGTGCAGAAAGACGCAGGGACAAGGTGGACAGGGAAAGCCAAGGGGATTCCTGTTTGACATCAGACTCAGAAGGTGAAGAGTTCTACACCTCTGTTATTGTGAGTGATGAAGAGAGTCAAAGTAGCTTTTTGAGAGAAGAACCAGGTAGCCCAGTTAAACAAGGTTTGCAGGTAGAGACTTCAGGTGAAAGGACAAGTGGTGGAGGAAAGGTCCTCCGTTCTACTACAGTCTTTCTCTCAGATGCAGAGGATGATGATGATGATGATCAGGCTGCAAAGAGAAAAAAGAGAAAAAGAGAGATTGATAAGGAGGAATTTGAGAGTAAAAAAGAGAGGCAGGATGCTGACCTTGATCTTCAATTAGAAGCCCAGGCTGACCCGCCAACTCCCGTATCAGTTACAGTCGATCATCAAAGTCTTCCAACTGGAATCTTGCAGCCCTTGCCGCTGTCCCTTTCTTTGACTCCATTTTCCACACAGTTATTTAGTCCTTATGTCCTCTCTGTTCCTTCGTCTGTTGTTGGAGTTGGTGTTTCTGATGGAGACCGAGCCAAAGTAGCTACCTTTACGAATCCCCCAGCTATTGCTCGAACTCAGGCTCCATTCTCTGCCATTGGTTCTCTTGCGCAGTCCACCAGATTTTTATCCAATGGCAATGACTGTGAGTCTGCCTTAGACCTCAGTATTGGGAAAAACCACAGCTCAGCATCAGCTTTCTCAAGTAACAAGCCCTCTATTCAAAAGACAAATTTGCTTGATGGTCTTGGATTAAGGCCGGCAACAGTTGGTGTCCCTGCAGATGGTAGTCTTATTGTTGTTCAAGTGAAGCCTGATTCTGCCATAACAATCCCAAATTCCAGCAACAGTACACTTCTTAACTGCAATAACTTGGCTAAAACTAGCACTGTGTTTATGAGGGCTGCCGAGAAAGTCAGTACCTCCTTATCAGAGAAGGAGAAAGAGAGCGACAAAAATAGAGAGCAAAAGCGACCGAATACTCGGAGGTTTAGGGACATGAGAAGGTCTAGGACTATCATCCAAGCTGACCAATTGGATGTGCTTTATGGGTGTTATTTCAAAGACCCAAACCCAGGAAAGCATGAATTTGAGCAAATATCAGAGTGGGTGCATCTGCCAAAGAAGGTGGTCCAGATTTGGTTTCAGAACATGAGGGCTAGGGAGCGCAAGGGGGAGGTCCGTTTCATCAGTGATGGCACTTTGGCAGCTGTTGGTAAACCACTCATAAAGTTCACTTGGCCGCTAACAAAGCCCATCTTTTCAAGTACACCCAAATCAACCCCAAACCCAACCAGTCCTGGCTGGGTTCCCTCTAAACCACAAACAGGAATTGTTCTTCCAAAGGTGGAAAAGGTTAAAGAGGAGAAAGAACCACAGAAAATCCCCATCCAAGGTTTGACCAAGCCAAAGGAGGTGGCACCTTCTACTGTTGCCAGCAGTATGTCATCAGCACTCAAGTCCAAAGGTGAAGCATTAAGTACAGTTACAATGGTTAAAATCGCACCCAAGGCTGTGGCCCCATCAGTTTCAGTTGGTATCTTAAGTAGTGGCTCTTCTATTGCTCGAATCCCTCCGAAGATCCAAGCTAAAGTAGATCAAGCTGAGGAGAAGGATGGTCAGGAGAAAGAAAAAGTTATCCCTGGGGTAACGCTCAGCACGGTGCCAAAAGTGTCCACTACACAAATTAATAAAACTTCCACTGGAACATCTCAGAAACACAATGGGCTGAATTATTGGCCTCAAAAGGGTCATTTCAAGATTAATACCCTGTCGCGGGAACAGCTGGGCCTGAGTACCCCACGGCCTACACTCACTACACCTGTTGTGACTCCCTCTGTAACCGTTAATACGGCACCATCAACTCAAAGCCAAAAGGAAGCAAGTTACACGCAGCAGCACTCCACCCCGAGAAGACCCCGGACGCATCTGAACTGTCTGCAGTTGTCCATCCTGCAGTCATGCTATGAGACCTGTGCTCATCCTAATGCATTAGAGTGTGAGGCAGTGGGAACAGAGCTTGGTCTGCCACTTAAGGTGGTGCAGATTTGGTTCCAAAACACACGTGCCAAGGAGAAACGCTGGAGATTGCAACAAGAAAAGATGGTAAGATCTCTATGCTACAAATTGTCAAGGAATTCAATTTCACAGCTTTTAATTTGTTTTCCAGAAAGTAGATACACTCCCCTCCAAACATATTGGAACAGTGAGGCCAATCCCTTTATTTTCTATAGACTGAAACCATTTAGGTTTGACTTTAGAAGATGAACAAAATATTAACATTTCATTTCTGGGTATTTGCATCTGTATCTGATGCACAGTTCAGAAGATAGCACTTTTTGACTGAACCCGCCCATTTTTTTTTTGTGAGCAAAAGTATTGGAACATGTGGACTGACAGGTTTTGGGCCCAGGTGTGCTCTGTTACACTGATTATTCAAAATGAAATATTGCTGAATATCTGCACTCAGTTTCAGATATGGGTTTTGCCTGTAGAGTGTGTAATTATAGTTAAAGGAGCAACCAAAATGAAAAGCACAGAGCTGTCTAAAAGTGAAAAAGCTGAAACTGAGAGAAGACAGAAAATCAATTACACAAATATTGGCCATAGCCAGTACAATCATTTGGAATGTCCTGAAGAAGAAAGTTGTCACTGGTAGACCAAGGAAAGCAGCAGTTGATCTCAGAAACCTTGAAGACCTCAAACCAGAAGACAACTATTAGTGACATCAGCAACAGGGTTGGAGTGAAGATTTTGCAATCTACTGTTTGCAGAAGACATTATGAACAAAAGTACAGAGGCTTCACCAGAAGATGCAAACAACTAATTAGCAAGAAGAATATGAATGTTAAGAATTACAGAGACAAGCCTCAGAAGTTTTTTTACGGATGGAATTTTTATCAATGTGATGGAAATGCTAAAGTTTGGAGATAAAAAGGATCTGCTCATGATCCCAAACATACAAGCTCATCTGTGAAAAATAGTGGAAGTAGTGTCATGATTTCGGCTTGCGTGGCTTCTTCTTGGACGGGCTATTTAATCTTGACTGATGGCAGCAGTACAATGAGATCATACGTGTACAGAAAAAAATTGTCAATTTAAAGACAAATGGTTTAGGAGATCCTTCATTATGCAGCAGGATAATGACCCAAGCATACTGCTAAAATTTAAGAGTTTATCAGGGGCAAGAAGTGAAAGGTTTCAGACTTGCCTAGTCACTCTCTAGTCTTAAACCTTATAGAGCTGCATTTTACCTGCTAAAGAGGAGACTGACGGGAGTAACTCCCCAAAACAAATACCAGCTGAAAGAGGTTGTAGGGAAACCCTGGAAAAGAATTGCAAAAGAAGAATGCAAAATTGTATTGATGTCAATGGGTCACATGATGCATTTAGTACTAGCAAAGGATTTTTATTCACTTTAATCTATTTAAAATTTTTGTGTTCCCATATTTTTGCTCACAAGAAAAATGTGTGGGTTCCCTCTGAACTGTTTATCAGACCCAGATGTTAATACCTGGAAATGTTGCTATTTTTTCTCATATTCTTATTTTAATATCAAAACCAAATATTTTCTCCTGCAAATATTGTCTCCTGCAAAAATAAAGGGATTGGCCTCACTGTGTATGTAGATACAACAGTGTAATGTATACATCTAATAACACTGAGCAGATTTGTGGTGGTTTTTGTCAATTAATATTCTGTGAATTTAACTATAATCTAAAAAAGTGTTTTGTACATTTACAAGTGCACTGGTGTTCAGATATTTTCACAAGTAGTACTTTGGACCACATAGGTAGTGACTTACATTGTAAATTTAAGCATCCATTAATTTCCCTAAAATGTGCTTTTAGTTGTGAATTGGCCTGAACAACTAAGAGCAGCAACATTCTTTGAATTATTTTATAATAATAGAACAAAAAATAAATCACGAAAAGGACCACCACACATATTTTTGCGCTAAAGGGGTTAACAGGACCGTTCTACAAGAGTTATTTTCTATGCAGTGGACAATTTTCTCAGCCAACATGCTCACGTGGGGCTCACATGGGTGGAGTGTGAGCTAGGTGGGTTCCAGGTGAACATGGGCTCTGAATTGGTTTGTAAATGTGTTATTACTGGGGTCCAGTTGGGCTGCCCAAATAGGCCTCATTGTTACACAGCCCAGCTTAATCTCACATGGGGCCTATGTTTAACCCTCTTGAGCTCTGATGCGGTCACATTTTATTGTACTGTTAATCATGAAGGTATTCTGAGTTGCTTGTGTATTTTCCATGTGATGCAGAGAGCCCTATAACCGAACAGTGATTTTAGAACACCCCTTGAATCAGTAAACCAGTACTCATGTACTCAGCCTTAGTCACTGTGTTTTGTGCTTTTCTAATATTTTAAATTAATATACCTTTTTTCTTTTATTTTTTAAGTCTCCTAATTCTACCGACCCTTCCAAGAAGGTGGACATAAGCTCGGGCAGTTACCTGCAGTACAATGCACTCCGAGCGAACCGTCCGATCCTGCCCAAACCAGTACAACTGACAGTTTTGGAACCCTCTCCGCCAGCCACCGTGGGCCAACCTGCGGGCCGCGAGACACTAAGAGGAAAATGTGAAGTGTGCGACGTGGAGTTTGAGTCAAGGGCTGCTGCACGCGACCATGTCTTCTCTCCTCGGCACTTGGCCACACTGAGAACCACTAACTTTGGTCAGCCGGCAACACTAGTCAACAACAGTTCCTCCGCCGGATCTACTGGCGTCGCTAGCCAGTCTTCTTCCACATCACCAGCTAGCAGCACCAGCTAAGGAACAGACTTGACACTGGTGCACTTGATGGACCCACTTTTGCTCTTAAGCTTTTAATAGAGAAAGGGTGCTTGTCTTCGCAAGCTAACATTTTTTGAGTCTGTAGTGGGCCCAAAGAACCCCACTTTTCTGCTGCCTGCCTGGACCATCAGCAGGACGATGTTCTTGGGTTCTAAGTCAGAACTTCTTTCAGTGACTTATTGCCACCACATGAATTCACTAAAAAAATAATCAAATGAAATGGTAATACTGGACATGCAGATTTGCAAATGCTTATGTGGTAATGGTCCTTTTTATGTCTTTCATGAGTTTTAAAATACCTGATTTCTGTTGTGCTCGTTTATTATCCTCTCATGCTTATTCAATCTTGATCTGATTTGGGAGAAATTTTTTACCCTTTGGCTCGACAAAAGTGACCAGGATCAACAATGGTACCACTTTTTTTTTTCGAGACGAGGGTCATCTTCAGTCTGGTTCTGGTCATTATTTGTATATTTTATCACATTTTTATTCTAAAGGGTAAACTAAACTGTTGGACATGTATGGGAGTTTTACAGCTAACGAATTGAGTCGGATCATGTATACGACTTTATCTGTACAAAATGGCTCATACTTCAGGGATGGGCTGTAAACAAGAGTGTATACAAACTACGAAAGAAAGCTCCTAAGGTCTTAATGGGTTAGCATCCAGATGTGTTATTAAAACAAAAACCTAAGGAGGCTGTTGATGAGGCTCCTCCATTTATATTAATGGATCCATTGACAATCCTACATTTTGAGCTCCACTTGCTAAAGCTAAAGATGTCAAAACGGCCATCATACAGCACTTTGTTACTTTTAAGGTCTGAAACATTTTAAAGTTTTCTCGTTGCTCTGAATAAACCTTTGTTTTATAGCTGTGTCTTACTGTATGTCAAATTATGCTGAAGTGTTACCAGCTCTTGCTTTTTTTTTAATTACCTGAGCTGCACATGAAATGAAAATGGACAGAAATGGATCAGACCTAGCCGCTGTGCAAAAAGCCAAAGTCAATTCTATAATATACTTTTAGCGCGATTTTAAATGGTTTTGATATGAACATCAAAAATTATACGAGAAGCTTCTCACTCAGATCACTTTTCCCTTTTTTCCCCCCACTTTCATAAGTGTCATAACCCTAGTGTGTCAGAATTACTGCTTATTTACAGTATAAACCTTTTCCTGTGTGAATATGGGAGAGTACAGTCATTTGTGGAACCCTTTTTTTCCCAGTCTTCATTGTTGTGTTGAAGCATTTTCCATGGGTGCAGATCAAATCTTTTTTACTGGGTAGTGGTCAAATGTTCATTTTGTTTTCATCCTGATGCCTCTCCACCTTTCTCCTTATGGACAGTTTTGAGGTACTCTTTGGTGGCTCCGGCCACTGTGATGAACGGAATTGACGGCAGCACGTATGAAGTTGCGATCTGAAGGACATGATATACTAAAGAGAAATAATTTCTGGTTTTAAGTTGTATATTATAATTATTATTATTATGATGTTACTATTAATAGTTTAACACAATGCAAAACTAAAAAAGTAACTTTTTAAAGGAACTATATTATGAAAGTGGTATTCCAAAGTTATTCTTTCCTCTTGCTTTCTGTCATTAAAGTAAAACCAAAAAGCATTTTGAGGTTAAAGGAGTGGGGGAGAGGTTTGTAATGCAACATGTGTAAGGACACTTTGAGGCCACTTCCAGGACTTTTTACACACTGAGCTGCAAGCAGGGTGCATTTCAACCAACACGAGGTGGAGCGCTCGAATATGCAGTTGTGTTTTTAACGCACCTCCGTATTTCTTTGAATAATAATAACACTCAGTGTGGAGCTGTAGCTCTGGACGCAGTGCATGAATGGGATCACATGGTGTTGCACTGTTCAAAGTGGATAGGTGACATAGAAGCCTGCATTTTTTTCTTTTTGTTTTTCATTAACACTTATCACTTGTTAACTACTACTTGCTATTGTTTTCATTACTATCACTGTTTTGATGATTATTATTGTTGATTCATAACGGTTTTAACAGCATCTCTATCTTCACTGAGATGGTCTCAGTATACTGAGCAATGATGGTGACAGTGTTGTTATGAAATACTAGTTTATTGTTTAAGCTTGTTTTTCCCCCTTACTTGTACCTTCATTTTGTGTTGGATCTCCATTTTTTTCTTATACAGAAAATAAACTGATCTTCATTTAGTGACGTTAAGGTTGTACACCTCACTTTACACTCTGTGTTTCAGTTTTGGTTCATCCGTTTCATGGTTTACAGGAAGGTATTGATCCCGTCACTGAAGATTGGATATTACCAAGCTTCTCATCTACTACCTTTTAAAAAATATTTCTAATCAGAAAATTAAATATGGATAACATCAGAATCTGGCTTTACTGGACAATTTGCACATTTTTCTTTTAGGTTACATGGTAGTGTACAGTGTACAGTAACACTTTCAAGCTAGAATTATCATAGACTTCCATAGCAAATTTCTCCCAAACACCTCTACATCTATTCCTGTAAACCAAAAAAGTGCAGCCAGTAGAGTAAGATGAAGACAGCAGAATAAAAGGGGAACCATTGTGTGCAGGAATTGTTCATTAGTGAGGAGGGGAGCTGGAATAGGTGAGGGCTATGGAGTGATGGGTCATCAGTGATTTATATGTACATGCCTAATTTTAGAGAGACTTACATGTGGCTGTTAAAGAGCCAATGTCAGAAAAATATTCCCCTTTGTTGGAGTATGAAAGCATAGTTGAAAATTGAAGGAGTTAAAAAAAATGCCCTTTTAAAGTGACTGTGTTTGTAGAGTCACAAAAAGCAACATATTTACATGCATCCACCTGTGCATGTAGCCGTACAGGGCAGCCAATAAGAAAAAAAATGCTTATTCACGTATAATAAATATACATTTTTAAAAAATGAATCATGTTTTGCTATACGAAATGAAGTACAACTCAGGGTGAAGATTCATTAACATATAGGGTAGGTGTCCTATGGAAGCACAAGAAACAGAACCAGTTGACTCCCATTTACTGCCTCAAAAATGCAATTAAACCTAGAGAAAAATAAAATTATAGAGGCTTTATGGGTTTGCTTTAAACAATGTTGTGTAACCATGCATTCATGTTGAGAAACATGGCTTATTAATATAGTAATAGTAGTCGAAGTTGTACTTGTTAAAGTCATATTGGGTTGCAAATAGACAGCATAAATAACAAGGTCCGATGATTCTTTCCACTAAATCTAGTAGTTTGTCCGATCAGTCCTGAGCTGCACGTTTTATTGAGCTCTTAAACGTTGTGCCACGCAGCGGCCTGCTGAAGTGCCCCCTTCCTCAACAGTGTGATCCGTGATTGACAAGCCGTCGTCCAATCACAGCTCGCATTGTAAAACCGATCGGGCCCGAGCACCGCCTCGCAGCCAACGGAGGCTCCGCATATGCGACGGGGGAGTGGCCGGTCGGCGGCTCGGTCCAATGGGCGGGTGAGTTGGTGGCCGCAGTGCGTGTAGTCCCCGCCCACGGCTCGCATTAGCGTTGTGGAAGACGCGGCGCAGCGAATAAAACACGCGGCTTTCTGAACATGTTGATGTAAAATAAGAGCATTTATTTTATTTTCGTTTTATCACGGGGGCTTCCGACCGGGTCGTCCTTTAGGCGAGCAGCTGTTGCTCCTGCGCGTCACGCTGGGTTCCTAAAGGGAGCGCTCTGAAGGCCTTTATTCCTCGTGAACCCCCTCCGCTGTGAGTGTGTGGATTTTTTTTTTTTTTTTTTTTGCCCCTCCTGCCCCACTATCTACCCCCCCAAGGGGTGAGTCGGGCCCTTACCGCACAACCACGAGGCGAGCAGTGGAGCAGCGGGACGCGGGCGGCATGGCTGAGTTTGGGAACGGGCTGGCGGAGGAGTCGCTACTGGACTCGGACCCCGGGCATCCGGAGCTGGAAGACCCGGGCGTGGGCGACGAGGAGCCGGGGCTGGAGGAGGGAGAGGCCGCTATTGAAGACCCGGTGAGTGGCGGCCGGGGTGGTGGCGGTTATCGCTATCGCAGTGTACGCGGGCCGCCGACGGCCCGCTGTGTTCACACAGCCCGCGGGGCTTCACCGCGCAGCCGGCTGACGTTCGGCCGAGCGGCGCGGCTTTAAAGGCGGCTTTGTGCGCTTTTCTCTCTCGGCTCATCGCCATTCCGGCTCCCAGCCCGCGGACAGGCGCGGCCGCCATTTTGGCGCAAAGCGCTGTAGTTTCAGCGTCTGCTGAAGGAGAGAGAGAGGGAGAGAGAGAGAGAGAGAGGGAGAGTGACTGAGTGTGTGTGAGAGAGAGAGAGAGAGAAAAAAAAAAACCCACCGAGCAGAAAAGCGGAGGGCTGTGGGAGGCGGTGGGGAGGACCCGGGCCGCCATTACCGCCGCTGCTGGAGCCTGTGTGCGGATTATCTGCACACTCAGCGAGCGGAATCAGCGCCGGCGCAGGTAAACACCGGGTCCTGCCTCGGCTCGCAGCTCCACGTCGGGCGGGCAGGAAAGGACGGGCCGTGCTGGGTTATTAGTGTGAAAAGGAGCCGCAGCCCCGCGTTTAACCGCAGAGCCGCTTTCAGCTGGACGACCGTTAGAGGCTAACGCGGCTAGCTTCATCCGGGGTAAAGCCGCGGGGCATTTAGTGGGCAGTGTGCGGGCCAGTGCGGCTCGGGGTCGCTGCTTTGTGTCCACTCCTGTGTTTTAGACCGTCTTAAAGCGGCGGTCGGTTTGGAGTCGTGATGCGGAGCAGGTGTGTCCCTCCGCGCGTGACCTGCGCGCTGTCCGCCCCCCGCAGAGACGCGCCGAGGACGGGCTGCGCTGCGGTCTGATCTGCGGGGACGAGGACGGGCTGAGCTGTGGACTGAGGACGGACTGATCTGCGGGCTGAATAAAGGCCTGAGCGGGCTGATGGTGACGCGTGCTGTCCGCGGATGCAGCCTGCTCGGTCCTGCTGCCCCGCAATGCAGCAACAGCATCACGCCCTGGATCAGCCTGATCCAGACCTGCTCACATCAGCAGACGCCACTGTTCTCCACTGTCCCGCTCTGAGTGCAGCCGGACTTTGGGGTTTGATTGTGATGTGAGAAAGCAGTGTAAAATGTGCAGAGGGGAAGTTGGAGCAGTGGAGGGTTCAGTGGAAGTTGTTTTGGTCAGAAATGTCGGATCTGGATGGAAGCGGACAGTTACTTTGACTGGTACAGTTGTGTCTGCAGTGAGTGTGATTATGATGAGGGAAAGGCTCTGTGTAAATCACATCAATAATGTCTTTAATGAGTAATTTTGGTTGAATCATTTTCAAATTCAGTTTCCCCAATTACAGTGTAAGTGTTTCTTTGACGTGTAAATATCTTTTGATGAATGGTTTTGCTGTCAGCTTCACTGTAGAATTGAAAAGTAACAGTGTTTTTAAATCAGTCACAGTGACATGATGTTCATGTTAGTAGCTGCTCACATTAAAACCCCATAAGAATCAGATTGATCTGAGGTGAAAGCTACATGTTAACATTTGTTTCTAGTGAAATTTTATAATGTTCATATTTGTTAAATGGTGTGTGTTTATCTCTGGATTGGAGGCTGCTGGAGAAATGTGGATGTTTGTGATGACCATGTTTCCACTTTCGCTGTGCAATAACGATGCAGTTAAACCTGTATGAGCCCTCTTCTCAGTTTCTCATCAAAGCTGTGTTCGTGGGAACACCATGTCTGATAGTAGATTGCACAGATTTATTTATTGCATTCAGTTTCATGCTAGACGGTTAGAAATCACTGAAATGGAATATAAATTACATGGATTAGTGCCTTTCTCATCGTTATTTGATGGCATTGCTGCTGATTTACTTGTAAATATGTAGTTTGCTATATTTGTGTTTGCATCTATGAATAAATGATGTCTATTAAAGGTGGACCCTTCAGTTTTTTGGGGGGATAATAGTGATTATCTTTGGGTACAATTTGCTGAACTGACAGCAGGGATGCATGCAAAATTATTTTCTTGGCAAACCAAGTCTTTTGTTATTGACCACAATTAGCATGCTGTCAAACTAAGGGCATGTGCGTTTCTGAATTCACTGTGGATCCCAGTTTTGGCTGTCTTTTTTGGTTGTTCTGATGCTCACTGTACTGGGCTGAGTGATGCACTCCAGTTTAAAGTAAGCTCACCCAATAAAACTCTTATGAACTAGAATAAAACCAAAATATTAAAATGGAAAATGTTTTGTTCTGGATTGAGTCAATTATTGGAACCCTTTGCGTTTCACAGTTTTCGTTTCAGGCCAGCCTTAATATTATGTTTTGTAAAATATCTTCTGATCAGTGGATCAATAGAAACAGTCCAAAATCTTGAATATGGTATCAATCTTGTTTAATTGATTTGTTAGATTGTAGAAGAAACATTTTCTTTTTTAAAAATTCACAGGAGCTGGAGGCCATTAAAGCCCGGGTGAGAGAGATGGAGGAGGAAGCGGAGAAACTGAAGGAGCTTCAGAACGAGGTGGAGAAACAGATGAACCTCAGTCCTCCGCCTGGTGAGAGAGGGAGTGCAGAATTTTGTGTGTGTGTGTGTGTGTGTGTGCGTGTGTGTGTGTGTGTGTGTTGGATGGCTGGGGGATAGTGGTTCGCTCTAATTGTAACCATGTGATATGTGACATGCTGTTAATTCTATCTCCTCAGGCACCTTTAGGCCTTAAAGAAGATGTTATCCCAGTTGTGTAAGGTCAGTACCAGTGTGTTAATGAAACCATTACTGCATCAACTGTGTGGATTGTGAACTCCAAGACTTCTCTCAGCCCCCCACCCCTACTGTTTGTTTGGTCTGCACTTTAAGAGAGGGCACTGTGAGGTTTGCGAGAAACATCACAGTATATTACCGTAGAAAAAATGAACCCCATGGCAGGAAAAACAGATTTTAATGAACAGGGCAAAAAGGAGGGGTGTGGAGTCAAGCAGAGGACAGAGAAAACGCAAAATTGTGGTTAAAGGTGTAGAAAGGGCAGTCATAATGCTCATATTTGCCATGACATNGGGGAGCACACTGCGCATTAACACTGCTGACAAATAGGACTGCATTAGAGAATGCAGAGTGCAAAATCAATGGGGTCAGTTAAGATTTTTTGACCAAATAAGAACCAACATTTGATTAAGAAAAGTTAGGGCATATACTTACAGGCAATGTAGCATATTAAAAAATGATCTTATGTTCCCCATCTTAGCCCAATCGCAGGCAAATATAATACACAATTTTCTTTGGTACTATACTGTACTACTTTTGAGTGTATATATAAAATACATATGAACAGTTTTGTCAGTCTGACAACATTTGTGATTTTCTCAGACAGAGAATTGAGATTTAGTGTGACTGTCCAGATACAATAATGTCTAGGTTTGGAAACCTAAATTTACTGCTTATATGGTACAGGGCACTGAAAGTATCATTTTAATGAATCTAAATGCAGTGCTGGTTGGTCATCACGGTCTCTGATCTAGACCTGTAAACTGGCTTTTCTAAGTAGACAACTCCAGCACTCCTTGAGCAGTCTCCCGGCAGTAAACACAACACTTCCTGCACCGCCTAATCTTTTTAAGTTAGGTTATGGCAATGTATACACACACACAGTGCATCCCGGAAGTATACACTTTTTGCATGTTTTGTTACATCTTCATTCTAAAATTGATTAAACTAATTTTACTCAAAATTCTGCACACTGTACCCCACGGTGACAGATGTTTGTTTGAAATTTCTGCAAGTTTATTAAAAAGCACAAATATAACAAGTATTCACATCCTTTGCCATGATATTGAAAGTTGATGCATTAATTGCATCTTGTTTCCACTGATCATCCTTCAGATGTTTCTACAGCCTGATTGGACACAAGCACATATCTGTTTATGTAAGGTCCCACACAGAAAAAATGTCTGCTGCATTGAAGGTCACAATGAGCACAGTGGTGGCCTTCATCATCTGTTAATGGAATAAGTTTGGAACCACCAGGACTCTTCACAGAGCTGGCCGCCCAGCCAAACTGCGATTGTGGTAGGAGGGCCTCAGTCAGGGAGGTGAACAAGAACCCAGTCATCACTTTGACAGAGCTATAATGTTGTTCTGTGGAGAGAGGAGAATCTTACAAAAGGACAACCATTTCTGCAGCACTCTACCAGTCAGGTATGTCTGGAGGAGTGGCCAGACGGAAGGCACGTGACAGCCCGTTTGGAGTGCCAACAAGCACCTAAAGGACTCGCAGACCATGAGAAACAAGATTGATCTTTATGGACTGAATGCCGACCAGCATATCTGGAGGAAACCAGTGACTGCTCATCACCTAGCCAATACTATTCCTACAGTGAAGCATGGTGGTGGCAGCATCATTCTGTGGGGATGTTTTTCTGTAGCAGGAACTGGGAGACTAGTCAAGGTTGAGGGGAAGATGACTGCAGCAATGTACAGAGACGTCCTTGATGATCTACTCCAGAGCACTCTGGACCTCAGACTGTGATGAAGTTTTATTTTCCAACCGGACAATGACCCTGAACACAGCCAAGATAACAAAGGAGTGGCTTCAGGACAACTCGGTGAATGTTTTGTGAGTGGCCCAGCCTTGAACCTGATTGATTATATATCTCTGGAGATATTTAAAAATGGCTGTGCACTGACACTTTCTAGCCAATCTGATGGAGCTTGAGAGGTTCTGCAAAGAAGAATGGGAGAAACTTCCTAAAAACAAGTATGCCAAGCTTTTAGCATCATAATCATAAAGACTTGAGGCTGTAATTGCTGCCAAAGGTAGTTCAACAAAGTATTGAGCAAAAGCACTAAATACTTGTGTACAGTTTATTTTTGTTTTATTTATAATAATTTTGTAAAAAAAACAAAAAAAACTTCTTGCTTTGTCATTGTGGGACATTGTGTGTGGAATTTCGAATTAACCAATTAGAATAAGGCTGTAACATATGTGGAAAAAGTGCTGTGAATATTTTACAGATTGTGTGTGTGTGTCATTGAATGTAGGGTCAGTTTTGTGGACAGAGACATTAGCTTGCCGTGCAGTGGGCTGTATTGCTTTCAGAACGGTACCCTGTTTCTCCAGCTTACAAATTTACAGTGTTTCATTCTAAGCCAGGGTTATCTAACCTTCTTTGCGAAGGGCCGGTGTGGCTGCAGGTTTTCAATCCAATAAAGCAGGTGGTCATCTGATCAACTGTTTGATGACTGAGAGCAAGTGATTAAACGAGCAGAATCAGGTGTACTTTAGCGTGTGTGGAATTAAAGCCTACAGCCACATTGGCCCTTTGTGGATAACATTGGACACCCCTGTTCCAAGCCATTTTGGCCATTTTTTTCACAATGGACAGTCGATTGATTTTTTTTTTTTAATCAATATGGTGGCTATATACTGGTCACTTTTTTTCTGTTGGAACAAGTTTTGCTAGTTGTGTATTACGTTTTATGCCTGTCTTTTTAAAAATCAGTCATATCTTGTGCATTGATGGAGTCGCATCCTTTATTTCTTTTTCTCCAGCTGGTCCTGTCATCATGTCTATTGAAGAGAAGATGGAAGCAGATGGAAGATCCATCTATGTTGGAAATGTATGGAACACTATTCAGTTATTGATGCAAATTATTCTAATATTGTAAATGGCAGCAACCTCATAAATGGCACATTTTATTAAGGTCAAAGCAGGTTGTTTCTCAGATCACTGTTTTAGAAATGGAATATTGCCATCCTAATTTGAAAGTCTTTAAATAGGTTAATTTTGAAAACATATGCTTTTGTTACAAATGAAAAGAAATAAGATTCCTTCAGACTGGCCCAGAAGAAGCACCAAACACACCTAAAACACCAATCTATTGGGAAAGAACATTCAACACCTTCCACTCCAATCCTAGAATGTTGAAGCCAAGGACCGTGTACAAGTGTGTTTGAGTAGGCTCTTTCTTGTTCCTTCTCCGGTAGGTGGATTATGGTGCGACGGCCGAAGAGCTGGAGGCTCACTTCCATGGCTGTGGTTCTGTCAATAGAGTCACTATCTTGTGTGACAAGTTCACAGGACACCCCAAAGGGTAATTTGCAACCATACATACTCTTCAGAATTTATGTATCTATTGTCTTCCACACTCCTGACATTGAAGCATAAACATTACTAAACACCAGTCTGGTTATAAAAGTAAATAGAGCTTGGCCATAAGACAATGCTCCCACCTTTCTAGGAGTGTAAGGATTTACTTGTTTGAGGCCTGATGCAATTCTTCAATATTGGCTCAAGATTTGATTTTAGTTTCGAATTTTAGGTGTTTAATGTGTCTTGATTTTAGATATTGGGCCATTTTCTACACAGACTGACATTTTATTATACATTTATACATACATTTCAACTGAGCCACATGAGATTTAGTTTCCACAGAAATCTGCTAATAAAGAAATGGGGAAACTTGTGTTTTATATGTTCATACTTTATTGTAAAATGGCTAATGTTTTAAAACTGACAACCTGTATGCCCACATAGCTAAACACAGTTGTGTATATTTCATCATGAAGTTGTGTATTATACATATCAACTGGATCTGGTTCATAGAGACTGATATCTATGTAATGTTATTTGGGACCTTGTCTAGTTTGAACAAATAATGCTGCTTTTTAAAAGTTGATTTTCTTATTGGACAGTTCCAGTGCATGTCTCCTATACTTAACTGGTAATGTAATTTTTTTTTCTCAAAAAACCCTTTTCTGTTGCTTACATGCAGAGTCGGTACACACTTCCAAAAGAGCCTGTTAAATAGGTTTGAAAATGTGAACCATCTCGTGACTGAACTGTTCAGCCTACACCAGTCTTTGTCATGGGTTCTTGCATTGATTTTTAGCATCTCAAAAAACTATGTTGCATTATACTTAAAATGTAAGCATGCTTGGTTAAGGTAGTGGATGCTACTCAGTCTGTCAAAACATCATACATCATGCTTTCATTGCTGAAGTATTTTCTTCATTGCTGCGTCTCTGCAACCAGAATGATCCATTGGTTTGATCTTTAGACCTCAGAGAAGAACCTTAAGTCTTAAGCCTTCACACTTTAACTGTTAGAACCTTAGGCTGGTTTTGTGGGAGGTTTTCATAATTGAAATGTTTGCACTAGATAGTACAGTATTTTTAGGAGATTGTGGGCTTCTCAGATGTGTGTTCATTTGAGATGTAAAAATTAGTGAATTGTTCACAATGTTCTAATCAACAATTTGTTGTCTGCTTTATTTATTTTTATTTTTTATCTTATAAGGTCTAAAAACCTTTACACTTCAGAAATCCTCAGAATTCCTTCCATTCATAGAGGTTTTAGCTAAAATGCAGGTGTTTTGACAAGTTGATAGAAGTTATGAGACTGATAGGAATCTTTATAGTCTTTCAAATACTTGACAGTGACGTTTATTCTGAAATTTCCCTTCTCATTTCCCTCTGTAACCCAGTATCTGGGTCATTGGCCCCGACCCCTCTGATCAGTTGGATCAGTATCCATAATCAGTTGAATATGCGTACATTGAACAAAGCAGTAAATGTGCACTGAAAGACTCATTTGGTATTCAAACTAGGGTTTAATTCATCTGGAAAAGGATTAGATCTTTTTGTTTTCTGACCGGGATTACTCGCAAAGTCTTGTACTTTTGTCTGAGCATGCCTGTAAGTTACTCTGATCATGAAATACGAAGCCTAGAAGAACAGCATGTAACTTCTGCAAGTTCAGATCTTAGAACCCATCAGTAAGTGAAGAAGATATATTTTGATGGGGGGGAATCCATCTCTTCTGTACTCTTTCCATCTTCACTATCTAATTCCAACAATTGATTTTCCCTGTGCAAATATCTGCACTTAGTCTTCCCCAGCAATCTGCTTTATTATAAGATGGTGGGGTTACACTCAGGAATGAAGTGATTGACAGCCTTGGCTGGAAAAGACCCAGAGATACTAAGCTCTGCGATGGCTGTCTCAGTCTTCCAGCTTTGCAGATGTTGCTCCTCATCTGTTTTTCTGTGCCTTTAATTGACTCCTCTCTTTTCAGGTTTGCATATATTGAGTTTGCAGATAAGGAGTCTGTTAGGACTGCCATGGCACTGGACGAGTCCTTGTTCCGAGGGAGGCAGATAAAGGTGAGTATTTGGGAGGCGGGGGTTCATTTTCATGGAAAATAACTACAATTAAATCATTGTAGGCCTAATGTTCACTTATTACACAAGTCACTTTTTCACAAGTGTAGCTGTTTTTAAATAAGAAGATAAAGCAGTATGACTCCCCTCATATTTGTGTAGTGAGTTACCCAAGACAGGTGTGGGTTTTTTGTTTTGTATGATGTTAACTATCTAAATCACCACATGCTCTCCTCAAACAGTGTGGTGTTAAGGAACCTCTAATGGATTGTCATTTCTGACATTGTATGAATGGTCCTGTAAAATGTTTAGCAATGTAATGAATAACCCCCTTTTGCTTCTGTGAACAATAACCTTTGTCCACTTACAAATCACTACTGTAAGTATGATTAGAATCACATCTTCAAATCACCAACCATTTAGTTACTTTTATTTTTTAGCATTTGCTCAGTATGTATGGTGGTTCATTAGACACAAACATATTGGAAATGGAAAACAGTGTTTCACCATGATCATTACACTGTGGACATGCATAGTATTTATTTTGCAGAACATGGTGTCCTCTAAGGCAAATCTTGTTTTTATTATCTGTTGTTTGATACAAAAGTGAAATTAATGTTCCTTAATGGACCAACCTGAAGCATATTCATTTTAATGGAAGGGCAACAGTTATGTTCTGTCCCAAAAATGGGCAAAATATTTACCAACTGCACCGGCATCATATATTCCTGAATCATTTATTTTAGGGGAAGGCTCTAATGCTCCTTCAGCTATCTAGATCAAGGTCATATAAACAGTATTATATAGATTTTTATCTATTCAGTCATTTTTGTCTTATTGCTTTACATGTTTTCATTCACAGGTTGGGGCCAAGAGAACAAATCGGCCTGGAATCAGCACCACAGACCGCGGGTTCCCCCGGGCCCGCTTCCGCTCGCGTGGAGGGAACTTCTCTTCATCTCGGGCTCGATATTACAGTGGCTACACGCCTCCTAGAGGCAGAGGACGGGCCTTCAGGTGAGCGCTTTAGCAGACCCTGATCACCTGCAAACATATTACCACACACACCAAAGAAACAGGAAAGTAAACAGGTTAATGAGGGGTCAACAGTAGCTTTGCCTGGCATAACTGACAGTGTCTTATGACCGTATTCACCCACCTTGGCTTTTTGTTACACTTTTGTTACATTGTAACCTATATTATTTTATATATATATTATAATATTGTGAGTGATGCACCTACACACAATACTCTTAATTTGATGTGAAATGAGAAATAGAAACACATGTTTGGAAATATGCAGACTTGGACATATTTCTGCACTGTGTGCAGCCTGTGTCACATGATCTGTCAGTATATACACACCTTTTCTGAAAGGCCCCATAGACTGCAACACCATTAAGCAAGAGGCATCACTAACCAAACACCATGAAGACCAAGGAGATCTCCAGACAAGTTGGGGACAAAGTTGTGAAAGTACAGTCAGGGTTATGAAAGTAATAAAATAATTATCAGAAACTCTGATCCCTCGTATCATCATCAAATCAAATGGAAAGAACATGGTACCACAACAAACCTGCCGCAGAGAGGCAACAAAGAGACCGAAGGTAACCCCAAAAGAGCTACAGAGTTCCCAAGCAGAGACTGGAGTATCTGTACATATGACCACAATAAGCTGTATAGAGCTGGGCTTTATGGTAGGCTTGTTTTGAGTTTGTCAAAAGACAACTGCGAGACACCCCATATGTAAGGAGGAAGGGGCTTTTCGGCCACCAAGCAAAACATTTTCTGGCGCTATAGCAATACATCTCTTCAAGAAGAGGATGGTGGCAGCATCATGCTGTGGGGTTGTTTTTCAGGAACAGTGACTGCGAAACCGGTCCGAGTCAAGGGGAAGATGGTTGCTGCTGAATACTGGGATATTCTTTCAGTTTCGGTCAGTCAGTGAATTGAGCCTGGGATGGAGGTTCACCTTCCAACAGTGACACAAATCATGCTGCTAAACCAATACTCGAGTGGTTTCAGGGAAAAATGTAAATGTATTGGAATGACGTTGTCAAAGTCCAGAGCTTAATCTAATTGGGAATCTGTGCTCAGACTTGATTGCTGTTCACCAGCAGAAACCATCTAACCTGAAGGAGCTGGAGCAGTTTTGCCCTGAGGAATGGGCAAATGAAGCTGTAATTGCTGCAAAATGGGTTCTACACAATACTGACTTTAGGGAGAAATGAATTATGCACACTGTTTTCTGTTATTTTGTCCTATTTGTTTTTCACAATCATTTCCCTCAAATCAGTTTTAATTCCAGGTTGTATGGTAGCAAAACACAAAATGCCAAGGGGGTGAATACTTTTGCAAGGAGCTGAGTGTATTTTAGGGTCCCAAACTATATTTACAAAATGGTAAAAAGGAAAGTAAATAGGTTATTGAGGGCTCTTCAGTTGCTTTTCCTGGCATGACTGTATATTCTGGTCCGGAACTATATTTACAAATGGGAGCGTTAGTTTTTTTAAGTAGGTTTTATTGAGCTGAGTAAGGTCAGGAATGTGAACGACCAGTTTAGATAATCTTTACACAAATCTTATACCCCACTCTGGTATGTTTAATTTCAGTCAGTCACCCAGAACTGTTAGTTATCCTCTAACCCAGAGGTCACCAACCTTGCTCCCGGAGAACTACCTTGCTGCAGACTTTAGATCCAACCATAATCCACCCCACCTTATTCGACTAATTACTCCCTTTAGAAGTTCCTGATTGGCTGAATGAGGTGCGTTAGAGTGGGGTTGGAGCTGAAACCTGCTCCAGGAGCAGTTGTTGGTGAGCACTGCTCTAATCCTTAATCAGTTTCTGACTGCAGAGCTGCTCTTGTCTGGTTGTTCTTGGGGTGTTGGACCACCACTCAGTCTAGCTGTAGAACTGGGTTTTGTCAAATCCCCATTATTACTATGCTGTCTGATAATCATACAAGTCCCACACAAATAAAATGACAATTATTCTAATGTTTTACTGCATATAGAGTCTGTCAACAATAATCTAACTGAAGGAGAAAATTCTAGAGGAAAGTAAATGATTGTAGCATCATTTTAATATGCTGGGAATAATGGTAGTTTGTTTACATGGAGTTGCATCTAATTAAAAAATGAGCACAATGGGGAAAATCACTATGGGTCAGACGATGCAAGTTTTGCACTCTAACAATAGTTTTTGGTTCAGTTTATTTATTAGAATAATGTAGACAACCTACCCATTAGTTTTAAAATAATAAGCCAAGTTGTAAGTTTATTTCAGAACATTTGAATACCGTATCCCAGCTCTGACCATAACTCTGACCATTCTTAGTAGTTGGTGAAGGTTAAACAAGCATTATAGAACATACAAAACAAAACCGCCATTAAACCTAATCAGGAACAAGCAATAGGTTGTGTTAAAAATTACTACCAAGCTGAAATCAACCCAGCCTACAACACAGCACTTGCAGGTTGAAAACTACAGTATGTTATTTTTGATATAAATTGAGGTGGAGTTACAGTCTCATTAGGGTGAATATTAATAACACAAATAGGTATTGTGATATAAACTGAAGCGTGTTTATCTTATTACAGCAGGATTTTTACCAGCATTCTGTAAGGTTTATATCAGGGGTGTCTGATATCATCCACAAAGGGCCAGTGCTGCTGCAGGTTTTCATTCCAAACAAGCTGAGGCACACCTAATTCTACTTGTTCAATCAGCTGGTCTCAGTCTTCAAGTAAGCTCCTGCTTTGTCTGATGGAAACCCTGCAGCCACGCTGGCCCTTTATGGATAAGATTGGACATTCCGGGCTTAAATGGCCTCAAAAAGCTATGGAAGAACACATTGCTGGGTGGAGCCTGCAGGCATTGCTATTAAGCTAGCATTTAATACTTCTAACCTAGAATTCTATGCACATAAGTTAGAAGTAGGACAGAATACAGGCACACACCTGCATGGTTTTGTAGAGATGAGGATGCATAGTTACTTTTGTTATTGATGCATAGCATTTCCCATCCTGCATGAATGCCTGCAGAAATTTCACTCATCCCAACATCTGCGTTTGATTGGCATGCTAAAATTACCCCCAAAGGCTGATTTTGTTAATGTGGATTTGCTGAGTAACATTCCTTTGGTGGGATGTAAATGGAGTCAATTGCTTTCTAGTCATGTTTTCATCTTCAGTCAAGGCTCTCTTTGTTAACTGTAGGCAAGTGAATTGTGTATAATTAGTCATTTCTGTTTCAGCAGTTTATTATTGAGTCTTGTTTGAGGTTAGTGATGCACTGAAAGTTTTCTGATACAGAGGGGCAATTCGAAACTGGATGCTTGTTAAACGAATGATCAAAGTAAGACTCTAGAGTCAGAAAATGTTTGGTAGCACCATTAGATGGGAGCACGTTTCTGTGCCAGGTGATTATACGCCCACGTTGTTTTAGGATTGTGATAAAAGTACCGCTTATATACAGTGTTGAATGATAGTGCTTGGTATTGGCAGTTCTTTAAGAGAATTATAGACATTGGACAGCCGTCTAGATGTGGTTAAATTTCACATCCAGAAGAGATCTGTTTTGGTTAATAGAATAATTTGAATTTGGCCAAGGTGTTTTTAGTATTGAAAAACAGTTGCTTTTAATAACATTATGTTCTAATTTATTGGATGCTATTTTTAATGAGCATTGTTTTAGACTTTCTTTCACCTGGTCATGTGCCACCTTGTTGCAGAATATTATATGATGCGGTTTTTAAAGTAGCTTAATGGGGCTTGTCAGCCGTGGCCTCTTATAACCGTGCCTCTTTTAGCTTTCACTTCCAGAATGGAGGGTTCATTCCTGCAGCCTGATTTTGACTTCTTCAGTATCTAACCAGTGATTCATAGTCTAAGCTGTGCCTTTATCAGCACATGCTTGATGTGGTGGGAGTAGTTTTGTTGTGGGGGGTTTGGGGGTGATGATGGGCTGTGACTTCAGCTGTGTGTATTTGAGGATTCTTGGCTGCTTGAATGGATGTTCCTGCATTTGTGTGTGCTCTGTGGCCAAGTCCTTCTGTGGAGACTGCTGATCTTTTGGATGTGTATGGGTGTGTTTGTGCCTGTGTATGTGTGCGCGCGCGCGCGTGTGTGTGTATTTTGAGGGGCAGCTTGACCCCCAGATCTCTCCCCTACAGTGACCACAGGACGTGCCCTTACAGAGAGAGATAAAGAGGGAGAGAGGATGCCTTCATTGTCCCAAAACACGTTTTAACTCCTTTTTTATTTGCATTTCACTTTGAGCTCCCCTAATTTTAAATTTACTTCAAAAATATTAAATATCCTTTAGTAAGAGATGGTATACATCACTATAACTGAAAAATCTGTATACCTGAAATATGCTAGCTTTATTTGCAGTAGAATCACTTAATCTGTTTACCTGAGCCCCATAGGTACATGCACATATACTATAATAAAAAAAAAAGAGAAGAAAATAATTGGTGTCCATCTTCACCCAGGGAAGAAAAAAACTCACCCTCTTTTTCTCTCTCTTTTCCAGGGGCCGAGGGCGATCAACATCGTGGTATTCCCCTTACTAATACCCCACACCCACCATCCCCACCCCCCACCCCTCCATTTTCCCCCTTACCGTCACCCCCTCCTGTCCCTATACAAAAAAGAAAAAAAAACACCCCTCTCAATAAAAGAAGAAAAAAAAGAAGAAAAAAGACAAAAAAGAGAAAAAAGAGAAAAGAGCATCTCCTGGACAGACAGACTGACTGGCCTCAGTGTGCGATTGTGTGTGCGCGTGCGTGTGCGGAGGTGTTGCAGTCACCCTGGTAAGGTACAGAAACGGTCCTTGTGGGGGAGAATTTGGTGGCAAATTTCTTTGTTGTGCTCAAAATTGGAGAAGATGATGTTATCTCAGGCTGCAGATGTGTCTCCTTTGTCTGGCTGTGAGTTCTTCACATGGAGGAAGAAAAAAAAAAAGAGAGAAACCACACAGCCCACTCAGTGTTCTCAAACACAGAAACTTAGATTATTATTGTTTTTTCTTTTCTAAATGTACCGTGAATATGTGAATTTCTAGAGCAAGAATGTTGTTGTTTGTTTTTTAAGTTGTGGTATTGGAGGTTCATACTTTTTGTTTCTTCTGTGCGCTTTTGGAACGTTGACTCTCACCCCATCCTCCCATTTTTTTGCACTCATCACCCTATTTCTTCTTTTCTTCTTTTTATAGCTCTTGTTCAACTGCGTTCTGCCTCCATCACCCAGACAGTGGCTTATAGTTCAAAGTTTGAGTCACTCGTTTATTATTATATTCTTAATATTTTCCTCTTTTTTTTCCAACCAAACAATAGCATCCTCAGGCATGACTGGATATTTCTTTTTTTGCTTTTTGAATCCCTACATTATCCCAATTTCTGATTCCTTTTCCAACCATCCTCTCTAGCACTCTCACTTTTTCCTCTTGCAATCTCTCTCTCCCCTCTCTCTCTCTATCTCTCTCTGTCTCTGTCTCTGTGTGTGTACTAGACCACTTCTTGTCGTTTCAGGTTTCAGGACCAGTGGAGGCTGACCACCCCTCCCCCTGTGGCCGCAGCGCCCCCTACTGTCTCGGCGGCATCTCTATCTCTCTCTGCTCCCGCCATACACACTCACCCCATCCTCTCTGTGTGGGGGGGAGGGGGAGGGGGACAGGGTGACCACCGGCCCACCGCGGGCGGCATTTACTACAGTAACAAGCGCTGAAGCTTTAAGACACACCCCCACACACACCACACAGTCTGATGTGCATCAGAGACACACACACACACACACACACACACACACACACACACACACACACACACACACACACACACTCACTCTTCCACCACATATTTATATAGTGAGAGCTAAGCCACGATAGCATCAGCTGGTTACCATGGCGAGGGAAGTGATCAAGGCAGGAGCAGAGAGGGGTTTATTAAAGGGGGGGAGAAAACAAAAACAAAATGTTTTAGGGCCCTGAATTGTCAGCGCACCGTGCAGCTTGGCACGATTCAAGGACTGATGCGCAGGGGCCACAGGAATCTGCTGTTTTGAAGGATGGGTGCAGAGCTTTTATTGGTCAGGAGGGGTGGGATGGGGTTGGAGGGGGTGTGGGGAGATTTGTGTGGAGAGGATTTCCCCCTTCCCCCTTTTTTTATTTTATTAATTTTATTCTTTTTTGGGGCTTTTTTTTCTTTCCTTTTTGAGATGGGGAGTGGGTTTGGAAAAAAAAAATGTTTTTGCTTTTTTATTTTTATTTTTAACCCATGAGTCTGTAATTAGAAAAAAATAAAATAATAAAGACATTGTAAAAATAGAATTGTTTTGTATTTTCTATTCTAGTCTCCAATATGGAATTTGGCATGATGGTTGATGCCAGGTGAAGTGTCTGATTTTATATTGAACTGATTTTCATCACAACCCTCTAAATGTAGAGGGGTTAAATCTATTAAAATAGTTTTTCAACATTTCCACATAAACAACATAAAAAAGCTTAAGGTAGGAACGTTCTGGGCGCTGTATGTGTATACAAATACCACCTCCATACAAGTGTCCCAAAAGTGTTGAAAGCCACTGTGATTCTTTTAGTAGAGTAGCCCTACAGACAACTCAGGGGTTGCTTTTGAAAATCTGTAACACTTAAGCATTTATTTACAGAAATTTTGTCATGGGTACAACATCTGAAATGTTTGGATGGAAACCTGACTAGTGATCAGCAGCAGACCAGATGGAGATCCAGTTCTGTCAGCCATGTACAGAAAGCTGGAGCTGCAGTGAGCATAGTCTCACTGGAACTACGATGTTGAGGACTGGAGAAATTTAGCCTGGTCTGATGATTTTGATTTGCAGAGGTGCACAGATAGTTTATTCAGAATTCCAGGCTTTTGGATGTGTTTTAAATAGTAAAATACAATACGCTGGAGGTCTTAAGCTTTAGACATTAAATCCATTTTCTTGCTTTGAGGTAAATGCTTAAAGTTTTGAGGTGAGAAATCAGTTATACCAGTTTTTCATCTAGTTAAGTTTGTTCATCAATTCATTAGGTTGATGTTCTTATGCAGTTGAACTACCATTTGTGTAACAGGTAGTTGGATGTGACATTACAGATCTTGGCCAATTGGTGTGGTGTGCGCACCATACTTAGGAATCAAACTCACTGTCACAGGCCAAGTGGTGTTCTCCACCACCTATCGGTGAAGTACATATTTAGCTTTTAGTCAAATAATTATTAAGTTGAACTAAAGTTGACATAATTATTTAAACCAGGGAACTTCATTATCTTTTACTACAAATTCCCTGTACAGTGGTGTGCCCAAGTTTATTGAGAAATTAAAACACTAACCCTTTAAAGTTGAGTGGATAATATTTTAAACGTATTACAGTTTCAAACTTGCAATGTGATTATTTTAAGTAATTAAATATCTAAATTATGACTATAATGTAAAATTTATGTAAAATAAGTTTTTCTCCAAATAAAATCATTCACTAACTCCGCGACAGAGCTTTTATTTTGAAGTGGCACAGAGCTGGGTGGAGCTGCTTCGGCGCTGCTGGTAAGTGTCAGATCAGCTCGGAATATTTAATATGACTGATACCTCGAGAGTTCGATATTAAATACAGTTTATAGCAACTCTAATAATAATGACATTAAATTGGGGAGACTTAACGTCTGAGGCCAATTAAAGCTGAATCAGGTTACAGTTAGCTGTTTTGCTAAAGTAGCATTTGCTAGAGCTCAGTTCATTTAACCACCACAGTTCACCTCTTATTAATGACATTTTAACCACCACAGTTCACCTCTTATTAATGATATTTATCACAGTTGACCTCTTATTAATGATATTTATCACAGTCCACCTCTTATTAATGATATTTAGTCATCACAGTTGACCTCTTATTAATGATATTTATCACAGTCCACCTCTTATTAATGATATTTATCACAGTCCACCTCTTATTAATGATATTTAGTCATCACAGTTGACCTCTTATTAATGATATTTATCACAGTCCACCTCTTATTAATGATATTTAGTCATCACAGTTCACCTCTTATTAATGATATTTATCACAGTTCACCTCTTATTAATGATATTTATCACAGTTCACCTGTTATTAATGACATTTAATTATCACAGTTCACCTCTTATTAATGACATTTTAACCATCACAGTTCACCTCTTATTAATGATATTTAGTCATCACAGTTGACCTCTTATTAATGATATTTATCACAGTTAACCTCTTATTAATGATATTTATCACAGTTCACCTGTTATTAATGACATTTAGCTATCACAGTTCACTTCTTATTAATGACATTGAACTATCACAGTTTATCACAGTCCCCCTCTTATTAATGACAACTGTTATAATAGTTGTAATTATATTTATTAGACTTTCTAAAGGTTACATGTACTTAATCTGCTAAACCATGTTAGGTGTTTAAATCAGCAGTTCTGACAAATCTAATTACATTAATCAATAATAATAATAATAATAATAAGGTTCCTCTCTTACTCTTTTGCAGGGCCTTCTTTGTCTCTGCAGGAAAAAATGGGTCTGTATTGAAAAGTTTAAGGGTTTACTTACATCTTGTTTTAGTTGAATGAGCATAACATTAACAATAATGAGCATAACATTAACAATATGGATCTTTTCTCAAATTGTCAAAATATCTATTGAATATATATTGGCAATAATTTTTACTGCAGTTCTAATTTGTAAAACAATTTCAAATGTGTCATACAATGATTGGTTGCTTAATATTAGTTACATTTGTGATTTAGTAGGTAACACTCTTTTATCATATATTTTTCATAGACGGTGAGGAGAAGATGTATGGTGGCTGTGAAGGCCCAGATGCTCTGTATGTGAAGCTCATCTCTTCAGATGGACATGAGTTTATAGTGAAAAGAGAACATGCTCTGACCTCCGGCACCATTAAAGCCATGCTGAGTGGACCAGGTGAGTGTGCTTGTCGAACACTGATCTAGTTCAGTGAATTGGTATTGGCACAGATACCAACCACAAAAATCTACTTCTGTCTGTTTACAGACTGTGGAGTTTAATCGTTTTTTAAGGATATAATTATATTGATAATAGCAGAATATTAAACAACAATAACAACATACTTGTATTGTTATTGTTTTCACTGTTATTATTGTTGTTATATGTTCTGTAATACATTGTGGGTTTAATTTAGTATTTTTGTATTTTATTTTTATTTGTATTATTATTATTTTTTTTATATTAGGAATTCTTCAATCCAACCTATTGTAGCATTTATATAATAACCTATGGATGGTGTACAGTTTCTCAAGACAGTTTAGAATCCTCCACTTCTCCTCACATTTGTACAGTTTTAATTACAGCTTCAACATATCCTACTGAATGTCAGAAACACATCATCTGAACCAGAAGTGCTCCAGAAGATTAAATAATTTATTAAAACACAGCCATTCAGTCAATGTGCTGGTATTTGATTTGACTTTGTTATTGGATAGCAGAGAGAATGGAGGTGAGTAGGGGTGAGCATCTTTCCCTGGTGAATTTCTATCCCCAAGTTACTCAACTCTCCTACTATATAAAAGGAAAATAAATGATATGCATTTTTCTTTTTTTATTGTTTAAAGAACGCATTGTTGTCTCGTCAGTCCATATATGAAAACTAAGCTTCATTTGAATTTGTTGTTTTTGTGATGTCACAACGTTACATATATGAATACCTCCGTCTATCTCTGCCCAGTCACTGAAGTTACACTCTAATCACCCCCAGTCACACTCTAACCATAAGTATACGAATAAGTTTGGGCCACACTGCCAAATGAATGATTACTTAACAGCTCACCAGCTGGTCTTAATGGTATTCATCTGTTTAATGTGGAGCTCAAGAAACACAAAGAAAAGTAGAAACTGGAAGTATGAACCCTTTAACTGATTCATTTTTTTTCTTTCCTTTTGTCTTTAGGTCAGTTTGCAGAAAATGAAACAAATGAGATAAATTTCCGGGAAATCCCATCCCATGTGCTCTCCAAAGTGTGCATGTACTTTACTTACAAAGTCCGCTACACAAACAGCTCCACAGAGATCCCTGAATTTCCCATTGCTCCTGAGATTGCGCTGGAACTACTGATGGCTGCCAATTTTTTAGACTGTTGAACAGAACAATGACCTGTTACACCATAGTTACAGCAATCTCATTAATGCTTATTTAAATTGTTTTACATATGATGCAGATTAAACAGTGAGAGAGGAGTTTGTCTGAATTGCACTGCATTGTAACAGAGAGCTCTTGATTGTATGTTTTAATTAGATGCATTATTAATTCTGGTATTAATGCATTCATTATTCATTACCCATTATTTTGTGGTTGTTTTAATGCAGTTGTGTGTTTTTGCAGCAGAATAAATGTAAGATTTCATTTTCTGTTGCAGTGTTTCCTTCAACTGTAACCGGACTTGACCATCATCAACTCTCACAGCATCCTTTTTTTAATTATTTTTTATTACTGGAGACCAGGATGGGAGGTCATCTGTCCTCAGGAAAATGACTTTAACTACATTTATTCAGAAAACATTACCCCTTTGGTGTCGTGGTGAAGGGCCAATAATTGTTAAAGGGCAATTCCACCACCTTTTCAAAATTCTCTACAAAATTAAATGGTTTAGATGTAAATAAAATAGCTCAGAGAGGGTTTTGTTCCTATCGCCATCACTGTAAATGAGAGATTCTTAACCTTTTTCACTGTGCGACCCCCTTTTAGGCTCCAATAAATTTCGCAACCCCCCTTCTAGAATCACATGACTGCTTTAGGAAACGGTTCAAAAGCAGCACAACCTGGTGCGCACTTCAAGGGTCGTTAGCAGAGATAGAGATACACAGAGAGATGGAAATGGAGAGATGGATCGAGAGAGAGAGAGAGAGAGAGAGAGAGGAAGGACAGATACAGAGAGAGTGTGAGAGTGAGAAAGGCGGACAGACTGACAGAGAGAGAGAGAGAGAGAGAGAGAGAGAGAGAGAGAGAGAGAGAGAGAGAGAGAGAGAATATAATGGACTAGTGATACAAACCCGGCTTGTTAGGATGTGAATAATAATGAATAATATCATTTTAGAATTTGGTCTATATTAACAATAACATGGTGAAGGGAAACAAGCAGCAATGTGCAATTAGAATTATGAGTGTAGTTTCTCCAGTGTGCCTTATCAAGGTACATTCTGAGTGTATTATATATTAATTCAAAGCCACAATGCGCATGCACGAACCTGAATCAAGATTCAGATTGAAGAATCTAACAGAACAACGAGTGATTCAGTTTGATTCAGTGAAAAAACATTCGAAAAATGCTCCATTTTAAGCAACAGTGGGTGTATCGAGCCATGTCCTTCATGCGAGACACTCCATCAAGACTGAGAAGTACACCCCCAGGTTAAGAACCCGTGCTGTAAATGTTCACCCACTGAAATAAAAACATTATGCAGAGATTTCAGTATAATTTCTTTTTAAAGGTCCACCAGCATATTTATTTATGATATATGATATGATTCAAGGTGGTGCAACAGAGATGGCAGTAGCTCCTGTTCTCTTCTGCTTTTTGACTCTTAACTTCTTCAATCGCAATGGCACAAAGCTGTGGTGCTTGTGCTGGTGTCTGGAGATCCCCTGCAGAGCCACACTCCTATTATTACTCCAAGGATCGGCTGTTAGTGCTTAGCAATGCAGCTGTGCTTCCGCGGGCGAGGCACGACATCCCCCGTGAGCTGCAGAAGAGGAGACTTGGTTAACCAAATTGTATTTAACCAATGGCTGGCTGTGGACTGGCAGTATTTGTGTATGATAGATGATGTAATTCTGGGCACATCACTGTTAAAAAACAAATCTGCTGTAAGACCATTAAAATGTTAACCGTTGGCATGAGACCACACTACCTTTCGAGGAAAATGTCTCATGGTTTCACGATAGCTGACATGGCTTGTGATGTCCTGCACTCAGCTGTGTGCAGACTGCAAACACAGCACCCACAACTCCCCCCCTCCATCCTCTACTCTGCCCTTCACCCATTATGTAACCTACAATAAAACACTGTTTTATGCCAACATAAAGGAGGCAAATAACTCCTCACCACTCTCTCCACTTGGAAGATGAGCATAATTCATCTTTTACCAGCACAGTTAAGAAAATGTCTAAGGAGTCTGAAGAGGCTCTGCAGGACTGTTCGGAAGAATTGGGTGGCTTTCCTTAAAGAGAAGAAGAGGGCCTTTAGGTCAGATAATGATGAGCTGAAAGCTATGCAGTGGGAGCTGAGAAGGAGAATAAGAGAGGGGGAAACAACTACAGGAAGAAGCTGGAGGTAGAGTAATAGTAGTGGGTGAACAACCTCAATTTGTTTTTGAAAAGATTTGATCACACACAGACATTCCTGCTGAACCCTCACTCTGCAACACTAGCCCTACCCTTTCTCAACAGCTCTCAGTTCACTGCCACCCCCCACTGGTTCAGCTCTGCAGGGTTGTTGAGCACATGTTCAACATGAGCCAGAAGCTGGGTAGAGTACCACAGCTGTGGAAAACATCATGTGTAGTATCTGTACAGAAAATGCAGCACCCAAAGGTGTAATAGAAACACCTGTGTGTTCACACAAAGAGTGACTAAGTTGTGTGTGTGTGCGTGCTGGGGCCTCCATCATGGCATCGATGCAGGTAAGGAGTATCGGTCAGTGTCACCTGTTTCACTGTGTGTCAGTTACTCTGTCTGTCTGTGTTTAAGAGTGTTACTCCCCTCACTGTGCCTCGACTCCTCCAGCTCCCCTCACTGCATCCCAACTCCTCCTGAATTAGTAAAATCAGTCCGATAAATGTAAACATAAACCCAGGAAGCCGAGAAAGAGCCGCTTTTATTACACAGAACCACATGAAGCTATCCTTCTCCTGTTTGATCATAATTACAGTTTGTGAGTTTGGGGTGGGGGGGCTACAAGAGGGGCACATCCCCAATCTGGGATAAGTCTGTGTCATTATTGGTCCAATGTGAATTTCTGCAAAATCCAGATGTGTGAATAAACATGCTTTTATGGAAACCCCCAGGTCTCTGCACCTACTAATACTGTGCACAAACAAAAGGTGATAACACCATCCATGGTTTGACCCCTGTAGCTGTTCTGTACAACAATTCTGGTTGAATAGACCAATAGAAGTTCTCTAATATGGGTAGCCATGGACTGGCAGTTAGGGAACAAGTCTTGTGCCTGGAAGGTTGCCTGTTCAATTCCCTGAAATAGCATGACTTGACTGCCTTTGAACAAGGCACTTAACTCCCTGGGCTGCCCACATTCACTGTCTCCTAGTGTGTGAATTCAGTGGATGGGTTAAATGTGGAGGATAACGACCCAAAGCACACAGCCAAGATAACAAAGGAATGGTTTCAGGACAACCCTGTGTCCTTAAGTGTCCCAGCCAGAGCCTAGACTTGAACCCATTTGGAGATAACTAAAAATGGCTGTGCACCAACGCTCCCCATCCAATAGATGGAGCTTATGGGGTTCTGCAAAGAAGAATGGAAGAAACTTTCCAAAAACAGGTGTGCCAAGCTGGTAGCATCATACTAAAAAAGACTCAAGGGTTGTAACTGCTGCCAAATGTGCTTCGACAAAGTATTGCGCAAAGGCTGTGAATACTTACCTACATATTAAATTATTATTTTTTTTTATATAATTGTGAAAGGATTTCAAACAAACTTATTTTCACGTTGGCATTGCAGGGTATTGTGTGTAGAATTTTGAATTGAATCCGTTTTAAAATAAGGCTGTAACACAAAATTAGCAAAAAGTGAAGTGCTGTGGATATTTTCTGGATTCACTGTAGGGATTAAAGCACTGAAACACACCTCTTAATTATTGAATTAAGGTTCCATAGATACAGTTAAGCACCTAGCCATGCAGTCTGCCTTTACAGATGTTGGTGAAAGAATGGATCATTCTAAACAGCTCACGAAATTCAGTGACATCTGGTACTGTAAAAAGATGCCATCTTTATAAGTGAATTTGTGAAATTTCTTCCCATTTAAATATTGCATGATCAACTGTGAGTGGATTTATTGGAAAGTGGTTTAAGAGCCGGAATTCCCATAGAACATACAATTTCCAGTGCTCAGCTGGCTCAGTAATTGCAGTGTTCCAAATATCCTCTATCATTAGCATCAGCACAAAAACTGCTGAACAGCTGCATGCAAGTCTTATATCTCCAGTCAGATGCAGTGGAAACGTGTTCTGTGGGGTGACCACTCACACTTCTCTATATGGCAGTCTGATGATGAGTCTGGGTTTGGTGAATGCCAGGAGAAAGTTACTTACCTCACTGTGTTCCAACAGTGAAGTTTGGTGGTGCTACATGATATTGGAAAAAACTGACATTATTATGCATTTATTTTTTGTGATATAGGTTGCAATATCAAAACGTACAGCTGTTTTCACTGAAAAGTGAAAACCAAAAATGAGTGATCCAGGGTGACAATAATGTTCTCTGTATATCAAAGATTGTTGTAAAGTAAATTAAATTAGAATCTGCTTCAGGTCAATCTGGCATGGAAAATATATTTGACTTTTGTAACAAGCAGTAAAAAATAACTTTTAATTCAATTTGTTTTATATGACACTGCAGGTCTTGCGATATGAATATTGCACATGCCAACATTACAGTGACGATGCTGAAACTATAGCCTTAATTTGTTTTTTGAGGGGTTGTTAGAAATCTTATTGCTTATTGCAAAGGTGCTGCTGTCCTCTCGGCTTCAGGGGAGCCATAACATACCCTGTGCTGTTCAAGATCTAAGCTCTAATTAACAAATCAATCAGATTTGGGCATTGAATCTTAGCATTCTTGTGCTCTGCTGTGAAAACTGATACAGAAATAATCTTTCTCTCTGTTTTTGTTGTCAACAGAAAAGGCTTCAGAAAGAACGGTTGGCCTTGCAAAATGACCCGCTTCTTGCAATGACCCTGAATGAAAAAAGTGTACAGACTATGATAACACAGTAAGTTCAGTCCAGTCCACAACTCTGATTCACACTCATTTCATTAGAAATTTCTTTTGGTTGCAATCGGTGCTGTAAAGGTAAATCATGTTGTGTGATTGGTTTTCTTTTTACCACGACAGGCAGTAATGTTAAATATGAGATGGAAGTCTGAAGGCATGTCAAACATGTCCATCCTGATAATCCAATGCTTTCTTTCATTTATGGATGATGGAGGCCACTGTGCAGCTTTAATGCAGCAGAATGTTTTTTGTAAACTTTCCCAGATTTGTGTCTCAATACAATCCTGTCTCTGAGGTCTACAGATAATTCCTTAGAATTCATGGCTTAGTTTGTGCTCGGACATGCACAGGAAAGACAATGGATGGAGAACAAGAAATATTTAAATATTGTACAGCTTCTTACTTAATGCTAAATAAAAAAAATGAATGTTATAGTTGATCCAATTTTACTATAGAACTACCATATGCTCCCATTTACTACGGTTTTCCAGAGTGAGACGTACAGTCTTAAATGCACTGAATGATCATGTACGTCTCACTCTGGAAAACCGTAGTAAATGGGAGCATATGGTAGTTCTATATTATATAGTTAAATATCTCTTGTTTCCTTGATTCAGTTTTTAAAATGATCAAATTAAAATACCTGGTTGGCTTTCCACATGTGTCACTTGTTACATTCCATAACTCCTCTGTAATGGTGGAAAACACCTTGTTTTCAGTAACGTGAAATGTGGACTTTGGTTAAGAACATTATGACTCAGAAGGTTCTCCAGCAAGGGGAAGCAATCAATACAACTGCTGTTAAGAGTACAAATGTCCACAAATTCTCACATAACACTCACAAAATGACTTTTTAGAATAGTAATTGAGAGTTTATTGAGTATTACATTATTTAAAATAATATTGTGGGGTTTTTCAGTTAATCCTTAAAAAGCATACTATACAAGAGGAAGGTTATTGTTGTCCCATTTTTGTTTAATGTCCCAGTGTGAGCTATTCGGGCCACTCTCTTTTGCCTAAGATATTTTTTTTCCAAGACAAGATCAGCTATAGATATTTGAAATGTTATTATACTTTCTCTTAAAGGACTGTTACATATTTAAATACAAACAACAACAACAAACAAGATGTGTATGCCTGGATTATATGCATGTTGCACGTTACCCTCAGCTGCATGGTCCTAATATGAGTAATGATATGTTACTTTATTTATAGTTGTGCAAATGCAAATTAGGATTTTAAACCTGGACTTTTAAAGCTGTTCAGAAATGTTTTGTTCTAGAGTGGCTTAAAGTGGAATTACACTAAAATACAGTAAAATACAGTGGCTGAGATGAACACATTCATAATGGGGTTTTGGTGTCAAATGATTGTACAGAAACTCACTGATTGCTTTCCAATGATGGTGATAAGAATCCAGCATCACTACCAATACAAATACAACACAAATATATCTTTTTAATCTATTATCCAGAACCACCAGTAAAACTACACTTTATATGTAAAGATATGTTTATATGTAATACCAATGATGATGACAGGTCTGTACAAAACACTACATTCTTTTGGGAATACTGAATCTCTTCAGACATCAGTGTCTTGAGCAAAAGGCAATGTAGTTATAACCATTTGGTGTAATTACTTTCTTTGTTTGTTGAAGTTCATTGATGGTTCCATACCATTTGCTCTAGATTTAAACATTTCACACCAAGGCAAAGGACTTTATTCACAGCTTTAATATTTAATTATGCAGAGAATAAAAATGGTTGGGATTCCCCAATAGCCAATATTGTCCTAGCAGTGAACTATGTATAAACATGGATTTTTATGTGGTTGGGGGGCTTCCACAAAGTTTCTAATAACTTCACACACTCCAAAGATATATTTAATTGCCATTTGTTCAGAAATACTTGAATATTATATTCTTCATTAATTTTGTCTTATTTGTCTTTTGTCTTAGCGAATTTTGTCTGTTAAAAATAGTTTGGAATTTAATAGTGCAACACGTACACTACCTGTCCCACACACACCTGCTCATACAGTGTTTCTCCTGAAATTAAACATTAGTAGGTGTGCATTACATTGCTGCAGTTACTGAGTACTTCTGTGAAGGTTTTACACTAAAAGTTTGGCCATTGCTGTGAGGAGGATTTGATATTGGTCTGAAAAGCAAGAGCATTAGTTAGGTAATGTACTGATGCTGGATGATTAGTTGTCACTTCAGCTAATTCCTAATTCCTCCATCACACACAGTTCCACTGGACCACAGACTAAAGGTGGATGCTTCATACCATGGGTGTCAAACTCTGGCCCGTGAGGCAAAACCAAATGACTACTAGAGCTGGCCTGCCGGTATTATACAGCGCATTCACCGCTAATACTAAAAATCCCATAATGCCCTGCCGTTGTTTTGGCGCGTAAATCAGGACAGGACCCAGGACGTGACAGGAGACTGATGAACACCTTCGCTCAATACTGAGGATTTCCTCAGCTCAGAGCCTGAGCACAGACATTGATGGACTTGCATCCAAGAAGAGATGCCAAGTATCCAGCCTTGGCACATCAGATTAGTTCAGTGTGTAGCTGTGCGAATAAACGTTTTTTTTTAATGCACTTTTTCTTGCTACCCCAGGGCATGGGCTTGAATGGCTGATTCATTTATTATTGTTATTTTATTGTTACATTTATTAGCCTGTGGAAAAAGTTCATTTTGATATTTAAATCAGAAGGCTGTGAATAGAAAAGCATACAATTTTTATTTTAATTGTATTTAATAAATGAATGCCATTGATGTGTTTTTTTGTATTTGAAATTCGATGTTGCATGTCTGCAGTATTAAGTTATATCTGCGTTGCTTGTTCCATATTCAATGTTAAAGCAAAACTTGTTTGGGTCCATATTAAAAGGTTCATTTGTTCAATGTTGGCCCGCGACTTTGTTCAAGTTTTAAATTTTGGCCCATTGTATATTTCAGTTTGACACCCCTGCTTTATACCATTCTAATCCCCACTTCATTGGCTAAAGTGGTGTCAGGCTCACATGCTCACATCTGTTCCATAATGTCCCATTCTATTAGTCAGTGCTTCTCTTTGGGGGCTACACAGTGGGGCAAAAAAGTATTTAGTCAGCCACTGATTATGTTCTCTTACTCAGAAAGATGAGAGAGTTCTGTAATTTTCATCATAGGATCACTTCAACTATGAGGGACAAAATGAGAAAACAAATCCAGAAAAGCACATTGTAGGATTTGTAAAGAATTTATTTGTAGATTATGGAGGATTTGGTCACCCACAAACAAACAAGAAAGATTTCTGGCTCACAGACCTGTAATAACTTCTTTAAGAAGCTCTTCTTTCCTCCACTCGTTACCAGTAGTAATGACATCTGTTTGACCTCGTTATCTGTATAAAAGACACCTGTCCACAGCCTCAAACATTCAGACTTCAAACTCAGCCTTGACCAAAGAGCTGTCGAAGGACACCAGGAAGAAAATTGTAGACCTGCACCAGGCTGGGAGGAGTGCATCTACAATAGGCAAGCAGGTTGGTGTGAATAAATCAACTGTGGGAGCAATTGTAAGAAAATAGAAGACAATAAAGACCACTGATAGTCTCCTTCAATCTTGGGCCCCACGCAAGATCTCATCTCATTGTGACAAAATGATCATGAGAATGGTGAGCGTTCCATCAGTAACACACTACACTGAGAGGGACTCAAATCCTGCAGTGCCAGGCATTTCCCCTTGCTTAAGCCAGTACATGTCCAGGCCCATCTGAAGTTTGCCAGAATACGGATGATCCAGAAGAGGATTGGGAGAATATCATGTGGTCAGATGAAACCAAAATAGAACATTTTGGTAAAAACAAGCTGTCATGTTTGAAGGAAGAAGAATGCTGAGTTGCATCCCAAGAACACCACACCTACTGTGAACCATGGGAGTGGAAACATCATGCTTTGGGGCTGTTTTTCTGCAAGGGGGTCAGGACGACTGATATGTGTTAAGGGAAGAATGAACGGGGCCATGTATCGTGAGATTTTAAGCCTCTTTCCATCAGTGAAGATGGAATGTGGCTGGGTCTTCCATCATGACAATGATCCCAAAAACACTACTCAGGTAATGAAGGAGTGGCTCCATTAAAAAGCATTTCAAGGTCCTGGAGTGGCCTAGCCAGTCTCCAGACCTCAACCCATAGAAAATTTGTGGAGGTAGTTGAAAGTTCGTGTTGTCCAGTGACAGCCCCAAAACATCACATTGAGGAGATCTGCATGGAGGAATCGACCAAAATACCAGCTACAGTGTGTGCAAACCTGGTGAAGACCATGTTTGACCTCTGTCATTACCAACAAAGTAATGTTACAAAGTATTGAGTTGAGCTTTTGTTATTGACCAAATGCTTATTTCCCACCACAATTTACAAATAAATTCTTTACAAATCCTACAGTGTGATTTCCTGGATTTTCTCATTTGGTCTCACATAGTTGAAGTGTACCTGTGATGAAAATTACAGAACTCTCTCATCTTTCTGAGTAGGAGAACATGCACAATCAGTGGCTGACAATACTTTTTTTTTTTTTTTTTGCCCCACTGTATAGCTCATAACATGCATCATTTTATTATTGCCTGTTTACCATAGAAGCAAGAAACATTATTGGGTCAGATTAAATCTATAATTTTTGTTGACTATATTATATATTTTATTACATTATGTATAAATGATGGATCAGTTGATAATGTTTTTGGAGACCTTTATTTTGTATTTCGGCCTCCATGTGCAGGAAAAGAGACTCTGTGGAGCAGGAAAGCGGACTGTACCATTGTATACAAAGCAGGAGGGGGGACCGTATTATTCTGAACACAATTACTGTCCAGTCGGAGACCAAACAGATCAAAAACAGCATTAAACCCGCACTTTGTCAAATCAAACATCACACTGCAATCAATATCGTTGAATAAAAACAGAGCCCGGGGAGCAGACAGGTGTTTACGTAGTGGTTCGCTCCGTGTCATCAGTTCTCTTTAGTGTTTGCCGATGTTGGAGGAGTGAGTGGGTCTGGCTGTGGAAAAAAGGTAAAAAATGAGATTGCAATGAGGAAATTTGTCGTGCGGGAGTTGTGCACCGGTTTGCATGCAGATCTGCAGTGGTTGGCGCGATTGTGTGTGTGTGTGAGAGTCCGAAGTTCCTGGGTATTGGAGAGAGTGTGTGTGTATATGAGATGCGGAGGGCAGTTGTGGAGCTTCAGCCATGACGATGTGAGCTTCGGGCCACTGCAAATAAAGAAACAGATGAACTGAATCGCATTTTACGCAAACATAACAGGAGGATGCCGAGCTCGTGCAGCGGCACGGCCGGATGCGCAGGCCCGGAGAGGTGCGCGTGAGACTGAAGACGGGGCGCGAGACGCTGGAGGCGTATAGAGCTCCAGCAGAAGGCCGATAAATAAACTTAGTGCTGAAACTCTGCTTTATCACACTAACGTATTATCATTACCACCCCGGGCTCGTGATGGTCTGTTATGGGTGACATTCTGATGCTGCAGCTCGACAGCGCTGGTGCTGGGACCACATTAAGGTTGTAAACACGCCCGCTGTGCATCGACTGTGGTCTAGTCCCAGATGAGCTTGAGATTTTTCTTGGTTTAAACACTAGAAGCCCCCTCCTGATGACGCACTGGGAAGGTGGGAGGGGCTTATGAAAATCTACGATTGCATGTTTGTTTTTACCTGTTTGGCGAATGTGGATGCAAACTGTTGGATAATAAACACCGCCCGGTGCTTCGTAGAGGGATGCAATCAAACGCAGCATGCAGTCACGTAGTGGAAGAACTATTGGAATAGCAGAGGTGTTTCTGCCCTGTGGTGATGTTTGGTTTGGTCCCCAAAGAAGGTCCTAATGCTGAGCTGTTGGAGCGGTAAACGCTCCCTTTATCCTGAAGAAAGCGTGCGTGATCCTAGAAAAGCTCCACCCCCGTCACGGAAGCACGTTGCCAAGGTAACGATACTGGCTTCCATACCAAAAGAAATTTGACGGAGCCAACATGTTTCCTTAGTTAATAATTGAGCAGGGGTGAATTCCAACAATAGAAAAAAGCAGTTTTTTGGAGTTAAGTTCCCCTTTACAGTGAAAGATTTAGGATTTTCTATATTTAATCATAAATTCCCAAAAGTAGATTTATTGAGAAATGCTCCATTAGTAAATATGTGAGGGGTGATATGATCATTCAGGATTAGCATCTAATTTAAAGGAAAAATTAGAGTCATGTGTTTTCAATCAATAAAACATTATACAACAATTATAGGTGGGAACCCTGTTTATTTAAATTAGTGAGGAGCTCAGAATAAGAGTTGGTGATGCTCATCCATCTGGAAAATGTTACAAAAACATCTCTGGACCAAACCACCCTCAGACAGATTGTTTACAAATGGAGACCATTACCCTCTCCAGGAATGCTTGATCAGTAAAGATCAAAGCATGTAATAGTCTGTGAGGTTGCAAAGAAAAGGTAATTTTGAAGCACCTAAAGGACTTTCATTAGTCCACCATCAAGAGAACATTGAACAACAATGGTGTGCATTGTAGGGTTGCAAGTTGAAAGCTGCTGCTGTCCTTAAAGAACTTTACTGCCCATCTGCAGTTTATTAAATGTCACATGGACAAACCAGAAGAATATCAGAACAATGTTTTGTGGAAAGATTTTGGTTTAAATGGTTAAATGTTTGGAGACAGAACCTTAATCTAGTTGAAATGTTGTTGAAGGGTCAAAGGTGTTTTGTACAGAGAAATGAGTTAAAATTAGTGCAGCTGTAATTAACAGTTACTGGAAACATTTAGTTGCATTTATTGCTGTTCAAGGGGGTTACACCAGATACTGAAAGAAAAGGTTCATATAATTTTCCTCAATAAATAAATGAGCAAGTGTAATATTTTGGTCTCAGTTGTTTGAATTGTTCTCCTTATCAACTTTTATGACTTGTATGAAAATCTGATGGAATTTTTGGTCACATTTATGCAGGAAAATTACAAAGGGTATACAAACGTTTAAGCACTGTATGTTATCCATTGTGGAAACAAATATTTTACCATCTTGATGGGGAAACCATCTCTGAAGATGGTTCAGAAGTGAAAAGAGGTTAACACTAATGCTAACACATTGATGTTAAATTGTTATTTCACATCAGTAGGCAAGAAATAACATACAGTGGTATGCAAACGTTTGGGCACCACTGGTCAAAATGACTTTTAATGTGAACAGTTAAGCAAGTTGAAGGTGAAATTGAATGAAGTTTAAAGATTACATATTTCTTTTGTATTTTAAGCAAAAACTCTTTTAAATTTTCATCTTTTACATTAAAAAAACAAAAAAAAACAAAAAAGAAAAAGGGCCCAAAGCAAAACTTTGGACACTGTGCATGGTTAGTAACTAGTAATGAGTCCTCTGGCAAATACCACAGCTTGCAAACAGTCTTTCAGTTCTTGCTTGAGGGATTTTCATTCATTCTTCATTGCAAATATCTTCCAGTTCTGTGAGATTCCTCTGCTGTCTTGCATGCACTGCTCTTTTTAGGTATATCCACAGATTTTCAATGATGTTTAGATCAGGGGACTGTGAGGGCCATGGTAAAATGCGTGTGTCTTTTGAGGTAGTCTGTTGTGGTTTTTGGGTTTTTTTGTGGTGAGGCTGCTGAAGAGGTTTTCATTTGGTGATTCTTCCATGAAGACCACGCAGGAGTTGCTGAACAATATAACAACTCCAGAGTCTTCTAAATCTTCTCAAGTGTCTAGCCCTGCAGTCAAGCAAGGGTTCTGTTCCTGCTTACTGACATTTGTTAGTTACAATTTGAACTGAGGAAATGGCATCCTGAAAATGCTTTGCTATCTTTTTATAGCCTTCTTCTTCTTTGTGGGCCTTTGTGGACCATTTTAATTTTCAGAGTGTTAGGCAGCTGCTTAGAAGAACCAATGGTTGCTGTGTTTAGGACAAGGTTAAACAAGTCTGGGTATTTATAAAACTTCAAAATTTGCGTCATCTTGCCTTTCCTAATGATGACTGAGAACAAGCCATATCTCTAACAAGCTAATTAAGATTTTAGATCTCTCTGTTATCTACTCTTGACACCTGTACTCAATTATTGGAGTGGTCAAATCTTCTAAGATTCCCACTATTGCCAGGTACTCCTTTCTCTTTTTTCACTCTAAAATTGTACAAAACCGTAAGAATAGATTAATATTGATTTAAATGCTGAACAAATGTGTTTCATCTTTAACATTGTCTTTTGGAGATCACTTTATCTTACCCTGACTGTTCACAGTAAGAGTTATTTTGACCAGGAGTGGTCAAAGTGGTCAACTTTTGCTTGCCACTGTATCAGTCCAGAGTGTGTAGTACTCTACACACTTATGAACAGATTTGTCTTCAGTGTCATGCAAACACTTATCTTCAACTGCCACCTGTCTTATTCCCATAAGCACACTCAGAAACCTTTCTCAATCCATTTTATTTGCTTGGTGCCCAAAATTGATGGCGTTTAAAACATAATACAAAGTTTACATTTATTTGCTTCTACTATAATTTTGCCCCTCTCAATTACACTGGCATGCCTGGACGTCAGTCTGAATCAGGCACAGTTCAGGGCATCCAGTCAGAACAGAGCTCATATCAGCCTTAAGGGCAGTCTGCTTAATTGTAAGGGACACAGAGAGGCTCAGGAAATCAGTAATGGCTGATTTTGGTTCAAATACACAGTCAAAATTGTAAAATTGCGTCTCAAAGGTGAAATGTGAAATGGTCTGTATTAGTGCAGCTCAAAAAACAGCTTTATTGAAATTAGATCTCACTTCTATTTATTGAATATGAAGTGAAATATTTCAAGCCTTTTTTGGTCTAGTTTGGATCAGTATGGCCTATAGCTCAAGATCCAATTTCTCCAACAATAGTTTCAGTAAACTACACTTCAGTTACACCAATTACAGTGGTCCAGCACACACACCACTATCATAGGGAAGACTGCTGACCTAACAGTTGTCCAGGTGGTCATTGACCCCCTCCACTAAGAAAGGGGAAGCCACAGAAGGAAAAGGTGCACAAGCAACAAGGACGAGCACAGCCTTGAGTGGATTGTCAAGAAAAGTGGTTTCAAGGACTTGGGAGGACTTCACAAGCAGTGCACTGAGGCTGGGGGTCAGTTCATCAAATTGACATCTCCAGGAAATGGGCTCCAACTGCAGCGTTCCTGATAAAAATCCCTTCCTTTAGCCGAGACAATGTCAGAAGCATCTTACCTGGGTTAAGGAGCGAAAGAGCTGGACTTGCTAATTGTTCAAAGTTCTCTTTTCAGATTAAGGTTAATTTTGCGTTTAATTTGGAAATCAAGAGACTTGGAGTCTGAACTCATACAGTGTGGAGGATGATTGTTGATATACAGAATCTGAGGTGTCCAGTGTGAGGTTTCTGCAGTCTGTCGTGGTTTAGGGGGCCATGTCATCTGCTGGTGTCGGTCCATTGTGTAGAGCATAGGGTAGAGTTACTGCAGCATCTACCAGGAGATTGTAGAGCACTTCATGCTTCCATCTGCTGAGAAGCTTTGTGGAAATGGTGATTTCATTTTCCAGCAGTGCCATTGGGTACTTTTTGGGAAGTCCCAAAATACTACAAAATGGTTTGCTGCAGATATTATTACTGTGATTGGCTTCATGCCATGCTGTAATGATGCAGAAGTTCATGGTAAAAGAACTCCAAGTATTGTGTGTACAGATTTACAGACATTTAAGATTTTGGACATTTCTGTGTACATATTGTGTTTGATATTTTGAAATATTACAGAAAATATTAGAGAAACTGAATTTCTTGATCAAAACTAAGAAAGCCTTGAAATGTCCGATTATATGTAATGAATTTAAATGGCCATTTCCCTTTTTGAATGAAATCATGAACACAATCTTTCAACAACATTCAAATTTTATATGCACAACAATATATATGAATATGTGCAATCTGCTCTTAGGTTGAACTTGTTTGGGTAGCTTGACCTGCTCATGTTGGCAGTTCTTTTACTTGCAAATTATTTTCCGGACAGTGGAATGGGTTTTTAAATCTATTTAAATCCCTCCCCAGACTCTTCTGCATCTACAGCACTTCTTTCTGCCTCAGAGAGCTCTTCTCATGGATCTGGCCGGGGTGATCTCAACAAACTAATAGTCTGTGAATAAGATTGAAATAAAATGGGCTCCTCCAGAATCCTCTCTAACTGTTTTCTAATCTTCTTCTATTGATTCTATTTTTAGGAACTTTAGGTAGTAATAAATGTGTATGTCCTGTTTCCTAACAAGAAAGTTCTTTAATTTTTGTTAATTGCATTTTACTTTAATGTTTTAAACAACATTTCTCCTGCTTTATTTACTTAGTTGTATTACCTCCATCCCTCAAAGTCAAGTCTGTTAAACAAAAATTAATGTTTTCATGGAGTTTCTTAAGTTTTTCACATGACTATGTGACTGTGTGTATATTTAATTGACAATATTGTCAATGAAAGATGGGGAGAATGCATGAACAATAACAGAATCTCAAAGATGTGTATAAGAGACAGCTCTCTCTCTCTCTCTCTCTCTCTCTCTCTCTCTCTCTCTCTCTCTCTCGCTCATATTCCGTCAGATAGAGAGCATGGCTCAAGTGAAAGTGCAGACGTCAGCGCCCCTGACTGTGCCCGGCCTGGTGCACGCTGTGCCCGCTGGGCCCAGCCCAGGAGCTCTGGGTCTGCAACCCACTGTAAACGGCACAGTGCCTGCCACGACGCCTGCTGGCTCCAGTCCGCCCGTCGGCTTTGTGGACTCCACTGTGCCCGCCAGCCCACCAAGTGAGTGTTCTTACAGCACATTCTGCATTGGCAAAAAGTGGGTAAACATCAGCATGCAGCATTGTGTACTGTATATAAGTGTCCTGAGAAAGTCCTGACCAGTGATGTACAAAGACGTCCGGGCAGCTTGGACGCAGAAATTGTATCCTGTTTATTTGTAAAGAAAACGTGTTCATGTAAAAATAAATCATCACCATTTTAAAACATAAAGCCACACAAAAGTTTTCAGTGGACTGATAAATTTCTGTCTGTTCTATTTCTAGTCTGTTTCAAGACCTTGTTTAGACTGGACTTTAAAAACCTGGTCCAAACCTGATCCTTGGTCCAGTTCGTTTGCAGTGTGAAACCACTTTTTGGAAGGTTCAGACTTTCAGACCAATTACAGGAAGTTGGCAGAAGGCAGGCTATCATATTAAATCAAACAATGGAAGATGAAAGAACTGGTGATCCAACTCCCCTTTGTGTGCACACGGATCACACAGCAGTACGAGCGCAACAGACCAGACTTGCTATTCCATTATTTACTCTAACTCTTACTCATAAATGAAATCTAAAGCAATCCAAGGGTAATCTGCTATGTGTACTTTGCTTTGCGACAGGGTGTCAGATTCTAGAAGGGGAGCATAATTTGACAAAACTTGATTAATAGGCGACACGCCAGCCTCAGATGTGCACCCTTCTGCAAACCAAGGGTGTCTAGTGTAGGGAGATGCAGCCCATGTAGGTGATGAAGACAAGACAGCAAAGATCTTTTAGTGTGTCACTAAACTGCGGTGGGAAACAGTAACTACCTGGACCCTAAATCCTGGTTCAGACTTTCAAGTGGGAAACTCTTGATTATTTTGATTATTCCATGCACTGCTGTATCTGCTGGTTGTTCAGTGATTTGTTTCATATTCTGTGACCGTCAGTGGGTAATGAAAATGCCAAATGTCTCTGTGTCTCAGGTTCTCCCAAGGATAACATGGCAAACCCCAAAGAGAAAACTCCCATGTGTCTGGTGAATGAGTTAGCCCGTTTCAACAGGATTCAACCACAGTATAAGCTGCTGAATGAAAGGGGGCCAGCCCACGCTAAGGTAAACTACAAGATACAATTGATTCCTGATCGATAAAGGTGAAATCTTTTGGGGTCTATTTTTTTTGCCACTTACGTCTACACGTACACCTCCACATGGGGGTTCCTGAGGTCTACCAACAACAGGAGCAAATTTTTTGACGCATTTTTACCTTAAAGAAAACATAAAGGAAAAGAAAGAAAAGAATAGAGCAATACCTTTATTTAAAAGGTCCCTGTGCACTACACTCTGCATGTTTTGAAGGCTGCTTGCTATACTTATCCCTGTTAAAACGAGTAACATTGCTGCAGCTGAACTTGATTTCAGGATGGTGAAAACCCTTCTGATCAATACTGTCCATCATAACTTGGTAACTGTTAGGTGTTTATGTAGTGGAGGTAATTTTAATCAATTAAAATGGTGTATCTTTTGTCTCCTCTATGTTGACACATTGTCTCTGAAGCCCTGCCTTCAGATTCATATATTAAACATTCAGAGGACTAATGGCAGTGTGACCACTTTGAGTTAAACTGTACTCACTCAAAATGCTGCTGCCAAGGACGTAAAGCCAGAGAAGCTTTGTGTGCAAAACTCCACGTTAAATGTCTGTGCTGTCGGTGGCCTCGAATCAGAATGTTACTGGGACTGAAAAGATACTGTTGCTGGCAAAAAGCAGCTTCTAATGACAATAACATACAGCATATGTATCACTGCATGTAACCCAATAATGAGTCAATAAGAAAACCAGATTAAGGTTCTTATTCGCCATCTTCTCTTTTGAATTTTGTATTTCACCTTCAAATACACAGCTGTTACATTCTTATACCAAAATAAAAGGTGAGGCTGGTGAGTAAGGAACCAACTTATGCTTCATAAGCATAGAAAATGTTTATGGAGACAGTGATAAATTTATGGATTTATTTGAACTGTTTTTCTGGTTATCTTTAATAGAATATTTAGTGCAGAAGTATGTGTTTGGTTATTTGTCCCTTATGTTGACCAGACACTTTTTGTACTTCTGCTTTAGGCAGAATTCTAAATATATTTAAACACTCTTCATAGCTGAATTGGTAGAGTTAATTTAAATGAGTTAATTTTCTTGCACAGATCAGGATTTTAAGTTGTTCTGTCTCATCTTTATTCCTAGTGTTGAAGGCGCCGTAACAAACCAGCCTGTTTCATTATAAGGAATAAAGAGTGGCTAGAAAATGGGAATTTTATAAGGAATTGTGACACTTTTTGGCAAATAAACCCTTGAAATTTAAGGGAAGAAATCCCTACAAGAGAAATGTGGTATATGGACATTTATAAACATGAGTTAAAAGTACTGACAGAATTTAGACCTTAACAGGAATGGCGGTGGAAATGTTGATATGTTGAAAAATTGCAATATTTTATTTTTCAATACTGTATCTATTCTGAAACACAGTGTGCATTTTCATACATAATTTACATGCAGATTTCATACAAGAGTGGTTCATTGTGTGTTGTGCTTAAATCCCGACTACTAGTATTGTTTCAGAGCCTACTTTACTTTTTTACTATGATTTAATGGATACAATGGTGTGTCACTATATATATCCTTGCCTACATTACCCCAGTATACTGAATCATAACTCTGTTCTTTCTTATACAAAGCCCTAGTCAGGAACCACATGCGCAAGTATGTTACTGATCACTGAATAACTCCACACAGTTGGAGGACAGTGTAGGGATGTTGTGGAAATTTGATCTTGTGATGAACTGTTGCTTTAACTGCTTTGTGTTCAGGTCTTCACGGTGCAGCTGTGTCTGGGGGAGCAGGTGTGGGAGGCTGAGGGCACCAGCATCAAAAAAGCTCAACACTCCACAGCCACTAAAGCGCTGACTGAAAGCACCTTACCCAGACCTCCTCCCCGCTCCCCTAAAGTGGACACCAACAGCAACCCAGGTAAAAACAGATACACACTCTCTACTCTAGAGCCTTGTTTACTGAACTAATTGTACAGCAGCTAAATACAGGTTTTAATATGTTTGCATAAATAAACAGCTGTAATTCTTTCTCTCTGGCTCTCGGTGAAGGCGGTCGCACTTTCCTCCCCCTCCTCCCTAATCTCTCCTGCTTAGCTTAGCTCTTCAGTCTTGTCTGCTACTATTTCTCTTGGGAGACTCGCTCAACGCTGTTCTTCTAAACTAAAGTATGGATTTGATCAACTGGTCTCTCAACACATTTGACACCATCTTCTCGACAAGAAGTCTGGGTTTGGGGGAACCTGAGTGTCCTGACGGGATATTTGTGGCTGGATACACGATGGAGTTCTGGAAGAGGTGGAGGGTTGTGTGCCTGGCTGCGCTGTCAGTCAAGGATGTTGAGGATATTTGGTAATTGGATTCATGAATGCAAGTACTTTGCTGATTGGACTAAGCACTGCACTGACATATCGTCAAAGTCGAAGTGTGGGCAGCTGTCAAAAGCCCCTTTAAGCTACCTGAGATGATTGAGATTGTGGGCAGGGCTGTTGGGACTCTGACTTTAAATCGCAGCTTGGAGAAAATCTCAGAGAGGCTGTCAGCTTTGCAACAGAGTATTGATCGTTTGGGAGACAACACTGGACCAGGAGATGAGTAGCTGCAAAATGGACACTACTCTCTCCCAGCCAAAATATTCTTATCAGCTATTCGGCTCCCCTATCAGCTCTGGCCTTGGCAGAGGCTGGAAAGCTCCCCCGGAGGACGACGCTCTGGGATGCTCCCCCCCTTCTCCCTACCACCTGTTGATTATAGACTCTGGCTGGCTGCTCAAGGTTGTTTTTCCAAGGGTTTGCTGAGCTTTGTTAACTGCGAACTGAGACATTGTCTCCATGGCGACTTCTGGAGTTTAGCTTTGGCTCCTGGGCAGGGTGCTTTCTTCAGGAGGCCCCCAGGCCTACGCAGCTTACCTCCCTCTGTGGCAAGTAGTGTCTGCACATCGGCGCTGAATTAAGCTGCCAGCCGGTGCGGGTATTGCTTGTTGAACTCTTACCTGACCCCCCTCCGTGCTACCTTTGCCCCTCCCCTGAATCCTGTCCCGATTACCTAGTCTATGTTGATTTACGTGTGCTTTTCAGTGCTCGGATGTTTTTTAATCTACCTAAATTATGCTCCTCTTGGAACATGGTGTGTGTTTTTTTTCTTCCATCTTACCTCATTTATAGCGCTTCGATACAAGATGGCGCTGCTGAGTCTGCTGTCGTCTGAATAATTTAATGCCTCCAAAAGCTCCTGCACAGACTTTACGCTAAATTTTTATTGATACGCTGTCTGATGTCTGAATGTACTGTCTGAAGCCAAGAAACTTTTACCGTTGTGTTGAGAATTTTGAGTGTAAAATCCACAGATATGGTTAAATAGTTAAGTTGTTTACACATTGCTTGTATAATCTCCATATAAAAGCATTGACCCTTACACCAGGATGCTCTCAAGCCTATGGTCACCATGGCAAATGCCAAGCATCAATCAGTCAATCAACGTTTATTTATATAGCACTTTCTTACAACTAGGAGTTGTCACAAAGCAGCTTTACAGAAATCTGGGTCCAAGCCTCAAATCAGCAGCCAGTGGGCAAACAGTGGCAAGGAAAAACTCCCTCAGACTAGGAGGAAGAAACCTTGAGTGGAACCAAGGCTTAAGAGAGGAACCCATCTCTTGAGTCTTGAGCATGGGCTTGAGGGTTATAATGCTCCCCCCAGTCTTGGGATTTGGAGCAATGAAACTGTATTTTTATGTCTATTTTTATGTCTAATACCTTTGCGATGAGTTGGACTGGCAGAACTAAGTATCCAACATGATGTTTGATGTTACTAATGGTCTTGTGGAGGTAAATGCAATCAAATTTTCCTCATAGCAATATTGCAACATCGAGACTTGTTTAAAGAGTAGAAACGTATTCTGCTACAAACAGGGATGAACTTATTAACCCCCTTGTATTAAGGAGAAATGTTGAATACACTTGTGTTTGTCCTAAAGGCAGCATCACCCCGACAGTGGAGCTGAATGGCCTGGCCATGAAGCGAGGGGAACCAGCCATCTACCGACCGCTGGACCCCAAACCAGTTCCCAACTACAGAGCCAACTACAACTTTAGAGGAATATTCAACCAGAGGTAAGAGCAATGTTGAGAGAATACAGAATGAAGAACATCAAATTAAAAACTTTTATGAATTAAACTTAATAAAACATAAAAATGATAATAATCCTAAAAAGATCCTTCCTCCCAAGGGCACTTTGAGTCATCAATCTTTTATCGCTGCCGGTATATAAAACATACAGTCAGGACCAGACTGAGGGAAGCACACGCAGGTATAAATACAGCATTTTAATGGGACAAATGCGTTAAACAGAGTCAAACAGTCCAGATCAATAACAGGCACGAGAGATAAAACCAGACTGGACAAACCAGAGACGGAGTCGAAAAACAGGTAAAGATCAAAAACCCGCAGAATAAACACAGGACGAGACGAAAGACAGGATCAGAAAACAGAAACCGGCTCAAACAGACAGAATGATAACGATAAACATGGGTATTGCGCTGAGGGCTGCGAGGCAAAGCTAGACACTGAACAGGTTGAAAGGCTGGATTAAACACTCTCTGGACCAGGTGAATACAATCAGAGCTCCGATGATCGGTCAGGTGACAAACTGAAGGATTCTGGGAATTGGAGTCAGAGTGACTGAGGGGGGCATGACACATACAGGTTGATTTCTGGCCTGCAGGTCATCTTTTAAAGACCATCAATGTTCATCTGAATTTAATGGTGAATGTTGTTTACTTTATACTTCAGCTTTACATCAATAAATAATTAAAATGGCTGAATGTGGTAAGAAAACAAGTGTAAAACACAAAACAGTAGTAAACACTGAACAGTTCTACAGTACTAGTTGAGATATGTCTTCTTTGTGTAAGAATGCCCAATTAGTTAATTACATGAAAATAAATGATTGATAATTTTATGATTCAGTGTCATTTAAACAGCATGATGAATTGTTTACAGTACAGTGAGTCCGTGACTACCTGTGGCTGATGGCCTGTTTAAGCATCATGTATTTGTGTTGAAAAAATGCAAAAAAGTAAGCACAAATGGGCTTATCAGGGTTTATCGGGTGTTCTTGGCCCCGTGTTTACCAAAACCGCAATTCGCATTCGATGGATTTGTAGCTAAAAATTTGAATCCAACGGCTGCAGATTTTCCTCAGCTCTGTCACATCCCTAACCCAAATACTGTCTTTTACACAAATTATACATTGTTTTAGTACTGAAGACTCCATTTTCACTTCCTGTGTAGTGTACTACATCAAGAGCAGGGAGACTTTTGAAATTTAGCTGCAGTAAAAAATTGTTGTGAAGATGGTCTTGAGTGATCATTATTAGCACAGCAGCAAACAAACACATGAACTCCAGTCTGAGTTTCATTCAGGGAACAGTTCAGGGAAATATTACTAACCAAGATGCAATCAGTCATACAAGACATGTTTGATTTCTGATTCTTAAATTTAGAACAGATGATCGTAATTTTGCTAACAAACACTGGACTAGACCTTCACCAAATTCTTCTTGATAAAGACATGCCCAGATTTAGTTTGCTACAGAAAGCCATTAAAAAAACTAAACAGGTTTGTACACCAAGAATCAGATGATAGGAATGAAAAGTGTGTGTAGGTCTGACATCATGAAGCACGTGAAGCAAGTTTCACACTTGAAAGCACATGTGAGCAAGGATGGATGTTATCACTGTATGTGACAACTAAGGTTGTTCTGTTGTGTGTGCTTTCCGTTCTGACTCTTGCCGTTGTGTTGGTAGAATTTTTTGCAACCAAAATGTGCCTCAGAAAAGAGTTTGAAAACAAGTCATGCAGTTGGAAATGTTTCAGCAGGGTCACATTGTAGGGCTCTGGGGACTGGCATTGTCTTATGGACATGCTGTGCACTATACTGGTGGTGTGGATCATAGTAAGCTCTTTGCAGCAGTGGATAAGAAGGAGGCAGTGCCAGCACCATGAAGCAAATGGGAGATCTACATGAACAGAGGGAGAACAGAGTGGGAGAACTGAGGTTGTCCAATGTGAGCAGAGTGACCCAACAGCCACAGTTGCAGCCAGTCAGTGAGCAGTCTTCAGTGTGTCACTCGTGACAATTGCACGATGCAGGGCTACATGCACGCAGACTTTTACAATGGAGTTGTGCCAGACTGTCACGGAAGTCACTCAGTGATGAGTCCCGCTTTTGTCTTGACCTTGAAAACCATCAAATCTCTGTATGCACTGTACTCGGCGCTATGCAGACCTATCCCTGATTGAAAGTTTGTGAATGTTGCCGAGTGCACTATTAACAGTCCACCCCTGCTGTAAAATCTGCAGAATCTGCATGTGAATATACTAGTGCATCTCAAAAATGTGAATATCGTTAAGAAGATCATAATTCCATTTAAAAAGGTAAACTGTCATTATATGTTCATTACATGTGAAGTGATATTTGAAGCCTTTTTTGTTTTACTGCTGATCAGTGTGGCTTATAGCAATGAAAACCTAAAATCCAGAAGTTCTGTTTTGCCTCGTCATTTGATTGGTTTCCTTTGACGGAATCAAAATCAGCAAATGTTCCATTAAATTATATTATTAACACACATATTATTGTTTAATTTTGTGGTTGAAATTAAGTAGTTTCAGTGTCTGTGTTTAGAAAAGTTTTTTTTCACCATATGAAAACACTATGAACACTTATTATTTAATGACTGAAATCTTTGATCTTTAAGCATCTGCTCATCACCAGCAGGGGGCAGTACAGCTCCATTTATATTCAGGCACACAGACTAGACACAAAATATAAGATTGTCTTTCTTATTTTCTGAGAAGTGGCTTTAAGTATGTTCATGGTAAGTTTTAGAACTCGCAGGTTCTGCTGACATTAAATGTCACTTTTTTTGTAAAATTATCAGCAATTTTGTAAGATTATCAGAATTTTGGGTACTATGGTAGATTGGTTCTATGCTTGAACTTTGTCCATGTTAGATCTATAACAAAATAATAATGCATTGTTTTACATAATGGGTGCTTACATGTGTGTATGTTAAATGGTGTTTGTCATTCTTTGACTACTGACTAAATACACAAAATACTCAAAAGAGATTTGTCTCACAGTAATGATATCATTGACTAATACCTGTATGGACATTTCTATCATTAAATTAATTTATGATGTTTACCCAGTTTAGATCTTCTTTACTGGCATATAGGTTTGGGGGATATATATTGTAAAAATTGGTAAATAAAATATATTTTATACAAGATAAAAAATTACTATTATAATATTGTATCTATCATGCAGATTATCATCTGTGTATAATTTAAGTAACTTAAGGAATGAGTGGGTCTTTTGTGTGGTTTGTTTTTTAGTTTTACACATTTTTATAATTTTTGTGTTAATTGAAACCTTTTAAGTGACTGCCTGTATAGTTTATATAATGTGTTTCAGCCCAAACATATATTTTACAAGATTAGGTTGTATTTTCAGTATGTTAACTTTGTCCGGTCTGCGCATGTATAGTGACTCCATCAAAATTTAAAAGTGGCAAAAACCACGATTTTGAAATGCAGCAAAAATTGAGTGATGTGATGACTCGTGGTGACTCACGCTGATACAAAACATTCGTTTTAACTTAATATCATCAATGAGTGGTTCTCTAAATATTAGAATTACATTTCATTTATTTTAAATTCTCTAATTTTGTGGATGTGCGCACACAGGTTAAATGAAAGGTGTAACAGGGAGGACATATTGAAAGTATAATAGGGATAGTATGTCATGGAAGGCATAGTGGCAAATGTGTAACATAGGTTGTAACGGAAAGCAGAACGTATCATGGCAGACATAAAAGAAGTTGTAACTGGAAAGCCTATGGAAGATGTCACGGGAAGAATGTATAATGGAAGGCATAACACAGAGATTGAAACATTGGACGGTGTATCATGGAAGGTGTTGGGTGCAGAAGCATAATCGCGTTTCAGGGAAACGTGTGTCATGGAAGGTGTAACGGGGAGAGCATGTCATGAAATGTGTAACAGAGGTCATAACAGGGAAAAACACATCATGGAAGCTGTAACAGGGAGAACTTGTCATGGGAGGAGTAACACAGAGGTTGTAAGGGGCAAAGAATATGGAATTCATAATGGGAGAAAGTTACATTGAAGACAGCTTGAGGTCATAACAGGGAAAGTGTATCAGGTAAGGTGTAACGGACGTCCTAACGGGAAAGCATATTGTGGAAGGTGTAATATATAGAGAGTGTCTTGAAACACAAGGTCATAACAATGAAAGTGTATTATGGAAGGTATAAAACAGAGGTTGTAACGACAGCGTATCATGGACAGCATAACAGGGACAGCGTATCAGAGTGTATAATGCTCATGTTGTTACAGGGAGAATTCGGAGAGCATTACACATAGGATTATATATACAGTTTAACAGGACTCCATAAAGGTAAGATGAGGAACTCTGCCGGGCTGATTCTCTCCTCCTGTAAAGTAACAGAGACTCAACCTTAGGTGATCTGTTTTCTCTTTCTTCTATTTTTTTCTCTCTGTTGTCAATCCCATGGCTCTGGCATAAAGCCTCTGAAATCCCAAGACAGTGAGGAGCCATGGCTAATCTGATCTACCGCCTGATTACATCATACTGCTGCAGAGAGAGGGGGGAACAAAAGTGAGAGAAATGGAGAGAGAGAGAAGGAAAAATAGAGAAAGAAAGAATGCAAGAAAGCAGTGATGGAAAAGGGAAAGGGGGCAAAGGAAAAACAGACAATGTATCAAAAGAGTTGAAGATGAAAGAGAGACAGACCAGCAAGAAAAAGAAAAGTGATGTAGGGGAAGACAGAGACAGGGGCAAAGAGAGAGGAGAGGCAGAGACAGATGAGAAGGACGTTATGGACCTATAGATTGCCTGGTGATATTAAATATGTGGATAATTAAAGTACAGTCCACTCCATCATCAGTGGCTAGCTGAAGCTTTAATGAATATCCATATTGATGATGTAATGACACACACTGTGGGAGTATGGCAGAGTGTGTGACTGAAAGACTTTTCAGATGTGTCTAAATGAGCCCTGTGTGTGTGTTTGAATCAGGCTGAGTATTGATTGGTGGAAGTGTTTGCTGATTTATGTGAGCCTGTATGAGCCTGGCTCATCAGGCGAGCTCTCAGCTCAGTGATGGCTTTGCTGATTTATCTCCTACTCAGCCTAAATAAAGTGGTTGAAAGATACACCTTCTGAGCACTTTAGTAGAAACACCTGTATGCCTCTTTGTTTGTCCAGCTACAGTTGTTTTCCTGTTGCAAATTAGGTTTATTGGCAATAATTTCAAACTTTCATTGGTTTCCAGTAAGCCAATCAAACAAGAACAATTTAAAAATCTCAACGCAACTAAAATAACAAGCGGTTTCACCAAATTCAACACACAATGGCATTTTTTCCCTACACTCACAGATTATAATTTATTTTACCCCTGAACATAATCTGAAAGAATTCATCTGTGTTTCTACCACTATTCAGTAAACTAAATAGTCTATTCCTATATAGTGCAATACTAATGAGGGAACAGGGATCCATTTCGGTCACATGGTGTATACCTTCTTCACATTTGAATACAGCAGATCAGTTGTCCTGTTGTTCTTAGTGGGACAATCCACAACCTGGTAAAATGCGGCCAAAAGTAGCATGATTAAAGTCCCCAGAAATGTTCATGAATTCCTTAGGGTGCTGTGTTTGCAGCTTTGCTATAACAGAGTGTATTCTCTCACATGCAGTGGCTGCATCTGCACTCGGAGTTATGTAGCCGCAGATGGTAATATGGCCAAAGGCTAACTGCTATCAGCTCCAAGTCCAAACGACATAAGACCGTCTTTACAGAGATATGTCCTTGGTGACAACATTGATTGTTCACATTTTGATGAGCTGCTCTCACTTTGCTCCGGCCTTGCAGCCCTTTGGGTCTCCTCCTCAGCTCTGTTAGAATGAGGTGTCTAATCCTTGATCGCCCCATTGTTCTCAGTGCCAGCAGCTTCTCCCGCAAATACGTGAGAAAGCTGGCTCCTGTTAAAAGTATGAAGTTCAAAATATCCACGGGATATGTATAAGAACACACGGTGTAAGAAGAGCAAAGAAGGTAGAAAAGTGAAGAAAAGAGGTTTAAAAAGTTAAACTGCAGAGCTATTGCAGATTACTCACACAGTACCAGAGTATCGCCGTAGTTTACAGTTTTACAGCTACTGTAATCTTTCACGGTGTTTGTTTATATTCAAATGCAAGAAAACAGAAACATGTTGTGTCCATTGTGAAACAAACATGGTGGAAAGTCAAGTCTGTAAGGTGTGACCTCACTCAAGCATCATTTTGCTGTGTATTTTGATAAAAAAAAATATTTTTTTTTGCCATATCTCACTCAAGCTCAACCAACTAATGAGCCATTTTTACAGATAATAAAATACAGAAAAAAAGCATTGGGTTCCTGTATCAGTTCAAATGTGAACAACACTCAAACCCAAAACTACAGCCAATTAATTGGAGGTCATTGCCCATGAGAAGCATTTGGGAATGTTGCCAAAAGCTGGTGCACTACTGAGTCTAAAGACACTAGTCTTTAACAGTCATTAAAAGTGCTATTTTTGTTGAATTTGGAGAAACCACTTCTATTTCTTGTGTTGAGCTAAATTGAACCACTTTAATTGAGCCATCCATCCATCCAGCTATTGTCAAAAGTGTGTGAATGTTGCCAATCCTTATAGTCCAAGCTGATGTTCCAAAATCATTAGTTTAGGGAGTCATTCAATGGTCAGTGATTAGTGCAGGGCTGCTTCATTCATTCAGACATTCAGTCTTAGTCATTGTGAGTGGTTATGTTATCTAGGCCACATTTTTAGTGCCTTTTGGAAACGCCTGCATTCCACTCGAGTCGGGATTTGGGTGATGTGTTTCCGGGAGAGCCTCACCATCCCGAATGATTTGGATATGACAGTGAGATTACGTCAGGGCCAGCAGCTCAGCTGGAATAATAATAAGGAGGAGAACCACTGGCCAATGATATTTCCTGCTCTGATACTGAACTGGGGTTTGGAAATTCTCCGGAGTGAATAACGAGTGGCTAACAGGTGGCTGCAGTGCTGCTGTTGGAAATGTGCGTCAGTGTGGAGGTTAACGTGGTGCGCAGTGGTTTATTTTCATTATGATAAAGAGAATGGTAGCAATGAAGAGCTCTATTTGGAAAGCAAATGCAAAATCCCCAATGTTCTGAACTGCTGTCCTTAAATTCCTTTCTCATACTGTTTGTTTAGTCACACAGTGTTTATGACCTTTACTGAAGTGACACTGCTAGATATAATTCTGTTATTAAGAACATACCAAAGTACTGTTAACCCTTTAAACTTCATACAACATTTGAATCACTGATTGAGTCCACAGATACAGTTCTCCCACCTGAAGTCCTGAAGTACTCTTTGTTTTATTTCTCTATATAGTGCCTTGAGAAAGTTTTCACCCCCTTTGATATTTTTCGTGTTTTGCTGCCTCAAAATAATTGAATTAAAATGGATTATTTGAAGGTTTACATCATTCCATTTACAGAACAAGATAGATGGATCTTTAAGCCTGACCACAGATTCTCAATTAGATTAAGGTCTGGGCTTTGGATAGGCCATTCCAAGACATTTACACGTTTCTCCTAAAACCACTCGAGTATTTCTTTAGCAGTATGATTTGGGTCATTGTCATGTTTGGTTTTTTGTCAGCATCCATCTTCTTGTTGACTCGGATCAGTTTCCCAGTCCCTGCTGCTGAAAAACATCCCCACAGTATGATGCAACCACCATCATGTTTCACTATGTTGATAGTGTTCTTTGGGTGATGTGCTGTTTTTGCGTTTTCCTTGGTGGCCAAAAAGTTACATTTTGTTCTCTCTGACCAGAGCACCTTCCTTCATACATTTGATCTCCCACACGGCTTTTGGCAAACTCAAAACGAGCCTTCCTATTTTTGTCTGTAAGTAAAGGCTTTTTTTTTCTGGTGACTCTTCCATAAAGCCCAGAGACAGATACTCTTCAGCTCCTTCAGGGTTATCTTTGGTCTCTGTGCTGCCTCTCTTCGCTCAGTCTGAGAGTTTTGGTGGGCAGCCCTCCCAGGCACTGATTCGGGTACTGGATGATAATGGATTTGATGGTGCTTTGGGGGATGATCAGATATTTGGATATTTTTTTTATAATCCAAAATTGTTGTATTTCTCATCAAAGTTGTTTTGAGATACCATGAAGACCATGGATGTTGTTTGGTTAGTGATGCCTCTTGCTTAATCGTGTTGGAGCCTCTGGGGCCTTTCAGAATAGGTTTGTATATACTGACAGATCATGTGACACTTGCACACTGATGGACTTCATTTTTTTTTCATATTTCTTATTTCACTTCACCAACTTAGAGGATTTTGTGTAGGTGCATCACGTACACTTGAGAGAAAATAAATAAATAAATGAACAAATGCAGGTTGTAGCTGTATTTGTAGTGTTGGCTAGCCAGCTTAATAGTCAAAACTGTTGAAGTTTTTTTTATGTTTCATTACATTAAGATATTTAACTCACCAAACCTTCAGGTAGGTTAGTTGTTACATTGGGTCCCTTTAATTCATGCCATTTGAAGTACGCAAAAGCCATGTTTTGCCTCTTTGTTTAACCACAGTACTGACCTCATGTAGAGCTTTGCTTGTCAGACTGAAGATTAAGTTTATTGCCATTGCACAGCAGAACAACAGAATTCAACCTAAGTAAACACACACACTGGCAGGCAGTAGGGCTGGAATGGACAGTGGTAATCTTGTTTATATATTATTTATTATTATTATTTATATATGTTTTGAATTATTTATTTATTTATTTTTAAAAAAAAAATATTTAATACTTTTTTATATTTAATAAAAATATATAATACTGATTTTCTCCCTGCAAATTTGGAAGTGCCAATTGCCTAATCCCATTATCATCATTCTCCCCCTATAACAAGCGGTACTTCCGGCTCTAAGAGGATGAGGACCGGCACATGCTTCCTTCGATACATATGACATCAATCACCGCCTCTTTTGCCACCATTTACATCCTCGCTGGAGAGCCAACACACTTGGAGGAAAGCGCCAGTTCCCTAGCTCTGATACAATAGCTAACAGACGCCTATAAAAAAAAAAAACGAAGACCAAATTTCAATATGTGAAATTAGAGTTAAAGAGATATAGGATTTCATGGGGTGTCATTAATTTTTTACATGGTATTTTTCACATCATATATTGTATTGCATATCGGCATTCAGTTAAAATATATCGGGATATGATTTTTTTTTTGTCCATATCACCCATACAAAGTGGGCAGGAGTTTCAGCACCCGGGGAACAATTTAGGGTTAGGTGCCTTGCAATTCTGTGAATGCCGATCATAGGGATCAAATCAATGACCTTCCATTTCAAAGCCGTGCTTCACTAACATTTAGATTCTACAGTGAAATAAATTATTGGAAGCAGAATTCAGTCCCTGCTGTGACCTTCTGGAGAACAGCATTACAGTAAAAACTACTGTTTACTATTTACAATTCCTTATCTGACCAGGCAGGCAAATGTAGAGTTAGGCATCTTGCCCAAGGACTCTTTCACTCTTGCCCAGCCAGGAAATCAAACCCTAGTGTGCTACAGGAGAGTCAGGGATGTGTTGTTGCCTGCTATACTACACCAACCTGCAACTCTCAGATAATATCCAGTGATAGTGTTTGCCTCGCTGCAGTAACTACAGTCTAACACTGGACTTCCCTTACACAGCACAGTGCGTTTTATTGGTCCACTGGATTTATGTTATTAGTATTTAGTTGAGTTATTTACATTTAAGTCTGAGTTACTGAGTACTGTCCCGATCTCCACATTACCATGGGTAATGGTAAAATTTTCTCAGATCAGGGGCCTTTTGGTAGCCTTAACTATTCCTTTCATTTCATGTTTCCAGTAAACCAGATCGGATTGTGGAGATGTATCCATCACCAGGAAGAGTGTCATGCTTTGATAAGGAGGCAGGAGGCAAGTTATTTGTTCTGTAGTGCCTGAGTCATGTTTTAAGAAGTGTCTCTTCTGCAGCAAAGCATTCCAAAGAAAATGTTTGGTCAGCTTATTCACGAAGCCGCTCTCATATGAGAAAGAAATGAGCAGATTGCACAAGCCTTGTGCGTACGCTCTGAGAAAGAAGAGAATTAATCTTTTGTAAGAGTCTAGGGAGGAGTTCTGAGGAGAAAAATGGGATTCCCAGGAATTCAAAATGTGCTCAGATAACCTTTAGCCCCCTATATTACTCCCCCAAATTAGTTCTGAGTAACTGTGCTGTTTCTGTTTAATCCAGACAGTGGCTTCATGCTTCAGTTGCAAAAGAATGATTTTTTTTTTTCATGTATAAAATGGCTTTGCATTCTAGATTTGTGATTCAAGACCTGAGAAAGGTGTTTTTATTGTATACGTTGCTAAATGCCTAGAGCCGATTTTCATTCCATTACTCTGAGCAAAGGCCTCCACTCCTTTATATCTAGCTGAATTCATTAGTATAATGATCTTCTAATCAGACGCCTAAAAATGACAGACGTCTCCATTTGATTAAAAATGCCTCTCCCAGAGTTTTCACTTTGAGCAAAAGAAGAGAATGCATCACCTCCTAAAGCCTTATGCTGGATTCCATTCTTTTTCAGCTGGTTTTATTGGTCTATGAATTGCTTATGCCACTATGCATCAATGATATAAATTGCTCCTGATCTGACCACACGGTTATTGATTGTTTCTTTATAGGCCACACTTGCACTGGTCACACCTGTACTGACGGTATCTATACTAACAGCAATTGTACTGACCACACTTGTATTGATTTCAAATGATGTGGTTGCAACTGTACTGCACCTGCACTTACCGCAGCTGTAGGGGCCAGTCGTGTACTGACCCCTATATTGATGACCCCATGTTGACCATGCTTGTGCTGATAAATTCTGTATTGTAGGTGCTTAAGAGTTGCTACAATTTCTGAAGCTCAGGTTTTAAATATGGGCAGTATGGACTGGCCTGTGAATAGCATTCAAAAAGACTAGGGAAGTTCTCTCTGATAGGCTCCTTAATAAAGACTGATGTAGTTCAGCTGGACATTTCCAGGCCAGAGAAAAGTTGACCATTTTGGGCATGGACACTGTCTCTGTTTCTCATTCAGGAGTTGCAGAATCCAATTATCTGTCTGAGATTGCATCGTGTGTCATTACGAATAAGCAATAAAGCACTGGTCAAATTTTGAAGGGATAAAGATGGGAAACTTCAGTCTGATTAAAAAGCAGGGATCACTCATAATCTCTTGTTTGCAACTGAAACCATAACAAACAGACCAGGCTGGCAGAGGAATTTCAATTTAGCGGAGCTTATTTAAAGTTATGAAAGCAGGATGTTCTGTGCTGTGTCCTGTGAAGCTGGACTGTTTGAAAGGAGTTTGGGCTGTGGGCCATGAGGCCCTTTAAACAGCACTCTGGCTTATATGACTCTCTGCCCCATGCTTGCAAAATTCCTGCTATAGACTGGGGGTTTGTGCTTGTCTTTCTGATTACGGATGTGTATTCTATATTATTGATGAATCAGAGTTTGCTATGTAATTTACACCCAGAAAGACAATCAACCTGAATTCTGTAAAATAAACAGCAAAATTATATGTCTGTTTTTAGCAAACCGTACTAGCCTTGTCACATTTCACCTATGAACTATCAAGCTGTGTTCACATTGGAAACAGCAAAAAGGCTGCTTACAGGCAGATTTCACTTGTGGTCTGGTCAATTTTACCCATGTATGCATAAATGTTACATGTGGATGAGTAAATTGTGCATGTGGATGGGAACTTAAAATCATGGTTTTACTCATGGACAGGCAAGTTTCACTTGTAGACAGGTGGTTTTTACTGTTTTTGCCAGGTGTTTTTTGCTGGCAAAATGTATGGGTACATGTATTTTACTCATGAATGGGTCAGTTTAATGCATTGGTATATTTTAATCGTGGATGGTTAAATTTCATTCATGAATGGGTAAATTGTTCTCATGGTTGGGTAAATTTTACTAATGGGTGGGTAAATTTGTGGGTGTTGTGTGTAGAATTTTGAGGGGAAAAAATAATTGAATCCATTTTGAAATAAGGCTGTAACATAAGTGTAACGCTGTGAATGCTTTCCGGATGCACAGTAAATGCCCTACTTTCATGATATAATATCACTATATTTTTCATACCTACACTTTTTGTTAGTAGTGTGTATCTGCTTTCTGCCATTTTCAACACACACCACAGGTTTTCAGTTGGGTTCAAATCTGAACACTACACTGAGGAAAACTGATGCCGCCATTTGTGTGTGGATGGTGATCTGTGTCTGGGTCGTTATCTTGCTGAAAAGGTCCACTCATACCCAAGCTTGAGGCAGCTGGCTGAGATAGGCATGTTCTGGGAATGGAATGATCTTTATGGCAGTCAATGTGCTATTAATTCAGAGGAGCCTTTGGAACATTTGCACTATTCAGAAAGCAGCATGTCAGTGTTGCCCTTTTTATTTATCACTGCATACTAATGGTGTTTATGGCCAGAGTAATAATAATTCATAAACCGGTCATTGATCATTTAATCATTCATAAGATCCACTACCTTCAGTCTCATCTGAGTAGCAGCAGCTCTTGTTCTAGTTCTGAGAACTGCAGTCTATGCTTAAGTAATCTCATCACTTTCCTGTTCGGTTTTCATATTACTGAATCAAAGCATTAATTAAGTGATTTAATCCATGATGGGAGATGTTCACTGCTGCTGGATTTGTGCCGGCTGCTGCAGACAGATATCCTTTACGCACCAGCTCTTTAATGTGAGTCACTTTGATGGCTGAATAAGCCGTAAGTCACAGACGCGTCTGTCTGGCGGTAGTTTTTCAGTCAAAGCTTTCTTTCAGCTCACACGATTAGCAGCTCCATTGAAGTTGTAACTTCAGAAGCTTTCCGAAGCCTTTTGCTGTAGTAGGTAAGGTTGGGTGACGAGGCTAAAAAGTTCTATTGCAGTATTTCTTCACTACACACAACATGTCTGGCTGTATTAAGTATGGCAGTAACACTTTACTGTAAGGCAACAGGGAGCCTAAACATTTCAACACAACCGACATAACCTGTGTAAACTGTTATAAAGGCTTATTCTAACAAGTAGCAGTTGTCATAACATTTTTTGGGGTAATTTGTGGAAAAAGCATACAAAAGCAGCTTTGCACAACTGACACGGTTTTCAGTGGTGCTGGAACTCCATTTTTTTGGTCCTGCTTTTTCTTGTTCTTTTTCTCCCCTAAAACTGCGTGCACAGATCAAACTCTTAAGTCGTATGGAGATGAAACTTACTAACAGCAGGTAGTAAACCCTCCCATTACTGAGGTGCTTGAGCTCAGCCTGAATGGTCTGATGGTGTTGCTATAGCGAAGCATCAAACTTTGAGGTCCAGGTGATGGCGCTATATCAAGCTACACTTTCTACGTCCAAATGAAATGAAATTTGGCATGGTGCTACTATATGTTGTTCAGGACCAGTATCTTAAAATCTTTAACATTGGCCAATCAACACAAATCTTGATTCTCTCTACAGCCAGCTGATGTCTGACAGGTATTGGCAGGTATGGAGAGCACTGCTCATATTTAAAACACCAAAATGAGCATATTTCTCTCTCACTGTTTAGGTGATACAAATGCAGTTGGCATCAGCTAATGCACTAAAATGAGCTGGATTACGTTTAAAAAGCATGTAATTTTTATATTACAGTTTGAATAGATACATAAATATACCTGAGTGCACAGACCAAACGATAAGTCTTACGGATATGAAAGTTGATGAACAGGTAGTAGCCTGATTGGCCTGATGGTGGTGCTATAGTGAAGCGTCAACCTTCGAAGTCTATATCTTCCACCCTATATGACACATAGGCAAAATATTTTTTCCCTTGATTACATGCCTTGTGCACCACAAAAAGCTTCAAGAACCATATAGCTCCATCCTCTTAGACTTTGCGCTAATTAGCATAGTATGCTAAATTTCAACATTGTTTATCACCAAGGCCCCACCAATAGTATGGTGACCCACATGAAATGCTTTGTGCAATTCCTCTGAAACTTAACAGGCATGTAACCTAGGTGGGACCTAGATAACTGTCAAGGTTAGGTGGTACTGCATCACTAGGTGGCGCTATAATGAGCAAAAACCTGCTACGTGACCAAAAGCTGTCCGATTGACATGAAAATTGGGATGGTGCTACTACATGATATCCATTATCAATGAGTCTGATGTTATATTAAAAAAAAACAAAAAACAAAAACAAACATAGCCGCTGGAGGTGGAGTCACTGTCTCTCATTAATTAATATTAATAACGCTCTAAATGTAGGTATTGTGAAATAAACTGAGGTGGAGATACAGTCTCTCAGGGAATATACTCTCAGGGAGTATAGGGAATGCTATATTTTTATATATTGTGATTTTCTTCCACCCATATGTGTTTCTCAGATCTGGCTTCTTCTTAGAAATCTTGTATTTGTACAGTTACATATCAATAAATGACAGAAATGTTTTGTTGGTTTGTGTTCTGTTGGTGTGCTTGGCTCCTGTCCCATCCTGCTAGGTGTTCCCGCTTTGGCTTGCATTTCTCTTTAATGCAGACCAGACGGCCTGGGTGTGTGTTTGCACTGAATGTTTATTGGGCCTGATGTGTCTCTTTTCCCATGTTGCACTCTGGGCCCTATGAGCCATGACTGCACCTGCAGCCAATCACAACCCTTAGAGTCTGCAATTGCACCATGGTGCACTTGGCATTTCTTCTGTGTGTTCCCAACTTTATGTGGATGGTGGACGAACATAGTATGTGTACAACAAAAGACTTGTGTGGGGCATCACTTAAAGCAGTTCTGTAGCTACAAAAATCAAATGAACATGACTGAATAGTGACCCAAGGTCAGTTCATCAGTTTTACATCTTACGTATGCTTGAGTTTAGAATGGGAGATACATGGGTAACATTGCTACTAAACTGGACCAAACTGTCATAAATCTTGTCTTTGTAAATACATGATGGATTTTTTTTTACGGAATTACTGAAAAGCAATATAAATAAGTTCCTTTAAAAAAATCATGGAGTTAAAGAGCAAGGATAGAGTTTATTAAAAAATGAACATTAAATTGAAACAGTTTCTCAAAATGAGGGTTTATCTTTGTATTAATAGTCTAAATTAGTTTGTATAATGTTCTGAACCACATTGATTTGCCTCTACCCAACAAATGAAGATCTGGATATGTTTTTTGAGAGACAGGGTAAGAGACATGTTTTGGGCATAGATTGGTGATGCTCTAAATGCAGTATCTTTTTTGTTACCTTAGCCTATCATCTCCCATCATCCTAAGTTTACAACAGATACAGTCTTGGTTTATTGACTGCCTCTGGGGTCAGTGATCAGTTGTGTTCATCTGATGTTTCATTATACTGTTTCTCAAATTTGGACACTTGTTTGATACTCATTAGCTTATTTTTAGATTTTAGATTTTTTATTTTTTTAATTTTCATACTCTGGCACTGCTAAAGTGCAGTATTGGTTTCTTTCCTTATTGCATACAGATTCTTCACTTTTCCTTCATTCACAGCTTCCAGCTCTTTATGCCAACTCCAAAGACATTGTTAACCAAAAGCAGAAGCTGTAATGATGCTTGTGGTTTTCAGGCTCAGTGTAGGCATTTTGTGCAGCACATACACATCCAGCACTCACTTTCATAACACTTTCATTTACTTAACAGTCTTTTGTTCCATGACTCACTTTAAATGCATGAGCTGAAAACATAAAAGTCTATTTTTGATTTTATTTCATTAGCATGCATGTAATTTGATCGTTTCTTCTTCCTTGGTGGCTCCTTCATTTGCCCTGAGTGCAACTTCTCCCAGATGTTTTCCATCACAATCAAATCTGATATCTCAAATCTCACCCTAAAATGGAAGTCCTCTAACAGCTGAAACTAAATAGCTGGAACATTTCGGAAACAAAATAGTTTTGAGACTCAACAAAACTCAACGCATCTTTCTGTACTCAATGTCCATGTAGATATTTATCAGTTTTATGGACCATATTCTGTTTTTCTTCCATTTATTTTTCCTCAAGAGGTCTGTTTCAAATATTTGTGTGAGTTTTTGAAAAGTCATAATGAATTTTTACACATCTGTTTTTCAAATTGTATTACAAATGAAGATCTGGAAGCTTTTCAGTAATTGTGAAACAGATGCAAGTCCAATATTAACAACATTAGATTTCCTGTTGTGAACTGAAGCATCAGATACCAAACAAGTTTTTTTTTTCTGATCCACTGCATCAAACCAGCGTAATTATGTGGAGTAAAAACACAGTGCACTTATCAGAGGCTACTTTCACAAATCAGTGTCAAACATTGAGACTAGCTACACAAACGGAAATGATTGATCAAGGACAGCTGCACAAACACTGATTAATTGAGGATAGCTGTACAAACCACGATTAATAAGGAGAGTAGAACAACCCAAACAGATTAATCAAGGATAGTAGGACAAATGAAAACGATTATTCGATGACAGCCGTGCCATCCAAAGGGATCAATTAAAGAGAGTCACTCAAACCCAAGCGATTAATCGAGGATCGTGGCACAAACCACAGTGATTAATCGACGATAGCTGTACAAATTGGAGTGATTGATCAAGTGTAGCTGTGCAAAGGGGTTTATCAAGGATAGCTGCAAAGCATTTGAAAGGATTATTCAAGGATAGCTGCACAAATTGAACTGATTACTTGATGATAGCTGCGCAAATCAAAGCAATTAATCAAAGATGGCTGCACTAATCGAAGGATAGCCACACAAACTGAAATGAATTATTGAAGATAGTTGCTCCAATCAAAGTGATTAAGTGAATAATCAAAGATAGCTGCACAAACCAGAGTGTATTAAATATACCTGCACAAATTTAAAGTGATTAATTGAGAGTAGGTGTACCACTTGAAGTGATTAATTGTAGATAGCTGCACAAACCAAAGCAATTAATTGAGGTTAACTACACAAACCAGCGTGATCAAAACTAGTTACAGAAACCGGTGATTTATCAAGGTTAGCTACACAATGATTAGGCTAGCCACATAAACCAGTGTAATTAAATTAAGATAATGTCACAAACCAAAGGTTTAACCAAGGATAGCTAAATAATGTATTGTTACTCATCGAGGTTAAGTATACAATCCAGTGTAATCAATCCAGAGTCAGCTAACATACATCCAACAGGAACTATATTGGCGTTAATTCACAATTCAGTTTTTCTGAATGGTCTTAATTCTATTTTCTGATGGCATGGGAAATTTTTCCAACCTAGAGCGGCTCTTGGTTCTGTGTTACTCTGGAAAGTGTGCGAATTGTGAACAGGTTTCTTTCAGCGGGTCAGGCACTCATCCTCTTCATTAAAGCTGGAGTGTCCAAACAGGGCTCTAAATCTGCCCGCTGAACAGCGGCCTGACAGCCCTGCCTGTGTGAGCCAAAGTTAAGTTAAAGAAAGCTGGATATATGTGGAGCAGCTTTTGTTTGGAGATCCTTCGCTGAGGGCCAGCAGGGAACCATTCGTCCAGCCGCTTTCTGTGGTGTCGCCGACCCCGAGGAAGAAGGGCCCTCCAATTTTACCATTTATAACCTCACCAATATTGTTCAGGTTCCTCCTCGGGTATAAATCTGTCCCTTTTGCAGTTGTTTTAAGCCTTTGTCCATCACTCCCCCTCTGCTGCCATATCTTTGGTCCCTTCTCTGTGGGAGGTTTTGTTAACACACACACACACACACACACACACACACACACACACACACACACACACACACACACACACACACACACACACAGCACAGGGGATTAAATAAGGAATTAAATTATGATTAAAGGGATGGTTTACATAGAACATAGAAACTACAGATGTGCCCAGTGTCACACCTTCCACTCCATAAGACATGTTTGGTGTCTGAAGTTAAAATGTGTGCACATGTTGTCTCGACTGAATTACACACAGTTATTTATTAATGTATTTATTCACTTTTAGGTTTAGTTCGATTTTAACTGGCACTGCCTTCTGTTGCTTTAGCTTACAGCTCCAGTGTTAAATTGCAGTGGAAAAGTTTTGATTTTCATAAGAAACCTGGCTTGTTGTTCACTCACGTTCAGCAGGGTCAAGATTTTACACAAGGTGGCGCTAGCATTATTATAGTAGTTAATCTGCTGAGATCATCCTTTATGAATAAAAAGTTTTCTCTTATGCCCTCCTTCCAGGTACCATTACCCAGTGCCGAAGGTGTTTTTTGTGCAGCTGACGGTTGGGAGCCATGAGTTTATCGGTGAAGGACGCACACGCCAAGCTGCCCGACACAATGCTGCCATGAAGGCCCTTCAAGCCCTGAGGAATGAACCCATTCCAGAGAGACCACTTCAGGTAACCTTCAGATGCCACAGTACCCCTTCTCACAAACCACTGCCCAGTAGAGTTGCATGATACACCCTACATTGGATGCTTTTTTCAAAAAAATAATTAGATAATAAAATAAAAATAATTAGATCCTTTAGTTGATGTTTGATGCTTTAAATGCTGTACATAGCCCAGTCAGTAGCTCCCATGTATAATGTTCACTGCACTGTGTACCGAGTCTGGTGTGTGGTGAGCTTAAGCACCTGAATCAGTATTCTCAATAAGCAAATCAAATTGTGCACAAATTTGACTCATTTGAGCCACATCGGCAGGCTGTAGCAGCGAGTAGTAGCCTGCTCTGCCAAGTTGGCCATGCGCAAAATCAAACATTCTCTCGCGTCCGAGACCTATGGACAAAATTGGCTTGAGGAGTGAAGTTTGCATGTATTTTGCTTTCATCATTGATAAAGTCGGTGTTATAAATCTCTCCAATGCAAAGCAGGCAACACCAGCAGCTTGGCTAAGCATTTGGCCAACAAGCACCCTGACTTCTACAAAGAGCTGAGAAGTCGACAGATTAGTGAAGTTAAAGGATACACTGGGGAGCTATACTAGTATTTAGTAATCCAACAATTTATGCATTGGGGATGAGCTAATTACTCGTCTTGTTGGGTGAACTGCGTTTCTGGAATGTGGGCTCAAAAATGTTGATTTAAAATGGAGCATTTTAAATGAGGAGTGTTCAGATTAACATAAAATTACTAATGTTGTTCTCACTATTTATTTTCCTTATTCTGATCTTAACTTCTGCTAAAGCAGTGCCTAGTGGTGAAATAATATCACATGCCAAATTAATATACCGTATTTTCCGGACTATAGAGCGCACTTCAATATAAGCCACACCTGCAAAGTTTAAAAAAAAAAAGGAAAGTCACATATATAAGCTGCACCGGGCTAAAAGCTGCTGATATTTACTGAACTGATACCATAGTTTAAATGAATAAACATAAATTAACTGATTTGTTTCCGTACAGTGCCTGTAGCATAAAAGTGCTGATCAAACAAAAGTTATTGATTGGGTTATTCATCGTCCTCCTGCTCACTGAAACCACTGAAGTCATTATCTTCAGTGTCAAGTTGAACAGCCTTAGAAGAGCTTCGTCGCATACCGGTATTTTCTCTGTGTCGATGTCAGTGTTGCTGTCCGTGCGGCTGTCATCGCGGGGTGAAGCTGGCTCTGAAGCTGTGGTGCCCTCTTCACACAGCAGTCCAGCCTTTTGGAACCCATTGGTGATGGTAGATTCCTGCTCCACGCTGTTAGGATCCACTGACAGACATGCTTACTGAAAATTAACGCTTTCTTCTGTGGTTTCCAACTTTGACCTCCCACCTTTTTCACTTTCTGCTAAAGCTGCAGCTCATTATAAGCTGGTTTAAAGCATGGAAAAAAAGAAGCAGGTTATAGTCTGGAAAATACGGTAATATCAAATTATAGAGGATCCTACAGATGAAACACAAAATGCACTGATGAAATATAAATTGGAATACAAGGAACTTACAAATGAGAGAACTCAATTCTTATTTAAACATCTCAGACTTGCAAACTATGAATTCAACAACAAATCCAGCAAATCTGTAGCAAGCCTCATTAAACAAAATAAAGAAAAAAACAACAAAGACTCAACAGGAATTACCAGTCACACCACTGAGGATATCAGTCATTTTTTAATTATACTATGAAAATGTATACACATCAAACCCAGAACCAGAATCACATGAAATAAACTTGTTCCTCAAAAATATCAAATTACCAAAATAAACTCAACAGCAAATACACTACATAAACCAATTACACCAGAAGAATTACATATTGCTGTAAACCACATGCCAGCTAACAAAGCACCAGGTCCAGATGGCCTCTCAGCTGAATTTTATTAAACACTTTTGGCCGACACTATAGAGCAATAGATATGATCAAATAGAACACGAAACTGCCCTCCGAAATACTGCGACTTTCTCACTCCACTTTACACCTAATAAAAATCCCACCTTACCTTCAAGCTATTGTCCCCTGTCACTGATCAGTACAGATACTAAAATCATTAGCAAAACATTCAAATAGACGATTTCATTGCATCACTTATACACCCAGATCAAACAGGATTTATTCAATTGAGACATTTCACTACCAACATGCACAGATTACATAAACTAATTCACTTTACATCCCATCAGTAGCTAGGAACAGCAATTGTAGCACTTGATGCTTGAGAAGGCATTTAATAAAGGCAACTGAAAGCTCTTATTCACTAGATTACACAATCTGGCCTTTGGAGAATCATTTACTAAATTGGTTACAATCCTACACACTTCACCGCTGGTCAGTGTCAATACTAATGGACTAATATCACTGAAGTTTCCACTGCACAGCAATGTTAGACAAGGATGCCCATTCTCACCATTCTAAATGTTTATGGAACCATCTAACTCGGAACACAAGATTACATGCAGACGTCATCCTGCTTTTCTTACCAGATCCAACCTCCTCGATTAAAGAGACCATCTGCACCATTAAAAATATTCTAAAAGAACGAATGATTCCATTAATTGGTTGAAATCATCCATGCTTCAACTTAACATGAACCAGACACATCCAACAATCACATCCCTATTTATCCCACTATATACACACTTATTTAGGTATTAAAATTTTTCTCCAAGCTGTCAGTTACCTAATCTCAGTTTCAACCCATTACTCAAAAGAATAAAAGAGGTCCTCTAGTACTGGCTGAATTTTCCATGATCCCTGCTTGGCAGAATATCCACCATCAAAATGTCAATATTACCAAAAATAAACTACCTATTCTAATTCAACCGCCATTAACCTGGTTTAAATCCTCAGATAACATTGTCTCAAAAATATTACTGGAAAAATCAAGAAGAATCAAACTAACCACAAAACAAAAATCTAAAATTGTAGGAGGCCTTGATGCCCCAAACACTTAAGTGCCAACCAACTAGAGCATATATGGATACAACCCAAACAGACAGATGATCCAGTAACAACCAGATATAACAAACACTATGTAATAATATCAGAATATCAGACTTAACTTTTATAAGCCCCATAATCATACACTACACCTGCTTTAAAAATCCATTGATGGCAGGCCCTCTGACAGCTTGGTGGAAGCTCCGTAAGACCACAGATAGACCACTCATACCTAAACCCTGACTTCCAAATGACAAAGAAAATAAATAATTGACACATGGATAAGGAAAGGAATAGCACACTTCAGACATATCTTTCAAAACAAAGAATTTCTCATTCCATTATCTAATAAACACACATGAATTTGGAAAAGGTCACTTCCTTGAATACCCACAACTGATTCATCATCTGCTCCAAATTCATACACAAAGGACACCCACTAGATCCCCAACCTCCAATTTCAGATTTCATAAACATCAACTCTACAAAGAAGCTGTCAACAAAAATTATTAACTTTGTCAGATTCCACAATAGCAAGGAAATGGGAAGAGGAACTCTCAGTTATTCTCATGACCGACTTCTGGAAACAGATACTACAGAATATATTCAGCATAACCAAAAATACTAACCTACATCTAATCTTGTTACATCTAACAGAGTTCACTACACAAGGCAAAATCTATTACAATTGGGATGTAGTTCAGCAAAAAAGGAGTCTTAGTAGCTTTTCCATTATTCGTTTCACAATCTTCAGCCTTCATATCACAGAGACTTTAGAAAGAATCAGACTGGATTCTTAGCAGCACAAAACATGGTTCATTTGCTTTATAACTCATCACAAAAATCTAATCAGCTGTGTTGTGGTTACAGTTTACTAGAAGTTTATCCAATATTTGCCCCATTTTCTTGCTAAACATGACTTAAACATCCTTGACCCAGCTTCTCTATGAATATATGCAATGTATGACTTTCTTTGGAATGTTTCTGTGAAATATCTAATAAATCTAATGTAATAACTTTAGGAGGAACGTAAACCTATCAATTCACTAGATTAGAGAGTATCAGCCTATTTTTAACCCAAATGTGTGACCAGGCATTTTGTAATTTTGCAGAGAGCTGGGCAGATCATATTGTATGATCCTTATTTTCTTAATTGCTGTTGCATTATGTGAGGTTCCTCTTTACTCAACCGCTGGATGGCAGTATAGACCTCACACGTGACTGCAGAACCCCATTAAAGGCCAATGTTGAAATCCACTGATAAAATGTTGATATTTTATGTGTTGTCAGTTTTTACTGTATCTGACTCTAATATTTGTAGTATGTGTAAAACTAACATGCCTTGTGGGGGGAAGCTGAGTTACTGTTAACTGTTAACATACCCCTCTCAAGAGTCCATCACTCAGCCCAGTACAGTGAGCATCAGCATAGCTAGCTGCTACACTGGGCTCCACAATGCAGTTCCTCTTGCAAATTCAGATTCTTGAAGTAAGTTCTCAAAGTTCAACAAAGTTTTGAATGTGATTGACTCCAAAAAGCACATTTACAGTACATATACAAGTACATTTCATCACGAGAGACAATGCACACAACAATACAAATATGCATTATGCATAATGCATAATGATGCATTAGCAATTTTGACTGGAAAGACTGATTAAACACTGATTGGCCGATCTCTACATCTAATATACTGCTACATAATACAATTTTTTAAAGATCTGCTTAGTTTCTTAAGTAAGCTAGAAAATGGGACATACTTTAACTTGATCCATTCTGTACCTTAATTCATTGACCTGTATAACCCCACACAGCAACATTGGACCATTTTCATCACACGTTTTGAGGTGTGTAATAGCATTACACACTTTTAGTGTGTTTATTTATGCTATTTAACACTTGGAAGTACCAATAACCTGTATATTTACAAGCATTCTGGTTGTAGCGCTGTGCACACTATCTCACCATAACACACTTAGCATGTCTCTGACTCATGTACCTACATCTTACTCATGGATTCTCCAATTACTCTTGCAGTCTGTCAGCAATTGTGTGAAGCCTGTACTCTGTAACCCACCTCACACACTCAACCGCTCACTCAGACCCTCTTAAATCTGCTGTATAGGCTTTAGGTGTCAGCGTCTGTCTGTCATTACATATATATGTCTTTAGACACTCTGCCAGCTGTGATCTAACCCTCTTGTATTTTTATGCTCTTGAACAACTGCTACCTGTATAATCCATCCACAGGTGCAGACTAAATGGACTCAGGGAGAGACATGCATACTTGGTTAAATATACAGATGTTAATGCGATGAAGCGGCTATTAAGTATTGATTTAATGCAACGCAGTCTTCTTTCAGGGAAGCTTGGTGTTCAGTTAATAAGGGCAGGGAACTAAACACAGCACAGCAGCACCTCTTGTCATTATTCACCCAACCCACAGATGGAGTATTTCATTTTTATTGGCCAGATAGTACTAAGATAACATTATTGAAGTGTGAAAAAGGGGCCATGTTGATGAAACATGGCTGACTTTTAAGTCTGTTTTTTTTTTTTAAGTAGATGTGGAGTCACAAAATAGATCAATTCCAAAGCAGTTATCCCTGTATCTTAATCTCAGACTACACCTAGAGTTTCATGCCTAATTAATGTTTCTATGCATGCACTAGAGTGGGATATTTGGTCAGTTAGGTTGTTTTACTCCCACTGATGTCAAGTACAGTGTCCTGTTTGACATTAAATAGAAAAAGATATGTTAGACGTAAATCAGTTAAGGCCCTTTCTATGAGTCAGAATTTTACGGACAAAAAAATGCATATCGCATATTTTGAAAACAAACACATGCATATTAATTGTGTCTTTCACACAGAGTCTGACACTGACAGACTCCGATGCTGTGTAAATATTTCAGTTGGAACCTGCTTGATTTTCTGATATGCTGGATGTAATAGCTAATGACCAGTAACTCATTAAGTATAAACATGTGAGGGTTAAAACTAAAGCTATATGGTGGCACAGAGCTGAAAGGCAAGGAAAGGATGGTGAGAATTTTACAGCCATAGTTTTTGGTTTATCTAGTTGCATCCTAGTCTATTCATAGCCAAAAAGAACTGCAAACTCCCTTAATGATGAGCAGTCATGTAGACGAGGTAAATTTACAGAGCACAGAAGGCAAAAAACACATCAGAATCGGTGTGAATGTTTCACTGTGTTGAAAATTGCATGCTTTTTTATGGTCCAAAAAATCTTGTCTCCATGTGAAACGGGCCTTTAGAATCATGTAATTTGGACTTTTACATTTGTCTTGATGTTTTGCATTATTTGCATGGTTCTTGTATGGGTGTTTATATAGGGAAGGTTTATTATAAACAAATTATTCATTGGTGAATTGCAAACCTTGGAACCAAGACTGTTAAAAAGTATAAAGTCAAATAAGTCCATTGTTATACTGATATGTCAGAATAAACTCTAATGTCTGGCTACTATTTACCCCTGGTGTCATTTACTGTTTACATGCACATTTTACATATTTTATTTATTGAGTTTGAAGGGCTTCAATGATTTCTCATGGGTTCACTCATATATAATTGCCCCCACATTGAGTATTCACACTTCTACTATTTCAGAACATTTCCTACTAAACAAGTAATCATGTTTGGGCAAATAGGAGTGATACAGAGCCAGAGGATTATGGTGATGAATCTGTCACTCTATTCAAAATCTAGTGTATGGTTTTGGTTTCTATGAATAAAGCACATAGCCTCGGGCCATCTCCTGAAAAAAAATACAGATTTCCCCAGTCGGAAATCATATCACATATTGGCCTAAATGTCTGGCGTCCTCAACGGTTATTTAAACCACCATGGCTAAGATCTCTCCTGTTCAGTCTTGTTTTCAGAATGAATTCTTTGTCAGGCGCTTCTTTCCTGTATTGCTTTACAAATTGAAACACACCTTGGTCATGTATACCTGAGGGCGAACAGAGCTTACCTGCCACACACACACACACACACACACACACACACACACACACACACACACACACACACACACACACACACAAAAGTAGTTGTGGTCTGTAATCTGCGAGAGCATGGGGAAACCACAAGGCTGATAATTCATCTGTAAGCCACATACACGCCCATAAAACAAATTGATCTGGTTCTGAAATCTGATTGGCTGAATCACATTTGGACCTGCTATAAAACACATCAGTTCAATTCTGCATTTATTCAGAAGTTTAAATTGAATGATGTTTGACAGCAATTAGCAACTATTATGCATCGATACTGCTTCTTCCTGCCAATACCTGGTCTTCAAGTATTTGCCAGTGATGAGTATTGATACCATGTCTGTCTAACTTTAACAGGTTGATCGGTGTTTATTCTGTTCCAATGTTTTTATGTGTCATTTAGAGTTCTGTCAAGTGCTATATTGAACAGAGCTGTTAAAAAAATAAAACCTGCCACTGAGACTCAAAATGACAACCTATATTATGAAGAATTAAGAAGAAGCACTAAAGAAGCCACAGCCAAAAAGGGGAACCTTATGAATATTAAACTACTGAGTGGCACCAAAGAATGAGCTATCCAAGAGATTGAGGAGAAAAGGAGAACCTTCCCAGAACATGAGAAATAACCACTGAAATTAACCAAGATTCAAGAAAACACACTACCCAGCAACATGAGGAAGACTACTTGAAAAGAAAGACTCAAGATGAGATCATTCTCAGCAGCATGAGAATGAAGCACCCAGTCGAATAAGAGAAAAGAGGAAGAAGCTCTTAAAGGAATGTACACATCATTAAAAGCGTTGATTTAGTACATGTGTTTTGCAGCAGCTTTGGGATCTTTGTTGTAATGCTTATTTTGTCGGGGCAGGTAGTGCTTCAGGGGTATGAGGTCGTGGGTTCGATTCCCGCTCGAGTCACTGTCTGTGAGGAGTGCACATGGTAGGTGAATTGACCGTGCTGAATTGCCCCCTAGGTGTGAGTGTATCGGTGGTACCCGCCGATGGACTGGCGCCCTGTCCAGGGGATATTCCAGCCTTGTGCCCGATGACTTCAGATGGGCTGTGGATTCACTGTGAACCCTTTTCAGGAAGAAGCGGCTAAGATAATGACTGACTAACTGGCTTGTTTTGTCTGTTGCACTCTTTCAGTGTCCAGAGGAGAAAAAAGGTGTGGAGGAGAATAGTGATGCCAGCAAATCAGAGATCAGTCTGGTATATGAAATTGCTCTCAAGCGGAACCTTCCCGTCAACTTTGAGGTAAAGTCTACACACACACACACACACACACACACACACACACACACACACACACACACACACACACACAGAGAGAGAGAGAGAGAATTCTGTAAATGCTTCCAGATGAAGGAAAGCAGTCATCACTTTTGTGGCTCCTGTGGATCACTGCTTGATCCAGGATTTTTGAAACACATTTCATAGCAACAGTAGCTCAAAATGCATACATGTCCATACAGTTAATTTTATTGGTGTTGCAAAGTACACTCATGATGTTTGAATTAATCTGTGAGCCAATAGTATTGTCATAATTCACCATTGTCCGTTTCTGATATTACACCCTTAAGACAGATGAATATAAATGAACAGGGAACAGTGAACACCCAATGAACGATTGGGTGTCCTCTATTAAAAAGCATTCCAGGCTATATAAATAATGTGCTGCAGGGTGAATGAGTGGGACTAATGTGCTACAGGCTGAATGAGTGGGACTGAAGACCTGTAGAAGTACAATTACAATCATAATTTCATATATATTTGACTGGTTATTGATATATATATCAATATTTACAGTGTTGACCCTTCTTCTTCAAGACTTCTGCAGTTCACCTCAGCATGTGGGATATCAGCTTCTGGGAAAAATCTTGAGTGATAGCAGCCCATTCTTGCCTAATCAGTGCTTGGAGTTGGTCAGAGTTTCTGGGTTTTTGTTTGTCCACCCTCTTTTTGAGGATTGACCACAGGTTCTCAGTGGGATTTAGATCTGGGGAGTTTCCTGGCTATGGACATAAAATGTCTGTTTTGTTCACAGAACCACTCTATCTTTTTTGCCTTTTTACATGGTGCTCGATCATGCTGAAAAAGCCAGTGTTCATCTCCAAATTGCTCCTGGATTGTTGAAAAAGGTTTCTCTTGGAGGATGTTTTGATACCATTCCTTATTTATGGCAGTGATAATAGGCAAAACTGTGAGCTAACCCACTCCCCTGGAAGAGAAGCAACCCCATACATCAAAGTTCTTGGGATGCTTCATTGTTGGCATGACACCAGGACTCGTGATAGCGTTAACCTTTTATTCTCCAGACAGTCATTTTTCCATATGTCCCAAACGGACTGAAGGGGGCTTCGTCAGTGAAAATATCTTTACTCCAGTCCTCTGCAGTCCAATCCCTATACTTCCTGCAGAATGTCAATCTATTCTTGATATTTGTTTTACTTCCCTTCTAGACACGAAGCCATCTTCCAAAAGCCTTCATCTCACTGTGCATTCAGATGAACTCACACCTGCCCTCTGCCGTTCCTGAGCAAGCTCGGCACTGTTGGTGACCTGATCTCATAGCTGCATCCTCTTAAGGAGACTGTCCTGATGCTTGCTTGTCTTTCTTGGTGCCCTGAAGCCTTCTTCCCTGCAAGTGAACCATTCTCCTTGAAGTTCTTGGCTATTGGATAATTGGTTGATTGGGGGGCAGTCTTAAAAGCAGCACTGTCCTTGCCTGTGAAACACTTTTAATGCAGTGATGACTGCACATGTTTCCTTGGAGTTAACCCTGGTTAACAGAAGAAAACAGACCAGGACTGAACATTTTAAAAAATGTGTACTGAGGAATCCCATGATCCAAATATATCTGAAGTGTATGTACTTTGATGTTGATGGAATTACATTCAGAGTAAAGAGCACCTTATATAAGTGCAGCTTTCCCCTGTTATTATCGCGGATTTCCTCCATTAGCATGAATACAATCATCCAGTTCATTTAACAGATAGCAGCTGATGAGCTGTGCCCAGTGACACGAGGAAAAGTGCAGTACAAATGATGGAAAAATACAGTACAGATTATGGAAAAGTACAGTACAGATTATGTTCAACAAATTGTATTGATCCCGATCAATTTAATATAGATGTTTTCTGCACCCGCACACGTTTCAGCTCCTCACTGAAAGGCTGGAGCTTCTACTGTTTATGAAAACAAGCGGATGTCTGCGGTCTCTGTAGCATCTTCATTATGTAAAGTGTTTTTCCACGCCTGTCTCCTGCCCACATTCTGCTCTCATCAACTCAGGCTTTTGGGCTTTGGTGAATTCTGCTGTTCTTTCCAGACGTCATTCCATTTTCCCAGATCCTTCTGTATATGCATGCAGTTTGCTACATCTAGGACTTGGTATCCAGCTGTAAGATTTGTGCATGATGTACATATTTCTGACCATAATTCAGTCTGCACTGATTTTGTTTGAGCTTGTGTCTGATCTTTTCAGGAATTTCGCTCCATGACATTTGGGAAGAATGTGCTGTGTATGTTTTTTTTCTATTGAATAAACATTCAGCCCAAGAATAAGTGTTACAATATGATCAAGAAGCTGAAAGTGGAAAAAACTGTTCTTGCTGAAAGGGGTTCATAGCCAAATTGAACTATTGCATAACAGGGAAGCAAGTAATGATTACCTCTGTAATCAGTTGGGGAAGTGCATTCGTAGTGCTCTTATAATCACGTGAGTGTTAAAAAATGGATATTTAGGTCATAGCAATGGTGTCAAAAACACTTTATGAATCTGATCAGTTTGTCTTATTGACACGTGCATGACATAAAACAACTAAACACAGACTGCTGACAGGTATTCAAAAGAATAAAATGAACTCATAATAGGAACTGGTTTCAGCACCTGTGTTTTTTAGTAGATTGAATTGCAAATTCAAATAAACTCACACACACAATATATATTTGCTCCAAAATCAAAGGTTGTTTCTGTTAATGCTGTCTTCTAGCTAGAGCTAACACCTTGCAGAAAACTGTCATAATAGAGAAACAGGGAATTCCAAGCGGACTGTTCATTGACTTTGTTTCTGTATATGTACACTTTATGAAGTGTTTAGAAACTGAACAATAATATTTATAAATTACTTCACAGTTTCCGTAAAGCAAGCAAAAATTCTTTGTTGGAGTCATTTTAAGGAAGATTCCATTTTAGTGTATTTTTATTTATTTGTTTATTTTATTATACTTTTATATTTTATTGGTTTTGTCGACTTGTTTTTGGAAAGCTACCTTGACTTATGTCCCTTTACAAAGGACGTTTGTCTTTGTTCATCGTCTAGGACAACTTGAGTTACCTCTCAAGGCTTATAGAACAGATGTCGTGTTCAAAGCTATCGATATATAGCTGGAAGCTTTTGGATGGATGACGCATTTTTTTTGAGAGATATAAGAAGTATAAGGCCATGGCCAAGAACCACCCATCATGTACATAAGTACCTTTCTTCGGGGCAGACGCATCAACGAGCTGTACAAAAGAGCCATTCTTCAGCCTGCCAGTCTGCCATTGTCCCACCCTGGCCTGATATCCTGCCTTTTCACCGAAGCTGAAGATGCTGGAGTTTCTTAGGCACTGATCCTGCCAGTAATACCATGTCTGTGTGCGGTTTCTGGGTGGGATGGAGGATGATGAACCTCAGGTTACAGCTTTTCCTCCTGAAAAACATGATCCATGTCGTCAGACGCACAAGACAAGAGCTCAGACAGAAGAACCAGCCACCATCAGTCTCGGGCATCAAAGTCTGCTCTGAAACTCCATCAGTGCGCCACAGATCTCGTGGCGTCTGTTACCATGGCTGCAAGTCTTCTGCTGCCGCCAGCTCTGCACACCAAGACTTTTTATAGGGCAGAGATGTTGGCTGGAGGCAGAATGTGCTACTGCTGTCTGTTCAGCAGTAAAAGTGACTGAGAACTGTGTCAGGAGGCCAGCTGACGTCCAGACATGTTCAGGCTCTTTCTTTTGTAACTGTTACACTTGTTTTAACACCGTCTCACCATGTACTTACACCAGCAGCTACAGGCAGCAGTGTATATATGTTACAATTGTCTTCCGAGGTTCTTTTTCTAATTTCCTCTAGGGGTCTCTTGAAGTTGCAGGAACTTGAGCTGTATTAGGCAATTTAAGAAGAGAAAATACTGCGCTTTCCTTCAGTTCACTGTTGGATTCAAAAGCTGCTTATGAAGTTAAATTGCAAGATTTTATTTGCTTATTCCAGTAAGTGACAAATAAATTAAAGACCAATGGAAATGTTGTCCAGTGACTGTTGAAGTTTTAAAGAAACCATTCAGTACTCATTTTGTCAGGTAAAGCCTCAGGAGTCTAGTACATTTAATAGGATAAACTTTTGGCAATCGTGTAAGTAACAATATAAGCCCCCATTACTCCACCCCCATCCTATGTGCACCCTATTCCTCCACTCCATGTCTTCAGCACCCCATTACTCCACCCTCATTGCTGAATGTTTGACTAGAAAAACATGGCAGGAAATTGTAAGCACCCTGCAGTGTTATAGGGAAAAAAATGTAATTAACATTGGAATTAAAAAATGGAGACAATTAAACTTTATTTTTAAAGAACTTTTCTGTTTTCAAGTCCTAAAGTGTCAGTAATGTCATTAGGACATATATAGTGCTCCTGACACTAGGAGGGTGAAGACAAGCACATGCTTCCTCCAAAACATTTGAAGCCAGCCACTGGGCTCAGAGGAAAGAACTGGGTCCCCAGGTCCAACACAACCAGCACACTTGTTGTGATGTGGGAGCACCATCTACCCACTCGGAGAGAGCACAGCCAGTTTTGCTCTCAGACTCTGGCTGCCGATGACGAATAGCATGACCCGGGATTCATCCCGGTTAACACATTGGACCACTGAGCCACTTGGAGCTCAGATAAATGTTCCTAATCTTGACTACTTGATTACTACTTTATTGCTCCTTAATAAAGTTCCAGTGGTGGTTTTCAGGAATAAGGGAACCGAACCACAACCCTCACTAGGTTTCAGTCTGCTTTTGGAGAGACCCAAGGGGAATTAGTTCCAGTGCTTACACACCAGGAGAGAGAAGATCTTCCAGCCAAGTTATACTTGAATGTCAGTGCTCTAAGTACACGCCTAGGTAGAAAGATTGTGGTGAAATTCCTGATGTGTAAGTCAGCATTTCCATGATAACAGCATTGTTATGATTACAGTGTGTGTAGTTGAGCCACTTTTTGTGGCACAATTCCATTTTTTTCTTTGCGTGAGAAGAAATGTTTTGTGATTGAAGCTGTAGTGTTTGCTGCCTGTTATTGGAGTATCTTCTACTACAAGAGACTGAATAACTTCCAAGCATTTCTGAGGAAGAAGCTTGGGGCAAAAAAAACTTTTCCAATTAAATTTAATGTCATGAAGAGAAGCTCAAAGCAGAGAGTGGTTTCTTATGTAACATTGGAGTGTGACGATCAAATCCTTTTCACATCAAAGCCTTGTAAATATTGGTTCATGACATTCCATCAGGTGTGTGAGAAATGCATGAAATTCTGAGGTGTGTTTCTCCCTCAGATCCTCAGATTGAAGTCCAAATTGCTGAAGATGGCAAATCTTCAGTTGATGATGACTCAGTTTACTTAACTACATTTGATGTTTTAGTGGGGTACTAGAATCACTCTGGGTCTCTGGTACAGATGTGCTTAAGTACTCTGTAGCACATAAGTGTTTGAGGTTCTTGCATTTGAATACTGTCTGAACACAGTCTGCACAGAATTTCAGGCTTGTGTTCACTAAGCCTAACTTTTCTGAGCTCCAGCGTGTGTGTGTGTGTGTGTGTGTGTGTGTGTGTGTGTGTGTGTGTGTGAGAAGGCAAGAGTGGCCATGTGTGTGTGAGGAGAGGATGTGAGAGGAACTCTCAGGAGAGGGATAACTTTCACTGCAGAATGAGAGAGCCAGGCTCAGCTGGTGTGTGTTTGTGTGTGTGTGTAATCCTATCCCCCCAGTGCTGCTCTTTGACGCTGCAGCCCAGCTCACCTGCACTGCTGCAGTGACACAGGAACTAATCATGACGACTCTTCTATGTTGCTCATGTTCTTAAAGTGATTACTTGTTTCATTTTAAACATTGATACAAATCCCCCCAGAAACTAAGATATTATAACCATCTAGAGCTAGCATGGCAGTCACCTACTGTCACCACCATAGCAACCACCTTGAACAACTTTGTTTCAACCGATAGCCTAAGGTGCTACCGCATTTGGCTTGTAAACCTGTTAACTAGCTTAACAAAAGTGAGCACAAAAGTGAGTACCCAGACAGCACACTCTTTGATATGCCTTTGATATGATTATTAACCACCTGGAACAACATTGGATGAACTGATTCATATATGCCTAGCAACTCCCCCCTCCCCAAGTGCACTACAGCAACCACCTTGGATACCATAGCAACCACCAGGCAACACCCCAGTGATCACCTGGAATAGCTTGCTGTAAAACCTGCTTAGCATCTACCTAAGATCATACAGCATCTGTCTAACCACTTTGCCAATCAGGTGTGACATTTTAGCAAACACTCAGTAACATCCTAGCAACACTACCATGGATACCATAGCAACATCTAGGAACACATCAATAAGTTTATTAAGCTGTCCCATCACCTTTTTATGGAAAAGGTTTGACCTTTCTAGCTTTAATCATTTTCATAGTACCTCATTGACCTTGACTGATGATTGCACACAAACGTTTTGTCAAAAATAGCTTTCAGTTTCAGTTAAGTTGTAACTTAAAGTCGCTTCATTTGTGAATAAACTGCTCCACTAAGGGAGAAAAGTATCCTATCTAGTTTTGAACCCTGTAGCTGCTTTGTACATAATTGTGGATGAACAGGCCAGTAGAAAGGATTATTTTTGTCCTACTTAGTCACCATTTTGGATATACGTTTTTCACTGGACAGAGACAAGCTGTGTATCAAATTTAAATGTATTATATGTAACTGAGCTGTGTGTGTGTGTGTGTGTGTGTGTGTGTGTGTGTGTGTGTGTGTGTGTGTGTACTTTAGGTGCTGAAAGAGAGTGGCCCACCGCACATGAAGAGCTTCCTGACTCGTGTGACTGTGGGAGAGTTCTCCGCTGAGGGTGAGGGCAACAGCAAGAAACTTTCCAAAAAGAGAGCAGCCTTCACCATCCTGCAGGAGCTAAAGAAACTGCCGTTCATTCCAGTGGTGGAAAAACCCAAAATGCATTTTAAGAAACGCCCCAAAACCATTCTGAAGGTATGCTGAGTCTGCATCTGATGTTTTCATATGTTCACAACTAATAATTTAATGAAACCCCTTCATGACTACAGTTAAGAGGAAGGAGGAAAATGAGTTAACTACTTTCACAGCATTCATACAGTTTTATCAGAACGGAGGCCTCGCGGCACCAGTCATTTCCGTCTCACCAATGAATATACATTTTCTCAAATGATTTTTCTTCATTAACAGACAAAATGTGATGTTACAATTTAACAGATGATTTTAAATGATCCATGATTTTTCTGATTAACAAACAAACACTGCTGTCATACCTCACTGTTTCCGTGTCCTATTGTAATGAAATGCATAACGCAGCATACTGTAATTCATTTTATTAACACGTTACCCATTTAAACTGGATAACAGAACAAAAACAAAATATATAGCCTTTTTGAAGTCACTTGATATGTTTAATTGCAATAAATCCAGCAATAAATCAACATGATCACAAAGAATAGCTTATTTACAACTAATATTCCAACTGCCTAGTTGAAAAATAAATTTAGGCACCATGTTAGTGAACAAATAAAAATGATGTAAAGACATTGGATGTTGAGTTACACATAACAGGGTCTATGATCATCACCACCTAAAAGCTGGAATGAACTTCCACACAGCCTTTAATGTTGGTCAGGACTTGTTTCAGTATTCTCACAGTTCAGTAGTCAGTGTGTAATTAGTCCCTGTATTAGTGCTGTTTTCCAGCAGCTTGCTCTCTTTCCAAAGGAAACTTCACTCCACTCTTTTTCTCCTATTTCGTTCATTCCTGACACAGTAGCCTACCTTCTTTTTTCAAATAAGAGCTACAAGAGTGAAAACTCTCATCAGTATTAAATAAAACATTCCTTTATTGGAGTTATATTGTGGTAGAAAAGTAAACTGTTCTGCATGTATTGGATTACTGCATGATTGGGTTGGGTTCCGAAACAATAAATCGATTGGATGTTGGATATTTTGTGATGGGCCAATCATAATTGACTTGAGTTGTTGTAAAGTCATAGACGGACAACCCTAGGGGTCTGTAACCGTGTAAAATCTGTTGTATGTCCCACAGACTGGACCGGAGTATGGGCAAGGCATGAACCCCATCAGCAGGTTAGCTCAGATCCAGCAGGCCAAGAAAGAGAAAGAACCAGAATACATGCTGCTGTCCGAGAGAGGGATGCCCCGCCGCCGAGAGTTCATCATGCAGGTAAAAAACGAGTACACAGAGCCAGAAAGAGAGAAAAGGGACAAAGCTATATAGAAAAAAACACACACACACACACACACACACACACACACACACACACACACACACACACACACACAACACACATAATATATATATATATATATATATATATATATATATATATATATATATATATATACACACAATTGCATAAAAGGGGGGAATTATACACAGCAAATTACAGAGAGAGAGTAATAGGAAAAGATAAAAAGGGGAAGAGAGAAAAGGAGACTGGAGAGAAAAATGAAATAGAGAGATTAATAAAAGAGATGGAGTAATTGGAGAGAAGGAATGAAAGTCAGAGGAAAAGGTGTGTGTGCGTGTGTGCGTGCATGTGCTCTTCCTGGACAAGCTCTGATAACTTCCCACTGTGTCTTAATCAGAGTGTCTGTCACCATCGTAAGCCCTGATTACTGGTGACCTTCAGACACGCATACAGATGACATTTAGTCCTAATTATTAAAGAATGAGCATTTGTAACCCTTTCCATGTGCACCACTTTTCACATGCTGCCCACAAATGTTAAATGATCTGGGAAGCTTGTCCAACTGGGCAACAGAAGCTACAAAAGAACATTTGTGGGCGGAGCTTTGAAATAATGATGTGTTAGGATGAATAAATATCAAGTAGTTGTGTCCGAATGTATTGATTTATTGAAATATTTTAATATGTTTTGCAGTATTGTATCAATTCTCAAAACCACAATGATATATTTTAATGACAGATGTTTATACAAATAGGTCTGATACAAAAATTGGTATCAAGGCAGTGGTTCAGCAGTAGTGTCTTCATATCCCACGGATAGAGTGACTGTGTGCTTTTATTTTTCTTTTTACTATGATAGCTTTCCTAAAATTGGATTTTAAAAAATTACCGTATTTCCTGGAATATAAGCCGCACCCACAAAGTTTTTAAGAAAACCTGGAAAATAACATATACAGGAAGAAAAAGTTGCACCTCATTATAAGCTGCATGGTTTAAAGCGTGGAAAAAAGTATCGGCTTATAGTCCAGAAAATACGGTACAATACAGTATATCACGGTATATTGAATCATAACCCCTGTACTCTGATGGTTATCGTATTGCCAGGTTCTTGCCAACACACAGCAGTAATAATATGTTCAAAGTTTAAAGGGTTAAAGGGGTTAATTAAGGGGTGAATGGTCATGAATAATCTGTTGTTTGTTTGTGCTGTGTGGTTCTGCACAGTTTGTTTACTGCGTAAGTGTGTAAGTCCCTGTTCCTATTGAGTGAAACTCAATTATTGTAGTGAACTCCATCACCCCTTCCATGTCCAGGACCTGGCTAGTGCCCATGCATTTACTGAGGGCCATTAAAGCTGGAATAGCAGCTGCCCAGCGTCTTTTCCGCTGATATCACTCTGACTTTACGTCACTCTGCAGGAATGTGGGCTCTAGCGGAGCTGCTCTTGAGAGATGGGAGGGAACTGTACAGCCTTGGCTTTTATACACAGAGATTAGTAAATTTACTGCCCTGTGCTCCGAAAACAGGTTAAACTGGCGCCTCTGGAATGTTTTCCTCCTCCATTAGATTATGTTCCATTATCACATTCAACACTAACATAGAATTACAATATTTGGTTCTGTTGCTGGTGCTTCTGGTTAATTAGTAGACACTTCCTTTTCAGGGGTCACTGACAGTCAGCACAGTGTCCCAGTACAGACTGAGAAAAGTTCTTGGTTAATAAGCATGATTCTTGGGTCACATTTTTTGCTACAAATATGCTATATGGCCGAAAGTTTGTGGACTCGCCTAACTATTGAGTTGAGGTGCTTTAGTTACATCCATTGCGGATGAGTGTGAACAAATCTGAGCTGCCCTGCCCTACTGTAAGTGCTGTCATTGTGAATTGGAAGCATCTTAGGCATGAATGGGTAGATCATGCAAACGTGCAGACAGAACAGGCCCCCAAGTGTTGAAATATCTGTCTTCTGTTGCATTGCTTGCTACAGAGCTCCAAACTGCCTCTGGAAGCACAGGAGCTAAGAATCGAGAGCTTTGTGAATGAAAAACATTTGTGGGTGGCAGCAAACAAGCCTAAAAGTACATCATTGCTGGACTCTGTAGCAGTGGCAGCATGTTCTCTGGAGTCCTCACTTCCACTGACAGGTAGAACCACAAGGCCTGTTGCGAGCCCTGCCTTCTCATCCAGCATTGGCACCTGTCAACACTTCAGTTTGAAGGAGCACAAAGTCCCACTTCAACATCGTGTGGAAAGCCTTCCCAGAAGAGAGGAGGCTGTTAGAGCCACAGAGGGAGTGGAGGCAGCTCCAGATGAATCCTCAAATAATTGATGCCCACAAAGCAAGAGGCAATTAGGAGACCACAGTGTGTTTTCAGGTAGTCAGTTACTCAGTTTGTAATGTAATTAGAATGGCAGTTTGCAGGAAAGGTAGCATTCGATTTGAGGTCTGAAAGATGAAGGAAACCGTCAGAGGGAACTTTTAATTTGCTAGAAAGCCAAATTAAGGCCTGAGACATTATTAAAACAAGTCTTATTGACTGGTCAAGTTAACATAAAACTTTTTGGCCGCAATAAGGAAATGTACATTTGGTATTTGGAGAAAAAAGACTGGAAATAGGGTGCAGAAGACTTTTCCAGCTGTAAAGCATGGGGTGGATCAGTCATGCTTTTTGTTTCAGCATCTGGCAAGGTGAACATTTTATTGGAAAAGGGAAAAATATCTAAATACCTGCAAATTCTGGGTGTGTGCATCAGATTATATGTGAGATGGCCAAAAATGAAAAGAGGATACAGGACCCTGATCCTAAACACACCTCAAAACATGATTCTGGTCTTCATAGTCCCCTGACCTTAACATAATCTGTGGAGGTACTCTCGTATTCATCTTTTTTGCATGCAACTGTATATGAAAGTAGGAGACCTATTTGTGCTGCACATGTGCTGTAGGTTTGCTTTGTGGGAGGTGTTACATCCTGATTGGAGGAAAACTACGTGTGCGTGTGTGTGTGTGTGTGTGTGTGTGTGTGTGTGTGTGTGTGTGTGTGTGTGTGTGTTAATTCTCTTCATTCAGATGAACACTGTGCCTTCAGTAAATCGTCTCTAACCGATTCTCCATGCTTCTTTCAGCGCTGCTTTATACACTGCATGTGTGTGTTTCTTTTGTGTGGTCCAGTTGCTTCTAAAATTTGCACATTGTTCTCTCCCATGCTGTCGGCATAAATATGATTCTGTTCACAGCTTTGAGCTTCAATCTGTTGCTTTCTGATGGATTTCTGTTATAAAGAGAATATTTTAAAACTTTCGATTAGGAGTCCTGATTTTTAAGCAGTAGACTTTTCGGATTTTTTTATTTTTATTTTTTGGATCCAAAGATAATCAAGAACAAAACATGGCAAAAGTCTAGGCAAAGCCAAGTCTCAGTTGAGAATTCAATCAATTCCAAGAAATTTTAGTAGTTGAAGCCAGATTGACACCAACACTTGTAACTTGAGGCTGAGTCAAGACTGACTGTAATATTCAACATGGTATCAAGAACAAGACTTTTTAATGGTCGAGGCTGAGTTAATATTGATACTTAAGATTGATAATCAAGACCAAGGTGTTGTAGTTGGGACCAGTTCCAATGAGATGTTATAATAGCTTCAACCAAGACATGGTAGACAAGACCAAGTCATTATAGTCTTTAATAGTCAAGACTCAGTTGTCGAAATGTCATAGTAATCAGAGCCGAGTTGAGAATAAGTATTTTAATAGTCAAGGCTGAGTCCGAGTCAAGACCAAGTCTTTTTAGTAGCTGCGGCCAATTCAAGTTGCGATAGAGTCAAGATGAGATGTTATAATAGTCTAGACCAAGACATGATAAACCAAATTGTTCTAACAACCCGAGCAAAGTTGCAAATGAGACTTTGTAATAGTTTAGGCTAGTCAAAACTTACTTTGTAATGGTCATGACCAAGAATGAGAATTTTAATAGTTAAGAACTAGGATTGGTAGTGTTCAAGAGTATGCCACGACTGAAACTTTGTTATGATGGTGTCCGAGTCAAATCTGGAAACGGCAAGAATGAGTCAAAATACATACAATGAAAAACATAATTTGCTCTTAGAAAAGAATGTCCTTTGGCTTGAACCATTACTCGAATTATTAACAAAATAATTTGTATTGCGTCTGTATAGAGATTTATTCTAGAATTATTGAGGAGCCTTTCAAGGAAAGTAGCTTGAAGTCAGCTGCCGTTGCGACTGCTTTACAGTCGTAATAAACATTTCACTACATGTTGTACTTGTTTATCTGTGTGCGTGACGAATAAACAAACCTCGAACCTTGATATAGCGTCAGACTGTACAAACTGTGTACTAGGTGTTTTTTGGGGACCTTTAATAAGGTAGTTCTATACAGAACCATGATAATTCAAAGAACCGTTTGAATGTTCTAGTGTGTTTATAGGGCCCATAGCTATTGAACATTTTTAACACCAAAAAGGTCTCTGTTATGTAACAAACCCAAAAAACCGTCAGTACTGTAGAACCCTTGTTGCTTAGTGCTTTGGATTATGTATTTATTGTTTTCATAATATATAAAATATATACATAATATATGTAAATCAATTGTGACCCTGCTTTTTTTTGTGTGTGGGCACAGGTTAAAGTAGGTGCTGAGGTGACCACCGGAAGTGGACCCAATAAGAAAGTGGCGAAGCGTGCGGCGGCTGAGGCCATGTTGCTGCAGCTGGGTTATAAAGCGTCAACTGTGCAAAACTCACCAGAAAAGGTAAGCGTCCATCCCAAACAGTTGTAATACATGGAAATAAGTCATAAAATTTTGAATGCTCGCAGATTAAGTGAAAAACATTATCTTGTAATAGTGGTGCATGTGAAGATCTCGGATATCTTTTAGACCCTTCACATTTGCTGTGTTAGACATGGGAGAAAATGGGTATTGTGAAGCTCTGAGGCACTTAAATGAGGGCCAGTTCGTTACGGCTTTGTGACTGGGTTGGTGTGTTTCCCAAGCAGCAAGACTTGCAGGAAGCTCCCAGTCAACATTTGTGAGTAATGACAGTGGTCAGAAGAGGGATAGACCACCCACCAGCACCCAAGGCTCATCAGTGCTCAAGGTTGATGAAGACTGTCTCCTCTATGTTAATGGTGGTTATGAAGAATGCATTACAATACCCAGTGCAGCGCAGCCGGGTCAGAGTGCCCTTACCACCATCAGAAATGGAGTGCAATGGACACATAAGCATTGGAACTGGACCTTGAATCAGTGGAGGAAGAAGCTAGCCTGGTCAAAGGAGTCTCATTTTCTTTTACATCACATAGATGGCCAAGTGTGAGCCCTCAGTATACACATTGGTCTAATGCACTGGCACTATGATCAGAGGATTATTAAATTATTAAAAATGTAACATAATTAAGTAAAAAATTAGAAGACAAGAACTTGGTCTGCTGGAACATATTGGCATGAGATACAAGATGGGTCTTGTTGTGAGAAGTGTCTTGGTGGTACCTGGAGGACGATCAGCAGGATTTTAGACAGACGGTCATACTATTTTTTTAATAATGGCTTATTGACGTATGTAAAGCTGTATCCCTTCAGTTCATGTTTAAGTGTTAGTTACTCTGTTGTGTTTTTTTGGCTCAGTCTGCTTCTCCTCTAATTCTCACCACATTCAATCCAAGTGTTCAGGCAGGGGGTGCCAGCGGCCTTCAATGGCAGGAATGGCAGAATGGAGTGTGCGTGAATGGGAGAATGGATGTGTGTGTGTTCTTGCTCATACCCACCATTCTCCTCAGCTCTATAGGATTTAGCTTCCTGTCCTCCCTCCCTGTGATTTCCTGGTGTGTGATTGGCTGCAATGTCTTAATCTAGTGCTGTTCTCCATTTCTGCCGGGGTCAGCGGAGAGTGGCCTGTGCAACAAACACTAAAAGAGTACTTTATACTAACGATCTCTCCTTTCTTCTCTCTCCCTCTCTCCTTCCTATGTTGCTTTCTCTTTCTCCCCTCTCTCTCTTTCTTTTATTCCCCTCTCTCCTTCCTCTTTTACTTTCCCTTCTTTCTTTTTTCTTCCACTCTTTATCTTGCTTTATCTACTCATCTTCTCTCACTTTTTTATTTTTCTCACTCATTTTCCAATTTTCTTCTTATGTTGTTGGCTATCTTTTCTTCTATTCTCTTTCTCATCAATGCACATTACTCTTCTATTTTCTTCCTCTTAATCTTCCTTTTTATTCTCTCTCTCTCTCTCTCTCTCTCTCTCTCTCTCTCTCTCTCTCTCTCTCTCTCCACTCTCTCAGCAACAGTTGGATAATAAAGGTTGGAACGGACAGAGAGCTGGTTTCCCTGAAGCGTCTGCAAACAGTAAGTGTGTGTCCCCTGCTGTGTGTCCTGCAGCAGGTGATACTGCAGTGTTTAATTTATCTGACAGAACACACACACACACACGCACACACACAGACACAGAGCTGCAGGGAGCCTGGAGATTTAAGAGATGTCCCCTATTGAAGCAGACTGCCTTTATTTTCCTGTTTACAGCTATTATCTGCCACTCAGGATTACTTACTACACACACGGACACGTAGGCAAGCACCCACATGGACAAATGCACATGGAAACATACAGCAAGGCTGTCAGAACACATTTTATTAATTTAAAAGAATTTGGAAGTTCAGAATAACAGCTCCGTAATATGTATGAGTTTAAGTGATATCTGATATGTCAGTGTTTTGACCCTTCAGTTTATGTTGAAGGTATATATAAAGTAATCCCTATATTAACGTTTTGTAAATATGGCACTGCTTGGAAAGGCTGGGTACTTGGTGTTAAAGGTCCGGTCACTCCAAATCAATTGAGCAGAGGATGCTTAAAGCAAATGTTCCATAAAATGTACTAAAGTTCATAAGCAAAATAAACTAAAAGCAAAATGCATGAATAGGAAAAAAAAAGTCCACAAATACAAAACTGGCAAATACCCAAAAACTGAGGGTAGAAAAGTTGGCAGAGTTGGTGTGGTATGCAGTGGGGTTTTGGTATGCAGTGAAGTCCAGGTCTGTGCAGTGGTGTGTGTGGAACATTTGAGCAGCACAGCTACTATGCATGGAAACAAGTCCCTCTCACATCTTCCTCAATAATGTATCATACACAAACGACTTGCACCAATTTATTCCATTTACGCTAGGCTAAAATGCAGTAAAAAGAAAGTATTTCGCTTATGATTCAATGGCTGTGCCCCTAGAAGGAGGTTGTGTTTGAGCTATAAGTGCAGAGCTCTGCTGGCCGGATTTTACACAACATTATGATGTTCAAAGAATTAAGTGACATTAATAAAATGTGTTTTTTTATTAGTTACTAATGAAATTACTGTTAATAGTTCTAATAGTTAAATTGATTTAACCATGAGTTGTGTACATGCTTTTCAAGCAGGCATGAGCTTGATTATATAAATAAGCCACAGATCAACTGATAAATACCAAAAACGTACATACACTCATTTTAACATCACCTGATTGCAACTTTGATAAAAAAAAAGGGGCATGTGTATGCCACTAGTTTGAATGTTTGTATGTGAGTGTGTGAAAGTAGAGGACGAGGCGAGCTGATGGTGTGTGTTCCTCACGTTGGGGTGCATTTAACTGGATCGGGTCCATTTTGTAGTTTTATCGCTTTGCTGCTGGGCTCGAGCTGCTCCCCCTTCCACTGTAAACTTTCCCAACCTCAGAGCTTTTACTGTCAGAGAAATGCCGCTAATTTACAGATCCTTCACTCTGCCAGCTGAAGCTGCAGCCTCTTCACACAGGACTGATATGATCCAGAGCCCAAAAGCAGCCAGAGCAGCTCTGCCTGTCACTCCCACTCATTAAAGTTATAGTTCCTTTGCTACAGTTCTGAAACATCTCCACTTTAGTCTATAGTCTTGATTCTGCATTTTTAATCTGAGCCACGGATATCCTAGTGTCAACAGTCCCATATCCTTCCTGAATTGTGTATTTTTCCTCTGTGTGCTACTTTTGATGTTACTATAGTTTTATAAACCAAAAACATAATTTGCATACAAACATTTTAATTATGTTGGTGGTTAATTTGATGTCTAAACCTGCAGCCCAGCATATTATTTGCAAGAGCTGTTCAAAAAGCTCTCTTCTGATTGATTCCTGTACTCTCATCATTCAAAAAGCAGTCTGAACTGAAATGTGGAACAAACTGTTTAGTTGGAACTGAAATTCTCAGGGCTTTAGGGGCAAAACCTGAATGGGTAGGGTTAAACTGCTGTGCAAAGAATGGAGGCTAAACTGCTGTAGAATGAAAGAGGACTAAACTGGTAGACTGAATGCATGAGGCTAAACTGCCATAGGCTCAGTGGGCAGAGTCCAGCAGCAGATTGCGTGGACACTGTGGTAGGCTGAATGGGTGGGGCTAAACTGCCATAGACTGAGTAGACAGAGCTAATTTGGTCTAGACCAAATGGCTAGTGCTAAACTAGACTGAATGGGGTCTAAACTGGTGTAGACTGAATGAAATAAGCTAAACTGGTTTAGAGGGAGTGGGAGCTGAACTAGTGTAGACCGAATGAATGGAGCTAAACTGCTGTCCATTCAGTCTATACTTGTACAAACTAGTATAGTGTAGACTGAATAGACGGCACCAGTCAGCTTTAAATTAAACGGGGGCCGAACTGTTGTACACTAAATAAGAGAAGCTAAACTGCCAAAGGCTCAGTGGGCAGAGCCAAACTGCTGCAAGTTGAATGGGCAATAAGCTCTTGTAATAACTGTGCTTAAATGGAAATAAACCGCTGTACATAGAATGGGATGACTGAACTGATGGACTGTTGAAGACTGAATGATGGCTGGACCTGACACAGAGTCAGAGGGCAGAAACAAACTGCTGTTGGCTGAATGGGTGCTACACAGCTGTAGACAGAATGGTGGGGACGAAACTGTTGTAGACTAAATGGGAGCTGAAAACAGAATGGACATGGCTAAACTGAACAGGCAGAACTAAACTGGTGTGGGGCTAAACCGCCGAAGACACAATGGATGGGTCCAAACTGGTGTAGACTGAATGGACATGGCTAAACTGATGTTGACTTTATGGGTGCTAAGAAATTGCAGGTTGAATGGGTGGGACAAAATTGCTGTAGACTGCTGTAGTCTCCATGTGTGAACGGGATGTTTTGGAATCTATGCTAAAGCGGAGTAAACTTTTATATTTTTCATGATTGTGAGCTCTGTCACATTCTGACGATTGGACAGTGTGAACAATAGTGTCATAACCTTGTCTGCTGTGTCTGTTTTTACTCCAGTGTTAAAGGTATTGAAAAGAAAATTGCTTGTGGTGTGGGTGCTGTTGGTTTGCTGTGGGATGTTGGGCAGTGTGTGTGTGTTTGAGTGTGTGTGCGTGTGTGTGCTGATGTTTGGTATTTGCACGCATTGCTCCATGGTGTTGATTTACATTTACATAAATCAGTGTATTTTTGTCGTTAGCTGGACGTGCTCCAGTTAAACACACGCACACAGGCAGAGGGGGTGAGAGGGGAAGGGGGAGTGATTTTATTGAGCAGTTATGAGCTCGTTGGTGTATTTTGGTGCTGATGTAATGCTGGCTAACACCTCTTTTCTCTGCTTTGTGTTGTGCAGGGCCGGCTGAACGGGTTTGCATTTGTGTGCTTTGTGTCGCATTTCTGTAAAGAAACTACACTGAACGTTTCCATCAACAAATCCCTCTTCTGCTTCTTGATTGGACACAGGCACTACTAGCAATTTCACATTTTTATGCTGATCTCAATTCATTAATTAAAACACTGAATCACAAGTTGCTGTCCACACATTAACACTGTAAACGATTTAATGCACATATATGACAAGTTTCTTAAAGGAACAGTTCAGTGAAAATGATTGATCACTGAGCCCAGAAAAGATTTTTTTTAATCAATCTTTCCCCTCAATTTGGAATTTGGCTGCTGATGGCAACCACATTAGACCACAGACCCCTTCTTTTTCAGATGTGATGCTTGGACGAGACATGATGAGACATGAAGATGCTAGGCTAACATTGGTTACAAACACTAGACTTAGACTGTCACCAATCTCATGTCTGTACACACACTTCTCAGTCCATCTCTCAACACATGCAGATCTTCTGTTGTCGCAAACTCATGATGCACGTGGATTGTTTTCCTCTAATTCAGTGTGCTGACCTCAGCTTTGCTCCACTGCCTCCTATTGTCGTATTCCCTTCATTCAGTGTTGGTGCACACCCCTAAGGGTCATTCAGCACTTTTTTACCCTCTCAACCTTTCAGCCTCAGCTACTCTGTACTGTCCCCTGCAATTTAGCTCCCCCTTCTTCATGATCTTGGATTCTGTGGTTATTTAGCTTCAGAAGACATTCAAATATATGATCGTCCTTCTCAGATCTGCTCTGAGCTCATTGTACCTTCCTATGCTGCTGTCTACTGACTGTCAAACATACCCTTTTTTATGGCACCGAGAAGCTACAAGCTGTAGTCAATCACAACCTCTAGCAGGAAGGTCAGAGGCCTTGTATGTATATTTTTAACCCTGTGTGTTAAAGGATGACCCTGTGTCGATTTCACATCCCCTGACAAAAAATGTGTTGTTTATCTTGTATGCTGAACTGAAGCAAATCTCAATTTTGCCTTGACAATGCACATTGCATGTAAACCTTAGATGAGAACTGTGTACATATTAGTGGTGCAATAGGTTGAAGTTGATGCATGATCCATAAGCATGGTCCCACCCCTATGATTCAGCACACATTTGAACTGCAGATAAGTTAGGTTTAACCATAATATCGTGGAATAGTTTTGCTGCTGCATCACGGAAGGGTCCTTCTCCGTTACGAGTGCTACACCTGACCTTGTGCCTGGCAACAGAATCTGTGTTGGATTTCACTGCACATTCTTAAATTAAATGTCATCGGTCTGGCAGTTAATTTCCATTTCTGACTCAAAGCCAAGCCTGCTGTAAAAAGTAAAAATTAATGAGCTGTGTGGCGAAGCAGAATAAAGATGTTGAATACCACTAACTAGACACACATTAAGAACACATCAATCAGCCCATCAATATGTGAGGATCAGAACACAGAATTATCACTACTAACAGCACACAAATTGTCTGTCTTTATATGGGAATGGTAGCATATCAAGCATTGCCACACATGAAAGTGGCAACACTCTGGTGTGTCAGTGTCCCAATGTCCCTTTGCTGATCTAAAAAATATGACTCCAAACTGTGATGCAATCTCACCCATTAGTTCATTCCTTTACACTCCTAAAATGCACTACATGTCCAGATGTTTGTGGACACGCTCATAATGAATGCATTTAGCTTAATTAAGTTGTACCCATTGCTGACACAGATGTGAAAATACACACACAGCTCCCTGTAGAGAGGTACTGGCAATAGAAACGCAATCTCTGGAGCAAATGAACAGGAACCTACTGGCACCATGTCTAATGCCAGTCATGGGCTAGAGGGGCATAATCCCCCCAGCACTAAGCAGTGGATCTGTGTTCTCTGGAGTGATGGTGCTTCATCCCTTACTTATTGGATGAGTTGAAGTGTTAGGAATACCCTGGCATGGTGATCATCAGGCATCCTGAACTCACTAATCCTCTTGTCTCTGAATTCAATCAAATCCTCACAGCAATGCTCCAAAATCTCACGGAAAGCCTAGAGACAGTTACTTCAACAAATGTAAAATAAACTCTATTAAATACTCTATGAAAGAGCATTTGTCCATATACCTCTGTCCATATAGCGTATGCATGTATTTTGTTGTTCAGGATTTCTGCGTCTTCCTCTTTACTTCCAAAATATTCAGTGGCTTGTTTCGAAACAGTCCACATACAGTATGATATGGATATGAATATGGTATGAATAGTCTGTGAAAAGTCCTGCTTCAATATTCAGTGTTCATGCACCTCGCACACTCTGTACACTCTATCTACACTCTGTTGTTTAAAGTCCTGCTGCTTCCCAGCATTTCATTCCCTGCAGCAAACACAAACAGGAAGTAGTGCTGAAGCACAGCTGCACACATCGGCACAGCTGGATCTACACAGATTCCTGTTGACTGTTTTTCCAGACGAAGCCTGGAACCAAAGTTAAAGGACTAATCAGTGATCCTTAAAGCAGGTTTGCACTACAGAACTTTCAGGGTTGTCAGATCGCTGTACTCTTCACACTATACAACATATCTTGTATTTGGATACTGATTACAATACAATGTCACGAGTCGGTCTGCTCTCCAGAATCATGTTGTGAATAAACTGATGTGATGCCATTTTCTTCCAGAATGGATGTTTGTGTGAAATAGCTTCTTAACATTTAGAACCCTAGGCGAGTTTTGTGGCATGCTTTTTGTAGTTTGATGCACTTTTTTTTAAAACCAGAAAATGAGAAAAGTATTTATAGGAGACTGTCACACATGCCATGTATTGTCTGGACTTTAGATATTTGTATGAACTTGACCATATTTTGACAAAAATACACTTGTTTCAAAATTTGTTTTCATGCTGAAAATGATCATTTTTAGTATTTATTATACTATTATACTATTATAGTATAATAAATACTATATACTATACTATTATATGCAATTATTAGTAATGATTGATTTCAGCTAGTCTTAGTCCAGAATGGGTCTTGCAATGTGGTATATGTGTATCGTGTTTGTAGGTTACACTGATCTGGAGTTATGAAGCCTAAAACACAGCATGTAACTGCCCACAAAGTGCAGATTTTGGGTTTTAAGAGTTATTGAGTATGGAAATTGGGGTTTGTTAGGCATCAGTGAATTATATCTTTCAACAGTTCATATATTGCACCCAAACCAGCAGAATGCGAATATATATTTGCTTCCAGTCTGAGGCTTTTGTCGGCAATCTCCAAAAACAGTCAGGGCAAAAAATTGTGTGGTGTGAAGGTGACAGTACAGTGCATGCAGAAAGTATTTTTGCACTTCACTTTTTGTACATTTTATGTTGCAGCCTTATTTCAAAATGGATTCAATTCATTTTTCCCTCAAACTGAGAAAGGTATGATGCTACCAGTTCTACACACATGGTTTTGGGAAGTTTCTCCCATTCTTCTTTGCAGAACCTCTGAAGCTCCAGCTGTTGAATGGGGAGTTTCGGTGCTCATCCATTTTTAGATATCCCCAGAGATGTTCAATCGGGTTCAAGTCTGAGTGCTGGCTGGGCTACTCAAGAACATGCACAGTGTTGTCCCAAAGCTACTCTTTTGTTATCTGTGTGCTTAGGGTCATTAGCTGTTGGAAGACAAACCTTCATCCCAGTCTGAGATCCAGTGCACTCTGGTGCAGGTTATAATCAAGATCTCTCTGTACATGGCTGCAGTCATCTTTCCCTTGACCCTAACTAGTCTCCCAGTTTCTACTGCAGAAAAGGATCCCCACAGCATGATGCTGCCACTACCATGCTTCACTATAGGAATAGTATTGGCTAGATGAGCAGTGTTTGGTTTCCTCCAGACATGATGCTTGACGGGCAGTCCAAAAAGTTCAATCTTTTTGTTTCTTGTTGTCTGTAAGTCCTTTTGGTGCCTTTTTGGCAAACTCTAGACAGGCTTTCATATGCCCTTTACTGAAGAGTGGCTTCTGTTTGGCCACTCTACCATACAGGCCTGATTGGTGGAGTGTTGCAGAAATGGTTGTCCTTCTGGGAGTTTCTCCTCTCTCCACAGAGCAACATTGGAGCTCCATTAGAGTGACCATTGGGTTCTTGGTCACCTCCCTGAGTAAGCCCCTCCTACCACGATCACAGTTTGGCTGGGCAGCCAGCTCTGTGAAGTGGTCCTAGAGGTTCCAAACGTCTTCAATTTACAGATGATGGAGGCCAATGTACTCATTGTGATCTTCAATGCAGCAGACACTTTTCTGTACCCTTCCCCAGATCTGTGTATCAATACAATCCTGTCTCGGAGGTCTGCAGACAATTTCTTAGGCTTTGTGGCTTGGTTTGAGCTCCAACATGCACTGTCTATTATGGGACTTTACATAAGCAGGTTTGCTTTTCCAAATCATGTCCAATCAACTGAATTTACCACAGGTGTACTCCGATCAAGCTGTAGAAATATCTGAATGATGATCAGTGGAAACAAGATGCAGCTGAGCTCAATTTCGAGTGTTATGGCTGTGAATACTTATGTACATGTTGCTTTTTTGTGTTTTTATTTTTAATACATTTGCTAAACTTTTAGTCAAACTTTTCTCACTTTGTCATTGTGGGGTTTTGTATGTAGAATTGTGACAGAAAAAATGAATCCATTCAGAAATAAGGGGTGTAACATAAAATGTTCAAAAAGTGAAGCGCTGTGAATACTTTCTGGCTGCATAGGTAGTGGGGAGAGTCCTAACAGGGTTGAGTTCTTGGAACCCAAAAAGAAAAAAAAGAAATAGGTGAAAAGAGACTGGAAAATTAATTTAGATGTGCAGTGCTACAACTGTAGAGTATAGGCCTTTGAATGTTGAGTTTCAAAGAAGGTAGGATGGTATGTTCAGTGTAAAATGAGCCCTGTGAACTCTAGCTGAAATCAGAACAAATAACAAATGTGATTTTACACCTTGTTCCTCTTAATGGGCTGTAATGTGGCTGTAGAATTAGATGTTCAGATTTGAGTGCAGCAAGCGTCTCTCTGGCCCACTGGCTGTTTTCTTAGTGTGGTTTGGTGACCATTATGCTGTAGTTTGTACAGATACTGGTTTTTTATCACTGTGTTGGATCATTAATGCCTTTTCGTGAAGGTTTCCCCTCCTGCCTCTAAACATTCATGTTTAATGACATTTTAAAGAACTGTACACACAGCTACATTTCAGATACCATGTGGGGAAATTGATTTGTCAAGTAAAGCTGTCTGCCTATCCACTATTATGTAGTCTAGCTGGTTTGTCTCACATGTCTGTGTTTTTGTCTGTCGGTTTGCTAGAACTCCTCTACCTGTCTGCTTCTCTGGGTATAATCAGTTGTTCCTCTCTGTCTCCAGCAGCCCAGAAGGGAATTCTTCACCTCTCCCCAGATGTGTACCAGGAGATGGAGGCCAGCCGGAATAAAGTCAGCTCTGGAGCAACCGTCAGCTTCTTGGGCCCTAAAGACCTGAGCCAGGGCACTGCAGGATCATTCTACAGTCCCTCTGGAAGCAGCACAGCCTCAATGGCCCGGGAGCTGCTGAGTGGGACCCCCGTGGCTGAAGGGCTGAAGGGTAAACCCCCTGTGCTGACCTGCAGCTCCGTCCAGCCTTCACAACAGCTTGAGTACCTTGCCCACATCCAGGGCTTTCAGGTATGCCACCAATAAAGGCATTTCTGTATGGAATAGATGTCCTGGCAGGCCAGAGCACTCTATTGTTATTGTAAAATTGTGATAAGGAAACTAAGATTAAACTGTTTTAAGAATGAAAGTAAGTGTTTGCTAATGCAGTTCATAGCATCATTGTAATTGAGTTAAAGCTTAAAACTTAAAAACTGGAAGTGCTTTGAATAACTTTATATTATTGACGTAATGAGAAGTATTACATATATTTGGTGGTTTTACTTGCCAATATAGCATTTTTCTCTATATTCAGTGATTCTGCGAAAAATGTTCTCTCATTTTAACATTTCCTGCAGTTCTGCCCCAAACAAAGGCTGGTACTCATGAATGCTGATGTTAAACTAAGGCCGGTATGCATGGGTTGCAGGGTGAATTCCTCTGTGAATTTCTGGTTTTTGCACTGCGCTGCTCATATAATTAGTCCTGTCATTTTCAAGTCAGATGTTGTCTCACTTTTGTTTCTGGCTGATGCTTCTTACCATCTTCTCACATCATTCAATAAACCCTGAGTAAATACAGGCTTAACCTAATTTACAGATTCTTGCAACAAAGGAACATTAAAATTGCCTAAATAAATCCAGGCAGTCAAACTGAGTTAGAACAAAGAATATATTAAGTAAAATAAGAAAAAAACAACATGTAAAGGTCTGGAGAATTTAGTCTTTTTAGTATAAAGCCTGTGCAAATCCACATGAAACACCTCCCCAATCACCAAATGCTAGCATTGTTATCCCAGAAACACCTGTGGAGGACTGAAATCATCAGCATCTACAGAAACACACATTAAAATCACTTCCTTCACGTTGATGGACTTTGAAGTTTTAAACAGTTCAAATTAAGAAAGTTGAAAACACTAGCCAAGCTTTTCTCTTTCTGTTTCCTCTATGGTTGACCCTTAGCCCTGTAATGTATGAAAACACAGCGAGGCTTGTTCATTTAACTCCAGGTGTTTTTCATGATGGACAGTAAAAACATTTTATCTTATCCTGCCAAAGTCTGCTCTGAAAAGGCTTTGTGTTTTGGCTCGGCACTTTCCTGTGGCCTACAACTCAATGTAGAGCAGAGAAGCTGTCGAACATAAACACCAGCGGAGGCCAGCAGGTTCCAGTTAAAGGGGCAGCTGAGGAGGATGAGCCGCGCCTGCCTGCGGGTCAGAGTTTAAACCATGCGGGATCAACGCAGGCTGGGATATCTCCACCATCTCTTTCTCGGAGGCTCCTACCAGCAGGGATTAGACTGTGAGCTGTAAAATAGCAGGAACTTTTTGGAAAACGTTTTGTTTAGGAACGGATGTCAACTTGAACACTCAAAGAGCTGTTCTGCTTCACTCTGCTTTTAGTGGAGAAGTATTGAAATTCCATTCAGAAAGTCCATTTATGCTGCAGTTAGCCTGCAGTCAGTTTCAAATGTTTACAGAAAAACTTAACGTCTATTAAACTCAATTATTCACCAGATTATTAATAATAATAATAACAACAACAAAAACAGTAATAATAGATTTGAATTCAAAGTGAGTGTTGACCAATACCAATCTGGCCTCTGTTTTTCTCAAAATACAGCTTCATAAATGAGATATTCTGTTAATTACATTGTTCAGGCTGTCACTAAGAGATAATTGTGCACAAACTGGTATTTTTATCCCCAGGGCTCCCCCTACATTTGGGAATTGTTTTTCACTGTAATTCACACTAAAGCAGCAAGTTGCATTTTGAGCATCCTCTGAAGGACAAACTTTAGACATGCATCTGTTGACAAGTTGAAATATGCAGATGCAGCATCTGAAGTGAAAGAAGCATGTAGGCTGAGGTGGTAGAGTAATTTTACAGTTTTACTGAATTTTTACAGTAAAATAGGTTACACAGTGTTGCACAGTTCAGGAGTTTCATGCATAATGCCGTAGCAACAGTCCAACAATTTTGAAAATGACAGATATGTTATTCTCACTAGTGTATCAACCTGATAATTTTAATGTTTAAACAATAGTTTATGAACAAGAGAATTTTGAATGTGCTCCTCTCAGCTATTTTGGGGCAATCCGATCCTTGTAGCACATGCAGGATGGATGACATTACATGTTAAGTGGCTGAATCAACAACTAACAGAAACATTCACTTGCACACACCACAATCTATGTTTTTGGAATGTGGGAGGAAACCGGTGTCCCCAGAGGAAACCCACACAGACACGGGCAGAACATGGAATCTCCACCCAGATAGGGCCTCAAACCCAAGACCCCAGTGCTGGGAGGCCAACTTACTAACCCGGTCCTAGAAAATGATATCTAGAAAAGAGTGGAAACCATGGGTTCAGTTTTAGGACTGAGAATGCCCATCACTGCTCTGTGTGGGGAATAATGTCCATTAATGGCAAATAGAGGATGACAAAGGATCCTTGAATGTTACGAACATGACCAGCAAACCTACATGAACTAATACAAGTTGCAGGTGTCATCCTGTTTTGGCAGTGCTTTAGGGATGTGCTGAATGTTGTATAGATTTGTTGAGTAAATGGAATTTGAAATAATTGTTGGGCCAATACTGAACTACCTTTACTGAACATTCCAATGCCACTGCTGGGACCAAATGCACGAAACAAGGTTAAAGATATAAAATGTGCATTTCATTAAATTCAACATGCATGTTATACAACTTCAGTGAGGAAATACTCATATACTAATTTCACTACTGGAATACTGTCACGGTGGTGCAGTGGATAGTGCTGTGATTGCATGTTCTCCCTGTGTTCGCGTGGGTTTCCTCTGGGTACTCCAATTTCCCCCACAGTCCAAAGATGATGGAGTAGCACGCACCTGAGTAGTAGGTTTGTTTCCCGCCCTTGCGCTCAGAGTTGCCGGCTGGGCACCGGCTCCCCCGTGACCTTGTTCAGGAATAAGTGGTATACAAAATGGATGGATGGATGGAATACTGTCACCTTAAGTGGTTAACTGTGCACATACCTGGTTTAATCTTGAGCTGCCATAGTAGTTTAGAAACCAAAGTGGGGAATTGAATACACCACTTTAGCATTGTAAACTCGTCATGAAAACTACTTCTAAAGTGAAGACGTCTGCATTAAACAGCAGTGTTAAAGAATAAATGTGTCTTGTTTAGATTGCAACATTTTGTTCAAGACAAGGCTTCCATTTCAAAACACACTGACCATTACAATTAGCAGACTGGAGTGAGAAAGGCAGTCATTTTGAATTGGACTATATTATTTGAGGTACAAAACATTTAAGTAGAGTGAAGGCAGATCTGATCCTGTTTACTATACAGAGATTAATATTGTCCAGACTGGTCAGCAGTTCTCACTGGGCAGGCTTTGATACAGGATGTTGGACAGTTTGCTCTTAGTTTTGGCTGCTTGGTTTGGGCTGTATTTGGTGGAAGTAGGGCAGAAATAATGGTGTGAGTGTAATTCCCAATACATGCTCACTCCCCACAGCAAAACATGATCTGTAAGGAAGTGAAACAATCTCGAAACTGGGAAATGTGGGTAAAGTTTCTCATTTTAACACAGCTGTAAGAAAATCAGAAGACTATTAGAAGTGTTAAGATTAGGTTTGGGGTTGGATTTTGGTTTTGGGTTGATATTAAGGTTAGGATTAGGTTTACATTTTTAGATTGTAGCCAAGGTTAGGATTAGGTTTTGAAATCAAAGTTAGGTTTAATTTTTGGGATGACATTAACATTATGATTATCTTTAGGTTTTGGGTTGAAGTTAAGATTAGGATTATGATTTGACCTCAAATTAAATTCAGGATTGGGTTTATGTTTTGGTTAGAGGTTAATGTTAGGATTAGGTTTTGAGTTTAAATTAAGGTTAGGAATAGGTTTAAATGTTTTTGCTGCTATAGTGGTATGTGGTATGAGGAAAAAATTATCCGATTTTACATCATTTATGCTTCATTACCTCACTCACTAGGGCAGCATCCCTATAAAATGCAGTGTAAGAGGCCCGGAGCTAGCTGGACAGTGGTGTGGTAGTGGGAGCCGTGGGGGGAGTTTTGTGAGGTGGTTTGGTGGGGGTTTGAATAGTGAAGTCAATCTCTGTGGGAACCGTCTTGGTGCAGAACGTCAGGTGCACATCATAAAGGGTCCTTTGTAGTAGAGAGAGAGAGAGAGAGAGCGAGAGCGAGAGCGGGCCCAGGTAGAGCTGATATGAGGGACACCCCTGCTCTCTGTCCCACCACTATTTATCCCAACACAGTGGAAGCGCAGATGCATCATTTACAGTGATCGTACAATAAATATGAAATCCATTCACTTTCCCCAGATATAGACAATCAGTGAATGCTTGTTTTGCTAATAAAGGCTAATACAGCTAACAGCTAATACAAGCTAATTAGTATGGTGCTAACAGCATACATGCTTACATACTTAATCAAGTCTATTAGACATTACCTTCATCATTTTCTGTGTAGCTTTACTTATCAGTGAAATAAAGAGGGAGTTGCACAAGGTTTAATTGTCATTTCAACCACATACACAAGTACACAGTGACTAGGCATAATATTGTTCCAGGACAATAGTGCAAATGCCTGTAAACAAATCTGCACACAGGAAGTAAAGGATCAACAGAGTTGTATTATAAAGGATTGTAAAGAACTGTAAAGGACAGTAAGAAATAAACAAGCAAGTGAAGTGCCAACACTGCTTTCAGTGTTAAATGTGCATGGTGAGAACAAAGGTACTATATACTAGGGCATATTTATCATTGAATTGATGTGGGAAACACGTCAAAAACGTTTGCCACTTGTTTGGAGCATGTGCTGAGTGGCTTTCCATGAGCTCTCTCTATATAGAGTCTTTTCACTTCAGCAATGGTCAGACTGAGTCCCTGGGTGTTTGGAGGAGGCGTGGTCCACTTCACAATCATGCTCTTCTGTGCTTCTAACATTAATCAGTCTTTCACTGATTTTCCCAATTTTCATAATGTACTACATCCACTACTGGGGTGTTTTCACTCCCCATAGTAAATTAAACACTGTTAAACTAGCCCTGCAGAAGCGTTTCACTTTGTCAGCTATGATCTAGAAAGTCTTCTAAAGTATTGAGCTTTCCGCTGATCTTATAGGAGTTGTACTGGTCCTCCTGCAGTGAAACTGGACCTGTGTTTTCACTGTGGCTCATGTTTGCGCTAAACCATTTCCTCTTTAATTGCCACTGAACTCCTGGGTAAAAGTGCATTTGTGGAAGGGGCTAGTGTCTTTTTGCTGGCCATCGGTGCATTGATATTTGCAGGAAATGAATGAGAAGCAGTTCAATTTGTCATGCTGACAGGTCTCTCTGATCCAGCCGCTCACATTCAGCTCCTACCTGCCGCGCTGCCATTCATCACTGCGCTTCACAGTCAGGTGACTGAGGCCAGCTTTTCAGCAGGTTTATTCATACATGAAGCTCTGCTCCAATAACTTAACGTAGCTGAATCAGAATATCAGAATCTCTTTATTTTGCCAAGTACGTACACATACAATATTTTTTTTTTGCAAGCACGCAGACTATAAACGAGTATTACACTATTCTCTTTGCACATTCTGATTCTCTCCAATTGCATTAAATTTTTACTTAATAAGAAAAATACTGCCTGCAAAGTGACATGCCAGCGGTGAATCCACAGGAGTGCAGTGGGTCAGGACTCCTTGGCGTGTCCATCCCTTTGGTTCAAAGTGGATTCATTCAACATTTAGGCTTTCTTATAGTATAGTTGTGATTATGTAAATGTTTCTGACCAAAGTTGTTAGTTGATGTTTACAACAATATACATGTTTAATTAGACAATAAAAATGTTCATAGTGGTGTCACGTAGGAAAAATAGACTTTACTGAAGCTACTTGAGTTGAATTTTGTCATTATATTAGTTAGGCATGGGCTTATATAAAAACATATAGAAAATCAGCAAATTTCACATTCCAGTCACCCCCCACCTTCTTATTATCTTTTTTACCCACCTGCATCCTGTGTAACTATCCCACACTACCTTAATGGCCAAGCACTGATTGATGATCGCCTGACTGATGTAATGAGGGAAAGTCTGGGTTTCTGAGTTTTTATTGTAGGTTTCCTTTCTTAATTTCAATAACAGTGGTGGAGTGATGGAGCCGTTTAAAGTGCTGAGGGAAATGACTCATGATGTTACGATGAAAGAGTTTGTGTATTAAGTAAATCTGTATGAGTCATTCACTGCAGTCACTTGAATCTGCTAATGGATTGGCTTATTAATAACTGTTAGGCTTCACTTGTTGAAGCGTAAATAAAGCCGTTTTATCACTAAATTCTGGCGGTCGTCATATCTGTTTAGCTATTCTCATGGACATTCATCAGACTTTGCTATTTAGTTACAGAAACAAAGCACTGACCTGAAAACTGGAGACATTATGTGCTGTGTTTAAAATTGTCATTACTGTCGTTTGAGTCCCAGATATTTCTGTGGGGCAGTTAAAGTGAAAGTATGCATTAAACCAAGAATTTGGAGTTTTGGGTGACTTTCAGTTGATTTGTCAAACTATTATTTTGTCAGTATACAACAACTCCTTCTGGAAGACCTCTGAAAACATCCTGATATATTCTAACTGAACAGTGATGTATGATGTACAATATGATATATGATGTGAAAAATACAATGTAAAAGAATTAGTACACCTCAAAAATGCATTATTACTATATTGCATTATTACTATATTTAAAAAAAAATACATTGAAATGTTATCTCCATTTCTTCTTTATACACCTTCATCTTGTGTACATGAGAATGTGAATGGGGCAGAGGGGAGCAGAGTAGAGGAGGAGCTAAGAGCAGGGGGCAGAGTAGAGCAAGGGAGCAGAAAATGCTTTCGACAACATTGAAACAGAACATTATTAAGTTTTTAAAAACTTTAAAACTTGATGTAAACAATATTGCTTCAGCCCATATACTGATATGTTTAAATCCCAATATTAATAATATATTTCGATATATCACCCAGTCCTACCTCTGAATATAGTATTTGTGATATCTGATGCCAAGATTATGCAGCAGATCCTTTGAACCCTGTAAATTGTGAGCCTGTGCAGATCAAACCTATTGTTACAATGCCTCCTGCAGTTAGACAGAGCTTGAGTACCTGGCCATATGCGTGAAGGAAAAGGAAACAGGCCAGACCAGGCAACCTTTTTCATTGGTCAGAGGTTGAGTTCCATCATTTGTGGTCAGTGCATTTGACTGTGGACAGGGGTCAGCGTCAACACCATATGCAGCAGGAGGGGCTGCGTTGTGTGTGGTGACACATTCTTCTCATAACTCTCATTAAACATTTCTGTGACTTATAGCCCTTCTTTTGGTTGAGCCCTAACCACTGCTGACTGGGATCCTCCCGGGAGTCTTGCTGTTGGGGAGAAACTGACCCAGTCATCTGGTCGTAACAGTCTGGCTTTCGTCAAAAGGGTTCAGCTTTATGCTGCTTATTTCTCCCACATCCAACATGTAGACCAACTGAGAACCAACTGTTCAGTTGCTTTTTAACAGATATCCAGCCATTATGACCATTAGGCTCAACATTACTCACCTTATCTTTGAGCACCTGTAATGCTTAGGGTGTGTAGGGGTGCAACAACCAGTGGACTATAATTGATAAATTAGTTGGCAACTAACTTTAACAATTAGGTGTGAAGTTATGACATGTGATTCTCACACTAACAGTTCAGGATACATGTGAACCACAGATAAATTACCAAAATGTAACCATGTGAAATACAGTTTATCTGCTGCTGTTATTGTTTACAGTAATAATTCCCTTAATCTGGAAGCAGATCATTTACATTTACAGCATTTAGCAAGCGCTCATTTCCAAAGTCCTTTGCCATTCTCTCTGAAAATGTCCTTAGCTGAGTTTGTAGAGGCAGGAGTCGAGAGATACCTCAAGCTCAGATGCTGCCAAATACAAATGTCAGAATGGATAAATCAATACCCAATGTTCAACATATTACACTTTGTCACATATGACATAGTATAACTATACGCCTTAACTGAGTTAAATGCTCTTGAAGAGACCGGTCTTCAGTTGCCGTATGAAGACTGTAAGTGACTCAGCTGTTTGGACTCCTAGGCAAAGTTTGTTCCACCACTTTGGTGCCAGGACAGAAAAGAGTCTGGATGTCTTCCATGTATCTTGCGGGATGGGGGGGTCAAGCTGAGCTGTACTTGATGGTTGAAAGGCTTATGGTACAAATCGTGTTTTGACCATTTCCATCAAGTACGGAGGGGATGGTCCCTTTTTTGTTTTTTGGCCAACATCAAGGTTTTGAATCTGATGTTCAGCTACTGGAAGACAGTGACAAGCTTAGGAACATTGAAGACGAGCTGTGCTGCCACATTCTGAATCAGTTGCAAGGACATGATGGTACACATTGGAAAGCCAGACATCAGGGAGTTACAGTAGTCAAGTCTTGAAATGAGAAGAGACTGAGTGCCTCTCTATAGGGAACAGGCGTGAAGGTTGTCATTAAAGGATGTCATGAAGAATGGTGGCCTTCCTATGCGGACCATCAGACCATGCAACTTATGCAGAATGCAGCAGAGTGGGTCGTCTTCAATGTTCCTAAATTCAGTCACGTAACTCCTCTGCTGCGTTCCCTTCAGTGGCTCCCTGTAGCTGCCCGTATCAGATTCAAAATCTTGATGCTGACCTACAAAGCCAAAAATGGACCTCAAAACAACATATTCCACACTCTATACATAGCAATGGTCAAAACTCAAGCTGTACCAAGAGCCCTTCGAGCTTCAAGTACAGCTCGGCTTGACCCACCAAGGAAAACATGCACCATCCTTTTCTGTTCTGGCACCAAAATGGTGGAACAAACTTCCCCTGGGAGTCCAAACAGCTGAGTCCCTCACTGTCTTCAAATTCAGACTGAAGACTTATCTATGTATTTAACTCCTGAAACAGATGACATTTGTGTTCAGCAGGATCTAAGCGTGAGGAATCTCTAGTTTCTAGCCTCGTCTACTAGCTAAGGATATTCTGTGTGAACAGCAAAGCATTTTTGTCGCTCTGGATAAGGGCATCTGCTAAATGCCATAAATATAAATGTAAATGGTGTAAAGGAGAAATCGCCATGACTGTGTCAAGTTTGCAGTATGAGTTGAGAACAATAACTGGTCAGATAATCAGAATAATCGATTATTTGCTTTAGTAACTGATACGATTGTTCGTCTGTCAAAATAGTCATTTTTTGCAGTCCTGTTTGTGTGTTACAAAAGCAGCAAATATAGCAAATCAACAGTTATAACTCAACTTCTAAGGGAAAAAAGAAAGGTATTCAATGTTCTATTGGATATGTTCATAACAGCTGGACTGTGGCGTGTTCATATAAGCGTCAGTTTGCTCTCTCGTGCGCTCCCCTTCCTCCTCCTGCCTGTGTGAAAACCACTTCAAACAGTTCTGGCAGCGTCTTCTCCTTGGCTCTGCACACCCTCTGTTCTCATGCACTTTTTCAGCATCAAACGCATCTCCTGTCCAGCCTTCAAAGAGCCAGAGGGTTTGTTTCCATCGCTCTCCTCCATCCCTCGTCTATCTCTACAGCTAGTGTTTACGCTGGGATTTACATTAGCAAACACACGCTGGATCTGATTTTGAGTTTTGCTCTCCTCACTCTGATGGAATCCAGCTGTGTGTGAGTTTGTCAGGGAAGTGAATGTTGTGGAGGACAAGCTGGCACTGTGGCAGGTTTCCGGGCTCTGTGGTGGCTCTGAGCCGTGAGCTGGATTGATGATACTACAACAATAGCTAGTTCCAGCAGGAAACCTCAAACAGCATCATAAACACATACAGAGGGGAAAGGAATTTTGGCACGACTGCTTGTCGAGTTTTTTATTCTATATATACATCAATCAAGTATCCCAGTTATTCAACACACTTCTGTAATTCTCATTGACCATTTCATCAGAACCATCACCTACAGAATGCACCTACATGGTAGGTGTCATGTTTCATGTTATTACTGTAGCTGACCAAAATCAGTATGTATGCAAGTATTTGTTTATGTTGGCCTTTTGTTAATCTGTTTATTATTTGGAGGCTTCTTTTTTTTATGTCACAGTAACTGTAGATGTCTCTAAGATGTCCGACCTTAGCATAAGCCTTTAGATGATAAAATAATAAATTAGTGACGCACGCATCACAAATTGGTGCCCAGCATCCAAGTCTTTCATGCTTTTTTCTTATATTTGATGTTTTAAATTTGATTGTAACTCATTTTTTGCCTTTTGATTTTCCAAATTTATCCCTTTGAATTAAACAGGATCTAATTGTTACTGTTGCTGTTCAGATACTGTGCCTTTACAACAGATGTTGTGATTTGCAGTCCTGTATTCTCTGTCATTCAAAAAGCACACAAAGATGAAGAATTACAATTATGAATGGGCAGGGCTCTAGTACAAGAGATATGAGGCAGAGATATGTAAATGGGTTTATATACACATTTCTTTTTAGTTTTCAAGTTAGTTTTCAAAATATTAAAAAGTGGAGTACTTTAATGGCACATTTTCTTAAAATTGTATAGTTTGTTTAATATCTTATGATCCAGTGTGACTGACTCCATGACCAATCAGCTCCCAATGCCTGCAGTCGAATATGTTGTGCGTAATATGCTATTACTGGGCTTTCTATAGCATGTGTTATCATGAGCAAAAACTTCCTCTCAGTTTTGAACATGCTGTTCAGGACTGGTTTAAAAATCATTTGTAATAATATTATGTTATCTTATAAGATAACATAACATGTTGTTTACACTTGTTCAGCTGCAAAACTGCTCCACACTCTTATTTACCTTCTCCTCACATCTGCTATGGCACAGAACATATCCATTACTGGTGTTTTGAGGCCACCAGATGGCGCTTTCAATGCTGCAATTAAAATCTAAGCTTCAGAATTGGAGTGAGATGAAAAGAGCCGATACCCAATCCATTAAAATGAGCCTGGATTGACCCACTAGACATCATTAGAATTAAGTTTTTCCATGAAACTTTAAAACAGTCCACTTAATCCATGTAATGCTCCACTCTTCTCAAAAGTCAGAACACTGCCGTACTAGATCGGCTCACATGTTTGGTACCAACATTTCTTGATTTAGAGCTGAAAGCTATATACAACGTCGTATACAGCTGTGCTAAAAATGATACATCAATAAGCACTTCTAATAGCATATGAATAGTGACTGTGACACTATTCATTGTGGTATTTTGTTGATTTGAGTGTAGCTTGTGTGGTGGAGGCTCAGTTAAAATGGGCCTAGGGCCACTGACGGCACTTAGACAGGAGCGCTTGTTGTTCTTATTGGACCACGATAACTGTAAGACATGTGACAAGGCTGACTACCATGGAGGCTTTGACAAAAGTTCGTTTAGTCATCTCAGATCTGTAAGCACAGTGATCCTTATCGGAGACCTGTAGATATTGCTTCCGATTTTAATTCTTTGCACTCACAGCCATACGCTATCAACATATCACTGCCTCTTACTAGATATATTCACAACTGGAGTTGAGAACATAACCAAAATTAAGATTAATTATGAAACATTTTTTTTGGTGTTCTGAAAATGTGTATTCAGATACTCATTTGTAAATACCAACAGGAGTTGGAAGTCTCCAAATGAATGATTAAAACAAATCCTTGAGTAACTTGATTACAAATAATTGTGAAACTTAATCAATGTAACTATATTCAACCCACTGACATTCACTTGGAGGACACTTACAGCTGCACAGTGTGCTTATAGTGTTGCCAGATGATAAGAAGGAGATTGTATTTGGTAGCGTAAAACACACAGTGGAGAGAGTCATCAAAAATTGCCAATGGCCAACAGAAGAGATTGGCCAGAAGATATTTTTTTCAGAGTCAGGCTGAAAAAAGAACTACACAGTGAGGCTCTTGTAAATCTGACTTAGCCCATCACATTGGTGCTACGTTAGTTGCTCAGTGTTTCGGCTAGTATCCAGTCCGCAGAGCAGACCCCGCGCAGAGTAATGTTTTAGCATTTATTGTAAATCTGAGTGATTCCTAGTTAACATGGGTCTCTCTCACTCTCTCTCTCTCTCTCTCTCACACACACACACACACACACACACACACACACACACACGAGACATAGTGGTCTCATTTTATCTTACATGTATGTATGTACACACACTTGCTCTTCAATTAATCAAAAATATTTATCAAGTTACTCAATTAAACAGTGAAAAAATTGGTGATACTCCATTACTACAATAATCAATGGCTACAGCCCTAATCAGGCCTATTGCAAATTGGCACAAAATGTCAATTTTATTTGAAGCATTTACCTAATATCTGCACTTTATGGAACTTTTTATTTTCTAACTGCCATATGGTGTTGCAATTGATCACTTTTTAATGTAAATTATGCCTCAGCAAGAAGGCTTTGTTTCCTGTAATATTTACACATCATTACAGTCTTTTTTTTATTGATACCCTGTCTAATCACAGTGTGACCACTTTTAATGATGATTTTTAAAAACCCAGTGAAACTGTTTTGTTCACAAAAATGATTTTTATGGTTACTGTGTGTGCCCAGTCTCAGTGGGATACTTAAGATGAAATATATATTGAGTCCAGGATTACACATGCACACACTATATTAACAGATTGCAGAATGGAAACAGTCCTCTGTTGTAATTCATTTTAGATGCTAATGCAATTATGTAATTTGCACTGACCACTGGAGCGGTCCCTAATGGCCCACCATGTCAAAATGTGTCACAACAAATGATGCACTATTCTCAACATGTGTACCAGATTGGTAACATTGAGTTGCATTGAGTGCATTTTCCTATGTGTAGGTCAGAGAAGACTTCACCCCATAATACAAACTGAACCAATTCACGCAACAGTAATGAAACAATACTGACGTTGCTTTTTCTGCTCATCAATGAAGCCATCCATTCCTCAGTCAACCTCCCTCTCTCAAAAAAACGTAAGAAATCAAATCATAAACAAATTGCAATACAGTTCCAAGTACTGTGACTATGATCATCATGGATTATTATTCTACCTAGAATTATTTATCGTGGCTACACTGTATTACTGATAATACTGTATCATGGGTTAAGTGTTGTACTAATGCTTCAAGTATGGTGATAAAATAACAATGAATGTAGCTTGAATTAAGTTCAATTATATTTTAATAATAAAATTATAATAATGATATTTTTGAGGTATTGTATAATGGATTAAGTATTGGTATATCTTATTGTTCCTCAATTATTGCCATAGTGATAATATTGCCTCATGTTTTATGATAATATTGTTGCCTAAGTATTGTGAGATCATATTGTGCCTGAAGCACAGTAATGCCATATTGTGCTCCAGGTGCTGACATATTGTGCCTTAAGCATTGTGATGTCATTGTGGTTCAAATATTGACATCCTGTTGTACTTTAAGCATTGTTATGTTATATACTTTTAAATATCGTGGTATCATTTTGAAGCTTAACCCTTTAAAGTCAAGTGTATCATATTTGATAAATATTTTGTTTAAACCTCTGCAACAGGTGTTAATAATCTAAAACAATAATTAAATTATTGCCATAATTACATTCAACACATTAAATGAATAATATATTACAGATATAAAAAACTAAAATCACATTCACGCTTTCCCTGATGGATTATCTGTGCAATGCATGTACTAGAAAAGATACATACAGATGTCTAAGGCTTAAATGCTCAATAAACAAATTGGCAATTTTCTGATGTTTCAAGCTTTGAAGGGTTAAGAACTGTGATGTAATGTGGTTCAAGTATTGTGACATCATATTGTGCTTTATGAATTGTGACATCGTCTTGTACCCTAAGTATTGTAATCATATAGCATGGATCAAGTATTGTGAAATCATTTTGTGTCCATGTTATTGATGTGATGATGTGCATCGTGTTGTGATGACATTGTTCTTTAAGTATTGACAGTGTTGTTCTGTAGTGCAAGTACTGTGATTTCATATTGTGCCCCCAGTATTGTATTATGGTTAAATGCTGTGATATTTTATTGTGGTTCAGGTATTGTGATATTGTATCATTTCTGAAGTATTGTCTTATCCTGTTGTGGCCCAAGTACTTTGATATTTTAGCATGGTGTTTTTAGACAATCTATGTGTAATGGCTGAACTGCTTATATTAAATTTAAAATAATAATCATTTTTAAACATAGAATAATATTGTTTATGATAACATTGTATTGCTGGGCCTCTAGTGATTCCCACCCTTTCTTTTCAGCCCATCATCTGTTGTCTGACTGTCAGTGCACAGAATGCCTTAACAAATCTGGCCCAGGTCATTAACAAACAAACGCTACAGTGATCAGTAAAGAGATATATCAGATGAGCTTAATTTCTTGTTCACTCAGGCCGATCTTTCAGCCATCTTCTTTGTGTGGCCCATTCCTCCTCCAGTGCATCTGATGTATGGAGTGTCAGTGGGCCTCCATTTCCCATGATTCAGTGAGCTGGCTGGAGGGATGCCACATGTTGGGCAGTAGTTTAGGTAAAAGCTCACACACAGCCAGAGAACTAATGAAGCTCAGTGCTAATCAAGCATGTGTTTCTCTGACACGGTGATTGTGCAATAATTCACACTATTGTGCAAAGCCTTTTATGCTTCCTTAATGATGTAGCACACAGCCCAGGCCCAAAGGGATGACCCCCCCACCCCCCTGTGGCCTGCCTAGTGGGAGTGACCCATTAGAGCCGGAACAAACGGCCAGCTGCTAAAATACAGCACCTCCCCGCCAAGAAGCAGCCTTTACAATATATGGGTGCCAAGTGAGAAAGCCTGAGATAGGCTAAAGAAAGTGAATAAAGCACATGATAAATAAGTGAACCTAAGAATGTATGGTATCCTGGGTTAAATGATTGGGATATCATACCATAGTATTGTTGAAATTGTAGTAAAATAAATATACACTCATCATTTTTCATATCAGTATAATATTGATATATTATATTGATAATATAGTTGTTTAATTATTTTTATAATTTGGTATCATGAGGTGTCATCTCATATAGTGGCTCATAATATCAGATCAGCGCTCATGTATCTAGTAATGTTGTGTTGTGGGTCAAGAAGGATGTTCAAAATATTGTGATGTGAAAGTATTGTTATAAGTGATGTATTGGCTCAAAATCAGGAATTACAATGTATACTGTATTACATCGTATTATGTTAATTGTATTCAGCTGCACCAAGATGGTCTGGTGTCGTGGTGTAGGGTGTAATTTTGTATGATGCCAGATCACCTTTATAACAGGCAGCCCAGTGTTATGTTAATGAGGTCCTGCAACCAGTGGCCTGATCTTTTTTGAACACGCACCTCGGTGCACTAATCCAACAGGACAGCACTCGTCTGCATACTGCTTCCGTGTCAAGAGCTTGCATCCAAGACACAGAACTGCCATAGCCAGTCACTTTGTCAGATCGATCCCCAATTGAATGTGTGTGGAATTCTAATGGACACACTATAAACACTCCACCACTACTGCAAAATCTGCAGGAACTGAGTGAGAATATTCCAGATGTACGGGATGGATCAACACAGGATACTATTATGAACCTCTACAACACCATGACGAGAGCATGTTGCGTTATATCCAATGCCATGCTGAGAGACATTGCTTCTGTATGTGTAGCTCAATAAATGTTGCCCATATCAGTCTATTTCTTTAATCGTTTATTGTTCCTGGTAATCTTTACGTTCCCCCCTAATAGCATTGCATTCCCACACTTCCTTCTGGGTGCAACTATTGTAAAGCTAAAACATATCATGGCTCGGATTTCATGATTTAGTATTATGGCTGAAATAAGATATTAATGTATTGTGGCTGAAGTAAATCGATTGTAGGAACTGTGTCTCTAACACAGATAATATTGTAATTCTGGGATTTTGAGATAATACTGCACTCAAGTATCATGAATAATCTGTTAAATATTGTGATTATGGTATAAATGTTGTGAATTTGCTCCAGGTTTTGTTTATCATTGACATGTTTTTCCAAATTTTCATATAAATGACTAGTTTTGTCTGAGTGCAGCTAAACCAACGTGAATACAGTAAACAAATAAATAATCAAATAATGATCAGCGGTTCGCAATCTTTTCTGCCTCCCGACCCACTTGTTTATGACTAGAAAGCGTAACGACCACAAAACTCAACTTGGTTTTTGGGTCATCAAATCTGATGTGCTCTGGGTTGACCTTGCAGATGATTTTTTGCCTTTTCTGAGAGACATCTGGTTCGCTCATTGTTCAGCATTATGCGCCTGTGATTGTGTTGTCTCCAGCTGATATTGTTTAGTTTGCCATGTATTATTTCTGCATTGTTATTATTTGAGCATCTCATTTGTGTCATTTTTTCCCCTCAATTTTGGAAGTGCCAGTTCCCCAAGCCCACTTGCACTCTCCCCTATCACATGGAATGCTGCTGACATTAGGAGAGTGAGGACGAGCATATGCCTCCTCCAGTGTGAAGTCAGCCACTGCCTCTTTTCAAAGTGCAGTTGTCATTGCTGGTCAGCCAACATGCAGAACATGAGGAAAGCACCAGGTCCCCAGCTATGATGCAATGGCTGACGCCTGTGCCAGCCAGCATTACACTGAGTGTGATGTGGGGAGAGAGCGCCATCTACCCTCCCAGAGAGAGCAGGGTCAATTTTGCTCTCTCTGAGACTCTGGCTGTTGATGGCAAGCAGAATGATCTGGGATTTGAAGCAGCAATCCTCAGATCATAGTTTGTTTGTTTTATGTTTATAGTTTGAACAGGATTGATTTTTCCATTTTGACTTTTAGCAACTCATTTTCATGTAGACTTGATTTGAAGTCTCACCAGCCCAATCTGGACTACTCTTATTCTTATTCTTTTTTTATTTCTCTGCTTTTTCATTTTTCCTCCTTTGTCTCTTCTTATCTTCTTTGTCTTTTTCTTTTCTCAAGCGTCTTTCTAATTTTTTTATTATTCTGCAGTTGTTTCCTCATATTGCTTTTTCTGTCTCTCTGCTTCTCTTTCTCTCTCTCTCTCTCTCTCTCTCTCTCTCTCACACACTCTTTTAGTCTTTCTTTTTGAGGTGTATTTAGGTCAGGCATGAAATGATCAGAAAGTGCCCACTGTGGAAACCCTGAACACACTCACTCTCTCTCTCACACACGCACACACACACACACACACACACACGCACACACACACACTCTCTCTCTCTCTCTCTCTCTCTCTCTCTCTCTCTCTCTCTCTCTCTCTCCTTGTGGTGTTACTGAGTACTTTGACGTGTTGCCATGTCCTCAAAAGACCCAGAGAATGAAAACTGGGCCAAAAACCCCCGAAAAAGCAGCATGTGGTAAGAGTGAGATCAGTGAAGGATATTTGCTCTGTGACTGTTTGTATTCTGAGGTGATTTACAGTGAAACTAAAACTGGACATGAGAACACGTGCCTCCTCTCAAGAGCTACTTTCACTATTAAACACATTGTTTATTCCAGTCCAGGCCAGTGTACTGTTTGTCTGATATCTGTCTAATCTCACTGTTTTAATCTCCTCTGCAGGTGCAGTATACAGATGGACAGAGTGACAAAGAATTTATGACCTATCTGACCCTTTCACCTGTCCAAATGACTTTCCATGGCATTGGGAGTTCCGTTCAAGCAAGCCATGACCAGGTATGCACCACACAATGCTCTTATATTGTGTAATATACTGAATATAACAGGGCTGCACCGTATACACACAGACCACTATATATAATAGATTGTGGTTGGTTGGAGGAAAAAACAACATAAAGATATATACTGGTACTGTTTTTGCTGAAGGGCAGCTTTTATAAGGCTGTGTAAGGCCTACTGACATAAACCTAAGGAAACCTAAGTTATTCCAACAAGTTCCTGTTGTCTTAACACCTCCTGGGACGTGAAATGACATCAAAATTGGTAGTTGTTTAGAATAAGCCTTTGTGGAGTTTGCTGGAGCATGAACAGTTTCTGTCAATGGTGTAAGTGACACTGTTGATATAAAGACCCATGAACTAGTTTATAATATTAACATTGCAAAACATTGCTGCCAGTTATTGGAACTTATAACGTCTGTGTCCTATGCAGGGATTGAGCCTAGTCTTGGAATAAAGGGCATTCTAATTCTAGGACTTATCCCTTTGTAGGAAAACAGCCCACAAGCCATAAGGCTAATCAAGCATTATAATTAATTCAAATAAGTATAAGTAATTCAAATTTGAAATGTTTTCTTAATATGGACTATGAGCTAATTTAATTGTAGTTATTTTTTTATTTTAATATCATATTAACTGTTAACTTATGTTTTGTGATGTTGGTGAACTACCTGCCTTAGACTTTTGCTGAAAACACTGGGATTTTGTATTTCTGTAGCAGGTCCTATGTCTCAATTTTTAATTGTTCTGTTCTCCTACTTGTTGTTCTTCATCATGGATTTTTAATTATCGTTGGTATTATTTGTAAAGCACTTATAATTTTGGTTACCAAATAGCAAAATTGCAGATTAGAAATATCTAATAACACAATTACAGGTGACTCAGTAGTCATATGCTGTCCAAAATTTATAATCTGAGGATTAGACGTGATCGTTCTCAAGCTAGTTTTGATATTGACTTTAGTTTCATTTCTTCCGATTGATTTTTTTTTTTTTAATTATAGTAAAATTATAAAGTGATTAGTCACATAATATATTGAAATCAACTGGAATGAAATGCAAGCATACAGAAGCATCCCATAGACTGATTTCTGCAAGTTTCATTTCAGTGTTTGTTTGCGAGGTTGCCATGGCTACTTGCAAATTGTACATAGTACATTTTTACCCTTGTTTGTTGCCAAGTTTAAGCCTCTGCAATAAATTGTGTTGAACTGTGCAGGATTGCTATAAATTACCTTCAAATTTGCTGTTAGGCAATCAGAACATGCATAGCCATTATCCTCATTGTTAATGATAAGCATCATTTAGTTACAGTTTCGACAGGCCAGACTGCGTTTGATTAGTTTTTTTTCCCCCTCTCTCCTTTCTTCAAGTAATTACCAGAGAAATGCCCCTCTGATCCGAGTGTGTTTTTTCTGGGCTGACTGGTATTCAGGAGGTGGCTTATTGTGTGCCGCCGTCCATGCAGAAAACTCGTTGCTTACATTACCTAATCTAAACATAGGACGCTCTTTTGTTCTGCCCTTCAAAGCTCCCACTCCAATAAAGCCTGCTCTATAACTGGTAATGGGCTTTCTGTTGAGTGGACACGGCCGCTAAAGCAAAATTAAGGCAATATAGGCCACAGCCTTGTTGTTGCCAAGAGCACTGGTGCATGACCAACTGTTAGGCAGCTTTTCTTCTCCAGATTCCTTAGTACAGTGGCACTCGGCCACAAAAGGAGGTCGGACAATGAGCGCCGAGTGTTTTTGGACTCGCACAAGTAACTAGGCTGCTTAGCACAGTGCACCAAGTCGTTCTCATAATGACCATTGCTGTTGTAACACTGTTGGATTGGTCATGTTGTGGGCTGAATGTCTAGCTTTTGGACACACATCCAGCCTTTATGCTTTAGGCTTAAGACCAGATAATCCAGCTTTAGGCCCAATGTCCAACTTTGGGCTTTAGGCCACACATCCAATATTAGGCTTTAGACCAGATGGGTTTGCTTTAGGCCAGCTTTAGGTCCACTTTGGGCTTTAGGCCACACATTGATCTTTAAGTAACGTCTGGGCATTAGGCTATTGACTTTAGACCAGGTAGTCCAAATTTAGGTCATACCTGGTTCTTAAACTTGCCACAGGTGTGTCTGTAGGCTATTGGCTTTAGGCCAGGCTTGACGTTGAAGTGACATTCTGGGCCAGGTCTATCTGCATTTACTTTGAGGGTCCAGCTTTAGGCTTCATGTTCAATGTTAGGCTTTAGGTTAAAGTTTCAATTTTACGTTGGATGGCTGTCTTATAATTCCAACACTGGCAGGGAATATTGCTAAAGAAAAACAGTTGTTCATGTTACAGATTTGTAGATTAAGCTTTGAATATGTTACAGTCGAGCTTGTATAGAATTTGCTTTTCATTCTGTTACTGAGTGTAAGGAAGCCAGTGCTGATGGGAGGCTCATTAGGAGTGATTTAATTTTCTACCCCATCATGTTGTTGCACCTAATAGCAGTAATGCAGCACTCTGTCTCTCTGCTATGATTAACAACACACAGGCGGATCATAATGTCGATGAATGGAGCTCACGTGTCCTGCAAAATCGATTGGTTGTAACATGTGGGCAGATCCACGTGTGCGGGAGGCTGAGATAGATGGGCTTATCTGTTTAATTAGACATTGATAATGTAGCTGTTGGGGATGTGATGGACTCTATGATAAATGTTTCCTGGAGCTTAGCAACATGCAGAAACAAGGGCTGTTGGCCTAAGAGAACTTCAGCCTTTAAATAAAATTAACGAGCTGGAACTGCCAAAAACCTCACCATTTAGTAAATGATAGTTGAGACTGTGTGAGTAAACAGAAAGGCCAGCAACATGTTGAGGTTGTTTGTCGTGTTGTTGTAAACAGCACTGGTTTGGATTAGGGCTTTATGATGTGATGCTGTGGTAACACTTCCTTTGAGTTGTGTATTCATAATGCGGTTTAAAAATATATCATATACATAACATTTTGTCATGCCTCTATATTAACTCAAAAGCTGAATCTTTAATGGCAGTCATCACATTAAACACACCATGTCTTCCATTTAAGCATTAAAGTGTTTAGGGAAATGAGCCTGGGTCAGTGATTGATGTGGTTTCTTCATGGTACACTCATTATTACACTCATTCATGAAAATCTAACAGGTCTAACACAGCTGCATTAGCTTTACAAAGGTGTGTGCAACATATAATGTGTTATAAATGCATTTTTATATGTGCTTCATTTATTGTAACGTAAAGAACCAAGAACATTCCTGTGATGAAGACTTGATAATGATATTGGTCTGATCATATTTGATAATGGTTAAATAAAAGAAAAGAAAAGCTTTATATATCACCAAAATAATTCTACTGTTGCTACAAGTCCAAGAAAATGTTTGGTACTATAGAACAGGAGTTCTCAGCCTTTTCCAACTCATAGCCCACCAATTTATAACTAGGAAGCACAACAGTCCACAAAAAAACCCAAAAAACTCAACTTTCAGTGTAAAATTCTCAGTCTTTTATTTCTTTTATTGGTGACTGAAAAATAAGAAATAAAATGGGCAGCAAAGATGGGTTATTAACATCAGTAGACAAAATTGTGATGTCTTAAATTCTGTCTAAATGTTGTGTGTCAGTCCTCATGTTGACTTTTAGTCTATGCACATCATTTCTGATGTAGTCTGGGTTGTACTATGATTGTTTTTTTTTGTTTTTGCTGTTTTTGAGGAACACCATCTCTCCTTTCTTTGTTGAAGAAACTGCTACAGCTCTGGTCTGCTAACTGTGTACATTAGGCTCTTAGACAATTGTCTCAAACTGATAATATTTAAATTGCCTTGTGTTATTCTGCAATATTTTATTCATGCTTAATGTCTATAGTTAGAGATTGATCTCTTAATTTTTACTTTTCATGTAGACTTTGATTTAAAAGCCTCACTCTGAAGATGGTTGAGAAACTGCTATTATAAATCGTTTATTTTATCTGGAGTTTCTCCAGAAAATCAAAAAAGAGCATATTTTTAGCCCACAATTGAGGAATGCTCCAGCTTAGGGCTTGACGACGTTACACTTGCATTTACATTTGCAGCATTTAGCAGACACCCTAATCCAGAGTCACTTACTTACAGTGCTTGCTGTTCACTCAGATATCCTTAGCTAGTAGAAGAGGCTGGAATCCAGAGAGTCCTCAAGCTTAAAATGCTGACAAATGTCAGATCAGGGACCGACAAGATTCAGTATAAATCTTTAAGGAGTTAAATACTCTTAAAACAGATGTGTCTTCAGTCTGAAGACAGACAGTGACTCAGCTGTTTGGACCCCCAGGGGAAGTTCATTCCACCATTTTAGTGCCAGGTTACATGACATGATGTACTGAGATCAATTTTGTTATATGTGATGTACTTTTATGAATATATAATATATATATATATTATATATGGGCAAATACTCGCCCATACTCAACACAGTAATTCTTCGTCAGAATTTATATATATATATATATATATAAATATATAAATTCTGACGAAGAATTACTGTGTTGAGTATGGGCGAGTATTTGAAAATGATGTCCATGTCACAATATCATGATAAATATCTTCAAAATATCTTCAAATGCCATATAACATCTTTACCATATCACCCACCTAGATATGCTATGCTTTATCTAGTTTTTCTGAAATGACTTCATCAGTTTAGACAGTTCACATGTACATTTTGAGTGTGTTTATATTTGTTCTTGGTCTGGATTATAGCAGAAATTATGCATTGACATTATAGTAGTGGTTGGTTTAGCATTCAGACTGACCTATTGAACTTCAATCAAAACACACTGAACAGTTTAGGGGGCTTTGAGTGGCTTAGAGGCCTAAAGCACTAGCACTATGATCCAAGAATTGCAGGGTGCCAGGTCATGCCACTTGCCATTGGTAGCTGGGGTGCAGTGTGTTGACTGCAGTGGTGGCAGTTTGAAAAGTGTTGGTGGCTGGTTTCACATGTATCAGAGGAGGCATGTGCTTGTCTTCACCTTCCTTCCTGTGTGATACTGGGAGAGTTGGGTAATTGGCACTTCCAAATTGGGGGGAAAATTGTAATAAAACCAGTTTAATGACTACTAATAGTTATATAAACTCTACATATGCATTTACTATGTATGGGCTGCCATTTGAAGTATTATGTATTAAGAATTTAATCTGGAATTTATCACAATGTTGTAATGTTTACGTTTTATTTTTAAATGATCTAATCCATGTTTATAGTCACAAGTCATAACCTGGTGTTGATCTTTCCTTTGTATTTTTCCTAGGCATTCCTAAGTATTCTGAATTGTATGCCACGTTAACACCCACACAAAGTTGTATAATCTATTAGCTGTGAGTTATGTATCAGTTGACATCATCTTTGAGTATGATGACAGAATTGATAACAGTAATGATATCATCACATCTCTCCAGCCTAGAAAGGGTTGAGCCCTGGCTTCCTCTCCATCTGCATTCCTGGAGGGTGTGTGTGTATGTGTGTGTATGTGTGTGTATGTGTGTGTATGTGTGTGTATGTGTGTGTATGTGTGTGTGTGTGTGTGTGTGTGTGTGTGTGTGTGTGTGTGTGTGTGTGTGTGTGTGTGATGCACAGCTGGATGCCACTGCTGCCCTCATGCCCACTCTCCTGTGCCATCTGCCAAGCATATGTCTCACAAAGTCGAGCTGAGAGACTAAGCAGACCCGCTGTAACTGGAAGTTTGCTCAGGTTGTTGACCTTTTTAGGTTTCTGTTTCTCCTGATTGAATACTCTTCTAAACTGCCTGTTTGTCCTGTTGGTTGTTGCATGGCTGTAGAGCGAATGGGGGTGTTTGTTAGGTTTGCTGAGTGACTTGTTTACTTTACTTTGTGTATACTCACCACCATGGTCACAGAGGCTTACTGGTGTGGGGTTTGATTCTTAGAAAGCTGTGTGGAGGTTCTGCCAGGTCCTGATCAGTGATTTGATATCCTTTTTCTTTGTTTGATGATGTCAGTAATGATGCTACAAGGTTTTGTACTTCCTTATTCTGATAATAATGTGAGATTAGTGAGTGTAAAACTATTACATTCTTAAATTAAAGGTGCCAAAACTGTGTTTTGCCAAGCATGACATGCCTCTGGGAAACCCCTGCAGAAGCTTTTGTTATGTAGAGGTTCTTTTACGTTTTAAAAGGATTTTATTACACTCACACAACTCATTTGTTCATTGAAAAGTTTTTTTATGGACCTGGAAGTGGTTCTTTTACACCTATCTTTAGTAACAGCACATCTGATCTCCAGTGAAAGACTGATCACCCTTTACATTTTTTCTGAGAATGAAAACTGAGAATGGTTTCAGAATCTTATGGAAAAATTCAACCAAGCAGGTAGAGCATAAGATGTTGCTGTCCAGCGTGGTCTCTCTAAGATCAGAAATGTATGGCTGCTGCTGTGAGTTATTTGCACTCAGCTGGACTGTTTGTTCATCCCCCTGAGCTTCAACCCCTAAAGCCCCAGCTGAGGCCTGGGAATAGTCCCAAGAGAGAGCACGCAGGGCTTTCAGATGTTGGCAGTTTTTGAAGTTTCGGTTTGAGGACCAAGATCCTGCTATAAGGGCATCCAGACCGTTTCAGATCTTATAATCTTACGAGACGTGGGTGGGTTTGTTGTGTGGGCGTGATGCTTTGTATGGAACAGACAGATTGCTATCATTCAGCCCCACAGAGTAAATCTAATTGAACTTGGGAATTAAACTAATTTAACTCCATGTGAGTTGGTTGAATGCTGGTCATTTTTCAAACGGTATAAGAATGGGAAAAAAAAAATAAAGAACCATTGAGAGATATGACTGTTAATGTGGGTTAAAGTATGTTGTATCAGAGGTTTACAGGAATTTAAAAGTGGGTGGGATAACTGCATTAGAACAGTAGCTGGGGAAATCCCCAAAATGCTGAGTTTCTGTTGACCAGTGGAATTTGGTTTCACTCTTAGCCAGTTCTTTATTTGCTAGGATATAACGCTATTTGTAAGTGAGATCATGACATTCCTGCATTCTCAGAATCTGCTGCTAAGACTGCACTGAGTTTTCTTTCTGTACAAATAGTTGCATCCAGAAGGAAGTGTGGGAATGCAATGCTGTTGGGACGGAACAATCATTGATTATGACTTTAGACTGATATGAGCAATATTTATTGAGCTCCACATGTGGAAGTAGTGTTGGGTATAACAGCTATAATGCAACACGCCAGACATCTTGTCATGGAGTTGTCATCGTGATCTGTTTTTAACACAATATTTGCTAATATTTTTTGGATTGTGACACTCAGCAGACACTCATTCATGGTGTCTGAAAAAGACCATGTCATTGTAATGCTGTGGGTGAGTATCGGGATTGCAAAGGCCTGAGCACACACCTGTTGAAGGATGGTCAGTGACAGGCTGATTCATGGTGGGATGGTGGGGGTGGTGGGCCTCTACTGGACCTTCACACGGCCTCCTGCCGGGCGTTTGAAGCTGAACTTAGTGATGTTAGTGCAGCAGGCCGTCTCACTCACTGTCTGTGTGTGTGTGTGTGTGTGTGTGTGTGTGTGTGTGTGTGTGTGTGTGTGTGTGTGTGTGTGTGTGTGTGTGTGTGTGTGTGTGTGTGTGTTACTCAACAGCTGTTCACATCTCCTTTCTGTCACACACTAGAGTTACATAATGTCCCTGTCACCTCAGGCAGCACCTGGAGTGATTTTGTTTACATGTACACACCAAAAGGATCTCGCCTAATGTGCATTAGCATTCTTTTCATAGCAGGAGACATCTCGCAGAATCACAATGTAAATCTCACCATAAAATTTTATATAACGGTAGAATAAACCCAAATAAACATAATGTTTATTTATGTTTAGTCAGTGAGAGTGTTTACCTGTTAAACTCTATATAATATTAGTATGAATCCAAATAAACACAAAGTCAGTGAGAGTGTTTACTTGTAAAACTCTTTAAAACATTAGAATAAAACCAAATAAACAGTGGTCATAATGTGCTGTAGGTCAGAAAAGTTATATAATAACAATGCTGTTATGATTCTGATATCACTGTGTGAGTGTACACGGGCTCCCTAATATTTAATGTGTAGACATTCATGCATACAAACATAACTTTAGGATCTAAACATATGTAATACATGTACCCTTGAAGAAGAGTGTACAGAAAATAAGCTTAAAATGGCATATTTCTGCATATTGTAGACATATTTACTGAAAGTAAAATAATGGAAATATAAACAAAATGTGCCAGAATCATTGCAGCCTGCCTTTATTTTATGTTCTATTTTCCTAATATATTAAATTCAGTAGTAAGTTCAGAAGTGGGTCTCCGTACAAGGCTTGTTTACCCTTTCATGAACAGTATATATGTGTACCGTATGCTTTATGGGATTATGTATATTTTTGTAGTTTAACAGCTTAGTTAAGCTGCATGTGACTGATATACCCAACCCACCTGTGTATATCATCACATCTTGAATCCGAGCGCTGCTGGATTTGGAGCCTCAGTGGGAGGTAGGAGCTTTTCCCAGTTCATATTTGTCACCCACCACAGTCGGACCCCATTAGCCCATCTTTGAAGATCTCAAATTATCCCTCTGATAGCCCCTTCACCGCTGGCGGCCCAGAGTCCAAAGACCATCACTCACCCGCCTATCCATTAGCCGCTGTTCTTAGCTAACGATTTTCAAATCCGGCAGATGAGAATGTGCAGGAAAGGTTGAATGAAACTTCAGTGGATGTGTGGGACAAGAGAGCGAGCAAGAGAGAGGAGCTCCTCCATCAAAACCTCTCAGCAGGTCAGAGCCTCCCAATCTAAACATGAACTTCACTTTAAGGGGAAGCTGTTGATAGCTGAAGAGGTTCTCTAAACCCAGAGACCCTGATAACAACCAAAACATTAGAAACCTGACCACCTATTAAGGACTAAACTGGGCCTCTAGGCCTCTAGTTATCTGTTCATCTATCTTCAGGATTCATCAAGCTGCTGTCTGTCCCTGTAGCTAGCAAGCTTATGAAACCTTAGGAAGTTTCTTCCCTTCAGTTTTCCTCAGAGTTGCTATCTGTCTTTCCACATCCATCCATCCCACCATCATATTCTCTTCCACGTTTTATAATGAGACTTGACCGTGGGGTTCATGTAAATCACTGCTGTGATTCAGCACAAAAATAGGCTCCGACAGGCATGTTTGATGGTGTTACATTTTTAAGTGCTCATGATAAATGCGAGGCAGGTTTTACTTTTCACTTTGCTTCTTCATCCTTCTCCTTTGTATTTATTAGACCGCAACATGTGAGTGATAGAGGAGCTTCATTATGGTTTGGCAGATCTTGTTCTGATTCAATTTGAACGCAAGGTTTCGTTTATCATGTCAAGAAGAACAGAGAACCTTGAAGGCGTGCGAGAACAAATGTTTGCTTTGTCTGTTATTTAATGCGTAAGTGCTTGTTCGTGCTTAATTACTTCAGATTTTATCAGCCACACACACACACACACACACACACACACACACACTGTGAAGTGCTTGTTACACAGCTGCTGCTTCACACACTTCTTCCAGCACTGTTAAGTGTTGCACTCATTTGCAACAGAGTGCAAACAGAGCTCAGTGTTTTGCCGGCAGTTGATTAGTGATATTAGAGGAGGTGTGTGAGTTTACTGTTTGTTTGCACGGTGGAGTGTGAGCTGATTAATAACCTTAAACATTCACACTTTAAGAATACACTCAGCTGCCACTCAGGCCTGATTAAATAGACGCATTTACTAGAAATCTGAATATAAATCCATGATTAAGGCCATGACCTTTAGATGGACAGTTGTTACATAATAATACCTAAATTTAGAATTGTATTAATATTCAACCCTAATGAGATTGTAACTCACATCTCAGTTTATATCACAATACCTACATTTAGAGTGTTATAAGCTGAGATGTGAGTTACAGTCTCTCATTAGTGGTGAATATTAATATCACAATACCTACATTTTGTGTTATTAATATTCATCCTAATGAGAGACTGTAACTCACACCTCAGTTTATATCACAATACCTACATTTAGAGCATTATTAATAATAACCCTAATGAGAGACTGTAACTCAGTTTATATCACAATACCAAATACCAGTGAGCCATGATATAATGACCACTTCCTTTTTCCTCCTCTCACTGGAGGAACATACAGGAGAACTTTCTTTTCACCCTGTTGTTCAATGGTCAGGACCCCACAGGTCCACTACAGAGCAGGTATTATGTGACTCAGACACCATGTGGTTCACACACTGTCCACACCATTAGACACGTCTGCCTGGTTGGTCCGCCTTGTAGACGTGAAAGTCAGAGAAAGAATCTCCTCTGTTTCTGCCCACTTTGTGTTGGTCTTCATCTCGTACTTCATCGGTGACCACAGGACGCTTCCCACAGGACACTGTTGGCTGGATATGTCCGGTCGACGGACTGTTCTCAGTTCGGCAGTGACACTGTGTACTCCAGCAGTACTGCTGAGTCTGATCCACTCCAACCAGTGCAACACCACCACCACCACCATGTCAGGGTCACTGCAGTGCTGAGAATGACCAATCACCCACATAATACCTGCTCTATGGTGAACCTGTGGTGGTCCTGATAATTGAACATCAGGGTGGAAGGAGGCCAACAAAGAAACAGATGGACTACAGTCTGTAATCATAATCGTGTATGTTTAGTTTTGGGAAAATACATGTCCAAACATTGTCAAACATTTTTCCTGAAGTCAAGGATATTAATAGAGAGTTTGACCCTCTTTGTTTCAATAACAGCCTCTACTCTTACAGAAAAACTTTACACTATATTCTGGTTCATTGCTTTCAGTAGGATTTGATTGCATTCAACCCAGAGAGCAAGCATGCCAGTGAGCTCAGATACTGGTGATGAGTTTTCTGTTCTATTCCCAGAAGTATTGGATGGAGCTCCGTCACGCCAGACAATGCAGTTCCACTTTCTCACGGCCTAGTGCCTGTTTTATTGTTGCCATAGCACCTCTGTACAGCAGATTGATAAATAAAAATCATATATACTCCCACACTAGGTATAAACTATAGGCAGTTCGCTAATGGATTCCTTTTGGACACCTATTGCAACTCTGGTGGAAAACTAAAGATTGAGATGCAGAGATTTGCTCATTTATTTGATATGTGACGCACGTTTTGTGGTTAAGAGCTTTTGAGCATTAATCATCTCAGAGTGCCGAAAAACGTTCAGCCACAAATTGCAGGAACACGAGACAATGAAAGAGGTTGTTTTCCAGCAGTGATGAACCACAAGTTGTTGTTTTTTTATTCACATTTATGAAACATAATGCCTAAATGTGTTGATTTATTCATTTAGTGATTTTTATTTCCATCATGACTGACTTCATTGTACACACCAATACTGATATTGTATTACTTCACCACATATAAGACTGTGTGTGTGTGTGTGTGTGTGTGTGTGTGTTTAGGAGGAGGCTGTAAAGTGTGTGTATTAATTGTAAGCCCCTAAATCAGTGCCACTGCAGTAGAGCAAAGCTCAGTAACCTGAGAATGTTGTTGTATCTGTCTGAGCTCTCTCTCTCATCTCTCTCTAAAGCGTTCTCACACGTCAAGAGCCAGACGCCATAAAGCGGCCGGACACTCGAGGTTAACACTGATTACAGCCGAGGTGTCACACACTCCCACTGCTAAAACAAACACAAGCCCTCTCTCTGCATTGTGTGTTCGGCATTTCCCAAAACGAGCTCACTGAGATGCTGTCGCCTTTCACACACTGCACTCTCGAGACCAGGCCATAAAATTAGCTCCCTCCAGCACACACAAACACACACACATTCTGCTTTCACCTGGAGAACATAAAAACATTAATCTCACTTTTTGTTGTAAAATTAGCTTTTTGCTAAGTCATTTTTAGTATTTGAGTTAGATTAATGATATTTATACACATCTCAGCTGCAAATCAGAACATAATCTCCATTTTCTGTTGACCTCATAGTTAGGGTTAACTGTAACAATAACAGTATCTAATGACTCTGTCAATCCATACAGACACAGTTAATTCAGTACAGTTTGTGATGTTTGAAGCTCTCCAGCCTAAACAAATTGAAATAATCTAAATATGCATCTGATCAGTGAAAAGAAGCTGACGCTTTCTACACCATTTGATGACAAAGCAAATATCATCCCCATCAAACTCAACTGGAACTTTCTTCACATCTATGAACCTTTTCTAAACAGCATGTGTCTTGACCGTCAGCTGTTGTGGGCTCTCTCATTCTTTGCTTTGGGGGTTTATGTTTCAGTAAGAGTGTGGAAAACTAACCGCTCTATGTGGAAGCTGTGCTTTAGCCTGACTAGCTCTCAGTAAGAGTTGCTGGTCTGCTTCAAAATGCAACCAAAGAGAGAGATTCAAATAATGTAGACACACCAGCATTCACCTGCCGCATGTAAACACACCAGTGTTCACCAGCACTACTGATGACTCTTCCATGAAGGCCATATTTGTGCAGGTGTCGCGAAACAGTAGATCAAAGTACCACAACTCCGGTGTCTGCTAAATGTTGCTAAATATATTTTGCAATCAAGTGGGGGTTCTGATTTGCCTTTCTAGCATTCCTAGAAACCAGCTGTCTCTGAATATTTTCTTAGTCTTCCAGACCTTAATTTGACCTTTGTTCCTGTTAACTGTCAATTCACATTTCAAACTGAGTAAATGGAAACCTGAAAACACTTTGCTATCTGCTTTTAGCCTTCTCCGGCTTTATGGGCCTCTACCATTTTTCATTTTAGAGTGCTAGGCAGCTGCTTAAAAGAACCCATGGCTGCTGTTTGTGGGACAAGGTTAGAGGAGTCTGGATATTTATAAAGCTTTGTATTTGGCATCACCTGCTCTTTCCTAATGATGATTGTGAACAAGCCGTAACCCTAAAAAGGCTAATTAAGGTCTGAGATCTCTGTCAAAGTTATCTGGGTGCTAAGATCTCCTAGAGTTCCCAAACCTTTGCAAGGAACTAATTTTCATTCTAAAATTGTACAGAACCAAAATACACTGGTATTGCTTAAATGGGTTTCATCTTTACCTTTATGCATTTTGGAGATTTGCATTTGATCTTCAACTTACTTAACTGTTCACAGTAACAATCATTTTGACCAGGAGTGGCCAAACATTTGCATGCCACTGTATAATTTCAGTAATATCTCCTGTTGTGTTGCACTGCGTTATGTTGCACTTTCACTTTTGTACACTTAAGTTATCTCTATATTTCATTCTGATACCTGTTAATTTAATTATTTCTGCTTCACTTTTTTCACATTTTATGTTATAGCCTTATTCCAAAATGGATGAAATAAAATTTTCCTATCAAAATTCTACACACAGTACCCCATGATGACAAAGTGAGAAAAATTTGTTTGAAATCTTTGCAAATTTAAAAAAACAAAACAAAAAACAGAACATATAAAATGTACATAAGTAATCACAGCCTTTAATCAGTATTTTGTTGAAGCACCTTTGGTCTTTTTGAGTTTGATGCTACAAGCTTGGCACCTGTTTTTGGGAACTTTTTTCTCCCATTCTTCTTTGCAGAACCTCTCAATCTCCATCAGTTGGATGGGGAGCATCAGTGCACAGCCATTTTTAGATATCTCTCAGTGATGTTCATCCTGTTCAAGTCTGGTCTCTGGCTGGACCACTCACAGAGTTGTCCCGAAGCCACTCCTTTGTTATCTTGACTATGTAGGGTCGTTGTCCTGTTGGAAGATAAACCTTCTACCACGATCACTCAGTTTGGCCGGATGGCCAGCTCTATGAAGAGTCCTGGTGGTTCCACACTTCTTCCATTTACAGATGATGGAGGCCACTGTTCTCATTGGGACCTTCAGTGCAGCAGAAATCTTTCTGCATCCTTCTCCAGATCTGTGTCTCAATACAGTCCTCTCTCTGAGGTCTACAGACAATTCCTTAGACTTCATGGCTTGGTTTGTGCTCTGATGTGCACTGTCTATTATGGGACTTTATATACACAGGTGGGTGTCTTTCCTAATCATGTCCAATCAAACAAATTTACCACAGGTGTCCAATCAAGCTGTAGAAACATCTGAATGATGATCAGTGGAAACAAGATGCACCTGAGTTCAATTTTGAGTGTCATGTTGTGAATATTTATGTACATTTTATAGTTTTTGTATTATTTTTAATAAATTCCCAAAGATTTCAAGCTAAATATTCTCACTGTCATTTTGGGCTCTTGTGTGTAGAATATTAAAAAAATTGATTTAATCCATTTTGGAATAAGGTATAGCAAGCTATAACAAAACATGTGAAAATAGTGAAACACTGTGAATACTTTCTGGATGCACTGTACATTCTATTCTCATATCTCTGTATATATTTTTATCTTATGTTTATTCAACACATTTGCCTTTATATTTGATATATTCTCATTGTTTCATGTGAGCAGGCTGTTATCAAAGCATTTCACTGCAACTTGTACCGCATATGACAGCTTATGCGATGAATAAACTTTGATTGAATTTAATTTAGATTTTTCCATCACAAGTCCTTTAAAATGCTTGTTTATATCTGCAATTACTGTTGTTGATCCAGTTTCTTCATTTGATACACAACTCTCGCATGTTTGTGGAAAGTGTCATAACGCATTGCTCTGCAGGACGGCATGTGTAATAAGAGATCCTTAGGTCTTCCCAGAGCAGCCAGTGCTCTTGATTTATAAGAAGTCCGTGAGTGAGGGAATGTTCTGGTCGGCTCTGAAGGCCATGAGGTGTCCATTAGCTTGCTGACCTCTGATATGGGCAGCAGAAGAATAAAGGAATCTTCTTGAGAGGAGAGGGTGAAATCTGTTCTCTTCGTTTGTCGGCCCCAGCTGCAAAAGCTGGCCTCCAGGGCCGTCTCTGTAGCCCTTTACGACTCTCCTCTCGGCTTTACTGACCGCAGGCTAATTAGCTCCGTCCTAATCATGTGTTAAATTACAGCGCCTGGTGTTTACTGTCTGTTTGCCGTGCTGTAAAAAATGTGTGAGGGAGCCCATAAACACGAACCGCAAACCGTTGAGAATCCATTACCGTTTTGCCGCTTTAAAACACGCCACTGGAACAGGAGTGAAGAAACTGTGGTGCGAACTGGACGTACCTGTGGTTTGACCACTGACCTGCTGAGTTTTCTGGATATGGGTGGGTGCTGAATCATGGACAGCTGAAACCAGGGCCAGGTCCAAACCAGCAAATTACTACTATAGTGCACATACTGTAGTGATGGAAGTATTGATGGTAGAGTCCTGTTGTGACATACTGTTTATTGTTTTAATGTGCAGATTGGAATTCCACCCAGGTCAGCGCTTAGGGGACGGATTATATTATGGCATTTTTATGGGTATACCACACTCATTTACATATTTATGCGATACACCTGGTCATGGTGGTCATTACACGTTTCCATGGTTTCAGTGGCATTGCATTAGCAGCAGTCAAAAATACATGGTGGAGCTTCATACATGCTGAGGATGCATTTGCTTCATCCTAAAAGTGCCAGTAGCGTCCAGGCAGCTGACGTTAGTTAGCTATATAATGTTAGGTAGCATGGACGTTAGTGCTTGCTGTTGCCATAACCTACTTGACTGTGAACAAGGGGGCACATGGCTCCAACATCTTCCACTTCTTACTCATCTGAATTTTGAAACCAAGGCAACAAATTGGTTGTCTGTTAATAAAAATGCAAATCTGGCTCCTCCCTTTGTGCTGGTAACCCGTGGCCTGTGATTCGTGATTCTGAACTTCTAACTGATTTGCAAACTTTCTTCATCAGTGTCCATGTATTAGCATGCTACACCCTGCTGCATTCACAAGTGTGAATGCACTGTTTGCACTATAGCTTAATATGTCTGTTTACAGTATATCTGTAATCTGTTTTGAGCTTTCCATTGCAGGGAGACTGAACCTGCAGACATGTGATGATTTGTCATGGTTGGTTAGTGGACGCCTAGCTGAAGGAAGGTCATTTCTTCTGTTTCCTTTTTTCCACTGTCCCAGTCAAATGACTGAGATTTCTCTCTAATTTACTCAGTGTGCTCAGGCTTGTTATTGGATTCAGTATGAAATTTAATCAACCGCACGCCTCTTATAGGCCAGGGCCAGGCTCTGACGTAACAGAGAACAGCCTGAGGGGGATCGCATTACAAAACCAGCACTTTGTTCCCTCTGAGATTTTGTCGAGGGCCTCCAGCCTGGCAGTCTTAACATGCAGATTTTATTTTCATCACTAACGATTGAAGGCAGAATAGGTCTCAAGAAGGGTTGTTTTTAGTATGTCATATTGACGTAATGCACCGTGAATGTGGTACAAGTTGCTGTGACAACAAGATCAACAAAATTAGGATTGTTTAAAGGGGCCATAGACTAGGATTTTATTGTGTTTCATTGTTCCATAAGTTCCACATCTGTGTGGGTTTCAAAATCAAAAACAGTCATAATTCATTGTTGCACAACCATTTTTCAACATCTCCATCCCTCAGATTTGACCAGACGGTGTCTTTAAAATTGATCTGTAAATGAGTTGCCCAGTATTGTACCTTATTCACAAATAAACCATGTTGAAACACTCCTCATAACTTTACTGTGAAACAGCTGAATGGACAGTTCTAATCTGTTCGAGGCTGAACGGGCAGGACTAAACTGCTGTAGGCTGATGTGTGTTGGTTTTTTGTGATGTTACAAAGAATTGTAGATTTGACTGAGATTGTTCTTCCAGCTTATTGTCTGCATGGACTGAAAAGTACAGATATGTTTTGTAGCTTGAGTAATATTCCAATAGTATATAAAATATAAAAGACATTTTCCATTATGTGAGCAGATCAGTGTGGTTGTCTCTCTCCCTTGTTCTGAGCATCCTGAGCATTTTATTGGTGTTTTGCATTTAGCACTGCACTGGGACGGAACAGAGAAGTGTAAAATGCTGTCTGACTGCAGAACCTCTCCAGTTACAGGGTTTGGTTACCTGTGAGACATGTCTGTACACACACACACACACACACACACACACACTCACAGCTGTGTAAAATTACCTGCATCCTTTTTACTGTGTACTCAGTTGGTGATTAGAATGCAAACAAAAAAATGCATTTACTGCCTACTTCTTTTTACATGCACCAGCTACGGATGGTTTGGTGCTACTTTTAGTATTAAAAAATAGAAGCTAGGTTTGCTTATTAGCTTATTCATCACACACTACCCTCAGATCGTGTGAAGTTTTTACCTTCTTGCACCTTAAAATGGTTATTTATTGTCTGTGGTTATTCATTACATTTGCATGTTAAAGAATTATTGAAATACAAACATACTTCTTTGCCTTGATATACCAGACCAACGTTTAAAAGGGCTAAACAGAGTTTCGCATGGGACATAAAGGGTTCCACTATTGTTACTCAAATCACCTTTTTTTAGTATTACAGTACCCATATTGTTTGGGACATTTTTCGTGACACTTTTTTTTTTTTCTTCAAAGAAAAATACCTTAATTGTTGCAAATGATCATGCACAGTGTATTTTCATATATATTTGAAAGATTGCCTAGAACTGAAAATGGTAATTTGTTGAATTTGCAGCATTGTAAATTCCAAAGCTATTTCAGTAATATCTTAACAGGCAAGTTATATGTTAACATAGGACCCCTTCTTTGGAATCACCTTCACAATTTTTGCATCCATTGAACTTGGATGAGTTTTTGGAGTTTCCACATGAGTGTCATTGAAGGATGTCAGAATAGCTTCCGAGAGCTGCTGTTTTGATGTGAACTGCCTCCCACCCTCATAGAACTTTTGCTTGAGGATATTCCAAAAAGGGTTGAGGTCAGGGGAGGAGCAGCCAGTGACACTTATCATATATGAAGTTGATTTTGCTATGGAAGGGATGGTTCCTCTTTTTTTTACCATGGAAGAAAGTGGTCAGTCAGAAACTGAGGTCATTTTCACACTTTCAGGGACCCTAAAGGGGTCTACCGGCTCTCTACCCATGATTTTAACCCAAAACATATGTAGTTTTCCTTTAGTTGGGCTCACCTGGCAAACTAATTATCACAGGTGTCTGAGATTGATTTCGGTGATCCAGAGAGCCCTGCAACACAATACCATCCAGTTTAATTGAAAAAAAAAAAACAAAAAAAAAAAACTTTTATTGATTAGACACTTGAATCCAATCTGCATAATAATTTGGAATTTAAGGGTATTGCATAAATTTTGGTTTTGCCATGTTAAAAATTACAGGATTTTTTACATAGTCCCCATCATTTTCAGGGCACTTGAATATCTGGGACATTCTAATGATGGGTACATTATAGCAATCATGTTTAGGATTTTGTTGCATAAATCTTGAGAATCTGCTGTGATGATGCCAAGCCTGTAATGCAGCCATCAGCTCTTGCTCATTTCGGGGCCTCTCGTAGGTTTTCTCTTCACCATATGGTGAAATATGCTCAGTTTATTTTAATTTAGTTTGGCTTTTACTGGAACTTGAGCATGTAAGATAAGAAGGGCCTGTACACCTCATTGTGCTATGGCGTATAGTAGTTACATTATGAATGAAGTATGAATGTGCACTAGTATATGTCTAAACCATGTTTAGGCATGTCACAATAACTCTTTTTTGGGGACAATATATTTTCATAGAAATAATTGCAATAAATAATAATATTGTCCTTTCCAGACCATTTATATGATAAAAGTCCTGACAAGTAGTGGTACCTTGTCGAAAGTGTGTTACCATAGTGTGCAAGCTGCCTAAAGAAAACTGTAGACTATTTCAATAAGCACACAGCAACATATCAAAAAGCACACAGCAGAAGTATAAGGCAGATGTTTGGACCATAAATGAAGGTAATGCAAAAGAAGGTAATTGAGGTCAGAAGAAATCTTTTTTGTGTCTTCAAGCAACCAATATCAGTATCAGTATCACTCTGTTTAATGCACTTGAGGAAAACAGAATAATCAGGAATCAGCACAACTCAGACTCACATTAATGTGCTCTTCTCACTCATTCAGAAAATGTTCCTACACCATAGCTGGAATGTATGAACTTTCCCAAACATTCTGGATGGAATAGTCTTTAGGACATTTCCCATCAGAGCATGCAGCAAAATGCAGCCATGATTGGCTGTACAGACTAGATAACTGTAGTTTTGGGAGTTTATTTGTGATTCCCTTGTTTACCCAACAGGTGCAGGGGTAGTCTGCTCTGTGTGGGGTGGGAACCCACTGCACTCATTTCCTAGATGTCCCTGTCTGCTCATAGACTCCTGCTCACCTCTGACAGACAGCAAATGAGAGAACAGAACAGCTCAACTGTCTTACATACATGCAGTTAATCACAATGGGTAATATTGCAGTCAGAAAAATGATCAAGGTCACAATTTATTTTACGATATGTTGATAATCATCACAAAAGGCCCAGTCATTACATCTCACCACCATGTTTGACAGATGAGATATTATGCTTTGCTCTTGGCATCACTGCGATACAGGTTCATCTTCATCTCATCTGTTCACAAGACCTGCTTTCCAGGATTCTGCTGCCTGTAATCTGACTGTTCTGTTTAGTAGTGTGCATTCCATTGAAGCCTCTGTATTTATGTTTTGGAGGTCTTCTGGGCAACGAACCACATCTCCTGAAGGTTGTTTCTGGTCTGTTGGAGGAGTGAGTATTGTGGAAGTCTTCCTTGGCCTACCAGTCCATTTGTAATTGACTTACCTGTGCATTATTCCTTCTTAATGATAGCCCACACAGGTGATTTTGGTAATTTGACCCTCTGTCTTTATTACTTATAATCTTGTTTTGTCCTCATGTTGTACAATGGCAACTATAGACTTCAGATGTGTTAGAAGCTTAGAATCACACCTAAGTGTCTTATGCCTGCACAGCTGAAGCAATGGAACACACCCGACTAATCATAAATATCTGTGAACCCCAAGGTCCTGAACATTATTGTAAATGAAAGGATGAGGACTGTGTAAAAAAAGTGTTTCAGCCTGGTGAGACTAAAAAGTATGCAAATGTCATTTGTTGTAGACTTTAGATCATTTTTGATTGGTTTGAAATTTTAAACTGGGTAGCAAAGGGAGGGCACTGTGTTCCAAATTATTAGTCATAGCAATTGGATTTCAGTAAAATACACATTTCGTTTTTAGTTTAAATAAAAAGAGATCAAACTGTGAAAAGATTCATTTGTGATCCATAGCACAGATGAATTTGGTGAGATAAAGCCTTGTTATGGGAAATATCTGTCAGTCAGATTAATAGTGTTAGGAGGGTAGCTATGAAGAACACACTGTGGACCAACAAACACTTATTTGATACTGCTGGTGTCTCTGGTGCCTCTAGAAATCTCACAGCAGGATCCTGCAGAGGATAGCAGATCTGCTTACACGCTACACTGGCTGGTTCATTATGGATGCAGTTCTCCATGGGTGATAAATGACCTCTTGAGTGTCCCTGAAGATGTCAGTATGACTTCGGCAAGATCGGTGGAGTTCCTAAATGATCATCTGCAAAAAAACAAAAAATCCTTGGTCTGGGCACAAAAGGTAAAGAAATCATAGTGTGTATGGTTGCTACATCATTCAATGAAATCAGTCCTTATGAGAACCTATGAAGCGTCCTATAAAGGTCTAACCTCAAAGCAACAGCAGAGAAAGGCATTGCTGCCATCCTCAAATCAGCTACAGGCAGAAACTCTACCTCAGCCTATACACTGGAGTAGAAAGTTGTTTGTCATCTCAAATGAAAGTTCCTGTATTAATATGTAAATTTAATGATTCATGTTTATCTGTATTTTTTTATTTTTTTATTTTTTGTTAAAATTGATTTCTTTAGAATCAATCAATCTGTTTTCGAGTCCATTATGACATTGAATGTATTCCAACTGCTCTTGCATAATCATTTGAAACAGCTTGTGTTTTGTTCTTTTAAAATATTAATAATTGCATTGAACATTTGCAGGCATGCGGTTAGCAACGTCCTAATGTGACGGATTTAAGCTTCCGTTACTCGTTAGCTATGTTAGTGTTGTAAATCCCAGTTCAAATCAAAGCAAAGCAAAGCATACATAGCAAAACCTCAAGAGACCAAACATGTCTGGGACGATCAATTAGATGAAAATGTGCACATTACATTATTGGTCAAACTATCACTTTAAGGAGCTGAAGTAAACAATAAAGGGAACTGAGTGGGAGGGCTTTGGTTATGGCCATTGATTGATACAACCTCATCGTGTTTCCCTCCTCTCACATGCAAATGGCAGGAAGTGATTAGCTGTCCGCTCTAAACCGCAGTTTTACCGTCGTTAAGCCTCCAGTTTAAAGGTCTTTTCCAGCAGGTATGCAGCAGCATGACAGCCGAGTGCCGATAAGCCGCTCAGACTTTTGCATTCGTTCACCGCTTATCAGCATGGCTGGCACTTCCCTGCGCTCCATTAATCAGACTGCATCTCTCCAGCCGGATTAGCAAATGTGATGGGATCTGTTGGAGGAAACAGGGAGAGCCCCTGCATGCTGCAATCTGATTGGCTGGAGCTTCGTTTCCACCTACAGCTTTTCCACTTTGCCCAAGGTGATTTTTGAGGATGGGGTTGGTGAGTGAGATGGAAAAGAGAGATGCTTCAGGGCTGAATGGAAGGGAATCCTCATGTTGTGGTCTCTTACTTATGGACAGTAAAAAGTAATCAATGTCAGTGTGGAATAACCATCATGTGATCAACCGAGTCCAGACATCTTAATACATACAGTGGCATGCAAAAGTTTGGGCACCCCTGGCTGAAAACTCCTTTTATAGTACTTTAGTAAGTAGGAGATGGAGAGTAGGCATAAAGTTCAAAATTATTTTTTTATTAGCTTATTGTGGCTTTGAATTTTTCACAGTCATTGTTAGGACAGAACAGATGATGCAAATCTCAAAGATATAGATATATTGCAAATACTCTCAAACAGTCAGCAGCCACAGACTCCTGTAAGCAGAGACACAGAAGCACATGCCTAGATAAAGAGGCACAATGTGTGTGAAGTCTGTTTTTCAAAACATCTTTTTAATCCAATCATCAGTTGTTGTTTCTTTAATGTTAGAGAGTGTTGTGCTTCTTTATAAAACGTATTCACGTGTTGTATTTATAATTTTGTCACTCTCTGATATTATAATAATGAACAACTACCTGAAGTAGTTAACAGTTAACTGTCAGAACAACCAGCCCTTTTAAAGCTGATTAAGAATCTATAATAATACATATACCACCCGCTAACCTGATACAATGTTACAATAAGTGTTGAACTGTTTGCTATTTATGGTCTGTAGGCCTCAATAACTTGGGCTCATTCATTGTTTTGAGTAAAAAGAGTATAATTTTTTATCTATATTTTATTTTATATTTTATTCATCTCAACCTGGCCTACAACGTTCCTGTTAAATGAGATTCGCTAACCCTACAGTTTGTTAGTTTGTTTTTTTAATCTGATTATGTTAAGCTAATGTGAACAGTTAACTGAATTATAGAATGTTATAGAATGTTAAACTGGAATATGGTCAATTCTGACATCCAACTTCCAAGGAAAATGGAAATCAGCATAAACTGCAAAGTGTGCAAAGTTTAAAAACTGATGAAGTTAAAATAGACATTTTGCTTTTAGTGAGAAATAGGTTTGTTTGGAAATAAAAGGGATGCATGTCTTGAAATGAACACTTCTACAGCAACTCTATTGCTGTTCTGTTGAGATATTAAACAAAAACAGTGTAGACAGTCATTCTTCTTCAGGCCTGCTCTTGGATCAGTAACTGATGAGGTTCCAGCGCTGTTTGATGTGTGGACATATTTGATGACAAAATTATAAATGCAACATGTGAATGCATTTCATAAACAAAGAAGCACAGCACTCTCCAACATAAAAAACTAATGATTGGCTCAAAAGGATGTCTAGAGGATGTTTTGCAAAACAGAAACTTAGTACACATTGTGCCCCTTTATTTAGGCATGTGTGTCTCTGTTCTCTGAGTTTGTGGCTCTTTACGGGTGTTCTTCATGTCCGGTACATAACAGAAATTGAGTTTCTCTTCTCTGTTTGATTGTCTTCCACAGTTAAACACAGAAACTCACTGTGTTTACTCTTTCCCGTGAGCTGGACTGAACTTGGCTTTAGGGTCTTAGTGTGTAACTGTTTGTCCTCCAACAATTTTTAATATTATGTTGTAATGCTGGTTTTGATATCACATGAAAGGGGTCTATTAAGAGTAAGGACAGAGGACAGCTGTGGGTGGTGGATGAGTGTGAAGCACCAATTGATGTGGAGTGGTGGTCAGATTTGGGCAGTGAAGAAGGCTTGGGTCCCGTTAGCTGCCGTTTGAACAAAGCCGAGCATACAAATATCAATGTGAATACTAAGCAAAATACAACCAAAAATATAGCAGTGTATCATTTTAGTTTTTTGACGTCAAAGATCTTTTATGCACTCGCTGTGCATTTCATCTGAACTGCACTGCGTTTCCAAACTGCAGTTCTGCTGAACGTGTGTTAAACATCAGCCATTTTTTAGTTTTCATTTCAATATGACACTAATAATAATTTGTTTTCCCTCTTTATCTGTGAACAGTGTCAGACACCAATCTATCATAAACCACTTCTCAAGTAGGTTCCACCCCGAACAGAACCTATTCTGCGTGCGTGCGTGCGTGTGTTCATGTGTGTAATCTGACTGTGGATCTGAACATGTGCAGAATGTAATTTCACGATGCCGTAATGGAGCTGAATGAGTGCAGATGTTCTGCAGAGCACCATGTGTGTTCAGTTACGGAATAATTCATTTAATCATACTGTTTCCCAATCAGTTACCTAGACATTTATTCTGATAATTCTCAGTGATGCATCTTTTAGAGCTTTCCCTTAAACGTTTTGCATGTTTGGAGAGAAAATCACGAGGTTTGACCTTTAAAAGTGTGTCAAAAAAGACGTTTTCCTGAATGACATTACTTTAAAGGTCCTGCATATGATTCTGGAGAATGACTGTTAATGTTTAAACTCCCTCCCTAGAGTGCTCCTTCAAAAGCTTGTCCCAAATAATACCCACCAATAAGTCAAGGTTACCCACCTGTTGAGCTGGAATAGAGCAGCAGCCTTTCAATGTTCACCAACCAACTCTTTGCCTGATATAAGCTTCTTTTTTTTTTCAGCTCTTCTCCTTTTTGGCTGCTTCTCAACCATCTCTCCCTGACACTCTGTGTAGTTCAACACGTAGCTAGCTTGCCAGTGCCAGATACACAATATCCACTACCCCTATTTTTTACCCATTCTTTGCATGAGCACAAACTCCCTCTGTTGCTGATTGGCAGGAGTATTGTTGTGTTTCCTGGTCCGAGCCACTTTCTTTGTTTCCCATTTACAGAGCCAGGACTGAGAGACTTTTTTCCAGTGTGCAAACAAAACTGTGAGGAAACTTTCACTATATTTGTAAGTGTGTTTAATTGAAATTGTTCACAGCACCTTTAATTTGTTGGGAAAAGTCGAAGTGGAGGCGGTTCAAGATTAAAATGGTCTAATGGCAATACACAGAGATTTACAATGTCCTGTATTGAATTCTAGCTTGTTGTTACTACATAGTAAACAAAATAAATATGAAATAAAATAGTGAGGCGTTTGGTTTGTTTGGTTGTCTATTTTCCCCCAGTTAATTAAGATGCATTTGTGAAGCAAATGATGGCCATTCTCAATTAGAAAATGAAAAGTAAAAAGCATTTTCATCAAATCCTTTTGTTCTCAGAGCGGTAAAACAGATAAGGCAAGTTTCTCCGGTATAAATGGCACATGGCATGCCTTTGCATCTCGCCTCCTAATTTATGACTTCCCATGTCAGTGGAGTCTCTGTCCCCAGGGACGTTATGGTCATCATTAACCCTGCAATCTGCTCCGTGCACAGGCAGAATCTGGAATTTTGATTAGGCTGGTCTGTGGCGTGAATGCAAATGGTTTGTCCTGTGGATTATACACTGCACTGCGAACACATTCACCCCTTTAAAGCCATCACATGTATTACATGGCAATGATTTTTTTTTGTGTGTGTGCTGTCATATTTTATTCTAGTTTTAACAACTGACCCTGAAAGTGAATCAATTTGAAGTGTGATTCAGTTCAGTGCCTCACAAAAATGGCTGACTGAATAATGATGATTCCATATGTAGTTCCTAGTTTAAACAGAATTACAAACAACCTCTACCTGTGTATCATGAACCAGGTTCACCTGTTCTGGCTAAAAGACCCCCTTAATTTAAATGAAACTGCTGTGAGTCTGAGGAAAAACTGTGAAAATGAATACCAAAGAGCTTTCTAAGGACATTACAGATGTGAAAACACTGTAGAATGGTATGGAAGAGTTTGGTAAACTCTGCAGAATGAACTGTGAGGAAATGGAAGCCCAGACAAGGCTGACTCTCAAAACTCAGCATCAGAACTAGATTTTGCCTTGTGAAGGAAGCCAGAATGAGGCCAACAGTTACGGTGAAGGAGTTGTAGAGATCAGTGACTGACTCTGGATTGAAGGTGCACCAATCAACAAGCCTGTATGGGAGGACGGCTAAAAAGAAATCAAACACATCAGGTCACATGTATCATCGTGTGATGCTTACATTGCCATCACCACAACTTACACAACCACAAGTGGCAGCTTTGTGGCAGCTGTGGCCTTAAGGTTAGAGAAGCAATTTTGTGTCAGGAAGTTCACATATTTGATCCCCTGAACCAACAGACCATGAAGTGCCCTTTGGCAAAGCACTTAACTACCAACTGTTTGCCCCGTGCAGGAGCAATGGCTGCCCACCACTCCGGACATGTGTGCTCACTCTTACCCAGTCTGTATGTATATGTTCACTCATTTTTATGATTCTCTCCTATTAACTATAGTTTTTTGGAGAAATAGAAATGGAGAGAAATCTTTTCTGTTAAGAGTGATTTTTTTTTATGTTGAGTCCGTCTATTGGACTAAAGTTGGGTTGAACTAAATTTGGCCCAAGAGCCCTGAGCTAGTTCATGTTCCGTGTTCAGTTGGGATGTCTTTCCCTTGTTATTCATTAAAACACTGTGAAAGTCTTCTGTTTGAAGTTTTCCACAAAAACATTGAGGCAGAAGTTCTTTTCCAGAGTAACTATGGCACAGCTTCACACTACAAAGCTTTCATGTAGTTTACTTATATAAAGTAAAAAAATATATATATATATAAATATATATATTTTATATCAGTCAGGTCCAGTGAAAACATGAATCAAACTCATAAACTGTCCCCTGTTTTTTGAATGCACAAATGTCTATAATAATAAAAATACCACCACATTCATCAACTGATCTGGTCTACACAGTTAGCAGCTTTTGTAAGTTAATCATTCTGTGATCTGACACACTCTTACAGTTCTGAGTGTGCTGCATCTCACTGGAGCATTTTATTATAATGAAACTGCATTAATATAGAAACTTATGTTGAATATAACATTGGCAAATGCTTATACTGTTTCATGTCTTTTGATAAAAAATGTTTTTTTAGATATTAAAACCAGAAGACGGGGACTTTAAAGGTGAATGTCACATTTTTATGTGTGCAATTGAATTTGTGGGTTCGAGCTTCTTTACACAATGTGGAGCATTTGTCAGTGGCCTGCCATGAAGGTTAGGATAGTAAAGCATAGATTTCCTGCCTTTTATAGTCCTGATGATTAAATCCGATAACAATGAGGTAACAAGTAAAAACTAAATTGAAAGATTAGGCTATTATTAATTATTATCACACTTAATGGTACATTCTGATGTCATCTAATATTAAAGGATGTTGTTGAGAATGGAATGAAATTAGTTACAAGAATGTCTTTTTCATTTAATAATTTTAAATTAACAAAATAAGACAGTTGCATTTAAGGTCAATATTCCAAGCTTTGTAACTGAGGCCCTCAATATGAAAGTGAAGTAAGTGTGTGTGTGTGTGTGTGTGTGTGTGTGTGTGTGTGTGTGTGTGTGTGTGTGTGTGTGTGTGTGTGTGTTGGCAGTCAGGTGTGGGAACCACCATCCTGTGGCAGCAGGCAGTGTGTGTCCTGCAGTGGAGAACAAGAGTTCTGTTCGCCCAGCATAATGAAAATAATCTCTCACCTGGCTGGATGGAGTGTTCGGCATTAGCTCAGCAGGCTGTGCATCCAGTGGTGTAACCATTACCAGGCAGGACAGTATTTCGCTAATACTTACATTTTTACACACAACTCAGGAGTGTTTATATTTGCATTTTACTGGAAAGAACTGAACAAAGCCATACAGTGTCTGGAGCTCACAAAGATCAGCACCCAAATCTGTGCCTCTAACCAACATTTCAGTAACTATAATCGCCAGCAGGACATTCTGACCACTGACTTTGTTTATTTGGGTTTATTTTAAAGTTTTATTGAGTTTTGCAGTTAAGCACTCACTGCCCACTGACTTTGACCTTTCCAGTTTGAAACGAGCTCTTTAGGGCTGGATTAAAACCATATTAAGGCGCATGGTTTCCCACTGATAAAGCAATGTTTCTGCAGTTGTTTCGTTTCTAACCAACTTTAATTGTAAAAGCTATAGCGGTGATCAGTAGAATGTCCCCTTAAGAGTTCAGTTTCTCTAACTTGCTGTCAGCCAGAGTGCTGCAATAAACTATCGGGCGCTGGACACTGATGGCTGGCAGTGGTCCAGATTTTGCTGGTTGACTGCACCCAAACCTGAACTCTGATGAAGTCACTGATAACCATTTGCATGTGTTCAAACACACATGATAGAGAAGGTTGAAGACTGAGTGTCTCACTGAATCAGTCATGAAAATATTCTGCAGCTTCTTTTAGGAATTTTCCTTTCCACCTTAAACGAGGCATGTGTATGAAACTTACTGCTATGCCATTTAAGGCGCAACAGGCAAGTCCATGAAGGAGCAGTGAATAATGAGGAGACTGTGATTGGTTGTGTCTGTGATCAGTACTTTGTATTTAGTCTTCGATGCTGAAACCTGTGCACATGACTGTCGGTGTGCAATGTATTGCAGCTCATTTGTGACTGCACCATTTATCAGCCTCTGTCTACCCCATTTAACAATGGAAAGACCACAATACAATCAAAACGGATCAAATATTAATGGGGTGGTGGACCTTTCTCAGCACAGCAATGACTTCTAATCAATGCATTCTAATCACCAACTGAGTGCACAGTAAAAAGGATGTAATTTTACACAGCTGTGTGTGTGTGTGTGTGTGTGTGTGTGTGTGTGTGTGTGTGTGTGTGTGTGTGTGTGTGTGTGTGTGTGTACAGCAAAGTTTCAAACATCCAGAAAAACAAATTGTTAGGTTATTAACAATGTCATCATGCCCTACAGCAATACCAGACCCTTCAGACCCCTATACGTGGATTTTGCACCCATAAGAAAGCCTTGCGCAGGCCTCAGCCCAGCTGCAGTAGATGAGCCTCTGTCTGGAAACAGGACATACCACAGCCCTCGGCTCAATGAGCTGTGAAATCACACCAAAGAAGGAGCCCAATAGGAGGCAGACGAGGAATTTCTGCCCTTATCAGCTCCAGCTTACACACACACACACACACACTTTTCGTTTTTCCCTCAACTCTTACTGTCCAGCCGCCAAAGACACCCCCCCCCCCCACCTTCCCAAACCCGACACAAAGAGAAACTCTTTCTTGCTTCCTCTGCCTAGTGTTCATGACTGTAAAGATAACAGCAGTGAATGAGCAGGGTGATTAACACTCCACACCTCCACACGTCCTTCTCTCCCCCTCATTAGCACATCTCACACTTCTCTGAATGGAAGACTCTGTGAATTCTGAGAAGTCTGATTGAGTAAAATATGTACAGTGTAACATCTACAACAATGTAAGTAGGGGTCTGACTGTTTACCTCTCATGGTTGAGTTTGGTTTCTTGTCCACGGTTAAGCTTTGGCCAGTTGCTGTCACAGTCTGGTTCGAGCCATGGTCTGGTTTAAAACACGGTTCTGTCAGAATAGCAGTATGGTTTGAACCAGAATACGGTTTAATTTGGTTTAAGCCACAAAGCCATCTAGTTTGGTCCAGGGTCTGATTTAACACATTTTGAAAAGTTGAGTAGATTAAAAGTTAAGAAAAAACTCTTCTTGATTGAATGTCTGAAAATGAACAGGACATGTTGGACTGGAATTAGCAAATAAAAAAAATTAGCACTAAATAACTGTAAATAATTTTTTGTTTGTTTGGTGGTTTGATGAAAATGGTGTCCAGGAGAATGAAAGCAAATTCACCTCCAGAGCTGTAAAGTGGAGGGTTTGAGGGGTTTTCTTTCCACCAGCATCACATTACAGCAGAAATGTGAACAGAAATCATAATGGATGCAGACATTTCTGTGAAGCATGGTATCAAGCGTGGTCTCTGATGTAGCTCAGTGATTCATGGGTGAATTGGTGATCAGGAACAAACAATATTATCTTTATATATATTGTCAATGTCATGCAAAAAAAGTATTTCCTGTTTTCCTATTTTTTACTTTTTGTCATAATGTAAATCTAGCTCATCCTTCTTTACATTTTAGCAGAGTTACGTGATAAATGCTCCAGAATTGCTTAGTTAATGAATATTTTTAAAGTAAATTCTATTGAAAGTGAAATCATCAGCTCCCCAGACAAAAGATTAGCACTTGCATTTTTAAGGTGGTAGTATTTTCTGCCAGCATTGCCCTCTGGGTACTAACCTGGCGCATTAACACAAAATTCAAATAGGCAAATGCCCTCCGTGCTGACTGATGGTGGTGAGAGCATTGAAAGATAAATAGGTTCATATGCAAATGAGTTGGTTTTTGTGACATTCAGAGAAACAGTGAAATGAAAATGAGATGTTTGAGTTGTGTCCATGCCCAGATTGTGTGGGACAGGGAGTGAACGATATGGATTGAATCTTTCTTGATGTTCACCTGAAGTCTTGTGCTAAAGTTTGGTCACCTCTGTTCAAAACAAGTTTTTGATATGTTAAGTATAAATAAACATAAGTAAACAAACTTAAATATGGCATTTCCTGCACATTTTACTTACTAAATTTAACATATTGGGAAAAATAAAACCGATAGAACTCTTGTACACGTCACAGTGTATATTTAATAATTTTCCATTGAGGAAATATATAATAACTTTGTATTAAAATGTAAAATGTGTGATTTATTTGAAATAAATTATTATTATGAGTATTAGGGCATTTATTAGAACATCAAAAGTTGCAGGTAATTTGACCAGGGTGCCCAAACACTTTCATAAGAATATATGACATCACTCTTTAATTTCATAGAACGACATTTTGGCTTTCCATGATATGGGCCCTTCATGCTGCCCTCTTTCTAACATAATCATTTTTTCTTCAGTATGTCTTTGCCCACGGCATTTGTATGTTTTAATCCCCCTCTCTTCAGCTCTGATGTGATGACATCAGTCTTTTGACTAGAAAGCTGTTTAGTTTGCTTTGATGCAGCTGACGTTGTGTAATAAGGAAAACAAAGAGCCGGATTTGGTTTTCCATTCAGTCGGAGGCCCAAATCTGCACCACTGTTTGTGAAAGGCTCACTGCTGTGTGTGTGTGTGTGTGTGTGTGTGTGTGTGTGTGTGTGTGTGTGTGTGTGTGTGTGTGTGTGTGTGTGTGTGTGTGTGTGAGAGAGAGTGAGTGAGTGAGAGTGAATCATTACAAAGTGTGTGTGTGTGTGTGTCTGTCTGTGTGTACACCTGCAGAGTGTTTGATTGCGTTTTAGATCACAGGGTTGATTCTAGTCAAGCCAAAGATGCAGCATTTGCTCCTCATCCTCAGAACTAATGGAGCGCTAAACGGCCAGCGGCCTCCGCCTCTCCGCCACGAGGTGGCAAACAAAACAGACGGTGGTGTGGCGATCAAAGGGCAGCAGGGAGCCGCACTGATGCTTTTGGATCAGGCCAGAAACGCACTGTGGTGGGAACCTCCGCTGGACCATGGGAAATGAAAGCCCAAAAGCACTCAGGCTTCTGCTGTAGACACCACCAGAAATGATCAGACCTGGTAACACACCGCGTACAGCGTACTCACACATCACTGCTGCTGGGTGCTGCACCTCTGTAGCGATACGTTTAGAGGAAAAAAGAAAGCATAACGGAACTGTTGATGTAAGTTAAGGTGAGATACTACTGGCGAATAACAACACTCACAATAATTATCATAACACAAAATAATAATTCCAGGCCGTTTTAAACAATAAATATCACAACAAATCTTTGCAAACTTGGAACTGTCACTTTAAAGCTTTAAAGAGAAACCTGTACAGTGTTGACCTTCGCTAAGGGACGCGCCATCTGAACCCAGCACACACACATACACACACACAAACACAAACACACACACACACACACACACACACACTCTTACTCCCAGGATAGTGAGTGATAAACTGTCAGCTGGTTTGACGGTTTCCATGTTGTTGGTGGATGGTGGGACCCCCCTCCCACCATTTCTGTCAATCCATCACCCCACTCCTGCTTGGCCACTGGCCCTCTGGAGAATCGCCGCTGTTTAGCCAAGCCAGCGAAGGTAATGAAAATGCAATCAGAAGAGCCATTAAAGTGACCTAGAAAAATGAGCGGTTCCTGTCCTCTGACAGTGCTCTCTCTTCTTCATCCACCTCGCCCTTTTAGTCCACGCCACCAAATTTAGCCTTTAGTCACATTCCACATTCATTTCCCCCCCACCACTCTGTCCTTTGAACCCAGCGGCAAGGTGATGAATGAAGGCAGCAAAGTAGCGTTTGGCCGAGACAGATCCATTTTGTCTGCTAATGCCTGTGCTGAGTGCCGGTGTGTGTTATCTGTAGGTGGGGGGTGGGGGGGTGGGGCTTGGAGGAAGGGGGGGTGGACCACTTCCAAACTGTCGCTTTAAACTAAACACATTTCACCTGTGTTGATATCTCACTCATCCACACACTCTGTCTCGGTAGAAAAATAACGCCCCACTAAAGAATTGTAACTGCAGATAGATGGCTATTTGTCTTTGAGCCTGCTGGTTAATAGCCAGGTTTCCGTGACTACAGGCCACAACTGGAGTGCAGCTATATTTATTTTATTTACCAGGAATATCCAGCAATTTTGTATATGGTGTTGACAGTGCTCAAATCTGGACAAATTCAGTTTTCTTTGGGTGTTTTTTGGGGTTTGTTTGGGCCCTGTATGTACACTTCCACCCTCCACCATTTTAATGGGTGATTACATAAACCTGTTCTAGACCTTAAAACCGTTTCGTAACTACTGTGAGTATTCATCCCCATCTTCTTACCCATATCACACACTGCTCTCTACAACAGAACAATAGAATTCATAAAATTATGAATTCCACATCTAAATAGATCATTGTATATTTCGAATAGAACCGTATTTACATTAATTCATGTGTCAAATCCAGGGTTATTTGTAGTAATATTCTGTAGTTCACTGTATAGGCAGTAATTGTTTATGATTTTTTTAGATTCAGCTAGAAACACGCATGCATTGTGACATTAAAAGTCTCCAAAAAAAATGCAGATAAAACTTTGGCTTTTAAAAAGTGTTCCCAATGCCTTGCTGCTGGTCTCCTTTCACTAAGGAAGTCTAAAGGAAAATTCAGCTCTCTTGTGATTGGTTCTGTGGGCATATTGAACAGATTCTTTTGAAAACCTGTCTCTTCCCTTTTGTAACCTACATTCTCTCCATCAATCAAAGAAAGAAAAAATAAATTCTCGAATCACAATTTTAATGTGATTCATAGTAGACTCTGGGAATGAGCTCATTGTAGCTAGACAGCTTATTCCACGATAGATAAGACTTCACTAGCAGAGATTTCAGCAGCTGATAAGTGTGACATTAGAGAGAGAGAGAGAGAGAGAGAGAATATTAGTGATTTTGGTGAATCATTATGTCTCATTCATTCTGTACTCTGAACTTGTACTAATGCACCATTCATTATTACACCCATCATCAAAAAGTAGTTGCTCCCAGAAGGAAGTGTGAGATTGCAGTGCTATTTAGGGAGGACGATGAAGGCTACCAACAACAATAAGTGATTAAAAAGTCTCACTGATATGTGCAGTATTTATTGAGCTACACATACTGAATTCGTGTCTTTCAGTAGGGTGTCAGGTATAATGCAGTATTCCACACGTCTCGGCATGAAGTTGTATAGGTTCTTAATGGTGTCCTGTCATAATCCATCCTGTGTATCTTGAATATTGTCACTCAGTTCCTGCAGATTTTCCTGTAGGGTTTCATGTCAGCCAGTTCATCTGTTCTCCCATGGTTTGTGTAGGTCTCCCAGGTCCTTCAAGTCGCTGGTGCATAAATTCTTGTATCGAATTCTGCCAATATGATGACATCACAGTATGATGTACAGTCTGTCAATAAGACTATCCCACTTCCTACAATAGCGCTCCTCTGAAAGTCCTCCAGCTGTTTGAATTCTCCCCGATTGCAACAACTTTTTCCGGTTTTTCAGTTGATTTGACGATTTGTGTTTACTTGTATTTTGTCTTGTCTTTTGCTGGTTGATAACATTTTAGTTGTCTACAACTGTTTTTAGCTGTTTATTGTTTGTCCATAGTTAGTTTTAGCAATATAGTTACATTATTTGTTTATTTAGCGTTTTTTAGTATATTTTTATTTGTCCTTAGTTATTTCGTTGTATTTTATTGTTTGTAAATATAGATACATTTTTAGTTGTATTTAAATGTTTTTAGTGTTTTTAATGTTTTATTTAGCCATGTATTTAAATATTTTGTTGTTTTAAGCTGTTTTTAATGTTTCTGGGGTGTCTTTTGGTCTGTGGCTGTCTGTGGTTTTCCTTATCATGTCTTAAGAGGCCTTAATTGTCTTAAGTGTAATTGTCTTAGTTTCATTTTCCATATTTACATTTAATCATCTGTAACTTAATTAATCTTAATTTGCCCTCATTTCATTGGTTAGGTGTCTGTCTTTAGTTGCCTTTAGTTGCAGTTACTTCTTTGTTTTGAACTTCTGTTAAACTTCGCTTAATTTTACTTGTCCTAATTGTTTGTCAGCTTTCTTCAGTTACTATTATGATGTTCCGAGATCATTTGTGTGTGTGTGTGTGTGTGTGTGTGTGTGTGTGTGTGTGTGTGTGTGTGTGTGTGTGTGTGTGTTTGGATTCTCAGTATATAATTTGATGGGTGAGAAAGTACTATACGGCAGTGAGTGTGTGTGTCTTCCTCACATCTGTGTGTGTGCACATTTGTGTGTGTGTGTGTGTGTGTGTGTGTCCTGGGCCCCAGTGGGCTGTTGTTAGATTTATGTCATGGTCACTCCATCCTGCACATCTGGTGTTCATTGGCAGCGTGTTGGAGAAAAACTCCGAAAGCATCACCAGGTGGACGTGTCCACTCTCAGAGTAACACATACAACCAGCCTCTAAATTCAGATGAACATGGCTCCCTTGGTGTGAATTGTAACTAACGGAACTGTGAAAGCAGTGCTTAATATTAAAGAAAATGTTACACACACACACACACACACACACACACACACACACACACACACACACACATATGCAAAGTACTTTAAGAGTCTTTAAAAGCGTACTTATGGGTAATTATTTAAGTGCACTGTTATTGGTTGACCTTTTTTAAAAGATGTGATTATTCAGGTCATCATAGAAAGAGTCACTAGATCAGTGAGTAGTGGACAAGTGATGATGACAGCCCTGTCCAGTTATTGCAGTGTTTCTGGAGCTGTGCTGAAAGGCTTTAACAGTCTGTGTGACAGATAACAGGAACAGTCATGGCTTTCCATGTAACACTATTAAACGTCATGTCGGACTGTGCATGTGTTTCATTCTCATTACTACTTCACACTCATCTGTAGAAGTAATGCTTTTCGATCACGATGCTCCTGTTGATGCTGAGTAATGCTGAGCCATGTCCATTGGTTATTTTCACTTGATACTCGACTTGAAATCAGACGAGATCAGATGCTGAACTCTCACTTTTCTCTCCCCAACAGGCTGCTCTTAGTGCCTTGAAACAGCTTTCAGAACAAGGACTGGACCCGGTGGATGGACCAATCAAAGTGGAAAATGGATCATGTGAAATGTGAGTAATAATAATAATAATAATAATAATACATTTTATTTAAAAGCGCCTTTCTCGACACTCAAGGAAACTGTACAAAATATGAAGAAAACGAAATAAACAACAAGACACAAAATATAAACAAGACAGAAATGTACATAAAATTCAACAGGGAGCAAATGACTAAGAATAGGCGCAGTACAGGTGGAACGGTGTGCTGTATACTGTAGGGAACTTGTATACAGTGTATATAATGCTTTTGTAACTTTGTTAGTCCACAAGAAGTTTCAGAATTATTTAGATGTTTGTTTGAGGCTACATTTTGTTGTGAGGATGCAGGAAAGGTTTTCTCGTGATGACTCTTTCATGACGTCCATATCTGTGTAGGTGTTGCTGCACAGTAGAATAGTGCACCACTAGTTCTCTCTGAAAGTCTTCTTGTACTTCCAGACCTCAATTTGCATCATTTTCATAGATCAGCTCATATTCTGCTCACTCAGCTGTTCACAGGAACAGAAATTCTGACCTTAGGTTTTTAAATGTTTGCATGCCGCTGTTTATGAACTGCATATGTGTTAAGAAAGGCCGTCTTTCTGATGTGCCGTTGCTTGCTGACGGGTTTTCATGAGCACAGTGCTGTGCATTGATTACCCACTCAGCATCCTGAATGAACTGAACTCTGCTTAAATCAGGTTTAGTTGAAAGTGTCCCTGTTTCTTCAATTAACCACACACACACACACACACACACACACACACACACACACACACACACACACACACACTCACTCACTCACTCACACACAGCAGTGCTGATTTCCATAGCCTACCTTTTATTATAAGATAATTTTGCATAATCTTTATCCACAACAAATGAGAGGCAATGGGAATCTTTCACACACCTCTCTCTCTCTCTCTCTCTCTCTCTCTCTCTCTCTCTATCTCTCTCTCTCTATCTCTCTCTCTATCCCCCCTCTCTGTTTCTTGTTACTTTCTTAAGGTCTTGTTTCCCCATTTCTCTTATTCTATCATTCATTCTTTTTTTCTTTTTCTTTTTTTTCCCTCTTAGTTCTCTGCCTCGCTTTCCCTTTCTACTTCTTTCCCTCTCTCACCCTCTCCACCCTGGTCATTATCTTATCTGATGAGTGGGTCAGTGGAGAATGAAATATGAGTGTGGAAATGATGGGCACACCAAAACGGAAATCGCTCCAACCATTCAAGTGTATTTTCATAGTAGGTGTGCCGTAAGAAAAGGTTAGAGGGCTTTATTTTCAGTGGCTGAAGCTTAATAAAGCAGCAGCTCAGACAGAGAAGGAAACGCTGCCCAGCCTGCCTGTGAGGAAAGTAGAAGGAAAAATCCTGTGAGAAATCTGTCACCTTTATTCAGCACAGGACGATCCCTCTTCCCTTCAGCTCTGTCCAACTGCCCAGCATTAAAGAACCCATTTCATAGAAAACTTCATTTGTAAATGGACGAGTTCCACAACCAAAAACTGGAAACAGCCTCTTTAGAGTTTATCATTTCAATAAAGGCTCCACTTTCATCCTCCAGCACTTTAGCCCTGCCCATTTAGACTACAGCCACCAGAGGCACAATACAAAGCCCCCAATCAGAACAGATCTCATGAATATCAGTCTTGAGGACTAAATGGAGAGTAACTTTTGCAGTGAACATGTTTGCTTATTAAAATAATTGAATACATAAGAGAATAGAAGTAAGTGTAATATTAAAATATTAAAATGTAATATAAAATAGTATCTGTCAGTGTCATGTGACTGTCTTTTGCTGGAACCCAGTGTGTTCAGTTCAGTGTGTGTGTGTGTGTTTGTGTTTCAGACAAGCAAAGCACCTGGCCGAGAGGACAGACAGCAAACAGACTAACTCAGGCACCACCGCTCAGGACTGCAAGGATTCAAAGGCCGCCGTTTAGGAGTTAAATGCCTCCGTTGCTCTGCCAGAGCCCCGCGGCCGCCGCTGTATCCTTCACACGTCAACATGCAATAGGGTGAATGTGTCCCAGGAAAAGGCAGATTTTAGGAGGGGTGAAAATTAAAAGAAGCATTCTTTCAGTCTATGTGAAGACAACACTATCCAAACACATTTATTTACTATGGAGAAAATTAACTATTAAAAGAATCGAGCAAGCAAATGTAAAAAAAAAAACTAAAAAAAAACACACAAAAAAAACAAAACTAATCAGATAATGAGTAAATGCATGGTACTGTTGACTTTAAAAGAAATTTAAGTGACTATATAGAGCATTTCCCTGATTGATAGATGTTTTGATTTGATTTTCTTTTTTTTATTATTTTATTATTATTATTTTTCCACTTAGTCTCCAAGTGGTATGGATTAAAAACAGGTGTATATCATGCCATTGATATCAAATAAAACATTATCAGGGTAAAAACAAAGTTATGTAGTTTATTATAATTTGGAGGGGGGGTGGGGTTACATTGTTTTTGTTTTTCTCTTAATCTATGAATAACAGTGCTTGAGTATTTAAAGATTAACCAATGGCAGTGCTGTGAAAGTTGTAGTTGTTGTCTTCATATATAGTCACCCAGCTTACCTTTTATGCTGACATAAAGCAGTCATTTATCTATATGGATGTGTATGACTTGCAGAGTATCATATACAGAAGAAAAAAACTAAAGGATAAAACTGATGTTAGAAATAAACAGTAGAGGCTGCAGTTTTGCTGAAGGAAATCTAGAGAACCCCAGTGAAGGCAACTGGAGGCTTCGGTACAGCAGCACCGACTGCCTTGCCCTCTAAAATGTAGTACCATAAAAACAGAATTACCTGAAAGAGTTTTAAAAGGAGTCTGAGTAAGCTAAATTACTCAGTTTCCTGACATTTATATTGGAAAATAAATGATATACTGATAAATCAGTAACATTTTGTAATGCTCATATGGCTGCACGACATTTTCATAAGCCTGTTATAAACCTACCTAAATAAGAGTCGTTATGTTTATGATATAGAACTGGACAGACACAGCCTTTATGACCAATGCTTGATTGCATAAACATGTATAAATGTTTATGTAGCATTATGTCTGCACCTGTAACAGGCTTATGGTAGGTGTCACATAGCCGTATGAACACTGCCCCTCAGTATAGCGTTGCCTTGACATTTCCACTTTCTGCTAATTCTGTTTCTCTGGTTCTTCTCCTCACAGTTTTGTCCAACACATCTACACCCATGTTGTGTGTTGTATTAACTCTGATGCATCAACTGAGTGCTTTTAATAACTGCATTCTCGAGGAGCTTGGAAAAGGGACGCTGTTTTTGGCCTATGCTTTTGTCTAGGAACAGCTTCTCTTTCCAAATCACATGACCCAGTGAATTGAAAGATTGATTACTTGAAACTGTTTAAATTCACTTTGCCGGGAGGGCTTTTTTTTCTCTGCAAATGCACAGTGTGTTAAACAAAACAATGGTTTAAGTTACTGAAATGCAGTAAAATCACATCAGTTCGTGCTGAAATGTGTGTGTGTGTCTTTTTTTTCTATTTCTCTTTTCAGTCTTTTGTGCAGCGCAGACTTGATTTCAGTATGCAAGCCAGGGTTTGAACAATGCCTTAATAAATCTGACCAATTCAAAGAGTAACCTCACATCACTACATTCAGCTAAACCCAACCCTCAATCAAAAATTCAATTAAAAAAGCTTTAAAAATGGGAGGGGCACTTCAACCATTTACGCATTCAGAGGTTGGGCAAAAAGGGGAGCCAGGTGGGCTCTGTTGCTGTTTTTTCATATTAGCTACCAGAAAATATGGTGAGGGACACAGAATCAAATAGCACTTATGTAACGAAGAGATCTTAGAAGGTCGAACCTTCTCCACCACTCCCATCGTCAAGATGGTGTTTCTGACCCTTATCAGAATGCACAAGTCATCTCTGCTAACCAGCGCAGACCCCAAGCAAATCCATTTGCTGTCCTTCAGCATCTTGGATCCAACCTGGCCATTAGCATCACTGCAAACGCCACAGAGTCAAAAGGCTTACTGTAAACATACTGTACATAACCTAACAGGCTGGGACAGAGCTAACGTCCAATCGATATAGTGCCAATAATAAACTGGGAAAATAAAGATCAACAGGGTGAAATGTTGCTTACATCCACAATCAAACACAAAAGCAAACAATGGTTTCTTTGAGAAAATGGATTACATTCCCTGAAATCCTGACAGAGCAGCAGAACATTGTCTCCGTAGGTAGTGTTGCTTTTTAACTGCATGAATTACCAAATACACATGATGGTTTCATATTAATATTTCATATTGACAATGTACAAATAAGCAATTTAATCATTTGGGTAACAGTTGGAATAGGTGAGTAATCAGTTAAACAAGGTTAAACAATAAAAATGGATTTAAAGTAAATAAGATTTTTAGTAAATACAATCACCATCTTTGGGTGTAAAAATAAACCACGCACTGATTATTGTACAGCTTCGATTTCTTTTAGAATCACTGTTAATATAATGTGCATTTTTACATTATTTATATTTGTTGCCAAAATAAAATTCTCAGGATATTTGCTAACTAAATATTGCCACTGCTACACAAAACCTTATATCTTTGTTTTTGTTGTTTTTGTACTTTTGACACGCAAATCTGACCCTAATCAAACCCTTGTCTAATTTTTTTATCTGGGAGAGTAACAAAATAGAAATATACCGGGTTTTTTTTGTTTGTTTTGTTTTGTTTTGTTTTTTTTGGGGGGGGGTCTGTATTCACTACTATATAAATATCTCCTCCAGTTACATTGCGTTGTTCAGTTTTTCTCAGTTCAATGCAAACTGATTTGTTTTGAAAGTAGTGATTGATAATGGATTGAATCATTTCCTAAAGAATCAGAGGTCAGGGATTTCACACCCCCACCAACCAAAACAACACCTCAGAATAAACATTTTCTTTAGCTCAGAAATGTTATTTGCACCTTGTTCCAGCCCAACTGTTGTCTTATTTTTCTGCCAACACATGGTGTGAATTAAAAACAGCAGGCACTTTTGCTGGCGCACGTAGAGCTGTGTGTCCCGCCCTTAATGACCTCACAGTCCAGTCCTACCTTTATGATCATCCACCGTTACTGATAGTGCTGCATATCAGTGCTGCTGAAACCTGTTGGTGGCTAATGAGGTGACAGCTGATTGTCTATCATTGACAAATGTATAGGAGAACTAGTCTTCTAATATAGAGGGGTATGCAAAAGTTTGGGCACCCTTGGTTAAAATGTTACTGTGAACAGTTAAGCAAGTTGGAGATGAAATGGCCCCCCAAAGTCATGAAACCTTCATTTTAACATTTTAAGCAATATTAATTTTGGTTTAATACAACTTTATAGTGGGAAGAAAGGAAAGGAGCTTGGAAATGAGTAAGTTTGGGAAGTCTAATAGAAAAATCACACACTTAATTAGCCTATTAGCCTTGTTCACAGTCATCATTAGGAAAGGACAGGTGATGCAAATTTCAAAGTGTTATACATTCCCCAACTCCTTTAACCTTGTCCCAAAAAACAGCAGCCATGAGTTCTTCTAAGCAGCTGCCTAGCACACAGAAAATGAAAATGGTTGAGGTCCACAAAGCAGGAGAAAACTGTATGAAGGTAGCGAACAGTTTGCAGGTTGCCATTTCCTCAGTTCAATATGTAATTAAGAATTGGCAGCTCACAGGAACAGAGGAGGTCAAGATGAGGTCTGGAAGACCAAGACAATTTTTTAGACAGCTGCTCACAGGATTGTTAGAAAGGCTTGACAGCAAAAGTTTAGCAGATTTAGAGATTGGAGTTGGTACATTGCATAAATATGGCCTTCATGGAGGAGTCATCAGAAGAAATCCTCTCCTCTGTCCTCACCACATAATTCAGTGTCAGTAGTTTGCAATAGAACATCAAACAAGCATTTTGGAAATCAGCCCAATGAAATTTAAATAGAACTCTTTGGTTCAAATGTATGTTTGGAGAAAAAATGGCAAAGAATTTCACCTCTCTGACCGTTAAGCATGGGGGAGGATCAGTCATCCTTTAGGGTTGTTTTGCAGTCAACATGGGGACACAAGCATGCAGGCACGGGGAACATTTCACAGGTAGATGGAAGAATGGATTCAATGAAATTTCATCAAAATTTGTGAAACAAACATAACATCATCTGTAAAAAAACGAAGTTGAAAAGAGGACGGTGTCTACAAATGGATAATTATCTTACAGACATTTAAGATATGGTTTTACCATGGCTTTCACAGACCCCTGATCTGAACACCATTGACAATCTGTGGATAGACCTCAAAAGAGCAGACGGCCCAGGAATCTCACAGAACCGGAAGACTTTTACAATCAAGAATGGATGAGAAAAGGGGGTGCAAGGAGGTAACCATGAAGGGTGCCCGATGTGTAGCATGTAAACGACGAAAATGAAACAAGTGTTTTTGCTTAAAATCCAAAGGAACTGTATAATCTTTAATTTTGTGCCTTTTGAAGATTATTTAACACAATCAAATCCAATCCAATCCTTTTGAAGATTATTTAACACAATCAAATCCATGCAGTCCTATATGGTTCCAACCAAGTGAGTTTTCAAACCTAAACACATTCAATTATCTACATCTAAATACACATGATCAGTGGAAAAAAAGGCTGCTGTTTCAAACTCTGGCACGTGTTTCACAACAGGAAGAACACAGACGTACACCAGCCCCATCAAACTCAACTACCCATTTCCAACATATCTACAGTACCTTCCTGACCAACCTGTTCATCAGCTGTTAAACTTACTCCATTATATGCAAAGAGGTTTTACTGAATCACCATATGATTAAAAATATATATTAGAGTATAAAATTTATTATAAAATATATTAAATATAAAAAAAGATTAATGATGTTGTAAAAGCATTACATTTATTACATTATAATATTAATGCTTCATTGTCACAAATTATGACATCTGAAGGAATTGATTATGATTGAAATCATGATTTAAAACATTCAAACTCAGTAAACAAACATTGCTTAAAATCTTTTTTTTTTTTGATTCTGAAGAATATAAATGATCTCTCCCTAATTACACTCAAATTCTTAGGTGACTTTGCTAAGGTAACAAAAATTTGAACTATGTAAAAAATGTTACATTTTATCCCATTTGTTTGTCCCCTTTGCTCCCACAGTGTATCCTCCTACCCTGCTGACATGGATTTATTTGAGCATGTTATCTTCATGCGAGGCTCATCAGATTCCTCAGCAGATGAGCTAATGGTGCTCCACTGGTCTCCATGGGATGACCACTGCCCTGGTATTTAGTGTCTGAAAACTCAATACATATTAAATGTGTGTGTAGCTATGCAACCCCAATAACAAACCACCTTGTATGGCTGGACACGGACACATGAAGGTTCTCAAAGGTCTTTGCTCTCATTAACGGAGCAGCTGAGGGCTGGAGGGGATCCATATCACTGCTTTAGTCTGTCTTAGCATTGGGAAAGGGAAAGACCTTGAAAATCTGTGCTTAAAATGGTTCATTTTATGACTCCCAGGGATTCCGAAACATCAGGAGACTCTCAAAGAACCAGCAATATCCCCCACACATCCCCCAGTAAAAGTGAAATAATGCCGGCAGTAAAAGTAAAAGTAAAACTTGAGCAGATGAACAAAAACAGCAGCTCAGAAAGCTACTAAAGTACTGAGTAACTGAACTACAGTCCATCCAGCTCAAATAAAAGTACAACGAACCTCTAGAATGGAGCTCTAATAACATTAATATCCAGAATAAAGTTCTAATAACATTAATATGTGTTACGATTTTCTAAAAATGTTATTGTTTGATTGAATACATGCTCCTTTAATTAAAGCATGATAAAATGTTTAATTTGGCCATGGGTTATGTATTGTACATACCAGTGAGCCAGACCCATTGAGAAGATGCAAGCTCAAGGATGAATTAATTAAACATCATCAGATACCTGTGGATAGACTTGAAAGAGCCATGCTGCAAGACTCTCATAGAGCCAGAGGCCATTTATAAGGTAGACTAGATAAAAATCCCCCCAAACAAGATCATGTAAGGTACCAGAGTTTTGCTTTGGGCCATTCTTCATCTTCAGCTTTATGCCTTTTGGTAATTGGGTCATCTGTTACTCATCAAAATATTTACAGTAACAGTTATTTTTTGTCAAATTTTGCATCCCACTTCAGTATCGAACAGGTCCTCAGAGCACTGGAAGGAGGTGGCTTGATCTGATGCATCCTGTTTATGTTTCCATCACATGGACAGCTGGGCGTGGGTGCGCTGTTTACCTGTGAAAGGCACTTCAATAAGAAGTCCAGTCCACAATTTACAGGACTTAAAGAGTGTTTTGGTGACAAATACCAGAGATAGCACCTTCAGAGGTCTTATAGTGGCAGCTGTTTCAGTGACATGCAGAGGAACAACAGCGTAATAGGCGGGTGGTCATAATGTTGTGCTTCATTACAGTAATAAACAAGCTGTTTTATTCTAATGAATAAAGAAAGTTTAAAATGAGTTATGACTCTTTTTAGGTCATAATTCCACACAAATGTGATGGATTCCTCAATAATGTACAACGGGAGCCTCTTAAGAATGATAATCTAGTCAAGTTGGTCTGAAGGAGAAAGTGGTGATGATCATTAACCTGTGATCATTTGTTAGCACTGTGTGTCTGGCTATAATGAAAGCAAAGATATGGTCAGGCAGCAAGAGCCGGACATTAATGAATGAATGAATGAATGGCCTGTACTGTCTTTCCAATAATCTAACCCACTAAAAAAAGAAAATCAATGCAGCTTTGCACTCACATCGAATTTTCCACTATTTGTTATTGATCCTTTTTGCTGGAAACGATCGCCGTATTAAATGGGATTACTGGTGGAGGCAGTTGGTGTTCTCAGCAATATAAAGAGGAATTCCAGCAGTCCCTGCACATTTCATTTGGGATTTTTTAGTGTTTCCCCCCCTTTTACAGCAGTGAAATGTCTTTAATTATTTTTTTTATCCTAAAAAATTATTTCATTTGATGACTTTTTTATCAAGCCTTTCATCAAATAAAAACTGACATTAGAAACAGTGACTTTTATGTCTTTGTTAAAAAGCATTTAATTGTGCAGAATGTTTTTGAAAAAAATGGCCGAATTCCCCTTTAAGAGTCAAGTGTTAGGGGGATGTGTGAATTTCTGGCAGGACCTCGTTTAGTTATTTCCTCAGCAGGTCACTTAAGCTGGGTTTCTTTTGCTCCCAGGCAGCTGCTGTTTCTGCAGCGGACGGATTGGATCTGACCATTTGCCGGCAAAGGAATGGAGCTGTCAGAACAGCTCTCTTCTCTTTTCTTTGCTTTGTATTAAAACTAATCTCCCACCACACAACTTAAGTCAGCCTGATTAGTCATGCCTCAGTGCAGGCTGGACACTTCCCTGGCCACTGAACCTTATTAAAGAACAGGCACAGGACTACCAGCTGGCAGGAGGAGATGTTTCTGTACTCTGCAAAAGAGGGGTTTTAAATGTTCTTTAGTGGAGGCACTGGTTATATTTAGAACTCTAAGGTCCACGGTAAAGTTCTAAAATTAATATTGAGCATGAATTCTAATATCTTTTAACAGTGTCAGTCTCTAATGATCTGATTACAGCTTGGCTTTTTCACAGTCATAGTTTCAGAGGTTTATACTGTAAGTACTCCTGCTCCTCAAACCTTGTAGCCACATGCACCTCTAAGCAGCTGCCTAGCATGATTAAAACAAGAGATGGCCATAAAGCAGGAGAAGATTAAAAGAGCATACAGTTGTAAATGTATTAATGTAAATAAGAAATCAAAAACAATGGAAGTCAAGCTCAAATCTGAAACACTATGAACCATTTTGAAAACTGCTTGTAGGACTGCTCAAACCGTGTGACTGCAGAGGACTTGGTCTAGTAGACGAAATTCTTTCCTGCATCTTCACTACAAAATTCAGCATCAAGGAACCTCTAAACAGGCCTGATTCGCTAATGCTTGGAAGTCCTGTGGACTGATAAAGTTGAACTCTGTGCCTGCAATGAGCAAAAGCATATGTGGAGACAATAAGGTGCTAATTTTCACAAAAAAAAAAAAAAGAAAAGAAAAAAAGAATAAGCATGAGGGTGGATTGGTCATACGTTGGGGTGGTGTTGCAGTCAGTGGCACTGGTAAGATTTCACTGGTAGCAACACATTTTGAAAGCAAACATCACACACACTTTAAAAACCTGAGAAACCACACACTGTAAACACACCTCAGAATCCAGATTGCACTTCTTCAACTCAAAGGTTTGACAATGGCCTTCACTGTCCCCCTAAACATTGAAAATCTGGATATCTCAAGAACCAGAAGCCTTTTTAAGGAGCAAAAATCACCCTGACAGGAGTTTAAAGACCCTGACTGGTCCAAACATTTACTTCACACCCTTTTCCTTTTAATATTACCAGTGTATTTCATTCAAAAAGGTAAACTCATTTTATAGTTACATGTAAAGTGACTTTTCAAGCCTTTTTGGTTTAACTGTTGCTCAGTATGTCATCGCTCATAAAAAGGAGAAATCATTCATTCAAAAAATATTCATTCAAATTTGATTACTAATCACAAACAAGGACACTTGAAATATATCACTTTAGACATAATGAATACAAAATGATATTTTTTATGATGTACTATTATTCTGATTTTTTATTTGTGTAGCACACATCCTTCTCTGTAGCAGACTAGGGTTCATTTCCCATGGCCGGACAAGCAGACCACGCTACCAATAAGACCTTGTTTACACTTGGATCGCTTCATGTGATTAGCATCTCTTTTGCATCATGGGATGATTTTCACCACATGCCTTTACCCTTGATGGTCAAATGCTTCTCTGGTTAGTCAGAACATTTAGAAAGCTGATTGCTGTGTGGGGTGGCAAATGCATGTCCACTGTTTACGTAGCTAAAAAACAGTCTACGGCAAGAATCCTAACACTACCTTCACCTGTGTAACATCATTCACATGTACATTTACATTTACTTTTACAGCATTCAGCAGACGCCCTTATCCAGAGCGACTTACACAAGTGCTTTGCTGTTCACTCAGAATATCCTTAGCTAGTAGACGAGGCTAGAATCTAGAGATTCCTCACACTTAGATCCTGTTGAAACAAATGTCTTTATGGAGTTAAATACTCCTGAAACAGATGAGTCTTCAGTCTGCGTTTGAAGACAGTGAATCAATCATGTAATCATAAATGAGACGGTTCTGCTATTTCCTCTCTTCCACACTTTCTCCTTTATTACTATTATAGGGCCTTTTTGCACTAGCAGTGTCATTGCTAACCCTGTGCTGCTCTTCTCTGAACGCTCTTGTAATCAGATTGATTAGCTGGCCCACTTTCCACTGTGGAAATTAAAGTAAGCAAGCAACTGTAATTCTGTTATGTAAATTATAATGGATTGATTGATTGATCTGCTTTTGGAACCATGTCAAGATTAAAAATAGGCTTCAGTCAGCTTTCAACACTTTCAGTGATCACTGACTCATTTTATAAGGAAACCACGTTCCAGTACAGTAGAACAATCTGTAGTCATCTGGACATAAATTATTAGCTATTTATAAAGAGTAACTTCCCATTTTTGTGAAAGCACATTCCTGACATTCAGAACAAGTTACATCACAAGGGCCCGTCATGCACTGAACTCTAGAGTAGTTGTGAGAATGACTGTACAGCAGGCACAGTCAGTTTCACTATAGCTGCTGAAATGCTGTACAGTAATTCACTAACGCTCATGAGTAACAGTACTATGGGGCTGAATGAGGAAGTCACTGGTGCATAAAATGAGGTGACGCTCATTGAGTCTGTTGTCATTGAAACCTTGTGTAACAGTGATTTTTTCCCTCGTGAGATAAACATTAACTTCATTGGAAAGCATCATCATTGTAGTGATGTTTCTGACGTGTAACTGACACAGGTAACTGTGTTAAAAGTCCACAGCAAATGAGTCCTACAGAGTTTCACAGCTTTCAGAGCTTGTCAGCAGTATGAAGCTGGTAAATGAGTGAAGAATGGTGAATTGATTATAAATCATATATTGTTGTATTCCCAACAGTTTGTTTGAAATCTTTGCAAATTTATATAAAAAAAATATATATATATAACATTTACAGTCTTTGCTCAGTACTTTGTTGAAGGACCTTCAATCAGCTTCAAGCCTGGGCTCTGGCTGGACCACTCAAGGACATTCACAGAGTTGCCCTGAAGCCGCTGTTATCTTGGCTGTGTGCTTAGGGTTGCTGTCCTGTTGGAAGATCAACCTTCATCCCAGTCTGAGGTCCAGAGCATTCTGAAGTAGATTATCATCAAGGATGTCTCTGTAAATCACTGCAGCCATCTTTCCTTTGACCTTGACTGGTCTCCCAGTTCCTGCTGCAGAAAAAGGTCCTGCTGCGACCATCATGCTTCACTAGGTGATGAGCAGTGCCTGGTTTCCTCCAGACATGATGGCTTGGCATTCAGTCTAAAAAGATCAATCTTGGTCTGAGAGTCCTTTAAGTTCCTTGGTGGAGTGCGGCAGAAATGGTTGTCCTTCTGGAAGGTTCTCCTCTCTCCACAAAGCAATGTTGGAGCTCTGTTAGAGGAACCACTGGGTTCTTGGTCACCTCCCTGACGAAGGCCCTCCTACCACAATCACTCAGTTTGGCTGGGAGGCCAGCTCTATGCTTCTCTTTACAGATGACGGAGGCCACTGTGCTCATTGGGACCTTCTTCTTCTTCTTCTTCTTCTTTCGGCTGCTCCCTTGAGGGGTCGCCACAGCGGATCATCGGGTTCCATCTTGCCGCTCATTGGGACCTTCAATGCAGCATAATTATTTCTGTATCCTCCCTCAGATCTGTTTCAACAATCCTGTCTCTGTGGTCTACAGACAATTCCTTAGACTTCATGGCTTGCTTTGTGCTCTGACATGCACTGTCTTCTATGGGACCTTAACTTTCCAAATCATGTCCAATCAGCTGAATTTACCACAGGTGTCCAATCAAGCTGTAGAAACAGCTGAAGGATGACCAGTGGACACAAGATGCATGGCAAAGGCTGTGAATATTATGTACAATATATAATTTTTTTATTTTTAATAAATTTGCTCATCGTGGGGTATTTTGTGTAGAATTTTGGGAGGAAAATGAAATGAATCAATAAAATGTGCAAAAAGCAAAGTGCTGTGAATACTTTACACTGTATACGCATACTTTATTAGCCTCCTTTCACCCTGTTATTCAATGGTCAGGACCACCACAGAGCAGGACCTATTTGGGTGGTGGGTCCTTCTCAGCACTGCAGTCACACTGAAATGGTGGTGGTGTGTTAGTGTGTGTTCCTCTGGTACAAATGGATGAGACAGCAGTGCTCAGTGTCACTGCTGAACTGTGAGTAGTCCACCAACAAGCTCCAGATTGAAAAAGAACATGTATTTAATTAATGTGTACCTTTGTAAGCTAGCCCGAGGTTTCACTGTAGCACACTCAGAGTCATTCATGTGTTCAGCTGAAGACAAACCCTACTCTGTATGACACATTTCCCAGCCCGTTATGGAGATGACACCCCTAACCACAACACAGGCTGCCCGGGCTGGACCTGAAACAAATGGAAGAAGTGAGTCAAACTTAATTCCTCCTCTAGCCAGCTGGACTGTAGGTGGTCCAGCCTGGAGTGATACATCCAGACCAACATAAACGTTAACATGATCCATGTTTTTTGTATCTTTGCTCTACTCAGGAAGACTGTGTGACATAAATGGAAAGAATTAGAATGTGCTGTGCAATCTGCCGTTAGAGGAAAGTTTTTTAAGAGCTGTTTCATTCAGAGTGCTGAGCTGCAGTCCACTCTGGAGTGTGCAATACAGTACACCTACAAACCTGAAGACTAGATATTAGAAGACGTTAGTGTTTTGAATGATTCTTAAACCGACGCAATCTGTTTATATAGAATTTTTCTTGAATCATTTTAGTTTGAGGGCATCTTCCTCTAGACGGACATGGCAAACACCTTTAACTTATAAGCACCATTGCTTAGGAACAATGCTTCACAGCAGTGTTTAGTAGAACAAATGGTAGTTTATGGTCTTTTATATGAATACAATTTATTTCACTTCATAAAGCATCTTCTCATCAGAATGAGAATTTAATAAGAGCACAGCTTAATCACACAATGTGGAGTGTTGAAAGTATTACTGGACATTTAGATTGACAATGTAAAACTGTGCCATAAACAATACTGTGCACATGGCACCACATAGTACCACACCACATTTGGCTACACGATACACCAATACAGGATGAAAAGCTAATGCTACTGGCTCAGCAGTTTTCTCCCCATTACACGCCAACACCAAGAAGCACAATCTAAATCACTTTATTAATTTAAGTTAGGTAGAGACACTAAACATTGGAACCACATTGTTTGCTCCTCTATAGAGCAGTCTTAAGAAAGTTACAAAAGAGGCATGTCATACTGTCAACAAATGGCAAAAAAGAAAAAACAAATTAAGAGGTAGTGATTTTAGGCTCATCACTATAAGTGAAGAAATGGTGCCTATTGGAATGTACATTAAATTCATATATGATTTTCTTAAACATACAAAATATCCAAATATCTATTAATGGAGAACAATTTCAGTTGATAGTCCAAGATCGGAGAAACATGACACATTTTATCTGGACATAGTTGGAATGAAGACATAGTTGACACTCGGCAGGATTTCTGAGCTTTTCAAACCATTTCAGTCAACGCAGGTGAGTTGATGGTTCACATACTTTCCTCAGTCCACGTCCTGCTTCATTCTTTACATTTACAGAAAACTGTCGGTTAAAAAAAATGCATATACTGCTTCAAAAAAGTAAATAGACACATCATCTAGCCTTCCCAAAAGCAAATGAAAAAAAATCAACAGAGGTGGACTGTTATTTCCATTCGGTTTTCCCAAAGTCATTGATCTCATTGAATACAGGGTGGTGACCCTCAGGTCAGTGAGTTTTAAACTGTTCAAAACACAAGACTGGATTTTCTCTTTCCACAAAACCAGCCAATGCGATGCTGAAACAGCCAGACTGTGATCATCTGGGTCTAAAACCAGATGAGACTATAGGCTTCACCATTGACTTTCTTGGTGGAAGTCAACGTTGAGTTTCCCAGTGACTTTAACACTGCGTTAACCAGTAACTTTAACTTCATTGTTGAGTTTTCCAATGACTTTAACAATGTGTTTGTTGTTAAGTTTGTCATTGGCGATAAAACATTCGTTTATTACTGGGTTTTGTCTTGACTTTAATATTAAGTTCATCTTTGCTTATATAATTTACTTTAACAAGGTTAACTGTTGGGTTTGCCATTGACTGTGGTGTTGGGTTTACTGTCAGCTTTAACTGGGGATTTTTCTGACAGATGATACGCTTGCCTCTGATTTCTGGGAAATTAGATGGCATAATGGTTTAACTAATAGTATTGGCAGTGTAGAGAGATTAGGTAATTACAGTGCATGTCTACAAATAAAAAAGTGACAAGATTTTACTGCTCATACAGTAACATACTGTATATTTTCACAAAGACTCTATAGATAATGCTGGTGACTACATTATGTAAATAATTACTGAATATCTCATGTATGATTTCAAAACTATTGACACAGTATATAGATGTTCGGTTTCATTTAAAACAAACAAAAAAAAAAAAAACAAAACAAAAAAAACAAAAAGAGACAAATAAATCCTTAGCGTAGTTACACAGCTTTCTTTGTTCCAGAGGAACAATATGGTAAACCTTTGCATCTGCTCAATGCAAGTGCACCAGTCTGAATTCAGTCTCTCTTCTGTCCACACTGCTCTCAGTGGTGTTTCCTCGATGGGTAGCAAATGTGCCCTGGAGTTTAGGAGTTGTTATCTAGATCCCATTCTTTGCTTCGTTGTTATTCATAGCCTCTTTTCTCTGAGCCAGGAAGGGGTACATGCACTTGTCTGCTCCGAGGAAACGGTACATGCACACAATGGCCTCGAATGGCAAGATGCTTCAAAGACAGAGGAAAAAAAGAGGTAAGCACTGAGACAAAAAACAGCACAGTCCGCCACTTTCAAATCTAACATCATCTTCACACGTTCAAACAAATAAACACATGCTGATTAGATGAACAACAAAAGTAGAAATGGCAAGACCAATCAAAATACAGCGCATTTTAAATGAAACAACACATACAGTATCACCCCCTTCACTGCAGTATATTACAATCTGTCCGATTGACCATGTTAACATTTTAGAACATCATGCAGAAGAAATACACAAGCTCTTAAGTAGGTCTGTTATGGCAGCTAAAATGAGATTACTGAGCAAATTGTGTACCTGTGTACATAAGTCTCAAATGAAAATGGTTAATCTATACTAAAATTAATATTGATAAGTAAAGACCAGCACTCACCTTTTCATGAAGTTGACCATATAGACAATGCGAGGTGTGCAGACCATTGGCTGGTCAGTCAGGATGGCCCTCATGGCCTGTTTTACACAGAACTCTGGTCGCAAAGGAGGCAAAAATGGCTCGATTTCTTTCCTAGAGTTGGAGATGGAGAATGATAAGAAAAATAATGAGATGATCTGAAAGAAGCTCAGAGACTTTTCAGAGTCAATAACTAAATTTGTATGCACATCAGAGGTTGGGTATTGATGTTACTAAGCAGGCTCTCTTGACACCAACAACAGACCAGCTACCCACCTTCCTACTACTGCTATCCACCTTGTACTAGATGCCCACCCTCCTTTATTGACTACATTAAGTTTATGTGGACTCCAACCAGTTGATAGAATTATTGTTGTTGTTGTTGTTATAATGACCAACATTAACTATCATCATTATTTTCACCATCATAACTTAGATACTGTATATAGATAGAAAGATAGACTGATCATGTATCTTTTTATTTTATTATAATTTTATTCCATACTTTAATTTTGGCCCAAACTAGATTACAAATCAACTAGTCTCTAAAATTGATGTAATCATCTTGGTAACAACTTGATTCCATCTAGATTCTAAGACTAATGCCAATTTCAAATGTAAACTGGACTGATGTTTTCTCAGAGGAGGACCTTGTTCAAGGCTGTGGTTTGCTTGAGCAGTTTGATGACATCTATTGATTTTGGCCTTTATGATTGGTTTGAATAAAAAATGTAGCAGAAATAAGATTTTATTATTCACTCATTTTCAGCCATGACATAAATAACGCTGACATTCCAATTCAGGCAGTTCATGTTTGATTAAAAATTTAGATCCAACGGTGTCTCCTGGTGGGAAACTCTTACCCGCTAAAACAGAGAGCACTTGAAAGCAACGCAGGAACTTAGTGGGGCTATTGTGTGCAAGTAAACGTAACTACTGTTGAAGGAAATGGATCCAGTGTCAAAGAGGCCAGCCTGAGTCAGAAATGGGAGAGGGTATGTGTAGGGACGTCATTGTGCTAACAGAAAGCCAAGCTGAGTGTGACATGAGTGGACAACAAGCAAAGCTACCCTGACTGCTGTTCAGCAGTGTCCACTTGAACCACATCCCTATTGTCTCTTTCTCTCTGTATTGGAAATCTAATCGTGCCATTTGCACAGTTACCTTATCCTGCAGCCTCGGAACATGCCAGTGTCCACCAGGTAAGGGCACACCAGCGTCATTTTGATGCCGTCCTTCTCTGAGGCCTTGATCTCATGGCTCAGGGACTCGTGGAAGCCAATGGCTCCGAACTTGCTGGCGCAGTAATCCTGTGATTGTGAAGAAAAAACAGCAGCCTTTTAAAACAAAAGCGAACAGAAACAAAGCTCCCGAGGCTCTTTTCCTCTCTGTAATGACACAGCGCCAGCAGAATAGCTAACTTCTACAGTTTCATTAGCATTCTTCTGCTGTATGTAGCAGCGGGAAAGGGGTTTGATGTGGTTCGCTGTGGACATAGTCTTCAAAACCAGCCTGGTCAAACACAGATGCGTGTAGATAAACACAGGGATAAAGAGATTCCACATACATCAACTGGCAGCTTTAGTCACTGCATTAATACTAGGCCATAAAAAAACTCACACTCACTATTTCAAGCCAGCATAAAGGGTCAGGGACACTGCTGGTGCTGCTGGTTTCTTTGAAGTAAGGCTAACTTAAGGATAAGGGCTGCTACAACACAAGCATATGGGCACCTAAAAAAAACAAATCAGCCAAAGTTTCCCTCCAAAAAGCTGCTGGAAAAATGACACCAGGTTGGAAAGCAGTGAAAGGAAGTTGTAGAAGCAGCAGAATATTAACTCAGAATGGCCTTTTCACTGGCACAGGCTAGAGTAACCAGTTTGGCACAAATCCTTTAACCATCCCAGCAAACAGACTGTATTTAAATAGGAGAAAAAAGAAGCCTCTTTGTGTGAATGACTGAATGGGGTGAAGACAAAAAGTTTAATGTACATGCTACAGAGAACAGAGAATAACCATCCTTCATGGTATAGAAGACTTCACACTCTGTTGTACTGTCTGTCTGTGTTTGTTTCTGTATATTTTCTACATTGACATATTTCTAATTTCATCCATATATTCATTTAATATCACCTTTATCTGCCTGTGAAAATTGGAATAAAATCTTATTTGAGATTGGAGATATTAGCTAATATCCTCTGAAAATATTATAATAGCTAATAACTGTATAAATATAAATATCATTAATATAAAACACATTGTTTTCAAAACACTGTGTCCATTAAAACATTTTCAAAGCTTTCCTCATGAGACTTTGATTATAAAAAAACTTTTTGCACCCATGAAATTTAATTTAGAAAGACCAACATAAAGTATCAAGTATTTGTGAAGCAATAAATAATTAAATAAAATCTAAAAAAAAAAAGAAGAAAAAAAATTAAAATATACAAATTAGATAAATAAACAAATATCCCAAGCTATGAATATCTCTGAGCACTGTTCAGTCCATCATCCAGAAATGGAAGGAGTATAGTACAACTGCAAACCTACTAAGTCATGGCTGTCCACTTAAACTGATAGGAAAGTGGGACAATCTGTCTACAGGACAACTATTAGTGGTGTACTCCACAAGAATACAGAGAGAGAGAGAGCGAGAGAGAGAGAGAGAGAGAGAGAGAGAGAGAGAGAGAGAACATGCAGTATGTATATGTCTTAAGGCTAGTGGACAGGTGTGAATCTAATACACATACACAGAAGCTCTAGACCAAGTGTGTGTGTTGTAGCAGCTATACTGAATTTTCAACATCATTTCAAGCCAAACACACTGAGCCTTCTCTAAACTTTGTCAATCTTCCTTTTATGTGAGACTGCCAGTAGATTTATTCGGTTTCTGCAGAGCACTAACCTCCACACCAGCTGTGCTGAAGAGGCCCAGCGAACTGGCAACTGTCACAATGTGGCCATGGTTCATCTCCAGCATCTTGGGGAGAAATGCCTTGGTGGTCTGGAAGAGGATAAGGCAGAGTGAGAGAGAGAGGGAGAGGGAGAGAGGGGAAGAGAGAGAGAGGGGGGGGGAAGAGAGCGAGAGAGAGGGGGGAAGAGAGAGAGAGAGGTCATTTTCTTGATGCTCTTCATCTTTGCCAAAGCCCTTTGATCCTGGATTTTTCCCCCCTCCTTCCGCTAATAATTCACAAAGACTAAACAATCATCATCTGCTTGGCTCTACAAGAGGGAGTTCAGGAACAGTCCTGTTTCTGTCTAAAAGGCCATTACTGACCGCTCAGTTTTCACAAGCTCCCCCGAGACTAATTTACACAGGACTTTACTTACTTATCTGGACAAAGAACAACTTCCAGTAAGTATTAGCAGGACAAATGGTGTTTAGTTTGGAAAGTAATACATTTTGGGGTGCTTTCATTAGAGGAAAACAAACAGTGACACCAGCACTGCTGGCTCTGTTCAGCAATCAAGCTGGAACTGCATATGAAACAGTGAGTGAATTAATGATTCTGGTTTGTCTGTGGTTTCCTCTGTTCCTCCTACACAGATCCACCGCCTCATCTATTTCCATTACATTGTTCAAGCCTTAGCCTGAAGTAATCATTATCTCATATAGTCTTTCTGTAGTTTTATAGAATTCTACATACGAATATGGGAACTTTTCATTAAAACAAACTCTGTGTATCTGAATCCTTATAATAGGCAAAGAAGCAATTCTGCATTCAGGGGATTCTTGTTGTCATGGTTCCGTATATAGAACCACTGAACCCCTTAGAACAGTTCATTCTTGTTAATTAGCTGATTAGTTGGATCAAGTGCACAGGGCAGGCAATGCCAGGACCATTTTTGTTTTCTTTTTATCCTGTCAGTGAAAGAATGTAAATACAATGTGTTAAATGTGTAGTTAATGAGCTACATTAGACTTGTACAACAAAATAGTCCTGATAAAAAACAAACTGCTAATAAGGACCCCTCAGTCATTTCTATTGGTCATCAAAGGAGTCAATAAATAAATAAATAAAATACAACCCCTTTTCACACTCTAAATCCAGGACAAAGTTTAGCCTTTGTGTCATTCACACTCGCAGTCCTTAAACTGTACATGTTTAAGGTTAAACTCCCGTTAAACAAAACGTAACGTCCTCAGCATGAACATCAGCTTCTTCAATACTAAATAGTGTAAGTCGTCCTGAGTCATTTTCACTCCCAAGACTAAACTAATCACCTAACAGATTATCTAGAACCTCACTGTGTTTCACGCAAATATATAACCTTCTGTTTATACATAGGCCTCCCACTGGGCTCCCAAGAATAGCATTGGCTCCATTTAGGTTTTGGCACGTCTTCACATAAATGTGTGAAAGAGGTTAAATTCTCATTTCATAAATTTCTCATTCAAATTCTCAAAAGGGTCAACTGACTAAGGTTTTATTGTTATTGTATGGAAAAAATATAAAGGTTCCCATGAACCCAATGTCCCTGTTTCTGATTCACTGCTTGTCCTTTATTGGAGCACTTTTTTTTGTAGGTACTGAGCACTGCATACAAGGATCACCTCACAAGACTTTTGGAGATGTTTGTCCAGCCCAGCATTTCTCAACCCTGGTCCTGGAGGCACTCCTGACCTGCACATTTGAGCTATAACACTCCTGCATGCAACTCCGAAGGTCTTGATGAGCCAAGAGCAAAGAAAGCTCTTTGCTCAAAGTGGTTCAGCTTCCAACATTTGGCCATTTTTTGCTTCCACCACAACAACTTCAAGAACTGACTGTTCACATGATGCTTTTATCCCACCTCTTGACAGGTGCTTGTTCAGTTTGACAGGTGCATTGTTTATCTACATCTTAATATTATCAGTAATCTGAAGCCCTCTGCCTGAAAGGTAAAAATCATAATCCTTTCCACTCAATCTCAGACTTTGTGGAGAAGGAACATGTGAAAATCTAAAATCATGAACTGTAGTCTTTAACTACTTTACGCTAGCAGCAATGCAAAGTGCAGTAAAGCACACACCCCCCACAGCTTTATAGAGGACACTCCATGACCAGCATGTAAAATCAGGAGGCCAAGAAAAACACAGAGCTTCACTGCAGCTGGTGATATCAGCGTTTATATACGTGCTGCAGAGAACAGACTGAGAGTGGTACCAGCTCGCACAGTTACGCTCCACCAGCTTAAATGCCTCTCAGCTCTGCCAGCAGGCTGTAAAAACATCAATCTGACAATGAGTTGGAATTCCTGCTCTGTCTGCAACCATACTTTTCACTTTCTCTCTCTCTCACACACACACACACACACACACACACACACACACACACACACACACACACACACACACACACACACAATTCCAAGATAAGGTATTTTCTTGATACTATATTTATTTTTACTTGCACCTGGTATAACAATTTTTGTAGGCTTACTGCCAAGTAAAAATGGGTTTCAATAATGTGGGCAACTGACTAAACATATAGAATATACAAATATAAGACTGGATACCACTTAGCTCTCATTGGCTGACCTGTATTGTGCACATTCAAAAAACGCACAACACTCCAGCAACAGTGTACAGTACAGATATCTGAAGAGTTTAATGTCTGAGACACTGGTTTACTGGTTTAATAGTTTTGAGAACAAATGGCAGTGGTGGTTATAATAAACCCCTGCTCCCAAATGCCAGGACTATAAAGAAACCTGAGTCAGTCATTTTCTCTACAATAAACCACAATTTCACACCATATCCTATTGTGGATGTGCTCACATCAATTACTGACCTATGCAGAATATTTTTGGTGGATTTTCCTTTTAAAGAATTGGGTGCTCATACTGTGAGTTCATCCCCGTGGCCCCGCCGACCTCTCAGACACAAAACGTGTGAAGCTGAACACGAGTTCATGTCTTACTTCGTAGCTTCCGTAATTGGTTCTCAACGCTTGCGTTTACGCTAAATTAACTCCCAACAGCGCAGGGCTTCCTCAGCCCATGCCTGGTGCGCTTCCTAATTGAGACAAACTCAAGTGCATCGCTCTGCACAAAAGCTGTTCTCAGCTGCCGCGTCAGCCTGGATTAGTGCTACTGTTTAAACAACAGGAATATCTGCAAATATTGGGTGCAGATAGCTGGCTGTTAATTAGCTATAGAACAAAGAGGACCAGTATGTACGAACACAGAATTTTGACCGAGATTCTTCTGTGTGGACTGATCAGTGTGGGTGTTGGCTGGATCATTTAACTTGTACAAAAGCATTCACAGACTTACACATGCAGATACAAGCTTGTAATGAACTGCACATTGCATTTGCAAAACACTGTGCAAATGTCCTAGGGCAAAATTATCTGTAAAACTTCTCTTATTTTGGAAAAAATACACAAAACAAAACAAAAAAACACACAAAATAATCATTTGTAACTGTGACGGGAGAGCACACAGTCAGAGACAAAGTCAGCCAATTAACCTGTGCTCTTCTAGCCAACATACAAGTTAATTTACTGACTTACAAAACATTCTGGTAACTGACTTTAATTTGGGATTATTTTAATGTTATATAGAGTTTTATAGGTACAAACTCTCACTGACCACTGACTTTGTTTATTTGGGTTTATTTTAACTTTATACAGTTTTATTCTTAATTTTTTTTATTCAAAGTATGTTTATTAGTTTATGAAATTAGCTATTTTTATCTGGTAAAAAAAAAGTAGTGGCTGCAGAAGCAAGATACAAACACAGGTGTGCCACTCTAAGCCTGACTGAGACCATTCTGGCCAGCCAGCCCTTTTCTTCTGCAGTCCAGCAGGAATGCAGCAGAACTTTGACTCCTGTCACTTGGATTTTTTTTTCAAGCAGATCTCGAGACAAGAAAGTGATTGTGGCAGAAGTGGGTCAAGCAGCAGATCGCCATTACAGCCCTCAGCTCTCTCTGCAGTCTGAGAGCGGGAGGGGTTCAGCATGCAGTCCAGGAACATCCGAACCACATATGGAAATGGAATATTTCTTATTTACAGACTTTAGTGATCAACACTAGGCAGCCAATCATAATACAGTGGGTGGAGACGATAGAACTTATACATCACACCCCCCTGAAAATAGTTTTACAAGATCACTTATCAACATAATGATAACACATCGTCACATGCTGCTTTCTCTGCAGGGACAACTGCCACAATCCTTCTACAAAGCACGGCCTCACTGCAACCATCTACAGCTGTATCGCTCACACTGGTGGAATCCGCAGCCCACCACAGTGAGTTCAGTGCTGTTTCTCTTACTTTTGAGAGAGAGGGATGGGCTTTGAACAGAGAAATATGGAATTGATCAAAATACCAGAACTGTGATCATAATATTGTAATATTATAAAGCTATTTGCAAATCTTCAAACTAAACAACGCAACAAATTATAGGTATTCTATGTTGTATAGTGTACATCGCATGTGCACAATGCGTTATGGTGCACTGTGGGATTGTTTTGCACCACTGCAAAATGTAAGAACCCACAAAATAATGGGTTCTTTTTTTTTTTTGCTGGAATAAATGGATACTCTTTTCTTATTGGTCAGGTTTCACTTTAAGCCTAAGTTATCTGGGTAAACTGAGAGATCTCTCTGGTTTCTGGTATGAATTCAAATTTCTAACTATATTTTCCACTATCCAGACAAATAGCCTGTTATGATATCACATATGAATATGACTATAAATGTAAAAATCAGAAACTGATGAACTGATGAACTGTATTTATGTATCAACTGCATAAAAGCATAAGGTTTAGGTGACACTGAAATACAGGCTACAATCAGGGGTCCCTATGCTCCGGTGTTGACTTGTTGCCAGCTCAAAACTAATCATTTCAAACATTTTCATGGTTCTGATGAATGCTCAAATATGCCAGAAGAGGAGAGTTTCTTGTTTTTCAGTGTGGAACCTGAAAGTAAAACAAGCGAAGATCAATAACCGGTAGAATAAATACAGGACGAGACGGCGTTAAGGGTTACGAGGCAAAGCTAGACTCTGAACAGTCTGATAGGCTGGTTGAAACACTCTCCGGACCAGGTGAATACAATCAGATCAGTGAGTGAGTCACATGATCAGTCAGGTGACAAACTGAAGGATTCTGGGAATGGGAGTCTTGAGAAACTGAGGGGTGCATGACACACATAGATTTCCGGCCTGCAGGTCCTCTTTTAGAGACCACCAATGTTCATCTGAATTTAATGGTGAATGTTGTTTACTTTATACTTCAGCTTTACATCAATAAATAATGAAAATGGCCAAATGTGGTAAGAAAACAAGTGTAAAACACAAAACAGTAGTAAACAGGAAAGAACGAAAGAATGCATAATTAGTTAATTACATGATAATAAATGATTGAATGATGAATTGTTACAGTACACCGTGAGTCCGTGACTACCTGTGGATGATGGCCTGTTTAAGCATCATGTATTCATGTTGAAAAAATAGAAAAATGCATGCACAAATGGGCTTATCAGGGTTTATCGGATGTTCTTGGCCCTGTGTTTTCCAAAACCGCATTCGCATTCAGACTTGCAGCTAAAAAATTTGAATCCGACGGATGCGGATGTTCCTGAGCTCTGTCACATCCCTAATCATGATAGTATTTTGAGTCATGTCACAATTGACCTTGTTAACTTCTTCCAGTAGTATTTACATTATCTACTAAATAGATCCTAGTGAAAGATCCTTCTGAAGATTCTAAAAGGCTATGTTTCTTAGGTTGGAGATGACCTTTACTACCCAGTAAGATCCGTTTCTTTAGAGAACGTCACTTCAATGTTTGCAGTGTGTCCTCTGCAGCTGGATGCTGCGTAAGCACAGAGGGCGTAGCATTTAGCCAGAGAGAGCCTCTGGAACGCCAGGAGTTCAGAGAGGGAGAGTGAATGACCTCACTTTCTGCTGGCTCTCACTACACCACTGCATTCCCACAATGTAATCCAACAAAACATAGACGAGGTCCATCTGGAGTGTGGCCTCCTCGCCTTCACCATTTCCAAACAGCTCTGGAGAGGCTACGAGACAGACTACATAACTGGCTTCAACAGCATAGAAAGAATGTTAATAAAAAAAATAAAAGATAAATATAGTCATTGTGATGTTTGTAAGTTACTGTAAGTTTAGCCTTTACATAAAAAATCTAGATCTTTTATTATTTATCTTTTATCTTATTTTGCTATATTTTTCCAAAAGTAATAATGTGAGTATTGGAGCTTAAACCGTTCATCAGAATAAAAATCTAATTAATCAGGAAGTCTAAAGTCAAATTTACTGTGTTCAGTACCACGAGCAGTGATGTAGTGACCAACTGACCAATTGAAGTTACATAAAGTTACATACAAAGAGCTGTGCTGGTGCAGGCTGCTTTGTAATTCTTAACGAACCACATCCTCTGCATTGCAGCCAGCACACGTCCCTACTCATTAAAGCCTGCTTTCATCTCTCTCCCTCTCTCACACACAAACACACACACACACACACACACACACACACAGCACAGCGCCTAAACATCACCTAAACCTTAAAAGATGTATCCAGCTATACCACAAATGGACAAGTACATTTGTTTAATCCAGCATTAAAATACATTCTAATGATGTGTACAATGTTAGGGCACTACTAACAACAAGTGGGCAATATGACATGATGAAATATGATTATATTTTGTTTTTACAAAAACAATTTGTTGACTGATCATATTGTTGATAAGAGTCCTCACTTTCAGTTACTATACTTTTAAGATTGATATGTATATAAGCTGTTCTAGTTACATATGCTGTACTTGCTCTCAGAACTTATATATATTAAAATACTTCATAACTTCAGCGTGAATGGGCGGCACTAAAAATGCACTATTTTTGGATTCAGAACAAGTGCTTAGGTTACCTGAGAGATTATTTTAAACTACTGCTGGTTGAAATGTTAGTGGGCATAATGATACTACCAGCATTCACTCGCATTAGCCTGACTGCAAAAAGGAAACTGCAGTATTACACAATTCTCATGAACTGTGACATCAAACCCACAATAGTGTTCATTCATTTGATGACCTTAAAAGCCCATCATTACTTGATTAAGTGTTTGTGGAAGTCTGAGCCCAATGCTGTGTGAATCTTCACACGTATTTTGCCAGCCATGAGTAACCCCACCACGCTAGTACACAAAAACAAACAACCTACTTTGCTCAGATGTTAACACCAAAACATCCACAAATGTGTGGCTTTAGCACAGCATGATCCTCAACAAACTGTTGACCCCCAGGGTGATCCAGCTGAATTCAGCCAGCAGACGCCCTGCGCTCACTGGCTTACCAACATGAGGTTAATTAGAGAGGCCCAATGAGGCTTCGTCCAAATGGTCCTTCCCCAAGCAGGATGTGCTCATCAATGGGCTTTTAATAAACATTAAAAGCCCATTAAAAGCCCCCCCACTCCACCCCCATGGCCCCCTGTCACTCAACTTTTGTGTTTATAGACCTGGTGTGTGCAGCTTTGGGGCTCTGGAGAGGCACTGTGTGAAAACATTAAAACATCACATCCCTAAACAAATCATTCAGATTATGTTAAAAAAGCAAATCTTTTTTTTGCAAATGTACATCGAAGTTTGCCGAACTGTGGTGAAGATACTAGATAGAAATACTGATATGTCGCCATGTTTGTATATTTTATATTATAGTCCTGATATGACCTTTAGAGAAAATCAGGTTGATCTGTTAGGGACTTACTAACGAATCCTGCAAAAATATGATTATGATTGTGGGAGCTGCCATCACTCAACATGCTGCTGACACAGTTCTCTGATCTCTTCTGTCTTAATAAAATCATTTTGAAATTCACCATAAGCATCAAAGGTTCTGTGAAATTTGGTCTTCTGTATTGAAAACACTGGACGTTATGTGATTCTCTCTGTACCTTATATGTTTCATTGACTTTTATTGTACCTTACTTTTATCTACTTTGCATGTATTTTATTTTTAATGGTTTAAATTTTTTTTTTTGACTCTTTAGCTTTTGATGAAGTCAGTGATTCATTTTGTTTTTGACTACTTTTTGTATGTGAATGTTCATAAAAATCAATAAATATATAATGACAAAAAATACCACTGCTGGCAAAGCTAGCAGTCCGCTGGTGTTTTGCTCAGTGTTTTCTGGACGGACCACCAGCAGAGAATTACCACCACTTCAGCAGAGTTTTAAACAAAGTGCTTTCTTTTTTTATTAGTTTACTAAATCAATTTCATCTAACAGATCATCAACAACCACATTTAAAAAAATAATTACATCAGGCTTACAGATTATTTTTGTCTCACAGTTGTTTGTAATATTTATCTTAGTTTAAATTAAAAAGTCTGTGTATATAAAATGTGTTTGCGCAGATTAAAAGTTGTATGCAGCAGAATAATGTGGGTGGTCCAAGGGTGGACCAGCAGTGGCAAACACTCAGAGAGCTGCTGACTTGTCAAGCCAGTGGAGATTGATATATAATTGCTATCCGGGATAATAATATATATTTCAGCTTTGGAGGCATATAAAGGAATTTTTTTCAGTTGGAAAAAAGGCAATAAATGATAACAATATATGTCCAATTAGTATTATACAAATAGACCTAGCTTAGCTTTGGAGGGACATCATGCTAAAATGATGATAAAAGAGACACCATGCTAAAGGAATAGCTCAGTCTAAAATATGAATGTTACCAAGATTAACATCAAATAATAATCAGCTAATATCAAAAAAGGTACGAGCAAATAAGAACATGCTGAGCGAGTAACTAGCTTTAGAAGGGTGGCAACACCAAAATTCCCCAAACTTAAAGTGAGACTCAAAAAAGTGAGCATTACTAATAACAAATGCAAAATTAGCCAAAAAATAAATAAATAAAAAAAAATGCAAAATTAGCTAAAACCTCAAACTGAGCTTTGGAAAGACGCCATACGAAAACACAAGAGTCCATGAACTGGTATTAGTGTTTTACCAATACTGATGTATACTTTTAGAAGCACTGACGTTATCATTTTGTTACTGAGTACATAGAAATGTGTTACGTATGATCATAGCACTCCCACTGAGACATCACAAATAATACATCCTGTCCACAGTCATTAACATTCATTTAGGACTAAGGCTTTGAGGGAAACTAATGTGGAACACAGCCAAGACATACAGACACTTGCCACAATTAAAAATATACATTTACAACGTACAGCATTCATTAAACATAGTAATCAAGGAACACCATGACCACATATTGAGCACACACCTACAAGGTAGGTGTTTCTAATAATGTGGCCAGAAAGGAAGTACAAGATAGGTGTTTCCAATATAGTGGCCAGTAAGTGAAAGTACAAGTTCAGTTTGGAGACCGATTTATGTCTGTATTAGGACAGTGCAGAAACAGCTCATCTGCATATGTGTTCTGAATCAAGTGCCCATTGGCCCATTATAAATGAGTTTTCATTGGACAGGGTCTCTGGTCATGTTCAGAGAAACTTGTTGACCTTACTGAAGTTATGGATTAGGTGAAGTAGATGCAGCAGACTGAGGTCTGGTTGAAAATGATGGAGTAAGAATCTCTTTAACTGTCAATGAATAACACTGATTTATTGAAACTCACCCAGAAGTGGGCGTGGCAGTTGACCACCATCGTTCTCTCGATCAGTTCATCTGGACACTCCAGCAAGTGATGACCCGACACCACACCGGCATTATTGATCAGCAGGTCCACCTCCCCCACCTCCCTGCGCACTCGTTCGGCTGTGGAATAGACACTCTCCCGCTTACCCACGTCACACACATATGTGTACACCTGTGGCTGGAAAGCAGAACCCTCTTCTGGTCCAGAACCTGAAGGGAATACACATGAAGGACAAGAACCTTCACCATGCTGATCAGCTGACTAAAGCTCATTATCTATCAATGTGTAAATCCATCTGTGCATATATAACATCTGTGTTATAACAAGTCTGTGAAACAGTAAGATCATACAACTGATTGGCTACTGATACTGTGGTTTACTGATCTGTGTGAGTGTGAGTGTGTGTGTGCGTGTCCATTCTGCCTTCACTGATTCAGTGTTTGATTAAATGAATAAGCAAAAAGTTAAATATACACTCTATTGTTCCACACACACTTTGTCCTCTTCAATCACATGCATTCTTTCCTCACATGCTCTTTAATCTGTCTCTCTAACACTTTCTCTTTCCCTTACACTCACATACATTGTCCAAACTTTATACTTTCTCTCTCTCCATCCTCTATCACTTCATCTGTACTCTTTCACCATTCTCTCCACCAATCCAGATCTCTCTCTCCATCCTCTATCACTTTCTCCGTTCCCTCTCTCTCCATCCATCCTCTCTCTCTCCATCCTGCGTCCCCTTCTCTCCACTCCCTCCAGCGCTCTCTCTCTCTCTCTCTCTCTCTCTCCCCCTCTCACCCCCGCTCACCCTCGGTGTCAGAGTCCAGCTCTCTGTAGATCTGTCGGACCATCTCGGCCGTCTCCTCGTTGCTGGTGCTGTTGATGTCCCACAGCACGAGCGTGGCGCGGCGGCGTGCGAACTCCCGCGCGAACAGGCGCCCGAGCTCCCCGCCCGCACCCGTGATCACACACACCTGCCCGCACACGCGCTTCTCCTTCGGCCGCACGAGCCAGCGCAGCGCGGCGGCGCACACGGCCCACGCAACCTGCAGCAGGACCACCGCAAACTCCAGCACCAGAGCCAGCATGGCAGCGAGACACGGACCCCTGTCGGAGCGCCACCAACAGAGCATCAGCGGGGCGCGGACAGCCTCCCCGACCTCACCCGCTCGCGTCCTGCACGGCACTGCTCTTTAGAAAAGGCAGCAGACGCAGCTCCGCTCCGCCAGACGCTCATTAAACGAAGCCCCGTCCTGCACTCCGAGCCGCCCGCGCGCCGATCTAACGGTCCGCTCTAACGGTCGCGCTCGCGCTCACCCTGGCGATGTGGAAACGCGCACCACTGACTACTCTCTGCGCGCGCACTGCCTCTGCCGCTGGAGCTGCGCGCGCTTAAAAGCTGTCCACTGAGGACCCCTCGGGGAGGTGGGGAGGAGGGGAGGGGGGGGGGGTCTGATGAGCGCCTGAATGAAAATACAGAACACTGAGGGAAATGTTTTATAATGTGTCTCAGACACTAATACACTGATGAGGCACATATTAACAACACACACACACACACACACACACACACACACACACACACACACACAGAGAGAGAGAGAGAGAGAGAGAGAGAGAGAGAGAGATCAATATTAATAAAGTATCATCATAAATTATCTGTATATATATACACTATATTACTGTCTCAGTGGCCACAAGTGGTCTCTAGTGGTCTACAGGCCCCCCTTGGTTAAATGATTCTGTGCTTGAAAACCCCTTCATGTGTGGTTCTTCGTGCGTTCTGTTCTATGATGCACCAGAAATGGTCCCACCATTGTTACCAGTCAAAGAATCACTTTTAGTTATGCACATGCCAACGAGAATCAAGCTCTCTGATAATGTTTACGAGGGGCACAGTTAGCTGGTTAGGCTCATGACTTGTTTGCAGTAATGGTTAGGAAAATGCCAAGTGACACAAATGTCAAAGCTTTACAAACACTCTGATTCTTCATTCCTTGTCTGAACAATCTTCAGTCACATGCTCCTCTAAGCAGCTGCCTAACACTCACAATTAGAAGAATTCATGCCCACAAAGCAGGAGAAGACCTCTGCAATACAAAGTAAAGTGTTGCTGGGGAATGTTTCCTCACGTCGAAATGTTAAGAAAGGCAGTTAACAGGGAGGGTGGAGGTCAACCTGAGGTCTGGAAGATTCAGAAGGTGTTCAGTAACAACTGATCTTTGGATTAATACTAAGTCAAATGAACCCCCACCACCACCCACCCCCATCTGACTCCAGAAGACCATTAGGAAGATTAATCGGGAGTGATTTTGCGCTACTCTACTGTGCAAAGACATATGCACAAATTTGACCTTCATGGAAGTCATCAGAAGAGTATTTGACCTGTATCCTCACAACAGAATGTAGCATCAGAAGAGCACAAAGCCTGGTGCATTTTTGAAAGCGAGTCATGTGGACTAATGAAGTTATAGTAGAAGTTTTGAGCCACAATGAGGTGAAGATATGTTTGAAGAAAAACGATGGAGAATTTAATAGAGAAATAAATGTTCAGTGTCTTAAGCATGAGGGACTATGTTGCAGCCATTGACACAAGCAAAAAGGATTTTTTAAAGGTTCTCTGTGAAACCACCAAGAACATGTTTGCATCATAGAGAATAATCCTTTAATTGGGCAAATAATCATTTAATAATCCAAAGTGTGCTGAAAGTGTGAATGTGGCACTGATGTAGAGCAAATGCTAAGGATTTACCGTGACTGCACTCATTGCATTATCACTGAGAAGGATGGTTGTAGACTTGTAAAGTTCACCAAGGCAAACCAAAGATTGATAAAATTTTCATGACCACACAGACAAAGCATATGTCCTCTGGAAGAAAGGTTTTAATGAAGATTTAAGCTAATGGTTTCTGTTAACCATGGTGGTGGTAGGACTGTTTTGGTGCCTGTGGAACTGATACTTTGTACAAAGCAGGTTAAACAATTAAGAGAGAGGTTTATCTTAGAATTCTTCAGCATAATCTCAAACCAGCTAGACAAATGAAACTTGAACACACAATTCAATATTGGATTGTGTTGTCGAACGGATAAAATAGGTTAACATGAATACCTTGAAATGAACGTGTCATTTCAAACCTAAACGTGTATTCTTCAGCTTTTACAACACTCACTGTTAACTGACTCTATGTTTATTTGGGTTTTATTCTAATGTTATATAGAGATTTACAGGTAAAATTTCTCACTGATCAGCGGCTTTCTGTTTATTTGGTTTATTATAATGTTATAATGAGTTGTACACGTAAACACTCTCATTTTACCACTGACCATGTTTATTTGGGTTTATTATAATGTTATATAGAGTTTTACAGACAATCACTCTCACTGACCACTGCCTTTATGTTTTTTGGGGGGTTTATTCTAATGTTATATAGAGCCTTACAGGTAGAAACTCTTATTTGCCACTGACTTCGTGTTTATTTTGGTTTATTCTCATTCTAATTCTAAAATTAGTTGCAGTCTATTCTGGTGTTCTGTGTGGGACCAGGAGGCTGAGGTTCAGGTCTCACATCTTGGTAGTGCATCAGCGCCACCTGGTGCCCAGTGGTGTTTCTGGAATGTGTTAATTCACTGGGTTTTAATATTACCTTTAATATTACCTTATATTTAATTTCTCCTCAGTATATAAGATAACACCAATTGCTGAATTGTATTAGTAAGAAAACAAATGTTAATTGTTAATATTTCCTCGGTTTAAAACATTATTTCCTGGGTTTCTTTACTGTAGTTAACAGCTCTCACTTTGTTCTGTTGTACATCACAATATAAATGATTATAAACTGCTCAAGTGCATTTGATTGAACCTGCTTTATTAGACTAAATGTAATAAATTAGTTCTGGTTCCTGTTTATTTATCTAAATAATATAAATGTTTACATATGTTAATCAATATTGTGCAATTTGTTCAATTTATTTGTCTGTGCAACAACTCTGGATTTACATATTTGTTTATTATCATAGCCATTGGCTTGTATATATTTCCAAAGAATTTATTCTGTTGATTCAAAATGTTTATTCTGCTTATTGATTTTATTACTCTATTTATTCTTTCTTTCTTTCTTTCTTTCTTTCTTTCTTTCTTTCTTTCTTTCTTTCTTTCTTTCTTTCTTTCTTTCTTTCTTTCTTTCTTTCATTCTTTTGTTTTGGTTTTTCTATTTTATTTTTATTTTCTATTTTATATTTATTTTTCTATCTTATTATTTTTTATTTTATTTTTCAATTCTATTTTTATCTTTCTACTCTATTTTTGTTTTACATTTTATATAGATTAAGTCATTCTGATTCTGATTCTATCATATAAACTAGCTCAGTAGTTTCTAAATACCTCTGTACACACTTACATTACCAGCATGTGAGGACCCAAGTCCTGACTACTGAATCCTGTCCTACAATCCAGTCAATCAAACCTTTTCCCACCCATTTCAGAGCATGTCAACACTGATTGGGCAATAATTGGTAAGAACTACCAATCACAGCGGAGGTGGGCGGGGCGTGTTTATTTACAGGTGCTGGTTACTAAGTAACGGGAGCGTCGCTCTGATGTAGTGAAAGAAGTAACTTTGTGATGATATAGAACCAGACCTGCCTTTCAGCACCAGAATGGTTCTGCGGACGATGGGAAAGATTGTAGGTTTAATGGTGAGTATAGAATCAGGGTCAAGTTAAAGCTGTGAACAGAGCCGTCAGAGCTACAATGAGAGCGTTGACGTTAGCCTGCAGTGACCTGCTGATCCCACCTTCCGCTCAGTCCAGCGTCTCCAAGCAGGAGCCCGTTCAGTCCCTCCGAAAGGACATCCACACATTAACCCTCCATCACCGTCCGTCAGAGAAGTCACATCCCACAAGCTCCGAAAGTGAGTCTATCTATCTATCTATCTATCTATCTATCTATCTATCTATCTATCTATCTATCTATCTATCTATCTATCTATCTATCTATCTATCTGTCTGTCTGTCTGTCTGTCTGTATGTCTGTATGTCTATCATTTAATCAATAACTGGGAAGCAGTTTGCAGGTTTATGGATTAAACACACAGAATAAACTACAAATGAAAGAACAACTAATCAGACTATGCCGACACAGGGATGGTGTAAGATGATTTTATGTTTATGATATTGTTTTTGACGTCACTCTGCATGTCTGTCTCTGTCAGATGGAGAATGTGAAGATATAAGAAGCTCAGAAAACACTGACCGTCACTGGTGTGGTCATCATTTTCTATTCGATACAAGATGGAGAAATGGGGTATTTAATAGAAATGAATTCAAAGGTATCATACACCTGGAAGACCATAGCAACCACCTAGTAACCACTTAACAAGGCCATGAGATCTATAGCAACCACCCAGCAACACAATAACAGCCACCTAGCAACCATTTAGCAACACAACAGCACCTTGCATCGCAACCATCTAGCAACACTATAACAACCCCCCAACAGTCAACTGGGGAACCATAGCAACCACCTGTGATACTATAACAACTATTTAGCAATGTCATAGCAACCATTTAGCAACACTATGTCAACCACCTGATATACCAATATGAACACCCAGCAAACACTTAGCAAAACTTTATGAACCAGCCTGCAACACCACAAAGACCACCATGTATCACCATGTATCAAAAATGCTCTCTACTGTCTTTTAATATTAATGCATATTGAAAATGGTTTTTCCTTTTTCTGTGAATTTACTTTTATTTGAGGTTTTGTTCCGTTGATCTATTAATTTATGGGAGCACTGAAGTGAGCACTCACTTCTGTGGATTGACCAGCAGATATTAACACACCAACTCTAAAAATCAATTTAGTGAAACCATGTTTTAAAATTTGTCTTGTTCTACAGGAAGTATCTAAAGAAGTGATATAAAATGATTATCACTATTTTTCACATCTATCCAAACAGATGAAACAGTTATCTTGCCCCCAGTTTCTCGGGATTATCATATACATCAGTCTCAAAATTTACACCGATTTTCTCAACGGAAGCAGCTCTCATACAGAATTACAAAACCAAGCACATTCGGGTCAGTATGTTAATGTAATTCCAAAATATTTCAGTCATGAATGCCTTAAATGATACAATGGCATTAGACTACTAATGCAATATGGTGTGGTCATTTAAATAAACATGAAATTATAAAATACTTATTTTGAATTATTGTGTTTTGATCCCAGGCCCTGTGAGGAATATGAACTCACATCAGTTCCATCAGTGTTGTTAACACTTACTACTCCAACTGTCAGTGGGAGGAACCGTTTCTCTGAACATTTTAACAACAGGTGATTCACAAATCCATATTTACAACAGCAGCTAATTTCCACCGATTTTCTGCAGCTTTTCAAGCGATAAAAAGAAATACCATGAAAGTGCCATTTCTGCTGCCCAGCAGCTTGTTTTCATCTCAAAGACATATGCAATAAAAGTGCTTTACGTAACAATGTCATTTCCTGAAAAAGAGCATTGTTGCATAAGTTGTAGTTTATCAACATGAAAAGTTTGTCGTGTTTCTGTCTCTGATCTCATGTGGAGAGATGGAGTGAAATATCTAGTGTATCCCAGCTGTTTCAGAACTTTTGTGTCAGCAACTCAGACTTTTCTAGACATCTCTCTGAAAACTGAAAAATGGCAGCGTTCCTCTGCCATTCTGGTCTGCTTGTCAGTCCAGCTTCATCTCTCCACTGTGCTGCTGTTTTGCTGTGACCCAAATTGGACACTTCTACACACTCACTTCACTAATAAGTACATTTCCAATGGTGTGACAGTGTTTTTCTGCACTATTTAGTGTACATGTGTGGTTTGTATTGTTTGTATTGATTTGCTGTGGAATGTGAGGGAAATTGGCAAATGGCAGTAATTTTATGTGTAAGTGTAAATTTGTGTGTTAATCACCACATTTCTTCTATAAACATGTATCGGCTAAAAAGGAACAGAAATTTGTTTTTGAACATTTATTAAATATCACCAAGAATTTGTGCTTCCCTCATTAAACAATTTTCAGCATCAAAATCATGTCGTATAATATCCTTTTGAAGTAAACGTAACTAATGACATATCTGATGTAAATCCATTCGGGAGGCAGCATATGTGTCTCCTAAGACTTTTTCATTTGGAATGTTTCGTCTGTCCAGGTCCCGTATTTTGTCCAAATTTGATTTTCATGTATTTTATGAAACTGTTTAATGTGTGGAAGCTAAATCCCTCCACTTGAAAAAACACACTACAGAGAGAGGCTTTTATTCTGGAAAAGTAGAGAAGTAAATCAATTGCCTTCCAGATGAACCACATCAATAAATAAAGCTGAATCTTTACTGATTTTTTTTCGAAATTAAATTCAAATAAAAATGTTATTTATATAGCGTTTTTTACAACTGATGTTGTCACAGAGCAGCTTTACAGAAATAAAAAAAAAATCAAAAGGTGAACAAAGGTTCATGAACCCCCTGGTAAGAAAGCCAAAGGGAGGTGGTAGGGTGATAAGGAAAAACTCCCTCACAGCTGGAGGAAGAAACCTTGGGAGGAAACAGGCTCATGCCTCCTCCTCTGGTCAAACAACTTATACATATTTAGGGGACACTGGACACCCACACGTCTGTTCTAAAACTCTGTTAGAACAGTTAGTTCGCTGGTGGACATAATAGTAACAGTAGCAACTAATTAGGGTCTGTGTAAATTTCTACATAGTTGGTGATGGCAGGTGGGAAACTAGTCCAGTGGGCAGCCAATGTGAAGTGGTGTCAGGGGAGCTCAGGGTCCTTCTCAGACAGGGCTCAAGGTTTGGCATTTCATCAGCCCAGGCCGGTGGGTCATCACTGACTCAGAAAAGGTAGAGAAATGTAATTAGTTTGATGTCAAGTTTTATGGAGAAGAGAGAATGTAAACATTATCAGAATTTTTACCTCTGTTTCTTCTTCATTTCTTTAGGTCAAAGATGAATAAAAAAGTACGTAATCTCTTCTTCAGTGTTGGATTTAACAATGCAAGTAAGTGCATCCGTTTTTTTTGTAATATATATTATCATAACATCAACCATTGTAAGTCTGATTCTGCAAACTGTCCTGTGACATCAAAACAAGTGAGATTTGAGCACGGCATCCATATTTTTCATACATCAGTAATACACTAATACTGTCCTCATTTACAAAAGCCAAACTTAGAAAACTCCTACAGGTTAGAGGAGTCTGGGTATTTATAAAGCTTTGAAATTTGCATCACCTGGCCTTTCCTAAGAATGACTGTGAACAAGCCATAACCTTAAAAGTCTTCATTAATGTCTGAGAACTCGGTCAAAGTAATCAGAGTGCTCAAATCTCCAAGGTTTCCCGTACTTTTGCAAGGTACCTCTTTTCTCTTTTTCACTCTCGTGTGTTTTATCTTTCATGTTTAATTTTCATAACTGTTCACACATAATTGTTCAACTGTTATATTTTCAGATTTAGACTAAAGTAAAGTTTGAATGCATTAAGACATTCACCATCAATACACACATATTAGCTATGGTTTATGTGTCCTGGGTAACCTAATGTGTGGGGCACAAAAAGTGTTTAACAACTGATGGTGCAAGTTCTCCTACCTAGAAAGATGAGAGAGGTCTGTAACATTCATCACAGGTACACTTCAACTATGAGAAACAAAATGAGAAAAAAACACATTATAAGATTTTTACAGATTTCTTGCACAGTCAGTGGTTGGCTAAATAGTTTTTTGCCCCACTGTAGATCAATTATCATTAAGTTTTGAAGTTGGCTTAGTACTATGTGGGCTTTATTCGTACACCTACACTATGTGTGCAGGAATAAAGCTTTGCCTCAAACAGGTTTAAGATGAAGACAATGTTAAACTTAATTTCATTTTAGAACACATCTAGACTTTTACAGGATAATTATATGAACTTCAGCTTATGTGGCTTGTGTAAGCTAATGTGTATGCATACACAAATGATACTATAATAAGCACAAAATATCACAGTTATCCTTGAACTTTACCCAAAGGTTGAGGAAGAGCTCTATGTCTATATATAAAAAAAACAGACTTAAACTGAGCATCATTCCATTAAAGGATTCATTTCATTGAAACAATCAACACATACATTCCTGAATGGTTATATACACAATGACATAATAATCACACTTATCCAAACATTCGGTATACAGGACACAATTGTATCAAGTACTCAGTGGACAGAATGCTATCCAATCTGCGCTCAGTGGACAGGATGCCATTCAATCAGAACTAAGTAGACAAAAGGCCAGTTGGTTAGCATTCTACGGCCCAAGGCCTACTTAATGTAGAAAAATTAAATATACTGGTGGAAACATAAGCTTAAATTAATTCTTCTACTTTTGAAATTGTGCAAAGATCTTGTGCAAATGTTTACTTAATTTATTATAGGTCAATTAGGGCCTCCTTTTAGCATCCTGCATTTGTCTTTTTTGATAGAATGAAAGGAATATGAAGAGGAAAGGCTTCTCGTCAACTGTCTCTGTTTTACTTCACCAGGCTTTTTGTTATCTGTTTTCCAGCTCAGTCATATCCTGATCCTATTATGGGGGCTCCTGCATCCTTCGTCCAGAGGATTTCAGAGCTCTCCTCACTGCAGGAGGACACCGTGCGTCAGGAAAAGATAAAGAATTTGAAAAAGTGCAAGAGACATAGAGAGGAGGCATAATAAGACATTTATTGTTCAAGGATAAAAACACATCATGCTACAGTGCCAAAACAATGTAAACAGAAAAGCAAAGCAGATCACACTTGGGTGGAAGTGTTAATGCTGTTTAATCCTGAGCCCACACTGCCAAACAGAGGAGTACAGAATGGTGCTGTATGTACGTTGGATGCTCTGGAGCATGAGCATTAGCTCACCATGCCCATTTCCAAGGGTGAGCTGTAGGGGTACAATGCCCCCCAACGTTGGGCTTCATTGAAAGCTATAACGAAAATTAGAGCTAGAAGTGAAAATGCTTTAAAAATGTTTTCAAAAATGGGAAAACTAAACGAAACAAAGAGCTTTAGATTCAGATCAAACTATAAAATGTCAGTAATTTTAAGAACCTTAAGCATTGACTGTTTTTAATGAATTTTAAAATAAGTGATTTAAAACCTCTGCCTGTACAGTTGTGGTTGGAAGGTTACTTAGACCCATCATGTACATGAATGTCACAGCAATGGCTTTCAGTGATTTCTTTGAATTTTTTTTAAGTGGAATGGAGTGTACAAAACATCTTTATTAAGAAAGTTTGTGTGTGTGTGGTGTGCGGGGGGTAAATTACAACGTAACAATAACAGGCTGAATTATTTTTCATGGTATACACAACTGCAGATTCAGTGTTATTTTTTAAATGTCACCACAAAGACCCTGAAACTGACCAGTCAGACTCAGCAAAGCAAGTTTAATTCAGGAGCTTCTGGCAGCTTGTTTTTCTTCCCAGCCTTTCAAGTTTTGTCAGACAAAATGACCTGGAACAAACAGTAAACAAAGAGACCTTTAATAAAAGGCTGCTGTAGACCGGCCCACAAGTGGTTTATCATTTCAGCCCCACTCACCCTTTAAAGACACACAAACAGCTCACATTCTCCTGTGCCTGCATTGCAAATCCGAGTGTTTACCTTTAAAACACTTTTCTGTAATCTATTCAATATGTTACAGTGTTTAGAAGAATAAATTGGGGGAAGTGTGACTGTAACATCAAATTAATGGTATGTTTGGATGTTTTAAACCTAAAATAAGTGCTCTCTTCTTCAACACTGGTGTTTATGTAATGTTACGCACAGTCCTTCCCATAATTTGTTCTCAGAGGAAGGGAACACTGGGACATGTTTACACAGTGTTGCAGACAAGTGTTTAGTGTAAAGATAAACACAAAATAATATAAAAGATAAGCAGCACATAAAACACAATGTGAGGGAGTTGTGCTTGTAGAACATGAGGATGTTCTGTTTGATTTGGAGTAAACGGAGAGATGAGGAGAGCGAGTTGGTACCATGGTATTGTGGAAACTTGGTGGCAAATCTGAAGAACTTTTTTTGCCACACAATGCCCTGCAAGTACCACTTTAATGGCATGTAATTTTGACAGGTTTGTGAGAGTTGCACGAAGCCAAAAGTGAACTGCGTGATACTCTCTGCAGTAGAGTTTTTATCTTTTGTGATGAAGTTGCTTTTGACTTTCAACAGCAAAAACATTGATCTCAGTTTCAACTAATCATCAGGCTTTGTCACATAGGCAAATGTCTTCCCTATAAGAAGCATGCTGAGGCCTTTAATCATCACACACTTGTGTGGAGAAGTTAAGTCATCTTTAATGGATTTGCTCGTTTGGTTTCTTACATGTTTATGACAGTAACAGCTTTTCTAAGCCTGCATTGTGTCAGTATGTTTGTCTATATTATAGATAACAGTAATCAAGCGCAGAAACCACATAATCAAGTCCTCACAGTGTATTAATGTTGGTATGCAGTTAGTGTAATGGTAAGTGGTGGGGTAGAAGCTTTCATTCCTTGTTTGCTACATTAGCCTAAAAAAGCTACAGACATGTCAAGACCATCAGCAGTTGGAGTAAAGGGTGGTTGAGGGGAACTGTGTTCACTTGCACCTCAATGTGGCTTGTTAGTCCATTGGTATGTGACTGACCACCTTCTGAAGAAGATTCCAGAGACTAGACTTGGTTTACCTTCAAAATCACAGTGTGCTGTTAGTTTTTAGTTCTGTATCAGTAGTTCTGTCCCATGGCTTCCTTTTTAACGTCTCTCGTTTTTATCTCCGGTTTGTACCATACAAGGCTAATGTAACTGACAAGTACTCATAGTGGGTCATTAATACTGGTACTTTGCCTAAATAGTTGAAGTTATGCTAGCAGATAACACTGTTCTTGCCATCAGTCATAGAGTGTTACAGCAAGAATGACCTGTGGGAGTTTCATTCTTTGCAACTTACAGATACACTTGAATTTCACAGTTGGTCTTCTTTTCCACAGTGGATCCCTGCTTAGAAAATATCCCAAGTATTAATGCAGCACCCAGTGCAAGTCTGATCAAGTGCAACTAAGTATGTGAGTTAAAGCAAAGGCCTCCTGTATCCATAACCAGTTATTTTAAAATGTAAGGCTTTCTCTTTGTCTCCAGCAGCATTTCCAAAAATCTTTCTCCACAGAAGACTGTCTTAAAATGCTCGGATGAGCACTCTAGAACAGTGAAGAGTGTAGAGGCAAAGGTAGAGCTGAATACAGCATAATGATGAATCAGATTTTTTGACAAATATTTCTCCACTGCATGTTGTTCAAACAGCAGGTCTCCATATAGCTGATCTCTCTCATAGAGAAGAGATGGAGAACATCCACGCCCAGATCAGTAGATTTTGGGGACATCAAGGAACACCATGGTGCAGATGTTACCATGATAACTAAACTAAAACAGGAGATTATGTTATGAAGAGCTGCTGAACAGCATTTTCTTTTTATGCTCCTAAATTGTGCAGGAAGTTGATGGAAACACACTGGCTGTAACCACTGTGTGGCAAAAACTGTGGCAGCAGTTGTTTAGCAGGATTGTCTGCTTAAAAGTCACTGAAATGGTGCTACATGCAAACCCACATATTTACTTTTTCTGTAACAACCAAACATCACAGCACAAATAACTTTCACAGCTGGTCCTGCAGACAGTATGCTGGTTGATGCAGAATGTTCAGTCAGTCAGGTTCAGGCTGAGACTCCTTTTAATTGAAACTTTGTGGTTCGTTCTCATGTGATGTGACCCCCATGACTTTCTTTTGACCTGCGGAGGCATTCTGACATAGGTCTGCTAGGCTGAAGTGTTTCTCACTCATTACTGATATGGTTTAATAAATGAAAGCGCATTGAATTCTTGTCCAACATCCTTCATTTTTCTATAGCCATGCACTGTAAAACTTTTGATCCATTTGAACATAATGTATATAAGTCAAGTGAATCTTGAAGCTGTTAAACTCCAGTGTATCATATCTGATACATTTTAGTTTTTAAAACAAAGCAAAATAAATAATAATTAATTACAGATATCAGAAACAAAAATTTCAATTTTTTGCACCCTGGTGGATTACCTGTGCATTGCATGCCCAAGAAAAGATACATACAGATGTCTAAGGCAACTCAGATTGTGGTGTTAAACGATTTTGTGTTGTTTTTTTTTAAATAATTGTTCATGCTAATAAAACTATTTATAAGTATAGTAAAATAGATAAAAGGATTTTATGGGGTGATTTTTTTGTCCATATGAAAAAATGTCTCTTTTCACTCAGTTGTGCATGACGCCAAGTAGTCGCTGGTTGGGCATTATTTGAGAGTCAGTCAAGCCAAGGCTTGTGGGGTACAACTCAGTTTACTGTTGCAGTTTAAACTGGGCTTGTTTCTCATATGTCTACAGATAAAGTCTGGTTGCTGACAAGTTTCTACAGGAACTGCATAAATGTGTTTCCAGGGGACCCCTATGCCTGCCTTTTTCCTAGTGTTACTATAATCCATCCCTGCAGGACCCCAAGGGTAAAACTTCTACTTACCAATTTTATTATCACTATTTTTCTTTGTGCAAAAAGTAAAAAAAGAAAAAGTGTGGTGTTAGGTAGAAGTGTAGAGCTGCATTTTTACCTAAAATGTATGGCTCATTGTACCTATCTGTTAACTGGCTTTCTCACTCTCTCGATGACTGACCTTCAGCAGACAGCATGCAGACACACACACACACACACACACACACACACACACACACACACACACACACACACACACACACACACACACACACACACAAACTATTGTCAAAACACACAGCACACAGTATTTGATCTGATATTACCATTCATCCATGACTCACGCAGAAATCCACATGTTCCAGAGTGACTTAGACTGTCCTCAGAACTGTTCTCAATAAGCACTAATATGAACAGAAACAGCCAATTTGAGCCCACAAAGAGACCAATTCATACAGGGCTAACAGAAAAGTTCTGCTGCACATGCAGCAACAAACACTGTAGTTTCTTTAGCAGAAGCAGAAGCACACCAAGGTGTTTTATCTTCTTCCAAGACAGGGGTCAGCACTGCCGCACTGTGAACAGTAGATACTCTGTTGTTGCATTCATTCACAAAACAAGACCTTCGTTTCTCCACAAAGTGATTCTCACTTCAGAAGAAACGAGCGCTTTCTATTAGTAACAGTAATTTTCACCTTTATTAAATCGTGGGTGCTTTAACTTTTATAGACAGAGACTGTAATTAAAAAATGACAGTGACACAACTTGTTTCATTCTCACTCTTTTTCTGAGCTTATTTAAGAGCTTAACTCTTAGAAGCTGAGAAAAATGACAAGTTTGTGTTCAGATTTCAGAATGAAAGTCCTTAGAAAAATGGGTATTTACGTTGTTTTTCTCTTTTATTTGGACCACTGTCAAGTATTTTGAAGAACTTATTATTATAAATGTCTTTGTCAATCTAATCAAAATTGATGATTAGCCTAGGATCTCCTGAAAATAGCCAATGTCTGGCTATCTCCTATAAATATGTTTAAAAGTTTCTGGCAAAAAAGAGAATGTCAAACTATTAAAACATCCCCAAACTTGGCATAGGGTTCGAAAAGTTAATAAGCTACAAGGAAACCCATGGATGTGTTTGATTAGGTAGGTTGTATGTGGCTGTTTGCTGTATCCAGGGTGGCAGTTATGAGGTTGGAGGAGTGTTGCCCACGCAGAAGAGCCATCTGTTCACCAATTGAGCTATGAATAATCAGGAAAATAGGAAAAGACCTTTTCAGTTGTTTCAGTAGAAGATTAGCCATTACAGGTTACAGGTAAGGTGTAATAGAAGTTAGAAAAAAAGGCTGTTTTAAATCAGCTGTGTTGGATGTTTATTTGTCCCCAGGAATATTGTCTGGTGACATTGTAATTGTTGGTTTTAAGCATTTCTCATTTTTAGGAGCTATCTGTATGAAGAATAAGATACTTTTATAAGATCAAATGACACCATTAAACACAAGTTAAATAATCCTATTATTACTTCAGACACATGTTGAGAAATTTGCTTCAGGTCATTTGATTTTTGCAGTGCTGGTCCATCTCTTAGTCATGCATGTATTGACAATAAACAGCCCAGTGTTTCTCAACCCTGGTCCTGAAGGCACCCCTACCCTGCATATTTTAATACTTTTCCTGCTCCCAGTACACCTGATTCAACTAATCAGTTCATTTACAAGCTCTTTGGAGCTGCAGGGGGTGTGTTAAAGCTAAAATGCGCAGGGCAGTAGTGCCTCCAGGACCATGGTTTAGAAACACTGGAGGGTATGATGAAGTCTGAGAGGCTATTCTTGGGAAAACAAACTCAATACAGAGTCACTGAGTAAGGTCATTTATTCCTCCCAAATCAGATTTCATAAGTGTGTTAAGGAAATGTCTCAGATGCTCATTAAGTTCAAATGACTGATAATGAGCAGCGTTACAGTGGGGCTTTGAAAGCACTCCTGTACAGCATCTAATCTGGCACTCAGCCAGACTCACACATTCCTCATACTGATCAGAGAGAGAGAGAGAGAGAGAGAGAGAGAGAGAGAGAGAGAGAGAGAGCGAGAGAGAGAGAGATCACACCCATTATTCAGCCCACCCTCTCTCTCTCTCTCTCTCTCTCTCTCTCTCTCTCTCTCTCTCTCTGCCCTGCTCTCTTCCCCTCTTTGTTTCTCCATAGAGTGGAGCGTCCAGACCAAGTGACAGACGGACAGTTTCTGTTCTTCTAAAGAGCACAGACAGAATGCACCTTTATTTTAGATGGAAGCTGTAAATGCGTCTCTGTATAAACAGGTATGCTGCAATTACTAACTTTACTGATGTTCATTCCTTACTAACTTACTGTAATATACTTTACATGCACACTTACTTACTCAATTAATCTGTTAACTTGCATACTTTACCTACTAAATATTTTAATTTGTATATACTAACTTTATCACATACATCATCTACTGAGACTTGTTTACTTTACTTTCTTTACTTACAGACATACATTTATTGACTATATTTACACGTGTTATTTATGTAGTTTGTTTATATGTTTATCACTTAATTGTTTACTCACTTTGTTTATTGGCTTTAATTTATTTCAGTACCATACAGTAGTAGTCCATCTGTTTCTCTACATATTTTGTTATCCCCAGGACCACCACAGAGCAGGTATTATGAGGGTTTTGGGTCATTCTCAGCACTGCAGTGACACTGATATGGTGGTGGTGTGTTAGTGTGTTGTTGCACTGTCAGACACAGCACTGCTTCTGAAATGTTTAAACACTCTGTTAGACACTTTAACTTAGTTGTTCCACCTTGTAAAGCTCACCAGTTTCTGCACAATTTGTGTTGGTCATACTCTAATCCTTCATCAGTGCTCATTGGACATTGTTGGATGGATATTTCTGGTTGGTGGACTATTCTCAGTCCTCACAATAAGGGGTTTAAATACTCTTGCACCACTGCTGGGTCTGATCTTCTCATATCTGTGCAACACACACAAACACACCACCACCATGTCACTGTAGTGCTGAGAATGACCTACCACCCACATGAAACCTGCACTGTGGTGGTCCTGTGGGGTCCTATCCATTGAAGATCAGGGTGAAAGGAGGCTAAAAAAGTATGCTGAGGAACAGATGGACAACAGTCTGTAATTATAAAACTACAAAGTGCTCCTGTATAGTAAGAGGAGCTGATAAAATGAACAGTGAGTGTAGAAAAAAGGAGGTGGTCATCAGTGTATGTTACTATTTACTTACATGAGTGTGTAATGATGTTTTTTTTCTGCAGAAATTCCAGAGTCCAGCAGGAAATCCCACACGTGCCTGGACTCCCAGTAACCTGCAGAACTGGATATGTTGGAGTGTGTGTATGGGAAACAAGACACAGCACAGAACTCTAATTTTCTGGCCGTTATGGGTCTGACAGTTGTGATCTGTAGGGCGTCTGTGCTGCTTGCTGCTGTCTTTGGACTGTTTCACTCCGTAGACGGGGGGTGTTCAGGGCAGTGCTGCCCAGGGATGGACCTGAGCTGCTCTTCTCTGGACTGGAGAAGTGACCGTGTGTATGGGACATGCTACTGTGATGAGAGCTGTGTGAGGTCTAAAGACTGCTGCTTTGATTACCCAGCTGAATGCTCAGGTAAGAGGAAATCACCTGGACCAGAGGAGCTCAGACCATGTCCTTTGGATATCCCACCCTGCAGAGTTCAGATCCAGCACACCTGGCTCTGATATGCAAACGTCCCTGAAAGCTTACATTACCTTGATCAGGTGTTGTAGATTAGGCGTGGATCATCACTCTGTACAGTGGGAGTCTAAGAACAAGAACAAGCCCCTCTAAATAAAATTCTTATGACGAGAGTGGAGGAGGTCAATACCTTGATGCAATATGTCATATTTGCTCACATTTTTGAGAAAATGGACTAGATTTGGGAGAAAATAATTTTGATTTTAATTTTTTTGGTGGTAAAGTTGAAAACCAAGAGGAGAAAAAATGAACACAGCATGCAGCTATTTACACTAGAAGTCTGTAGTAGGAACTGCACTTTTATTTTTGTTTTTATATAATGGATTTATTTATCTATTTTAGAAATGCTGCATATTTACTTTAAATAAAATTTATTTAAAGAAGAAACCGAAAACCTTCTTAAAGGAAATGTGAACAATTCTAGAAAATGACTGTTCAACTTCAGTACTCCTTCAGAAGCTCCACCCTCCAAATTCATGCATGTAGATTTTCAAGACCAAAAGAAAATGTTTGATGGTCTGACCTTTTCCTCTTCAGTAGTTTCTCCGCCATTTCTACTTGTGTGTACATGGTCATGGCGTTTTCTTCCACATGGTCACATCCCTACTTTTCCACATGTACACAAGCAGGAACAGCACCTGCTGGAATAGTCGGGCCAAGACACTTTTATTTTTTCCCGTTTACATGCCAAGGCTGAGTATGAACACTAGACTCTTTCCAGTGTGCAAACAGACTGGAGAGCTAGTGGTGAGGTGGTGAGGAAACATAGATTTTCCAGATTTTACAAAAAGTGTCATAAATTGAACTTGTGCACATTTCCTTTAATGAAACTCAGTGTAAGCTGATCATTTTGGATATACAAAAATCTTCAGAAGCAGGAGCTCAAACTCTGCTCAAACTCCTCAAAGGCCCTGTTTCCAGCTGATCAAATAAACATTTTTACAACTTGTGCTATTACAGACCAGCTTTACCTTGGGAGGAACCAGGCTCACAAGGGGGGACCCATCCTCCTCTGGTCAAAATACTTATACACAGTGATCCTAATTGTGGCTTTACATAAAAGACTGAAAAGTCATGCTTAATAATCTGTTGAAATCCTTTACAGCATGCATTTCCCAAATTCATTATTTATGGACTAGACACCCGTCCGCACCGCTGCACTGTTACAGCCCACTGGATGACATAAAAGTAAATATTCTGGGATTAACATGAGACTGAAGCAGTGCAACTAACAGCATGCAAACTCACTGACCATTTTACTGGAAACACCACAACTACCAAACAACGGTGCTCTCTGTGTATAGTTACAGAATCTAACTCATCTATTATTGTACAGTTTATCAGCCCTTTTAACAAACCACCACAGGAGCACTTCTGACCATATAGTATTTATGGGTGTTCTGTTTTCAGCATAGCAGTGACACTGACATTGTGATATTCATCGTAGTATGTGAGGCACACCTTTATGAGTATATCAGGCACAGTTGTTTTGGTGGAGTTTTTACTTACCAGTGTCACTGCAAGGTTGAGTGTGGGTCCACCAACTAAAAATGTCCATACAAAAGCAGAAACTGACCACAAATGAAGGGCCAGAAGTTGGGTAAAACAGAGTGAATACACTTTTAACTGTACAATTAGCAAGAGTGAAATTATGGTTGGAGTTTACCTACACCCCACCTGGATATAAATATCATGGCAGTATTAGGATTTTAATGATTGTTTTCTGCAACAGACAAGAACTTGGTGCTATTGTGTTTGTAAAATGAACACGTTGTCAAAATGATACAGGGTCAAATTTATGCATAGTGCTCACCTAATATTTGTTTACAAGCCAAATGTTAGTCTGCTTTATCCATTCCACAAACACCTCTGATGTGTAATTGGGGTAATTTATTAATTGGAACACCCAGTTGTATCCAGTTTTCATTAATCTAGCTGGCTCAAACAGGCCAAAGCATGCCGCAGCTACCACCACCATGTTTAACATGCTGGTACTGTGTTCATGGGGTTGAATGACTTCCTCCAATGACCTTTGTCTCATCCAACCATACAGCCTTTCTCCATGAGGCCATTACTATGTCCTTGTGGTCAGCTACAAACTTTAGTCAAGCAAGAATGTGTTTAATTTGGAGCAAGGTCTTCTTTTTTGTACTGCAGCCTCTCAGTCCAATGCGATGTAAAACTTGTTTGACTGGTATTCCAGCAGCTTTCAACGCCTTATCAATTTTGAAATGTATTATATGACAATATCTTAACAAACAGAAGAAACATTCAACAGAATGAAGAACCATTTGAGAAAAGCCCTTTTAAAGTAGTCATGCCAAAAGTTCTGTGAAATTAAATGTTGTGTTAGAAGCTCAAGTGTTCACACAGTGCTTGAAAACACTCTAATGTTGTGGGTTTAAACAGCTCTGCAGATAAACTAGGCCAAAATTCCTTTGGGGCAGGAGCAGAGCCTGGTCAGTAACAGTAGGAAGCTTTTGGTTGCATAACAATGTTCACCCCTGGGACACAGAGTGTTACATAACCTTAAACAAGTGCAAGAAGTGTGATAATTGACCTGTACAAGGCTCCACTCACAAATGACATAGTTTTATTATTACTCAGTGTTAATGAGAGACTGTAACTGCACCTCAGTTTATATAACAATAATAACATTTACAGTGTTATTGATATTCAACCTGAATGAGAGACTGTAACTCCACCTCAGTTTATATCACAATACCTGCATTTAGAGTGTGTTATAGTGTGTGATAGTTTTTAATATGTGAGTTTTGCTTGGTTTAGATCATACTCAGCATTGTACAAAATGCGTGTTTGTTTTTATTTTGAAATGTGTATTTGTGCTCTCTCTGGTGTGTTGGTGTGATTGTAGCCCAGCCATGTGTGGTGAGTGAATGGACATACTGGAGTGGTTGTGCCCAGCCCTGCCAGCCATCGTACCGTATTCGGAGACGCAGCATTGAGATAAAACCCCAAAACAACGGGCAGGCTTGTCCAGCTTTGGAAGAAAGAGCAGGCTGCATGGAGTACCAAAACCATGATGGACAGAGCTGTGGTCAAGTGCAAGGTCAGTCTAAGTGCAGACTGACTTTAAAGAGGCCCCTTTTGCAGCAATTACAACTGCAAGTCACATTGGATAAGTCTGTATGCCACATCTTGCCACTAGGATTTTTGCAGATTCTTAAAATAAAGGTAAATAAATAAAGGTGCTCATAGACCCACTGTGCTTGCACACAGGAGAATTTGTCCTCAGCATTTAACCCGAACCACACAGTGATACCCAAACATACACACTAGTAATTCACACTCTTGGGGGCAGTGAGCACACGTGCCCAGAGTGATGGGCAGCTTTCAAGTCTGACCTCAGATTCTCAATTGGTCTAAGGTCTGGGCTTTGACTAGGCCATTCCAATACATTTACAGATTTCCCCTTAAACCACTCGAGTATTTCTTTAGCAGTATGTTTTGTATCATTGTCCTGTTGGAAGGTGAACCTCCATCCCAGCCTCAAATCACTGACAGACTGAAAGTTTTTGCTCAAGAATATCCCTGTATTTAGCACCATCCACTGTCCTCGACTCAGACCAGTTTCCTAGTCTCTTCTGCTGAAAAACATCCCAACAGCATGACGCTGCCACCACGTTTCATTGTGGGGATGGTGTTCTTGGTGTGATCAGAGGTTTTGCGTCAGACATAGCATTTTCCTTGGTGGCCAAAAAGTTACATTTTGGTCTGATCAGAGCATCTTCCTCCAAACATTTGGGGAGTCTCCCATATGCCATTTGGCAAATTCAAAACAAGCATTTTTATATTTGTCTGTATGTAAAGGCTGTTTCTGGCCACTCGTCCATAAAGCTAAAGCTCTATATAGTGTATAGCTTTTTGTTGTCATATAGACAGATGCTCCAGTGTCTGCTTGGGAACTCTGCAGCTGCTTCAGGGTTACCATTGGCCTCTGTGCTGCCTCTCTGATTAATGCCCTCCTTGCCCAGTCTGAGAGTTCTGGTGGGTGGCCGGTTTGGCTGGTTTGTTTTGGTACCATGTTCTTTCCATTTGATGCTAATGGATTTGATGTTGCTCTGGTGGATCATCATCATTTTAATTATAATGCCACCCTGACTATATATATATATATATATATATATATATATATATATATATATATATATATATATATATATATATATAATATATATATATATATATATATATATATATATATATATATATATATATATATATATAATGAATACTTTTCCAGGGCACTCTAGTAGCAGATGGATGTTAAATATTGCTTCCAATAAATTAGATGTAATTATATTGTAATGTTGTTTGTAAGTCCTTAATAATTTGATGAGAGGATAGGGGACAAAGTTGAATCCAGTGCCCAGAATACATGAAATGGTTCACTCAGCAGTGAGAACAGGTCATGGTGTTCATCAGAGGGTTGTTATGAGGGCATAGTGGGGCTTGTTTTTATTGGCCACACATTCTTCAGGTGATTTTTAAAATCCCATAATACCTTGAAAATGAGCCAACTTTCAAGCTGCTTTCCCAAATATTTGACTGCCTTTTGTGTTTGGTATGGATAAAACTCTCAGATCCCTCATCCAAAAAACCCAAACAGCAGCCATTTAGTCCTGCTTCCTTGCTGTTAATAAATGAGCTGAACCTAGACCTTTTTGTTGGTTTCATTCCAGAACCAGCACTGATAACAACAATGGAGTACAGCAACGGCAGAATAGCACACATCGTATATGGAACCTCGACGGATTCTGGGTTTGTATTACATTAAACAACAACTAAGAATCTCTGTATGCAGTTCATGGACAGCAATAAACACACACTGTTACAAAAACAACAAACAGCAGAAACAAGAACAACCTACAAACAGGATTTCAATTATTTTCTGAATGGACAGAAGCAAACTTATCAGCCTAGTATATTTGCTGTTTTCAGGTTTTCATTAATGTTCTTGCATTTTATAAATAGTTAAAAGAATATTTTGTCAAATACAAGTATGACTTATTATTCATCTAAATTATTCACTTTAATAAGAAGACCAAAAAAGCCAAGCATATATTTGTGGTGTTATGTGATGTTCTCTATTCTTCCCTTTTGTAAATTAAGTAAGAGAATGAAGAGAACTGAAGCATGAATGTTAATTAATATATTTCAATGTTAGCACTTCCTTCTGCCAAATTATAATTCCTTAACTAGCAGCTTGTTCAGGGGGTCAAGGAGACCCAGAGACACAGAGACAACAAGTTGGTGCGACCTAAAGTGTATTTATTCACACACAAGCACAGGTAGATAATCCCCAAACCATAAACACAAAGGAACACATCACTACAATGAGCCCTGGCCAGATCCAGTTTCCCCAGTCTCATTGAGTTTCTGTCTCTGTGTCCGTTAGCTGAGGGCTAAGTTTTAAAACTGGTGGCTCTGTCTCCATCACATTGTCCTAATCCATTTTGTTTCCTTTTTGCTCTTTTGCTCAGAGCATTTACATTACCTTTGAGCCCTAGCTACACAAGTTGTGTGTTTTTGTGTGTTTTTGTCATTGCCTCTTTTTTTTTTTTTTATAAAATAACACAGTAATTACATAAGATAAGTCACATGGCATATGAGGATATCTTTATGGAAGGCCTTTGGCTTCTTAAATATGTAATTACTTGTTAAGTACATACTATCAGAAGTTTAATATCTTGCTGAAAGTGATGAAGTTGTTATCAAAAATTGCCAAACGATTTTTGTTTTACTTATTTTGAATGTGGGGATGTCACATTCAAGATTTAGACAAAAAAGTTGCAGATGGGTGTCCATAAGTTGAGAGTCAAAAAAAAATATATGACATTGTATAATATAGCTTATTACTGTGACAAAATGTATTAAAAAATTCAGGCAGTCTTAAATTTTTGACTAATTTTGCCTCTTGGATCCATGCCAATCTCTAAAACTGCTTGTCATAGCAGCCCAAAACTTGAAATTATTTGTTCAGGGCCAAGTTGACCAACATCTCAGGTAATAAAAAGTGCTTATTATAGTAACAGGAGCTTCTAAAAAAAAAATTTTTTATAAAACTATCAGATGCTTCACTGCACTACGAGATAATCACTACTGTTAGAAAGAGTAGGTTCTGCAGTTGTGCTGGTGTGTCAAGGAATTCCTGACTTAAAAAACTGAGGACACAAGGTGTGATTCTGCCCTCACAGTGAGGGCTGAGGGCCAAAAGGGCTACAGCAAGGTTGCCATTATTTACTTAGCAGTGCCTTTTCATGGAGTGATACAGCTGTTGTGGCACAATTCAAAAACTTCTTAACCAATCAGCTTGCATTGCTGGAACTAACTATTGCATAAAAATTAATTAAAACAACCAAGAAGTTAACATTTCAAACAGCCCACTGCCATAAAAAGCTTTTCCTCCGTGTATGTCCCACTGTGATGACACAGTAGCATCATCAGAAGGTTGTGTTGTGAGTCTTTCCTCATGGTAATTTCATGGAAGAGATACTGGAGTGATACTCTAAGATGAGAGTGGGCATATTTTACAACTGTCCTGATGTTGTACATTTTTGTTGTAAAGTAACAAATTCCTGTCTTTCTGTTTTGAGCAAAAGAATCCCCTATAAAAAGTGGCTTGGTGGTTTGCATGTTTGCCTCCCAGCACTAAGGTCTTGGGTTTGAGTTTCCATGTTCTCTCATATCTCTGTGGGTTTCCTCCCACATTCCAGAAACTTAGATATCAGGTGAATTGGCTGCTCTAAATTGTCCTGATGTGCCAATGAGTGCGTATATGAATGAATGTAAGTCTGTATGGTCAGATATGAACTGGCACTCTGCCCTGGGTGTACCCCCATAGTGCTCAGTGCAGGATGGTCCTTTCTGGTAGAGAGTATGCTGGCTGCTGCGTCTTGCCGGTGTGTGTGACTTGAGTGCTGAGTATGACTGTATAGAATACTGATTGTAAGCATCCTCTACAAAGGTGCTATATAACTGTAAGTTCATTCATTTTGCTTAGAATTTACATTAAATGTATTGCATTGACCTGGATCCTGTATCAGTGCCTTCTGAGGCCACTATGAAGAACAGTCTACAGCAATATGATCACTGGGCACTGATTCTAATGCCACAAGGGCTCTTTTATCATTTTTATTCTGCCCAGTTCTGCAATGTTATTTTTCTATATCCACCTCTAAGAATATTACAGGCTGAATGACCCACAGTTTTTCACTGAACTCAGCAGGGGTCTGATCATTTTAGCACTGTATTGATTCACATCTCCATGACTTTCTCTGCAGGTGTTGCTTCCCAATAAGAAAGGTGGTTGGTTTCTGCTACCATATTTACAGTCTTCTCTGAGAGCAAACATCTGAAATTCTCTGAAAATTATTAAATGCTGTAACTGCAGAAAGAAATGAAATGAGAGCATAGTTGGAACTTTGCTTCATCCCCAAATAAAATAAGAGTCAGTGTCTCTTCAGCTGCTTGGTCCGCACATAGTGAATGAAGTGTAATCATTGTGAATGTACACAGGTTCTAAAGTCAATTGTGTGTGGTGATGTCATTGTGGAGCTGTGTTGTGTTTTTGAGTCTCTGACTGATACACCTGCATTAGGCCACAGTCTTCTAACCTTGACACCTTTAATCATTGTTAGATCTGCAAACACACCTGATGATCGTTTTGCCATTAGGAGCAGCCTGAGCAAACACAGTGTGCCTTGGTATTGAGAATCTAAAGGAAACCCCTGTGACACAAGAGCAGCTCTTGGCTTCTGCACAGATTCCTAAAACTAACCCACATCACACACAGACAGCTTGAACATTAACAGGAAGAGCAGATCAGTCAGAACTTGCAACGAGGGCAGGAACAGAGCCTCAGCTTTTACAATGGTCTTTTTACAATGTGATTTTGATTTTAATGGGGAAAAATAAACACAAACTGCAGTTCAATAGTTGAAGGTCATTGTTTTTATAAATGCAAAACGTATTTTGCAAAAGTATACAAATAATGATAAAAGAATGCCTTTATTTTAAACTTAAGTATATAGCAAGTTATACAGCATGTACTAAAGCAGGGATTCAGCGTCCTGGTCCAGGAGTACCACTGTTCTGCATGTAACAGTGATTTCCCTGCTCTCACCGATCAAGTTAAACTCGTGATGGTCTGGTTAGTTAGAGGAGTAGTTGCATCAGGTTGTTGAAAGTAGAAGAATTACACTGAACTAGATAAATATTCATGATCTTGATTCTTGAGTAGAGGTGGCCAGTATGACAAACTCTTATCCTTATCTAGTTAGTAGAGGGTAGATTAAATTTTACTTGGCTTTCAAATTCTGACTAAATATGTATAGTATTTTAGGCCGCAAGAGCACCACACATACAGACGTTGGCCACCTGTCTGATATTTATTGTACATTAAGGTGGACAGAGCCATCAAGATCTGATTTTATTTTCTTATTCTCAATTTTTCAATTACTCAACCCCATTAGGACTCCACCCCATTGCATATGACACTCCCAACACCAGGAGGGTGAAAACAAGCACATGCCTCTTCTGATACATGTGAAACCAGCCACCTCCTCTTTCCAAACTGCTGCCATTGCATCATTGCTGGAGGAAAGTTCTGTGTCCCCAACTCCAATACAACAGTTAACAGACACCTGTTCTGACCAGTATCACACTGGGTGTGATTGATGGCAAACAGCATGTGCTAGTGCATTACACCAATGAGCCCACCCATCCAAACATGTATTACATATTTATCAACTGGAGAGGAAGCATACTTTGTTTATTGTGGTCAATGCAACCAGTCGGCTTCAGTGACAACAGTCGATTCAGAGTAGATTATAATCACTGGACAAATGTTCAGTTATTTGAATTTACTTTGATGCAGGGAGTAAACAGATTGCTGTTTTAGCACTGTTTGGACTATCCCCTGATCCTACATCAGGCAAACCCAGATGGTTTGTAGACATTTTATGTTAGTGGTCTGTGATTGGTTAGTTCACTTGGCTTGTTGTTCAATCAAAAAATATATAAGTTTAAACACACTTCTGATGGAGGCACGATTTTTATCATTGGCAAAAAACATCTTTTTGTGATCTAAGCCTAAAGAAACAGAAAGTGAAGTATTCTTGTCAACAGCTAAACTGACTTTGCAGTATATTATTGTAATGGTGAGAATAATTACTATTCTGTACAGTTGAGGACTGTAGTATTGTTTACATTAGACCAGGAGTCTATGATCTTATCCTCAAAGGGCTGGTGTGACAGCAGGTTTTTGTTCCAAACAAGCCAGGGCATATATGATCTTGTTTCATCAATTTGGCAAACTTCAACAGAACATTTAGGGAATCAAACTGAAAACCTTAGGGCGCAAGGTTCACTGAACGTAAACACATGCTGTCATTCCTCACTAGGCTAGAATATATCTAAGCCATTAACTTTGTAAGAGTTGTGTTTGAAAAAAACACATATGGGTTCTAAAAACAAACAAGCCTTTCATAAGCTACTTTTTGGCTTCAAACACAGATGAATGTGGCATTGGCTACCCCTGGCCCATTGCACCTAATTAACAGTGGACTGTATGAAGCATTTTCTTTTTAAGGGAAGTTTTATTTGAGCTAAAATGAATGTGTCTTTTACAGCCATTGAATAAAACCTTCTCTTCCTTCATAATTTCCAGATTCTGCATGGAGTTTAAGGTGGAGTCCCTGAGCAGACAGTGTATGGTTGAGAACAAACCTCACACACGCTGGATGCAGTATCTGAGAGAAGGGTTTGTGGTGTGTGTGTCCTGCCAGCCTCCTGCAATTAGCAATCACAACCACACCTGCCAAGGAGACGGACACTCTGCAAAAAGGTAGAAGTCCTTTGTCCCTGATATGTATTATGAGGTGTAGTATGGCTGTTTTTCTCATACAATTGTGATAATAGAGTTTGATCTGAGAAAAGGGTGCATAATGAATCTCTCCACTTCATCCTATTTTTGGATTATTGTCATCTAAATATTTAGCTCCTCAGCTGCTTTTCTAGAAAGGGAAATTAAAAAATGTAGATATATGTTTAATACATGAAATGTTTCAGCTGTTGGTACCATGGGGATAGAAAACCAGTATCTGCTTAGTTTATAAATATGCAATTGAAATTCCCTCTATAAATATTGGTGATACCTTTAAGGACATTTATTAATATTGTAAATTTGCAGTAAATGATGTTTTGTCTCCCCCTTCTGGTAAGCAGATGTTACTGTTGTATATGTAATAATCAAACATTCTAAAATACTAACTTTCAATAATAAAACAGCCAAGATTATCATCAATTCTGTACTTATTTTATCTTTTTTTTTTCTGTCACAGCCCTAATGCCATTTCTCTAGTTGAATCCTGAAGCTATAATTTTTGTTTTCTGGAACAAACACTTCTCTACTCTTGGCAGGAATGACATTCTGCACTGGCAGGCAGTGGGAAACCCTCGCTGCAGGGGAACATGGAGGAAAGTACAGAAAGTGCAGCACTGCTCCTGTCCTCCGGTCCACAGTTTCATCTTCATCTAAAAAGACACACAAACTAACACAGCCATAAAGAAAAGCTCTGTTTATTGGCAAATGTCATTATACCATCATATGTTATGTTTTAAAATTGATCATTTCATTTTGCTTTACATATGCTCACAAATGTACTAAAATAAAACAAAAATTAGAAAAATATTATACAGGTGTCACGTTACCTACCGCCAGACTGCTTAACTTTACTGTAACGGGATCACTTAAACTGTATTCATTGTTTTTGTGACGTCACAAAAGCCACCTTATTTACATGTCCACACACTCAAGCCTACATCAGTTTAGCCCTACCCATTCACACTGAAATTATAAATTGAGTTTAAACCTGAACTGCTTTTAGGTGGGAGTGGCTAATGAGAATAGAGTCTCAAAGGAACATCATGCCAGGACACAGGACACATTTTTAACTGCAGCAGAAACATTAACCCTCAGAAAAGAGGTTAAGGTGTAAGGTTGTCTCTCGGTCTTTCTCAGGTATCCACACAAATGCAGAAGCGTTTCCTTTAATCCCTTGCTGGTTTGTAGCTAACAGGCACCCTAAGCGTTTAAGATAAAGCAAAAACTATGTCGAAATGCAGTTAAAATTGTATGAAAACACACCAGAATCTGACACTTTTCAGTAACGATCATGAGCAGTTGGTGTTTATAATGAACTGAGAGTTCAGATCAGTCCTCATGAGCATGAGCATTGAGAGCTTTCACGTAACCTTTTTGAGTTTTTTCAAGGTTCTCCACCGGTCCTTAAGCATGACACCTGTTCGGTTATTAAACTCAAACTCTTCCAGAATTTTGCTCCACTTTCCCTCTCCATAAAGATTCACCCCCTTCATCAGTTGCAAGTCTTCTTCCCAGATCCATTTCTAGAAAAAAACACACCACCACTTACTTTATAGCATAATAAATACAAGAGGGGTTACAGATCACAAAATTTGTAGTCTTATTCCTCTGAAACAGGCATCCAATCTTATCCGCAAAGGGTTGGTATGGCTACAGGTTTTTAATCCCACCAAGCAGAGGGTCACCTGATCAACTGTTTGAAGACTGGGGTAAAGTGATTACAGAAGCCGAATGAGGTGTGCTTCAGCTTGTTTTGATTAAAAACCTGCAGCCACACCAGGCCTCTGAGGATAAGATTGGACACCTCTGCTCTAAAAGCTACATCACAATGTTATTACAACATATGCATATGTATATGCTTTGTTACCATAATTTTGTTTAATCATATGTTGTCAAAATCCACTCACGCAGAGGGCTAAACAGATGTGAGGCTAATCAGTCATTCAAAAACATTTTTCCAGATCTTTCACAATTTTACCATCAACATGATCGTCTCACTGGTAGTTTAGGAAGGTAAATAAAACGGCTCATGAACATAAAACGAAAGACAATAGCTCATGATAACTGCACTCCAAATATGATCCTCTAATGGTACTTTCAGACCCGTTTTCACATTTCGTAACTCACACCTCAGCATCATCTTTTAATACAGCAGCACTCAATTATAATTCTAAGCTGTTTTTCTTTGTGGATCCCAGGAAACCTTGTCTTTTGGACTATCAGAACTATGGTATAATCCCAATAATACACTCAAACAAGATATACCATGCGATATTGGGATATATTGGGTGTGCTATGCTACTTGCCTTGGACCCCAGCACAAATAAATCATGTTAAAGGATGACTTATTGTATATGAATGTGTAAATATACAGTAACAGTGAGTAATTTACACAGGGGAAAAAAAACACCTTCAAAACAGTGTTGAGCAGAGTTTCTCTCAGAAATCCAAAACTTACCCTCTTGCTTTTGTATTTTGGAACATTAGCAATTCTCTGTGGTGAATCGTTAAAACTCCTTCTGGAAACTTCTGTTTTGAGGGACATTAGAGCTTGCATTAGTAATTCACATGTACAACATCAGCACTATTAATGAAAAAGATATACAGTATCTATATATCTTAATTATATAGGATTATATAGCTTAATTGTACTAAAATGAGGACTAATCAGAGAGATCATGTCATATTTTCTAACGAAGGCAACTAACTTAATGTTGAAGTTCGACGAGGTAAACACAAATGCTTCTCTGCAGATTCAGGTTTCCAAGGCCACACAGTTTTTGTTGAGAAAAGTTTCTTTTTGGGTCTGTGAGAAACAAAACAAACATTCATGTTACTTTAATTTAGTAGAACATGATCCTAAATTCTCCTTGGCTGCACCCACCAGTGTGATTCATTTTGCTACTATTGTGAGGTTTGGACAAACTTTATGGAACATTCATAAACATCCCACTGAACTCACACCTAATGAGAGACTGTAACTCCACCTCCGTTTATAGCACAATACCTACATTTAGAGTGTGTTATTAATATTCACCCTAACGAGACAGAAAAAGGGATTTGGTGAGCTCTGCTTTACTGTACTCATGTACTGATACACTTTCTTGCCAATCCAGTTTAAAATTAAATCCATGTTAAATATGTGGATTTTACTGAAGGACTCACCTCAGATTAAGTTCTTGTGAAACCCCTTTTACCTCATTCCTTTAGATGGAGAAAAAAAACACAACAAATACTGTAAGTACTGTGTCCTCAACCCAATAAGTGCAATTGTCAGCACTGACAAGTAACTGTTATACTTAAAAGGCCCATATCAATAAATAACTGAAGCCAACATCTGTAACATTCATGTTCTTGTCCTTAATCAGTATTGCATCCAGCATCATCCATGTCAAGTTCAGATTCCAATGTGGTGCTGTTCCTATCTTAAATTTACTACAAACTACCATACTTAGTGTGTCTGTGACACTGACTGACACACACACACACACACACACACACACACACACACACACACACACACACACACACACACACACACAGGAAAATGAGTTTTGCAGGTTTTCCAGATATCACATTGTATGATTTTTATTTAATTAACATTTTGTTGCATGAAATAAGTATTTAATTCAATAGAAAAACAGAACTTATTATTTGGTATAATTATAGAGGTCAGACGTTTCCTGTAAGTCTTGACCAAGTTTGCACTCTGCAGATCTTTTGCAGATCTTTCACGAATATCACGTTTCAGATATTCCCTCCAAATATTGGGTTCAGGTCGGGAGACTGGCTAAGCCACTCCAGGACCTTGAAATGCTTCTTACAGAGCCAATCCTTAGTTCCCCTGGCTGTGTGTTTTATCATTGTCATGCTGGAAGATCCAGCCAGGACCGATCTTAAATGCTCTTACTGAGGGAAGGAGGTTGTTGGCCAAACTCTTGCAACACATCTCTTCAAGACCATACAGTCCCATTTTCAGAAAGGACCCCAAACTTTGATGTTTCCAGCCCCATGCATCACAGCTGGGTGTTCTTGGGGTTGTACTTCTTCGTCCTCCAAACATGGCGAGTGCAGTTGATAACAGAAAGGTCTATTTTGGTCTCCTCTGACCACATGACCTTCACCCATGCCTCCTCTGGATCATCCAGATGGTCAATGGCGAACTGCAAACAGGCCTGGACATGTGCTGGAGTGAGCCGGGGGACCTTGCCATCCTTGCGGGACTTAAATCTATGATAGCGTAGTGTATTAATAATGGTAATCTTTGAAATTGTAGTCCTAACTCTGTTCAGGTCATTGACAAGGTCCTCCCATGTAGTTCTGGGCTAATTCTTGACCTTTTTCAGAATCATTCTTAGGCCACGAGGTGAGTTCTTATCTGAAGCCGCAGGCCTTGCCATTCTTTTCTCCCAAGCCACCAGGCTGCTAAAGAGTCAATAGCCCAGTGTTCCAGACTACAGTCAATCACAATTCATCTCACCTGCCTCATTACAATTACAATTACACCTTCACACCACAAAGTCTTTCTGCACCTGAACTTTATTCTGTACTGGAGCATCAACTAGCTGTTCAGTTACACTACACCCACCAAAGACCATCCTACTGCCTTCTCACACTACAGCTACATCTAATTATATATCCAGAGCATGTACATATAATGCAAACTTTCTTTTAGTTTCTATAAACACAGAACTTCTACAGCACAAACAATATCTGTATGTATAGTGAAAGCCAACAGTTGTTGCCTTTTCACCAAGCCTTGCCAAGGTCTACAATTGTGTCCCTGGTGTCCTTAGACAGCTCTTTGGTCTTGGCCATGGTGGAGGGTTTGGAGTATGATAGAATGAATGTGTAGACAGTTGTCTTTTATAAAGGTAACAAGTTCAAACGGGTCCAATTTATACAGGTAATGAGTGCAGAGTAGGATGTCTTCTTAAAGAAAGCCAGAATTCTTACTGGTTGTTAGCTGATCAAATACTTATTTCATACAATAAAATGCAAATTATTTAAAAAAGGACAAACGTAGGCAAATAAAAGTAAGTCAATTGTAGGATATGGGCTCTTTAAAGTACATAAGACTAAATTTTATTTAGAAAAAGATTATTCTACTTTGTGGAGATATCTTCAGTGCAGTTTGGTGATTTGGTTTCCAAAACATCCTGCTTTGGCTCCACCCTCTCCTGTTGAGCTTTGACAACGCTCGACGCAGACTAAATGCAGAAATAGATGTAAACATTTCAAATAAGTAATAAAAACCATCTCTCCACTTCTCCTCCCTTTTTGTCCTGCCAAGTGATGTTTAAAGTTTCATTTTAGCACTGGTGCTATAGAGCTAATGATCATGGTGCTAATTGCATATATGATACGGATAATATAGAAAACCCAAAATTATGAGCCAGTTATCAACTACAAAAAATGTGTTTAAGTGATTCAGTATACTTTCAGTGTCTAATACCTCAAGTAAAAAGTCAGACGGATGTTTCTCAAGGAATGCGTCCAAGAATATGTTGATGCTGTCTAGTAGACGACTGTATGAGAAACTTGTTAGGAGTTGATCATAGACACCCTTCCTGGTCACAACTGTGGACAACTTACTTTGCAGTTTCTGAAAGGAAAATAACAGACAGGACAAATCAGTGTTGTGTCACAATAACAATAAACATACATTTTACTACCTGGAAATGCAGTATGTCTATATGGTAATACTGTAATACAAGAGAGTACAGACATAAACACACTAAAACAGTTTTAGTTCAGTCTTAATTCCTAATTAAATGTAAGTACAACTTGTTTAATATAAGCTGCTCAACAGCTGATCAAATGCAATTTATCCACCTGGAAATACCTGAAACCTGAATGTTTTAACTGTAAGGGGTTACTGACTAGCTCTTGTTGTAGAGCTGGATAAACTTTCTAAATGCTGGCCAGCTCATTGTGATCAGTTTATATCACAGTACCTACATTTAAAGCTACAGTCTCTCGTTAAGGTTGAATAGGGTTTCTTAGATACAAAAGAAGACATTTGTGGACAAATGCTGGACAAGTTGATTTCCGATCCAACCTGAGAAAGTAGTATTGAATACCTTTGGTAATGCAGTCTCTTTCTCAAGCCATTGTAGTGTATCTTCTGCCAACTGAATCTTCCCTTGTTCCAAACATACACAGACACACTGGAGTACAAACAAAACACATTAAAAAAATCCATAATTAGGATTCAAACTGAACGTCCACACAACCTTTAGCTGGGTCAGGAAAATCAGGCACAGTAATTCAACTACAGTTAATTAACATCTTACTTGAATGAAGAGTAGATGTCTGACATTTTCATGAAGTGCCGAGTTGGCCACAGCATTCCTCAGGTACTCCCACACTGTGAGCGCAGACATCAATGGAGTAACTTTGTCATTAGGGTCATAGTGCACCTCTGAGAAAAGCAGAAAATGTGTTAATGTAATCTGCACAAAACCCCTCATTGCAGTGGGAAACAAAATTAGTAATTCATTCATTACAATAATGCCTACCTCTAAAGGTTTTTTAAGCACAGATATTTTCAGTACTTAAATAAACTACTGAAATATGTCATTACAAAGACTGTGATTAGTCCTATTTAACAGTATGTTTCCCCTGTTTACTCCTTGCAAACACATTCTGTGTATTTGGTTTACTGCTCTATGTGTGTTCTTGTGACTTCACTGTAAAGCATCCTTGGGTTTAAGAAACTTGCTAAATCAATATAACTATTATTATTACTACTACTATTATAATTATTGTTATTAATGACATAAATAACAATGAAATAACATTTACTATGGGTTAAATGCATAACTAAAAATCAACAGGAAACATACCCATTACTATTTATAGCACTAACAGAAGAAATCTGAAGTCAGACAGGTGATAAAAATACTGTAAAAGTGGGAAAAAAGCATTACCCAAGTTTTTCCCGTCCATAATTCTAGAAAGAAAACAACAAATCGTTCTTTTCATTTGCTGATCCTCCTGCAGGTCACACTCATTGTCAACAGCCACTGGAAAAAATAACATTAGAGCAAAAGAAATTACAGACAAATTGGTGAAGGTTATGATGGGATGGAACCTCGTACCATTTTAGCAATAAGTATACACAGTGAATTGATACTGATAGGAATAATAATTATTATATTGATAACATGGGTCTGGATAACTTCTTGAACATTAAAAGTATTTCTTCTTTTAAGTGAAATGATTAGTCATTGTGATTATGTTTTTGGCAGACTGAGCCTCTGATGGACTTAATACTGTTAAAACCCACAGCTATGAATAATATCAGTAACTGTTATTTGTCTGATTTCATATTTTTTCCTCATCCCAGCTCTACAAGGTAACATTTGCATATGACAGAGAATAAAAGCAAAGCCAAGACTACTGACCCCTAGTGGCAAGTTAAGTGTAAAGACTGAGGATGATTATTAATTTGATTTAGGCCATGTTGCCCTTTAGTTTAAGACATTATTTTGGCAGTTCCATGCAAGAATTAATTCCAAATCTACATCAAGGCAGTATACACAACTGTTTGGCACTTGTCAAACTTTATGTACAAACACGCAACTGTATGTAATTTCTTACACACCATTAAACAGTTACAGTAAAGATACGGATGATTGATGACTTAATGACTACAATTTATGGAGTCACATACTGTATACAGTAGATTTCTACAATATCTGATAGATACACTACATGTCCACATACACAAATAATGCTGACAACCTTCTTTTTATCTCAGCTGCTTTAAGGTGCCCCCACAGTTGAAAAAGGTGTTCACATACAGCTTGTGTAATAACAAAAGAAAAGCAATAACATATAACAGGATGCTGTAAAGTAGCCATGATCACAAGAGCCCAAGATCACTGTAACCAATGCTGAGGGTGGGCTAGAGTGGTAGAAAGCCCCTTCAGCACTGTGCAGAGGAACAGTGGTTCTGTACTCTATGGAGTGATGGAATACAGAACCAGTACTGATACCTCGGATGAGCTGGAATGACAGAATTAATCATCTGACGTCATCTGAATCAGTAACGTCCCAACCAACAGTGTAAAGACTGTGCATAAGAGCACTGTGACTGCTGCAAAGGGGGACAACCAGCATCTATTTCAGGAGGAATGTTGGAGAAGCAGTGTTTATGAGGCAAGATGAAGACATTTCCTGTAGGTCATGTATTCCCGACATTATAAAGGTAGTAAGTGTGTATTACTGCTGCTCTGAAGGGGTGAAGGCAGTTTCAGGTTTCTGTGCGACTTAACTCTTCATAGCTGTTGTGGAATAATCCGTGTGGCTGATATTTACCTTCATACAGTCTGATGTGTCTATTAAACCGGGCTGAGTCGGAGTCTCTGTAGCTGCTGCACACAGACCGAAACCAAAAGTCCATCATCCAGCCCCGCACCACGCGCTCCTCCGCCGCCTCCGCCGCCTCCTCAAACATCTGGACCAACCAATACGGAAAAGTTCAACCCAGTTAAAGTTTATTAAACCTCTCAATCTCTACGGCGTGCCGCAGGGCAGCTCAGGACAACAGAACAATACAAATTACGCGCTTTTACAGAAACACCACGACCACAGCAGCGCCCCCTGCAGGAGCGGAGGGAGAAAGAAGCCACCTTCCGACCTGTTGCTCAATGACGTTCACTTAGAAAACTGAAAACACAAGTTGTTAAAGAAAGATACTGAAAAAAACAAGTTATAAAAGAAATATACAGAGAAAAACAAGTTGTTAAAGAAAGATACTGAGAAAAACAAGTTATTAAAGAAAGATACTGAGAAAAACAAGTAATAAAAGAACGATACTAAAAAACAAGTTACAAAATAAATATACAGAGAATAACAAGTTATTAAAGAAAGATACTAAAAAAACAAGTTATTAAAGAAAGAGGCTGAGAAAAACAAATTATAAAAGAAAGATACTGACAAAATCATATTTGTAAAGAAAGATACTGAGAAAAACAAGTTATAAAACAAGACAAAGGAGTCAAACATTTGATTTGATTGAAAAAGCCCAATACAGGATTGCTGTACCAACATGTTCTAATTAAGGACTGCACAGCAATACTGGGAGAATCCAGAGTCCATTGTGAGATAGCATATAAACCCACAAACATAAATAAAACTCAAACGGGACTTTTGTAGCTATTACGGCTCTCTCTAAAGTGTTTAATATAGCTTCTGTTTCATAAAGCCAGAGTAAACCTACTAAAACTTATTCAGGAATCAAGGAATCTGTTATATCTAATCAGGTGAGCATAATAGTCAGTATTAATAACACTATAATTAACACTCCTCCACACTAAACATATCTCCAGTTTCTATCGGATGACTGACTAGGCCAGCATGTTCGAATCCTTAAAGCAAATAAAAGAAAGGCAAGAATGAGGTAAAAGGGGCAGATTTTAGAAATAACCACAGACATTTAGTCACAGTGCACAGGTGGGATCAAGCCAAGGCTGCCAATCATTCCACTTCTAAGTGTAACCCAGCCTTAAAACAGGGACTACTGGAACTAGATTGTGGTGGTGGAAATACAGTATAGTGCCTTTGAAACGTATAGAAATGGGTGGAGCTAATCAGACTGCAAGCAGCCAGCAGAGATTCTAGAGCTTAGATGACTTCACTTTTAAGTTTTCTCTCAACCATCCCTTAACAGAGATTTCCCCCACATCATAAGCCAAGCAAGGTTTATATTTTAATGAGTAACACTGGGATTTACAGCCCTGTGACTGACACAAACATTTTAGTCAAAACTGCTGCTGTTTCCAGTCAACATTAAACATCTCAATTTACCAGCTAACAAAATAATACAAAATAATTAATCACTTAAATATTTCATTTCTTTGCAGTTTTTTAATAATTTAAACAAAAATTGTCATGAAGAACGGACAGATTGTCCAAAATTACTTGAAATAAAATCTTTCTACAATGAGTTCATTTTTTCCCATTTTGTTCAACTAAACTGCTGTAATGGCAGCAATATTATTTTATTTATTATTTTTGTTATTATTATTATTATTATTTAAGTTCACACAAATAAGAATATAAACATTTATACATTTTACATAAATATTAATGTAATACTTAAGGGTAAATTGAACCTGTGTTATTTAAACTGAATATTTCACCAGAGAAAGTGAGGTCAAACACAGTGGACACAGCTAATGCAGAGATTCTCACTCTATATGTTAAAGTTGTATTTGCACTTACTGGCAGTCCATTAAGCACACTCAACACAACAGAGAGTTATATACATATTTATTTATTATCCTGCATATGCTAATATTAGACTTAATGAAGAACAATGCTGTCTAACTTACAGAAATGTTGACATACATGTACCATAACAAAGTATTCAGTGATCACGAAATTGTACAGATTTTAACATGCATACAAAGATGCTGATATGTGCAGAAACAGTCTACAGAAGTTACACGTTGATAAAACCCTTCAAAACAAACAAAAAAGGTCAAAAAGTCCAAAAAGAGAGGCTGAACACATGAAGACATGAGGGTATAATGTAGTATGGGGAGCAGGTAATGACAAATGTTTCACATACACACACACGACACACACACATATGCACACACACAGACGTGACATTTCTTTCAGTGAAAATAAAAGCACACACTTGCCGTGACAGTTTAAGATTTCATAAACGATTATGTGAGGAGTAACATGCTTGAAGTCTGTTTAGCATTTCGCTCACAGATAAACACATCCTGAGAAAAACCCAAATCCTGCTTACTCCACTAAATGCTTAGAAGAGTTTTCACACAATGACTAAATAAGTTTTAAAGGAGCTCTCTATTACACCACTTCATCTCTGCCTGCTGTGTCTGTGTGCAGCAGGTTAGCACAGAGTGTCATTTCAGCACTTCCCAGAACTCAAAAAACAACCTGAAAACCCAGTCATTGAATTCACTTACAATAGAAGTCAATGGAAATTCAATCAGAATTCCATGTTTTTTAAAAATTCATAAGGCCTTCAGTGAAAAGTGTTTTCAAAACATTGTTTAAAGAAACAGAATTATATTAGGTGATATACTTAGAAACAACAAAAAATCATACATTTACCAATATACTTTTAAATTTCCTGAACTCGCTGCTGTCACACGATAACCTTAAAATTAAAGGTTTTTAATATAAATTTTGTATTTAATTGTATTTTTTGTTGCTGTTGCATTTTTCACTTTTTGACAATGTGTATCTGGCAGTTGTTTCTTCACATTGAGTCAGAAATTTATGATGAATGGACAAACAAAAGTACTTCAGTTGGAATAAAATCTGTTTACACTCACTTTCACTGAAACATAAGAAGATTTTTTTCCTTCATCTTCTAGTTGCCATTTCGGAAATACAATGTTTTTGTGTGTGAAAGCAACTACAACCCCTGCTCCTCTGCAGAGACACAATTAAAGTAAAAGCATTGTTTTATATTAAATAAATTAAAAACATAATTTTATTCCAGAATGCGAAGCAAAATGTCAGTTTGTAGTTTGTATTGGAAGTTTATTTATTTACACTGAGAACCTGATGGACCCATGGACCATTTGACTAGTGCAGCATCCAAACTTGAACATTTTACACAACATGATTCTTACTGCATTTATCACTGCATTGTGTTTTTTTCATATTGTATATATTGTACATATTGTATAAGCACTGATTATTGTTGCTGGCAGTATTTAAGTTCAATGGTATCTTTGACTATAACCCTTAACTATGACTAAACAGAGCCCAAATAATTAAAACAAAGAACCCCCCCCCCAAAAAAAACAAACAAAACAAAAAACAAACAAAACAAAAAAACAAAAACAAAAACATAAAACAAAAAAACATAAAAATAGATTTTTATCAAGGCCAAGCCATAACTACACTTTATCTGTTTCCGGTACAGAATGTTTAGTGGAGTAGAACTCTATTTATATGTGGAATTACATATTAATTAATTACATAAGTTTGCTTAAAGATCTTCTTTTGCAATTAATTCGTAAATTTGTGTTCAATTTATATTCTGTATCGACAGCTTTGAATCTACACTTCATAAAAAATGTGATCATATTTTGATCCAGTTGGCTATATCACATATAAAGAAATGCAATAATTTCATTTGGTATGAGTTATTTAAGAAAATAAATACATTTCAGCTGTTTCACAAAAACAGTTTCAGCTTTTGCCCATTGACTTCCATTGCAGCTGCTTTCTGAGTGGGTAGGTTTTCTGGATTTTCCAAATCCAGGGAAGTATGTTGAAAAAACTCTTCATGGAATCTAATGATACAATATAGACACATCAGGAAAAAAACTGAATTGAAAAGTGTAGAAATACTCCTTTAAGACATACCTTTCTTCTTCTTTTATGAACAGAAGAGAAAGCAAATTTACCAGGGTCACGATGAACTTATCTTTTTCATGAAAAGTCAGTATTAGTACAGTGCTTTAAACAATATACTGTAGTATGACTGTAATGACTGTAGTATAGTTAAATGTAGTCTTTGTATTTGTATTTGACTCTCATCATCATTCTGACCTGACAGTCAGAAAAAAAACACAAAAAATGTCAGACAGCAACAAAAAAAGAACTCAGCAGACTCTTCTTTTCTTAAGGCTATAGGTCTGACCTCTAGGTGTTACACTGATTTTGTTCCAAAATAAAACATGCAGCCCGCTTAAAATCGCTTCATTTATCACTGACCCTCAGACTTTAATCTGTATGACACACACCGAGCATGACAAAGACTCACGTTGTGTAGCTGCTGTTGTGTTGTGCATGGATAGTGTTTGTGTGGGTGTGTGTATGTGTGTGTGTGTGTGTGGGTGTGATGGTACTGAATATTCAAACATTGTTTAGTGTGTTTTTACCTACTGTGACACAAACAAGCATTTGACGAAATCGGAAGTGGATGCAGATGACATCATTGTCTTTAAATGAAGAAAACAAACACTACTACTCTAGCAGAATATTAGTTTTGTAGAAAACCTGAGAACTTATAATATTACTCATATCTATTACTTAAAGACCTGATTTTTCTCCTATAAAAAGTAGATTTTTCTGTACAGTGCTATACGAACAAAGCAGAATGACGTGTAGCCTCCTCATAAACAGCTTTATGAACAGGCACTCATCATTTTAACCACCATATGGCAGGAAAACGTGGTCGTGCTTGATTCTGGTTTAGAAAAAATAGACTTATCATCATTATTATTATAATCGTCAGCGGCAATTCACAAAAACATAAAATAGTTTGTGTGCGGCCATTTCGATCATTTTCACATCCCAAGCATTTTTTTTTTTTTGTATTTTTTACATCGATTAAAAAAGGCCCACATGGTCTAATTGGATATTTGACAAAGCAGAAGTGGACTGGAAAGATTACTCATGTTCATAACTAACAGGAGTGGCTGCAGCAGCCATGTAACAATACTGTTGTAAAATGTTCAAGAGTTCTTTTTGGAGTGATAGTAACACTGCTTTCAAACATTATTAAAGATATATAGTTTGAAAAATACAAGTGTAATTTCTGCCTGTACACTTACAAATCCATTGGACTGTAAATAAAGTGCCATAATTCTTGGCCTGCATAGATTGCAGTATGCTGTATTGCACTTTCCACCATCTGTCTTGAAACTGAGGTTTATCTTTTACGCTTTCTTCTCCTACTGCGAACTTTCACCAGCAACGATACAGAGTTTAATGGGCTGATCGCCGTACCAAAGCAAGAGAAACACACAAACACACACACTTCCAGCAATATTGGAAAAAGGCAACATAAAAAAAAATATTCTCTCTCTCTCTGTGACAGAAAATAACATCATATAAAATAAAACTTTGGGCTTATTTTGACTGAAATTACCTCAGCGCACATGATATAGTATTTCATTCACAGTCCGAAATGAAAGCAAAGTGATCTTGAGAAATGTATATAGTTGGTTTTGAAAGAGACGAAAAATAGATGTGTGTAATGCATGTATGATGCTATGGTGACATATCCTACACATCCACACACTGTTTTATGAAAAAGATGTGTAGTGCATGTGTAAATTAAAATGTAATGGTATGCCTTTTTGGTCCTCTGACAAATATAATGTAACTTTTTTACAATAAAAATGCATGATTTAATGACCAGAACGTCTAACTTTGCTGGGTGGTTCAATGATAAATATGACATACGTGCAAGCCACTACGTTTTTGATAGACTGTGCATTTGAATCATAAAAACTGTAAGACATGCATGCATGTGACCCATTTCTCAGATAGATATACTTTAGGTCAAAATTAGGCCATCTGGCTTTTTTATTATATAACACAGCTAATCTAGGTATCACCATTGTAACTCTGTGATCTATTCCTAAAATTTTAGTTTACTGATTAGATTAATATTTAATTGTTCTTGTTTGGCAGCTACATAAACAGGTATTGTGGACTGGATATCATAGGCAAGTGGCGTACACACACTTCTGGTCATTAAGTCTACATGTTTGGTAAAAGGTGTTAATTTGAGAACCTAACCCAGTACTAAACATCTCTAAAAAATCAAATAACTGTTCTTATAACATTACAGTTAAGGCTGGGTTTCAAAATTCAATGCTTTTATGATACTGACCAAATTACTTCAGCACTACATAGAAATTCATTGTCAAGTTTGTGAAAGAAAGTCTGCTGACTGGCTGTCCAAATCACACTTTGTATGCAAATAGTCATGAAACCATAAATCTGCATTCCACTAAAATCAGTAAAACATTTTTGGTTTAAGCCACATCCATGTCCTATTTTGGATACAAGTGTTGTCAAAGTTAACATATTAATGCAATAAATAAACACATTTCAATAAGTGCAGGCTGAACGCCACCTGCTCGTGCTCTGCTGTAGGACACCTTGATAGAATCTCAAGAAGAGCAGGTCTTTCTCTCAAAACATCAAATATTTTGTGCACTGACAATGTACGTATGTTTTTAACCTATTTATCATTCTTTCTACCAAAAAACACAATGATGCAAGAAAAGAATGAAACATGCTTATGTCTACATTGTTCCATAGTTACTGAGACTGTAGGACTTTAAAAACATATGTTAGTAACTAAAATTTATATTTAGTTTATAAATTGTCCTGCAATTTGTAACATGAATCTTTATGTTGTGAGGTACGTATTTCTGCACTCTGATCACTGTAAATTCTACTTTGGAACAGATTTAGAGTATTTTCATTAGTAGCTTACATTTAGCTTTAGTCCACTTATCACAACATCATTATTTTGAAATGGATCTTTATTGTTATTAATTAATTAAATAGTCTGACAGCCCTAACTGGTCTGACCTCCACTACAGCCTTTTGACTTTTTTGACTATTTATTGAATGCAAAAAATGTATATAAAGAAATATAATTCAGAAATCAATACTGAAGTATCAGTACTGGTATCAGTGTCAAAAAATATTGAATGAGACCCAGCCCTAATGACAGACTTTGAACAAAAAGAAGACCTCTTCGTCATGGTACACATTGCATTTCCATGTTAAAGTAGCCTAATGATATGTTTCAGTATGTCGCTATTTCTTCAGTCTTAGAAGCACAATATTTCCTGTGAGTAGTCTTCTGTGGCTATGTGTATTGTCTTTACCATAGTCCCCTCTATATTTACAGTGGAGCGCTTTCAGCAAACTAAGCACCGTAAAATTACATTTTTTAATGCATGCTGTTCAAGATTTGTCCCCCTCTGCATTTCTCATTGTTGCTATAAAATAAAATGAAGTTCAGATGTATAGTTATGTCAGCACTATGTTCACTGTTGGATAAATAGGCTCTGAATGAGCTTTCTCCTTTTTCCACTCACATCTTCCGCAAGTCTTGTCTGCGCAGACATTGTTTTCTATAGACAATGACACAGATAAAAGGGACTTTATCATGCCATGCAAAATTCTCCCTTTCACCACACCGTGCCCCTTATTTCCATCTTCCAGTTTTTGCCCTCCACAGTCACATGCTGGTTTCGCAACTTGGCGAGAGATTGCTGTCTCCAGGAATTAGATGGATCTCTGGTGTAAACATGTGATTCTCTACCTTGTGTCCACTTTGGTTGCTGTCTGGCTTGTCCTGCCCATTATCGCTGCCCACATCCTGAGTGCAGTTCTGTGGAGAACGTTTAGGTGAAGGAATGGCTGCTGCTGCCACCCCTGTGAGATTTTTCCCCTCACAATTTTCCACTGACGGATGGAAATCCTGCGTTTTCCCACCATCCCCCAAGAGCAGTGCAGTTTCTTCAGGATGGAAATCTATAGCCTGAAGCACCGGGGAAAGGACCAAGCCTTCCTCTGGGATTGTGGTCAGTCGTTCAGAATCTGAACATAGAGGAGAGCACTCTCCAGCAGGAGAGTCATCCTCCATGAGACCACTGCTAATATCCTGAGGAGAAGAAGTGTTGGATGGCGTCAAAGGAGCTTTGTCAAGAGTTTGTAGGAAATTGACTTTAAGGCTCTTCGCCTTGGCTGGGTTTGTGCCTCGCAAGGAACTTATAGTATTGTCCACAAACTCTACAAAGCTTTCCGATTCATGGATGCTTGGCTGGTTGTCCAGTTTGAGTTCACCCTCTTGTAGACCCACTGGATTCTTCCTCTTTTTCTGCGGTGTTAACTGTTTGACCTCAGCAAGTGGAGGCACTTTGGGATATCTTTGCTGAAGCTTGGCTGCTGTACCCGGAGAGGGAATTGACTTTTCAACCTCTCTGCATTCAGCAGTGCAGCTTGCAAAGCTGTCCACACTTGATATGCTTCTTACATCCGTGATGGTTGTTTCCTTGGTTTGAGGTTCTGCCGACGACACATCTTTCATCTCCACCTCCTGTTTTGGCTCATCTGCAGGTTTAGTAGATGCAGTCGTGTTGAGGTCTGAGAAAGACTGTGCCTTGGTCATCTGGTTGTACATTTCCTCCAGTTTCTGAGCATTTAGGTGTTGTGGACTCGAGGTTCTAAGACACTCTTGTGAGCCAAGGGGTATGCTTTCAGACTTCTTCTCAAAAGACCTCAGACTGACATCAGAGGTTGTACGCTTGTGAATGCCCCACCGGCTTGGTGACAGGTGGTTATCCATTGATGGTTTATCTTCACTTTTCTCAACTACAACATCCATTAGCTCCATACTTCTAGCAAAGGCATCTTTCAGGTTCATGGAAACAATGCTGCCATTCCGCTTTGCTCTTTCTAAGGCCTCTCTTCGCTTGATGGCTTTCTCCTGACGTTTCTGCTCCTTGTAGAACTCGGAGAAGTTGTTCACAATGATAGGGATTGGTAAGGCAATGACCAGCACACCAGCAATGCAACAGAGTCCACCAACAATTTTGCCAAGCAGAGTCTGTGGATAAATATCTCCATAGCCAACTGTTGTCATTGTGATGGTAGCCCACCAAAATGATGCTGGGATACTTGTGAATTTTGTGGCGTCCTCATCTTTTTCGGCAAAGAATACCAAGCTTGAGAATATCATAATTCCCATTGCCAAGAACAGTATGAGCAAGCCAAGCTCATTGTAACTGCGTCTAAGAGTGAATCCGAGAGACTGAAGTCCAGTTGAATGCCTGGCCAGTTTCAGGATTCTCAATATTCTCATAATACGGAATATCTGCACCACTCGCCGCACGTTCTGAAACTGCAGCACACTTTTGTTTGACTCTGTCAAAAAAATAGTTACATAGTAAGGTAATATGGCTAATAAGTCAATGACATTCAGAGGCCCTTTGAAGAATTTCCATTTGTTTGGTGAAGACAGGAAGCGCAAGAGGTACTCCATTGTGAACCATGCAATGCACACGGCTTCAACGTGTGCAAGCTGAGGATTATCGTTGGCTTGACCAAACTCGTCAATCACTTGAAGTTCAGGCAAGGTGTTCAGGGATAATGCAATGGTGGAGAGAATGATGAACAGAATGGAAATGATGGCCAATATCTGCAAAGAAGGGAGACAAAAACAACAAGTAAAAATCAAAATACATTACACCTTTTTCATCTGCATACTGGGGCTATATTAGAGATTGTATTGTCAGATTTTTCACATAAATATAGAAATCAACACCACATGTCACATGTTTATTCATAAGAACTGAGTTTTAAAATGTTGAAATTAGATTAGGTGTTTTCCATCAATAGGACGGCAATAAGATGTAAGTGGGAACACTCTTATATTTAAAGAACAGTTGTCTGATCTTTACAACACACATTTGTGGAAGTATACCATGGCATGAACAAAGGAGATTTCTGAGGTGCTCAGAAGAAGACTTGGAGATGCTCATCAGTCTGAAAAAGTCAGTGAGTTTGTGTAAAAATAGAGGAATTTCAAGACCTTTATTACTCTCTGCAGTGGTCAACCTACAAAGATCATGTCAAAAACATGACAAACATCATGACAAAAACAACGGCATGTAATGGTATAAACAAGGTGAAGTAAAAGGAATCCAAGGTAACTTCTAAGCAACTAAAGGTCTTTGTCACATTGGCTAATGTTTATGTTCAGGGAATACCGAACAATAATGGTTTGCAAGGCAGGGATGCAATGTGAAAGCCAGTGCTCTCCAAAAAGAACATTACTGCCCATCTGCAGTTTCCAAAAGATCACATGCCAGAGGGTATTGGAACAATGTTTTTGTGGATGGATGAGACCAGCTTAAATCAAATGCTTTATGTTTGGAGAATAGAAAACATTGTTTTAAACTTTACCCCATCTGAGAAACATGATGGTGGTAATAGTATCATAGTTCGAGGCTTTTTTGCAGCATATGGCATAGGTGGCTTGCTATCATTAATGGAACAATGAATTCTGAATTATAGCAAATTCTAAAGAAACATGTCTGCTCATGAGCTGAATCTTAAGAGAATGTGGGTCATGCAGCAAGACAATTACCCTAAGTACACAAGTTGTTCTACCAAATTGCCATTTGTCCAATAATGTAATGACTGACTTGAAGCAAGCAGTTCATGTGAGGAAACCCACCAACATAACAAAAATGAAGTGGTTTTGTACAGAGGAATGGCCTATAATTACTCAAGCCAATGTGTGGGACTAATCAATAGTTATTGAAAATGTTTAGTTGCAGTTAATGCTGCATAAGGGGGTCACACCAAATACTGAAAACAAACGTTGACATACTCATACTGCATAATTTTTCTCAATAAATAAATTACCAAGCATAATATATTTGTCTCATTAGTTTGATTTTATTCCTAAATTTAGGACATGTGACAATCTGATCAAGTCAAATTTATGCAGAACAACTGAAAATGTATGGCACACAGGTTTATGTGTGACAGCCACATTCTGAATACTTAACTTGCCATAATGAAGTGACTGATCTCTGTCCATAAAAGAACATCAGTAAATGACAGAAAATAACTAGTGCCCTCAACGAGACCCTATTTCCATTTTATTGATCTGCTGTCCCTATCATCCTTCCCCTGCAGGTGTAATTCGGCAGTTTATTCAATAAGAACCACTAATCACCTTCATCAGAGCCATTGGTGGGGGGTCTATGTGCATGTGTGCCCTGCTGAGTAGCTGATATGTGTGAATGTCAGTGGAGGATTTTAATCCTCCTTCAAGTAAAGACATCTTTGTTCAGGAAATTGATGTTTGTTCATTATGTAGTAAGCCAGGGAAAGAAGGTTACTGTGAAATTGCAAGGCTTCTTGTCACATGGATGCAGCATCTGGCACACTGCTTTGTCTTGGACTGTCTTATAATCTGGCAGACAATGTTTTTATTGCTGCTCTGAGTGTAAGTGCAGATGATGATTATCATTTTTACATTGTTATGATATTTACCTTCCTCTCATTGGACAGGGAATGCATTTGATCTGCCTCATCAGTCTTTCATTACAAATATTGATGTTTCGGTCTATGTGATACCACACACTAATGCTTCATTTCCTGCGGTGCAGTTTGATTGTGCTGAGAGAGCTGTATGCCGTACTGTATCTGTCTAGCCAATCAAAAGTGTCTCACAATCCAAAGAACTTTTCATTCAATTGGGAAGGAGCTGATTTTCCCCCAATCTCACTCATTAGTAATACTCTAATAGATACAATGTTTCTGATCAGGAGAAATGCCAAACAATTAGTTCTCACTCATCTCAAGTTTTTTGAGAGAGAACCTGGTTACTCAAAAGGCACTTACAATTCCTGATATTTATACAGTTAATCTATTAAGTGCTACTTAGACAAATGCTGTTTTCTATCATCAATAAAATGTTATAATCTTGAAAGAACAGCTTTTGCTGACTGAATAACTTCTCATTTGAATGCTTTCAGAGTCATGTTAAAGTAAAACCTGCCATAGTGTAAATACAAGTACAAGTAAAGAGCATAACAGCACTCACATTGAACGGCTTCATTACAGGGGAATGAAAAACAACAAATAAACACTGGCACAGCTTTAACATTCAGGTCCATCTCTCTGTGTATTAAGGTACTGAGCTTCAATAGCTTCAGAATGTTGCAATCATTCAACAGCATTTTCAGGTCAGTCACTCATCTACATACTTATGTTACAGATTCTGCAGTGGGTACTTTTATTGCTGCTTGTCTTAAGCATAAAATAGTTCCACACCTTCAACATTCCGCTTGCATTGACCTAACTGACAAGCCCTTGCCAAAAAGAAACTGGATGTGTTGCAGCAGGAAAACAAGTAAATCATTAAGAAACCACTGCTATCATACAATGCAATACTGTGTCTATTGGTTGTCCTAATGGTTTTCCTGCATGAGGGGAGAACTTTAGAAAAGAATTCTGGACTGGAGGTCAGATGCCTTCTGCTTTGTGGAAGATGGCCAGACCTCCCTCTAAAAAGTGGAGCTAGGTATGAAAGATATGACATGTAAAGTAGACAGAGTGGTTGTGTAGATTTTGACATGAACATGTGAATAAGGTAGACATTAACTTCAGACAAAATTCAAATTTGACTTCATTATCATAGTTGTTATTTTGTTTTGTTATTGTATTTGGAACTTTTTGGTGAGAAAGAGAAATACATCAAGTATCAAGTAACAGCTCCCACTGTAATTTACAGGTTATTTATCCTCATTATAAACATCACACACTGTCACGTATCTGTCTTGTCCTTCTCTGGTCTCCTCTTTGTTTTGTTTATCTCTCATGGTGCTTCTGAGCACATCCTGTCTCCGCCCATTCCCAGCTGTGTCAGATTTGTAACCCTGACCCATCATTATCATGTTCCAGTCTTGTCTAGTGTTCTTTGTATATATATATATATATATATATATATATATATAAAAGCCCCTTGTTCTTCTTGCTAACTTGTCCACATGTCTTGCCTAGCCTTTATGGTGAGTGTTTGTAATCCATGTAATAAATCCTCAAGCCTGGATTTGGTCCTGATGTGACCAAAACTAAATGTATTGAAATAGCATTTCATTCTCTCCAAAATAAAAAGAATCCAGTGAGGGTCAGGATTGCAGCGGGGAGCTCACTTTCAGCTCCCATGCTCCGACAGGCTGAATGAACAGTCTGTGAGACACTAATGAAGCAAACCTGCACTGACAGGCTTCTTAAGTGAGGGGCGGATTGATATTTATGAGCTGAAAGTAGCTTCATTCACCTTCTCTGCAATATATGACATTCAGGATCCTCAGTTCTCTCTTTCTAATGCACTTCACTGCTGAGCACAACTGCAGAACAATCTATATGAGGATGGTCACTTAATTTATAAATTTACATTTAAATTTGACATTTGGCTGATGCTCTTATCCAGAGTAGTTTACAATGTTACTCATATTACAGATGTGGGCCAGAATAGTGTTAGGAGTCTTGCCCAAGCACAGCATAGTTGACCCCAGTCTCCCACATGGTGTTGTGGCTCGCTGGTGGTGTTATCTGTTTGGCTGATGGTGTTAACTAACAACACGTAGATGGTTGACTAACCAGGATATGCTGTTAAATGACTGCAACCTTCTAAATGTAAACCTGTTTTTCTATTGGCAGTATTTCTCTGCAGGGACTAGACATCTGGGCAGACACATTTGGACATATAGTAAACATATATACAATGCCTTATGGAAGTATTTATCCCTCTTTTTTGTGTTTTGTGTAACGATTGCTGACGCAGAGGTAGGTGGAAGCGGAAGTACATGCTGGGTTGACGATTTATTGTACACGGTACATAAATACAATAACCATACCACAAGACAAGCAGGATACATGTAAACAAGGTAAACAAGAAGACCAACAAGGACAAACTGAGACAAGGGACTTGTATACACAGGATAACATTAGACATGGCTGGGACATTATTACAAGAGGGGCAGGGTTACCAATAGGACACAGCTGGGAAATGGCGGAGACAAGACATGTGCTAAGAAGCAACAGAGATAAACAAAACAAAGACTAGAGGGACAAGACAGATACATGACATTTTGCTACCATACAACCTGGAATTACAATGGATTATTAGAGGGTTTGCATCATTTCATTTACAGAACATGTCTACAACTTTGAAATTTTTTTTTATTGTGAAGCAAATAACAAATAGGACAAAATAACTATCCACCCCCAATGTCAGCACTTTGTAATTACTTTGAGTCTTTATGAGCTTGCCACATTTTGCCACTGGGATTTTTGCTCATTCTTCAAGACAAATCTTCTCCAGCAGTTACATAGTTACTTGATCTTTAAGTCTGACCACAGATTCTTAATTGGTCTAAGGTCTGGGCTTTGACTAGGCCATTCCAACACACTTACAGATTTCCCCTTAAACCCCTCGAGTGACGCATTAGCAGTATGCTTAGGATCATTGTCCTGTTAGAAGGTGGACCTCCAGCCTCAAATCACTGACAGGTTTTGCTCAAGAATATCCCTGTATTTAGCACCATCTATCATCCCCTTGACTCAAACCAGTTTCCCAGTTCCTGCTGCTGAAAAACCTCCCACCAGCATGATGCTGGCACCACCATATTTCATTGTGGTGATGGTGTACTTGGGGTGATGAGATGTGTTGGTTTTGCGCCAGATACTGCGTTTTCCTTGGTGGCCAAAAAGTTAAATGACCGAAGATCGTCCAGACATTTGAGGAGTCTCCCACAAAAGTTTGTCCCTGACTTAATTGGATTTCTCCTTGATGTTGTTTGATTGGTGGTGCCTCTTACAGCCTCTGGGACCTTTCAGAAAAGGTGTGTATATACAGATCATGTGACAAATAGATTGCACACAGGTGGACTTCATGTAATTCTGAAGGTAAGGAAAACCAGACATATTTAGGGGCTTCATTACAAAGGGGCTGAAAACATATGTACATGCCAATATTCATTTTTGTATTTCCATTTTTTCAAATATATATTTTCTAGTTACACTCCAACAACTTAAGAGTATAAGAGTACTTAAGCGTACATGCAGATGCATCACATACAATTCAGATAAAAAACAAACAAACATTTAAATACAGGTTGTAATGTATTAAAATAGATAAAAAGAAAAGGCACTATATACTATACTGGAGCTCAGCTCTAAAAGTGGCAGTGGACTGTTCTGAACTCTTGCCCAATTTAATCCTTAGCCTTTGCATTCCCCTGATTCTCCAGGACAGAAATATGAGCTTCCTGTGTGATCCTCTAGTCCAAACACAACACCTGCCCCCCTCAACATTATAAAGTCCTAAAATTAGGCCAGCAATGCCTTTGCATAGATACAGAAACCCTGTGACCTATTATTCCTGCGATGCAGAGGTACTCTTTTCAGAAAAACAATGGAATGAAGCTTGGAAAAGGTGATGCAGCATTCTGTTACTCATTAGAAGAACTTCACTAATTAACACATACTATCTGGGAGAGCATGTCCAGTGCTTCACTGAAGCTGTGCTGGATGATCACTGATTGGCTCAGCCAAGAGGATAATTACCTGTTAACAGAATCTCAGGTTGCTCTGAGAGTCAAAAGCTGTGCGCCTTTCTCTAAAAAAAGAGACTGCTCATTTATGATTCACTGATCCTGATCACAAAATACAACACATTAATATGAGATGCTGTTTGTCCACCTATTCAACCTGTAGTGGTTCAATTGGATTCAGTGGCAAGAGTGTTAGTGAGGTCAGGTTGTTCATCATCCCACCTCTTATCCCAGAAGTACTGGGATACAAAGTTCCATTGCTTCGCAGCTCAGTGCAGGGGGGGTCTTTATACCCCTCTAAACCTCTCCTGGTATTAGGCATAGTTCCAACGGATTCATGTTTATATGTTCCAGAGAGTCCTATTATATTGCCCATAGTTCATTACAGAGACTAGGCAAGCTATTTGTAACTTGAAGTAGCTGAATGTATTCATTAGAAGGGGTTTCTGTAAACATTTCATTACATGCAATGTATGAAATTTCAGTTTAAAAGCACAGGAACTGTCAAAATTCCAAAAATACTAAAATGGTAAGATCTTTGGGATGAAGAGAGGTGGACAAATTATTGCAATAATGAACTACAGCTGTTTTCAGGTCATAAAATCATTAAAACATTATACATTAACTTTAAGATAAAAGTATAGACAGGCCAATACATTTTTAGTTGATGCTCTGTGGTCAAGTTAAGAAATGCTTAATTTCCTTTTAACCAGCTATTTATGCTGTGCAATTCTATGTCAAATTCCATGGCATCCCTATATATAGTGTGCACACACCCATATACTCCCAGGCACAGGAAATGACCTGAACCGCACCACCAGCTGTCCATCAACCTTGAGAGATTATTGATTGTGTACACACTGCATTACGGGCACGCTGAGGGGCGCGCTGTGCCAGGCCCATATCGACCAGCCACTTTGTACATTTACACACTCGATGCACCTTGAAGTTATCCAGTTTAGTGTCCTGCATCATCACCTGCGGCAAACAAATTGAGCTGTTTCTCCTGGATACTTCCCGCTGTTGAGTAGGGCCTTATAGCTGAGCTAATGGCGTTAAACAGCCTATGAAATATTCATCTCTGCAACTGAACCACTTAATCTATGTGTAACCACAGTCATGTTTTGACAGTTTGTGGTTTATGATGGGAAAATAGGAAAACAGCAAGTGAAAAGTTTGGGGTGGGCAATTTTTGTGATCATATCAATATTTCACCTAGTCTTATTCTATTTTTTTGATTGATTGATAATGTACTTCAAAAACCTTAAACTATGCATCAGAAGAATGGAAGAGTGGAACATCTACCATCATAATCACCATATAAGCATTTCAAGCATTTCATGAGTTGTATCTGTGAACACAAATGCTGGAACACTTAATGTATATCTTATGAAACTTATGAATGAACAAGCGACTGAGCTTTCTCCATGTTTCACATCAAACCTTCTAAATCTGCCAAATGAACATGCAAGCAGCTGTTAGAGCAGGCTACTCTTATTTTGTGAGAATGAAAGGTGGGCTAAGTGCATATAGCTGAATTAAACGGCCTTTCGAAATATATTAGCAGTCAACACTGTTAGTATATTAATGAGACCCTGGGCTACAGATCATGTGAAGCAGACAGTAAAGGAGGTTCCTAAGTATTTGAACATAGCTGAGAGCTTAATCTTATTAAACTTAAAAAGTGGGGGGGAAAAGACAGTTTACAACAATTCATTAACTCATTTAATTATTGGCTTAGGGAGAGGGGGAATGGGCCCAATGGGCATCACATTTGGCAACTCTATCATAAAATATCTGACCTCTTACTGAGACTCTGTTTCAGTGAAATCAGCCAATACAAGCCTCCATACCTAGTTCAGAGCACACTGTCCCTGCACAAGTGTTGGTATTGATATACTGGTATTTTATAGTTTCAGATAAAGTAGCTCATCCTTGGTTTCAGAGATGCTGCTTCCTTAATTGTTTCTTTTCCAGATATGGTTTATTCTCCACATCCTCAATTTCACACATGGCTGCCACTGCATGCGAACTGTGTGTGCTTAATCAGAAAGTGAAGTGAAGCGTGTGTAAAATGGGCAGTGTTTTATTAAGACTGCCATGTTGTTAGCTATGTTTGTTGAATTCCAAATAAGTCTCAGTGTCTTAAATTAATAGTTTGGCCAAAAATTATAATGTTAATTAATGTAGCATCCCCAGTTTTAGCCCTATGAGTCGAGGAAGCATACACACAAAACAGCCATAACATTAAAACTACCTACCTAATATTGTGCAGATTCCTCTCATGCTGCTTAAATAGCTCTGACCTGTTGAGTGGTTGACTACATAAGACAACTGAAGGTGTCCTGTGGGATTTAGCACCCAGACATTGCAGCAAATACTTTAAATCCTGTCGATACAGGCTAGCAGTTTCATTCATTGCACAAAACAAAATAAACAATAATAATCATTATGTTTTGGCATGTTTTGGATTTTTAGTTTTTAAGTTTGTTCAACTTATGAAAAAATGTTGTACAAAAAAAATGCAGCCCACTACTAAAAGTACTGAAGCAAACATCTAACATGTCTTGGCTGATTTTATTTTTGGCCAAACTATCACTTTAAGAGCCTACATTGTTAGAGCAGTCCACCAACACGGAACTGTGTAGCTGTTTTAGCTGCTTGCTGACCCTTATCTTTTGCTACTCCTATGATATTCTTTCAGATCCTTTGGGTCCCACTGTGGCCACCTCAGCATGACCTTTCTTCACATGCTTTGAAAATTCTTCGTGTTATTCTTTGGAAGGTCTTGGGCACTGTCCAACTGCATTAATATTTGGCCTTCAAAACAAATAAGCACTGATCCATAAAGTGCCAGAAAAAACAAAAACAGAAATTCAGCTTCATGTGCCAGGCCTTGGTCTTTTTTCCATAAATCTTTATTAGAAACTTTCTGAGTTGAGTAGAGTATCCTAAAGCCATCATCAAGGAAAACTGCAGTGAAATTATGACCCCAGTAAAGTAAAAGCAGCGTTCAAAAAAAAATTGAACTAATGAAGGAGGACTGCACCAATTCTTCAAAATTCTTGAGTAATTCAGTGTTTGCGATGAACACATTCATAGTGAGGTTTAGTGTGAAACTGTTCACTGTAGAGAAATTAAAACTTACTTTTATAAGGATGACTTTCCTTCAAGAATGATTTACTTCAACATTCTGATGATATGCAATAATGAAAATCATCCCCACTATATGTGCCACCAATGGGCAGGAGCTTGTTGTGAATAGTAATATAGGTATGTGTGTACAAATTGTCCAAAAGTTATGAAATTCTTGTGTCATTTTTTTTTCATATTTGAATGAATTTTTGAAGATCTTGTTTCTGAACAATCAACAAACAGTATCACAGCCAGTCAGGCAGTGCATTCACGACAATTTGGTGTACTAGCTTTGTCTGAAGGACCTTTAAGAGATATTTAGTTACATTCGCCAGCACTGTAAGCAATTCTGACTTGATACTTTTTTTCTATCTTCTACTTGAAACCTTCTGGTTTAACACCAAACCAACTCTGTAACAATTCAACACTGTAGAACAATTCTCTACATTCTGAACTGCTGTGAAGCTACAGTAAATCAGCTCAGGAGCCGAACCAACTTTGCAGAATGACATTAATTCCAGAAAAGGAATTAGGAGATACATATTAATGACTAAAATAGAATTAAAATTGTTCTGAAATCCATATGTTGTGCTTGCCTGAGTGTAACTGAGATCTCATGGATTCCTCTCTGTGCTGATTCCTAATCCTACTGTGTTTAATGTCTTGGCCTTCATGTAACAAAATTATGGCAATTAATTAGGAGAAGTCACGCAAAGCTTCATCTTCTTCGGCAATCCCTCCTTAATGTGACCAATAATTATTGTGGATTTTTCTCATTTGTCTCAGTCTAACTCAACCATTCTGCAGGGCGGGAGTTTGTGTCACTTCCAGTTAGTCTACTTATGATTCAGATTATATTAGGCTGTGCAAGGTCACTTTGGACATGCATGACTACATTTATAATATACTCATAACTTCCTACATTATTGGAAGGTCACTCAAATTGCTATTATTTATATCCCAACATTGATGCCCACCCCAGTCTCCAAAGTCAGGGGGTTTAACACACAAGAACGAAAGCTATACAATCATCAAACAGAATAAAAAATGAAAGGGCCTATTTACTGCACTGTTCTTGTATCACACCTACCCTTTATGCAAAATTGCTCTATACACAGTGCCGTGCCACAGTATTATATATTTGGGGCATGACCATGAGACCTGGCAATACAAAACACATTCTTGGGTGACTCAAAAGGGCTTTATTTACACCAGCACATATACCAACGTGAAAAAACAAAAAACAAAAAAAATAAATGCTATGCGCAACTTTGCAGCGATCTGCACCTGCCTAAACAAAAGGGGCTGACCTTCAAACCTGTCAGGGACAAAGCTTTTGAGAAATCAGGGTTGGATTATAAAAAAATATCCAAATCTCTGATGATCCCCTTGAGCACAATCCATTACCATCAAATTGAAAGAATATGGTATCCCTACAAAACTGACAAGAGAGGGCCACCCACCAAAAATCTCAGGCATTTATCAGAGAAGCAGCACAGGAGTTCCCAATCAGAGGCTGGAGTATCTGTCCATACAACCACAATAAGCCATACATTCCATAGTGCTGGGGTGAGATGGTGCTTAAGTCAGAGGAGACCAAAATTGAACTTTTCAGCCACCATGGAAAATGCTATGTCTGGTGCACCACCAACACATCTCATCACCTCAAGGACACCATCCCCACAGTGAAACATGGTGGTGGCAGCATCATTCTGTGTGGGTGTTTTTCAGCAAAAAAACCAAAAAAGTCTTGTCAGTAATTTGAGTCTGGGATGGAGGTTCACCTTCCAACAGGACAATCACCCAAAGCATACTAGGGAAATGTGTAAATGTGCTAGAATAGAACAGTCAAAGCCCAGACCTTAATCTAATTGAGAATCTGTGGTCAGACTTGAGGATTGCTGTTCATCAGCACAAACCATCTAACTTGAAGGAGCTGGAGCAGTTTCACCTTTTGGAATGAGCAATAATTCCAGTGTCTAGATGTGGCAAGATTTATCCAAAGAAACATACAGCTGCAATTGATGCAAAAGTGGGTCTTCCAACATTGTGACTTTTGTCCTATTTGTTGTTAGCTTCACAATAAAAAAGAAATCTAATGTTCAAAAGTGTAGGCATGTTCTGTAAATGAAATGATGCAAACCCTCCAATAATCCTTTTAATTCCATGTTTTTTTATACTTTCATAAGGCACTGTACTACATAGAAAGTGTTCTTTGACTCAGCATTAACAATTGTTTGGTGCTAGACAGAAACATTTTAAATGGTTCTATCAAGTATATACAGAAGTCTTAAACAAGCCAAAGGACTATTTAAGCACATCTTAAATAGTATGCTTACTATTAACGAAAGCCATTGCCTTTACTAAATAACCCATTAAGCCCATAATTAATTTTAACATGAACATTTTACAGTAATACATTTTACAGTAATACATTTTCTTAGTAATAAACATCGCGTTTAGGACTCTTTAATAGGTAAATGAGCTCCATTCTTACTCGTCACCCTTCATTTTGCCAAAAAGAGTCTGGGCTACAACACTCTTTATATCTTCAGTGGAAATGTTTGGAGCTAAACTGCTGTAGGGTGGATGTATGTAAATTAATTAAGAGCAGATAGGTTTTCATATATGAATGGTGTGAGGTGTGGGAGTAAATGGTAGCTTGTTAAACTTCACACCTCACAGCCAAACAATGAAGTACACTACTTTGTTCTGCAGGTTAATTGAAGTGGATGTGGACACTGTACTTCCTCTGTTTGGTCAATATCCGCAGACTAAGGTTGTTAATGTTAAGGTCAAAGTTGTGGCTAAAGTCCATCCTAATACCTATTACCTAATACCTTTTATTGACCAACACATGACTTCTACACAACACACACACACACACCCTCCTATACAATATATTTGATCTAGACAGGATTTCTGTACTCTTAGTGGTGAACAACTTTTCTGGAAGTCTTTTTCTGTTTTCTGAAAGCTTTGTGGAGCCCATTATTCTCTTCAGAAGCCTGGTACTCTTTTCAAGGGTGTCAGTTTCTCTGAAGTTTGGTTTAAAATCTTTTCTAAAGTCTGAGTTTTTGGGAGTCTAACCTCGTCATCATGTTATGATATGCTTTAATCTTACAGATAACAGTAAGACATTATAATTGTTGCATTTTTACTGTTGAAAAAGAAGAGAGTGCACATACATAAAAAGGGTTACTTTGCTATTCTGGTGGTGTGAATCCTCTGTTATTTCCCATTGTTATCTACAGTTTAGCGCTGCAGCAACACAGCAGAACAGCTGTCAGTGTTATTAGTGAGAGCAGGTGAAGTGAGGCAGAGGAAAACTTCAGAAGAGAACACTCAGCACTTTCCTGCAGGATCCCTGCTCTCTGGGGTTCTATGACTCATACCGGTCATCGTCACTGTCCTGCTGTGACAGTGAATAGGATATGAAAGGAACCGTATTGAATAACTAATCTGTATGCACTTGCTGCTCATATTTTCATCTCTCTCACCCACTACCTCCTCTTTTGCCCCATTCCAGGGCTTCCAACACTCCAGCACTGGCCTGCAATTTGGTCCAATCTCTTGCTCTCCTATCAAACATGTATTTTTTCCCTGCAATTCTATCCAACTACATTAAACTTTTTGCAGATCCAAGTATCTGAACATACCGTAAACAGGTTGTTAATTGGTTGATAGCAGGTGGTTTGCATAGCTGATTGGTTACCAACTTTAAACTGGACTATGTTACTTAACCTTTATAGTGAGCAAATTGAATAAATGGAGGAAATTTAATACAAAAATGTAAATACATAAAAATGGGCTAAATCTTTGTAAACAGCATTATTTAGTTTTTTGCACGTCATGATTCACACAGGATAAGAAAACTCAGTCTGGTATGAATGATAAAAACCTATTATTTAAAAATTAATTATTATTACAACCCCAGACTTCTTGGCTTTGGATCATTTTCAGTGGAGAAAATATAGAATATAAAATTTTCAATGACATCAAGCTGTACACCCCCTGCACGTTTATATTATACATGTGGTGTTCAGGTCACAGGCCACAGATAATAAAAGTCTGGATGTGCTGTGTCCCCCAACTCTATTCCTCCTACATCGTCCAATGTAAGTGTGTGTGTGTGTGTGTGTGTGTGTGTGTGTGTGTGTGTGTGTGTGTGTGTGTGTGCATCTACTCCTACTCTTCACGTATAAGGATGCAAAGCACAAGATCCTGTATGATGCCACATTCCTGCACATTTTACCCTCTGTTTTGTGGTTCTTCATTACATGGCATTTGATGAAGATAGTGAAAATTTCACTGTTCAGAGGGGAGATAATGCAAATAATACAGAGGAATTTAAAGATCACATTCCTGTCAATTGAGAGGTCTAAAACAAGCACATCTGCCTCAAAGCTCCCTCAGCAGTCCACCACAGGACCATAAAATAGACCCAACAGGACCCAATATATGTGTATCAAGAGAAAGAAATACATAAGCAACACTCACACACAGGAAAACTCTGTCCAACATGTGTTGAATAGGCTACATGTCCAGTGGGGCTGGTGTATTGTGTGAACTGATATGGATGCTGAATCTGTCCTATGATATTTTTTGTTAGACTGACGTAAATGTGTTTAATCTGTTAATATTGTTTCATTTAGATTTGTTTTTTTTTTCTTACCCATATATTAAAACTGTTTTTTCCTTTATTATCACAAAAACATTTTTAATTTATATATGCCATATTATTTGCTTGGAATTGAGATGTAGTAAACATCTTTTTTTTTTTTTTAACATAAATTGTATTTTTACATTAATAGTTAGGGCTACATTGATTTAAAAACCTGATAACCCCTTTTTCAAAACTTTGGCAGAGTAACAAAAATATGAATACATATTTACACCATACATGAGTTAATATAAAGCACCACAACTAAAGTCATATTCCACTATAATTGCAGTGTGAATTTGGTCGTCCAATGTAAGTGGGTGTGTGGTAGTGTTATCCACCTGAATGGTTTGTTATTGTTCGGATATCACATAAAAGCATAGTACAGCACTTAACAGAAACTCATCTCAAATTCACATTTACAGTGCAGCACCATCGCTATCTTATCTAAAACAAATCATCAGCCATAGCACTGTCATCGCCTCTAAAGCGTCCTCATGACATTCCTGACAAGAGCACTGCAGTGGGGGGGCTGTCTCTTTTTTTCTGAACACTGATTAAACTGCGTCCTTCAGCGCTGTCCTCTCTTGCGCTGCTGTTTCCTATGGAAAAATGACACTTTGAGAATGAGCTCAGTAACTAGAGTTCACCAAACACCATTAACCCTCCCATCCCATCTACACACACACACACACACACACACACACACACACACACACACACACACACACACACACACACACACACACACACACACACAGGGAAAATGTGAGGAACAACGAAGGCCCTGATCCTGTTCTACACACATGATGATGTAAACCACTGTTACAAACCGTACATCCCACGGTTACAACAATCTTAAAGCAAAAGCAGCTAAACAAAAAAAAAGTCAATTAGTCAAGGCATATTTGTTGCTTGTTTAGTTTTACACTGGAGCTGTGGGGCTAATGTAGCTGACAAGTAAAAGCATGAAAGCTTATACTCCACCCATTATGACTGTTTTGTTATGAATACATATCATGTTCAGTCAAAATGAAAAAGATTAAATCACCAAGTTCCAGCCTTCCTCAGTCTGTATTAAACACTCTTCGTTTGTGCTCACATTAAGGTAGTAAGCCTGTTTCCTTGACATCACCACCTATTCATTGGCTGACCCCACATTTATGTTTTGCCCAACTCCATATGGATTTGATCTGACACTGTAGCTCTGCTTTTAAATACCAGTTTTACTCTGCCCTCATCCACTTAGACTTTCCATTTGCCCTTGGTGTAATCCCATTTGCCACCTTAAGGGCTGTTCCACTGCTGTATTAGCTAAAAAGAAGTTGGTTATATGGGATTATATGAGGGGTGAGTGAATGAAGTGTAGATTTCATCCATATTCCCGTCATACCCAAAACAAATGACAAACAAAGCTGTTTATATGCCGGAGCAGCGACATTTCTTTAAAATGCCTAAAATGCAAACAAGTACAATGTTTCATTTGCTGGATTGTAGGCCGTAAACACCTCCATCTGTAATGTGACACTGACACAACTTCATTATTTTGACTCTGCTACCTAGTTAGTGAGCTAATGGCTATGCACCTAAGAACAACAAAAATAAGTGATTCCCCATTGGTTCAAACAATAGCTTACTGCCAGACACAGCATATATTCTCTGGTTTAATGTACACACTATTAATACTCTTACAAAAAACAATTCAGCCTAGCAGATTATTAGTCGTGCAAGTGTCTTGAAGTCAGAATCTGTCTTTAGTAATAAGTAAATATGATTCATAAAGTGTCATAAACCACATAAACAGGTCTAGTATGGATAACTGAACAACTTTGATGTAAGTGTCTGATGATTTAAACATGCAGTTTTCACCAGGGTATAAGCTTTGACTTCTAATGAGCGACATTAGCTCCATAGCTCTAGAGCAAAACTAAAGAAGCTAAACTTTAGACTCCAGGCTGTCTTGTTGTTACTCATCTTAAAATATGATGATAATGTTGAATATGATTTAAAATGTCCTTTATTATAGCACACACACATTTTTCGGTATCCAAGCCTAAGAAGTAAAATTACAACTGACAGAAACAAAAGCCCCTGACCCAGTGGGCCACACTGCTGTGATTACTGTAGTGTGGTAATTCTGTCTCATGTATAATAATTTTTCATATCCAGTTACACACACTTCTGCACAAAACTGACAGTGATCACTAGTGTCTTACACAGCCTGTCTTTAATAGTGAGTAACTGTGTCTTTCTGTGATGTATATTCATAATTTTGTGTACAGGGGAGCATGACAGTGTGCTTACATTACAGCATGGTAGAGATGGACAGAGATAGAGGCAGAGGCAGGCAGACATACATACATACATGCATCCTAGCAAAGATTCCCACAATAGACCAGGACCCAACATGGGCAAACTCATTGGCCCCACATTGGCAGCTCATACTGGGGCACTTGGAATTTGCACCATGCCATTGGCCCATTGTGGGCAATCATGTGCATTTGCCCCATGCCACTAGCAAACTGTGGGTAACCCACATGAAACCCACACTGGGTCCACATGGCATGAAATGGCAAAGACAGCATTTGGGATGACCTACAGTGGTTTAGCATGGGTTTTGTGTGAGCATGTCAAAATGTGAGCTGCCCACATAAAACCAGCCCTGGGCCCACAGAGTATAAAATGGTGCAGGCTGCATTTGGGCTGACCCACAGTGGCTCAGCGTGGATTTGTGTGACATGTCAAAGCATGGGCTGCCAACATAAAACCCACACTGGGCATGCTTGAAATTTTAATGGGCTAGCCCTTGCCCACACTGTCCATCGTGAGCCCACAATGGGCCACTGCATGCATGTTTGCTGGAATACATACATACGTACATACAAACAGACAGAGAGACAGAGGGTTGAGTGCTGATGTGTACTAACATCAAAACAATGGGAGAAAGAACTCACAACAGCATGTTAATTGTAATTATTTCAAAACCAAATTACACATATATAATTAATTACACATATATTATCATTATATATTGAATATTAATAAAATATATAATATATTGAATATTTATTATAAAATTTTGTTCCAATTTTGTCTGCTAACTTTTGAGTGGCAGTGCAGATGTTCTGAAGAGAGGATGAGTCAGTAGAGCTCTTCCTCACTGATGCAAAAGAATAAAACACCAGAATCTCAGACAGACATCTCTCTTTATTCTCTTTTTTAAAACTCTGTGTGATGTTTTGAAGAACAGTGCTCACACACTCAGGTGAACTGGAACTCCCTGAAATGAGAAGGAATCACACAGACCGACAGCCGTCTGTCCTTGGAAAGTGCTGGATGGAGGAGTGATTTGTTTTGGCAAGTTGTGTTGATTTCAAAAGTGTTGTGAGTTCAGTTCCGTTCATTCAGGGCCGCTGCTGAGCACCCTTGTGTTGCTGTCTTTTGATTCAAGGCCTCAGGTGCTGCAGGGCTTTGTGCTTCTAAAAAATTCAGCCAGGCTACAGAATCTCCTCAGGCTTCAGAACCTGGAGCTTCACCACATGACTGCCAAACAGGTTTCAGACAAAGGAGAACACACATATTTATTTTGGACTTTGGGTCCAAACAGCAACAGGGTTTATTCTCCTGTTGTTTGACTGTCAATACAATAGGAGAGCTGTCTTGGGTTGTGCTGCATCCGTGCTAAATGCTGACTCTGTCACTGGGAGGTCTGATCAGCCACAGCTATCTGTGTGTGGAAGGGTTGGAAATTGTTCACATTTTAACCGGTAACTGAAATTTGCTACCAATTGTACTTTTTTGGTACTTTGTAAAAAAAGTCCAAGTTTCTTAATTTCAACAATTGTATATATATTTAGAACATTTCACACACCACACCAAATAATACCATTTTTTACCTTCTCTCTCCCAAAACCACCCCTACAACCTCCAGTCTGTCACAAGGGTAATCTAATCAAGATAAAGTGTGACCAACTGTATAAAGTTTGGCACTGTATTAATGGGATTTTGGCTGTTGACTGGCTAGCTAAATAACAATCATCTCTGTTCTCAACAAAGCTACAGTGCCTTTCAAATATTGTTGTTCCAAAAGATACATTCACTCACTTTAATTATGGTCCTCATCAAAGTCTCTCAAATTCTTACACTTGACCATTTTTCCTGCTTCGAACACACACACTTTCAAGAACTTACTGTTCACTTACTGCCTACTGTGTATATCCCACCCCTTGACAGATACCATTGTAACCAGATAATCAGTTATGCACTTCACCTGTCAGCAGCTTAAATGTTATGGCTGATCAGTGTATATGTTGATCCTGTCAATCCTGATGCCCATTTAAACCCCCTGCTTACAGGCCCTTTTTTTAGCATGAGTGAATTATTGGCACCTGTGAAGGACGCAGCTGGCTGCTGTCAGCCCAGGCTGTGAGACATGTCATCTTCAGTATGGTATATGACGACACACAGTAATTTATTGTGCTGGTAATGCTCTTTGGTTCTGCTTTAACCCAAACTATGGGATATGAGCAATGTATTGTATAACACTAACTGAACCATCCCTTGTAAAAAAAAAACCAAAGTATTCTTAGAGTGTGCTATTCTGTACTTAATTTGTGTTATTTTGGATCCACAAATTTGTACTAAATCACTTATAAAATATCATTAAAATTATACTAAGGTACACCTAATCTATATTAACTATACTGGGCATGTGTTATTTTCACATGTCATTTCTCTTCTAATGCAGTTTAAGTATAATAGTCTGAGCTGCTTGATTGAACACTAATTACATGCGCAGTGCACTTAAATTATTAATCACATATTTAAAATATCTAAATGTGTAGTCCTAGAATGTAGTTATCAGACCAATATAATTAAATTGTATTAGAAGAGTGATGGAAATAACATATAACCAGCATACTTAGAATATACTAAGTGTACCTTAGTATAATTATAATTATATTTTAGTACAAATGAGTGGCAACAAATAACATAATTTAAGTTTTTACAAGGGATAATCTTAAATTGCAAGCAACAAGAAAGTAGTTGATTAATTTGTATATGGTTGTAAAATCCCTCCTCTCATTGTTTTATTAAATGTCACTTCAGAGATGTTTAATATTAAGCACCACCTCCAAGCCTCAGTGAGCTGCTATTTAGAGGAGCACAATCCTGAACCTGTGTGGGCTTCAGGAATGAAATGACCCTTTTCAGCAGCCTGTATTTTAATTAAAAGCTCAGGGTCAGTTTTTGGTCCATGTGACAGCAGGCTACAGACAGAAATCACAGCACCCCAGCGTCAAAATGATGGTGTATGCCATTGCCATGGAAACGGCTGGCTGGGTTTCCCATCGAGGGTGTTTAGAGTGAATGCATGATGTGCATTAAAGCAGGAAAATCTGCACAGAGAACACAGAACACTTTAGTTAGAGAAGCCCACGGCACACTCACTGCAGAGTAAACACAATACATGGCACAATGCACCCAAATTAAGAAACATACAGAAAATACACATCCAATTAATTCAAACAAGACATACGTATACTATTGAGTGCAATTATTGAGTCTTTTCTGTTCTGGATCAATACTTCACAACATACCAATCAACCTTTTCAAAAACCTATTTTCACTCAAAAATACATTGTGATTACTTCATTTTCAAAGTGCCAAAGTGTTCAAATACAGAGTAATATATAAAAGAATTATTTAATCAGCTTTAAACAAAGCTAAATAAGACCAATATTTTCTTCCTTACAATTTGAACAGGCCTCTGCAGTGGGCTGCTTTTTACGCTGAGGAAAAAAAGGAACAGCACCACTGTCTGTGGTAAACACATATGTTCCAATCTCCATACTACTGCATAATCCTATTTATATTATGTTATTCTCTTGACTTTTTCTGGACATACAAGCTCATTAAAGAGGTGAAATTTGAATAATACTACATCCACACTACAAGCTAAGATAACACTGTTGCACTGGGTAAAGCTTACTGGTCTTTTTGTATTGTGGTGGAGTATTGTGGTGAGTCTTTTGATGTAAGTTCAGTGCACAGCAGTTTTAAGTTAAGATGTAACATCATTCATATTCCACCTTCTTAATTAGTTTGTAGTGCAGAAGGCCTCAAGACACTCAAGAAGGAACTGTACACAGGATGTTTGATTTAGAATCTGTTTTACCACAATGTTAATTTTTCCCCATATAGAAAAACAGCTCAGACCTGCATTCTCTAATTTGAGAATAAATTACAACTTCAGAGGGGTGTAATCTGGATCACTGTCATGACAAATATATCTGAATATAGGGGAGACATGGCCTACTGTACAAACTGTAATGTGGACTAAAGTGCTGGTGTCCCAGTCTCATATCCATGTCCTGGTTTCACTTCCCAAGGACATTTGTGCAGATATTACATACTCTGTTTTAGTAATACGCTCTGACAGTATACGTTAGCCTGAATTAATGTTAGTCGGGTTAGTCAGTAAAGGACTCCCCAAATCCAATCTTGTTGTCAGATGTGTTACAGGCGGTGTGAACAGCAACAAAACACAGAATCTGATCATTTCCATTCTGATTTGGGACACTTTCATATGTAATATTAATATCCAATATATATATATATATATATATGACACACAGCAATGCAACTCAGTCTAAACAGCCAGATTGAAATTCAAGTAATGTTTATGTCAGTTCAACCTGATGTTGTGGATGGGAGTTTTAAGTAGGTCCAAGTTGTAGGACCATGAAAGTGTGTGTCTGGAAGTGGGAGATAAATATCTGTAAAATTATGCAACTATGTTAATGAACACTATTCAACTTATTTAACACTTATTTATTTACAAACACATTTTTCATACCAATATAATAAATACATTAATGAAACAGGGTAAAGTCAACCGTATGCACTAGGAAATCTGATGCATGTAGATTCAAGTACACGTAGACCAATAGTGATGAACAGAAGGCAGGACTTTCACAGGCGCATTTAAATTGGTAGGAATCCACATACAATGTGCAGCAACATTAAGCATATACTCAAAAATGATAAAGCCCAGCTGGATGCATTTGTCACATAATAAAAAGAGGACATGTCCGGAGAAAAAACATGGTCAACCTAGTCAAGCATTAAAATGTATGAGAATATATGAACAGACTCCACACTGTGGGTATAATAGGTGGTCATGTGACCTAAGCAGGCTGTAGCTATGACTCTCTAAGGTATTGACAGTGGGCTGTCCTTGAGAGAGAGGATGCTGTGCCCTGTCGTTTCATGCACCATTTACTTTAATGTATCCAAATGAGCATGTACACACAGGAGAGCTGTGGCGGTTTTGTGGAAGAGTTTACAGCTCAAGTCTGTCAGATTTTACCCTCATAAACCTGAAGCCATTGAGTGTACGTATTAACAGTGCAACACTGAGACTCAAGCTGAGGGACCACACCCTTGTTCACTCTCCATCTCCCCACAGCGGAAGCCCCTATACCACCTTAAAGGCTGCTCCATTAGTATATACACTAAAGTGAGGTTGGTTATGAGAACAACCAGAGAGTAGAACCTGAGCAGAAATACCTTAGGCAGTAGAAGTTACCCACAAATCATGTGAATATTTGCCATTTCATCCTGGGGACTTAGTAAAATCAGGGCTCAATTTAAGGAAAAGTTCCAGCGAATGCCATCAACCTGGTTATAAAAATCATCCAATCCTATGTATGAACAAGCTGTACAAATACACACTTCTAAAAGCACTCACTTAGGCTTTGTGTGTTCCTGAACATTTAATCAGTGAGAAGCTACTGATTTCGAACAAAGACATTTTAAAATGAGCTGATTGCGTGTGATTTGAATGAATTTCTTTTTACAGAAAGTAACCTACAACTAATGAGGGTCATATTTTCCAAAAAATATATACATAAAAAAATAACAACAACCATAAACAAAATTTGGAGAATTAATAAGCTCAGTGTGGAGTTAAAGGAACAGTTGTGTGAAAAATGAAAGCAACATATCTATGCAACTAATTAGCCAAAACACGTTTTGGATCTGATGTATGCTTTTTAGTTTACAATAGGAGACGCTTGGTTTACAGCGCAAAAAACAAACAAACAAAAAAACAACAAAACAAACAAACAAACAAACAAAAATTACTTTCAATAATGCTGTCACCAATCTGCATAAATCTTTTTTTTTTTGCTTCATCTCAGTTCAACTCAACTCAACTCAACTCAACTCAACTCAACTCTGTTCAACTCAACTCTGTTCAATTCAACTCAACTCAACTCAGATGAGCTGAACTCACTTTAATTGTTTAGAAATTGTTTTCTTAACAAAGATTCAGAGTTTACATTGAAATGCTTCTGTGTTTTCACACAGAGAACCCTTTTTAGAACCATTATTATTGAGAGTGCAGAAAGTACCCAGCACTCCTGCAACAGGGGAGGTCCACAGAAATACACACAATCCAGAATCTTACACACACCTCAGCGTGATCTCTGTTTCCTATGTGCTAGCATGAGGCTAATTGTTGGGTTACTGGCTACTTGTCAGCTACATTAGAGAAACAGCTCCAGTGCAAATCTAAACAAAACAGAGACAGACAGAATACGGTGTAAAGCTGATTTAGGGCAGAGTATCACTTTAAACCTTGGCAATCTAATTAAATTCCATTCCAGCATTGGGGAAACAGGTTCTCTCCTCAAACAGGCGGTGGGGCTGGCAGACAGGTTTACAAATACAGGCAGGGAGAAGATGAATGACGCTGGCTGATGAAACGGAGTGCGGCTGCATTTCAGCGAGATAAACAACGAGCTTTTCACATGTTTATGTGCAAATGTGACAGCCTGGTTTGGTTAAATGGAGCGAGCAGGAGAACGGCCATATTTGGATCCGCTGTGCTCCCCAGTGGGGGAACTCACACATGCTGACACTCGCAACACGCCCACATACACACTCTCGCACACTTGTCCTTGGGGTGACTTGAGCTGAAATCTACTATAAAGTAATCACATATTTTGCAGTATAAATCTTTAACGAGATCAGAAGTACTCTGTTCCTAAATGGCTCTTGGCTTGGACATATAGTTCTAACTATAATGGCCTTTAAATGACATCTAAATAATGTGGAGACATTGCAGTTCTAGGTAAAACAATGTGTAAAATGTGTGTTATATTTTATTTGCATAGTAGTATGTGTAACACTTTTGTTGGAACTTCAGAATTTGTATTGGTATGTTCATTGTATATGTTTGATGCAATATTAGAACACTGTTGGTTTCTATATAATAATTGGAAAGTGATATGTGAGAGTGCAGAACCAAAACTCTTGACATAATATTCTTCAAAAATCTCATTCACAAAAATTATATGAGGCTGAGGATGATTTTAATATTTTTTGTGGCAAATGTTCTCACTGAGTGAAATCTGTCAGTCAGACTCAGAGCTCTTGCATTTGTGAAAGGAGGAGTCCTTTTAGTGAACTGTCACTTTAAGGCTTTTGAGAGTTGCTGGGGGCCTTTCTGGTCATCTAGACCTAATTTTCCTCAGGGTTCGTGATTGGACACAGCAGCGTGTGGTTGAACTTCCTGTGATACACGCCCTAAAGCAGCAGAGCGTAACACACACTGTTCTGCCTGGCCGGCAAGTGAGCACACGGAAAGGAGGCATTGGTCTGGACCTGTGGCAAACACACACGCACACACAGCCCAAGCCATCACTGTTGCATGAGGCGTCTGCAGGCCAAGCTATTTGCCCAGTCAGGGCAGCTTCCTGTACTGTGGTAAAGAGAGTCCTTTACGGGTTCTTTAGTAAAGGTAATTTGTATACAGAAATATGACACCTCAACTCAAACTCACAGAATGCTTTAATAGATCTTCACTTGGTTCAAGCATTCTTCATTTTGGTGGCAAACCTCTTGTAGGTAGTCCTTTTAGACCCTTGAATAAATATGACTCTTCATAGATGTTTTCATCTGTATGGCACAGGAAATCCAAAGAACCACTGTTCAGTACAGTATTGAACCATTCTACATACTAAATACTCATCTACTGCACTATAGTATTAAAAAGTGTTTCAAAATGTTATATTGTTTAGATAAGAGTGTAAAATGGGTCCCTATAGAACCATCATAACTGAAAGAACCATTTGAATGCTGACATGATTTTCTTCCTGACTAAAGGGTTATTCAGTATGGTAGAAGAAGGTACCATGTAACAGTGCTTCTTAGAGCAGCACAGAGGACTCCAGTACTGCAGGTGCTGTGATCTTCATTCAGCTCATCTGAGTGTGTAAATGCAGTTAGTGCTGGCATTAGCATTAAGTATATTCTCTATCCTTATTTGGTGAAAGCTGTTAGCATTTCTCAGCTCAGTATCACACACTGACCATGAGTGAAAAACAGAAAGTAAAATGAAGAGAAGGAGAAAGATAGAAAGGAGTAAAGAGAGGCAGAGAGGGAGAAAGAGGCAGAAAAAGAAAGGGACATAGACAAAGAGAAAATAGAATGAAGAGAAGAAGAGAGATAGATAGAGAGCGGGAGTAACGCTGAAAATGAGAATCATCTTGTTTCCCTCACAATCTCCTGAGACAAATCATAACACTATAGTGGAGGGGAGAGAGGGAGAGAGAGAGAGAGAGAGAGAGAGAGAGAGAGAGAGAGTTCCATGGGAAAAAGATAAATGGAAGAGAGGCAAGCAGTCAAAATATTTGAAAACAGAGGGCAAGTAGAGAGAGAGATAAAGAAAGAGAGGAAAATAAGAGCTAGTGTAGGTAATGGAGTTAAAAGCATCAAGTTTGATGAAGCAGTCATGCTTAAGGTGCTCGTTCTGCAGGTCGTCAGTCCAGTACGGTGAGGCTTTGGCATTCTGCTTTGTGGCTTCCCCTCCATTTATCCAGAGTGAGAGGCGTCCACGCTGATGTAAGCCATTTAGAGATTAGGTTACTATCCTCATCACCGGATCTCTACAAATGCAGTTACATGAGTGGGGTTTTTCAGGGCATGCCGTGCCTCCATCCAGACTGATCTGAGATCAGGAAACCCTCCAGACTGTGTTATGAACGTGAGGAATTAGTGAGGCTCAACCTGAGCTTTAAGAACCCTTCAGGGTAAACCCAGTACATAGGTTTAAAGCAGGTAAACTCAGAGATTGAAAATTGTTTACAATTTAATACACAATCAACATCACAGTGAGCAGATAAATGAAACAAGATTGTATCTGGGACTGGGACAGCAACCCACAATAATAATAACCTTACCTGGGATAAACTGCCTTTAATATCTTTAATAATCATATTCAACTTACTGACCAGGAACATACTGCAATGAACTGCAGCATCTGCATTACCAGGATTCCTACTCCAGCTCTTCTTTATTTTTAAACACTTTCCATTTAATTAAAATTATACAAGTGAAAGGAGCTAAAAAACTTTATCATTCATGTTTATGATACGAATACACTAATAACATGAACCAATCAGCAATACCATTACAACCACCTTATTTTTTTTACACTCATGGTCCATTTTATAAGCTATGTATCATAGAGATGTACTTTGTAGTCCATCACACAGCAGGTATTATTTGGGTGGTGGGTCATTCTCAGCACTGCAGTGACAATGACATGGTGGTGGTGTGTTAGTGTGTGTTGCACTGGTATGGGTGGTAAAAGAGGACCTCAGGTTAAAGACAAATAAGATACAAAACAAAATGTAGGTAGGGTAAAAAGCTTAATTAACCTGGTGGATCCATTGTGAGATTAATGTAGCAGATGCATGACAGTTAGAAGAGAGGCTATAAAATTTATATAATATGTTATATTTATAACATTTATATGAAGAGTTCAAGAATTAGACTTTATCAACTGGACAATATTAGATTTATTATTTGAAATGCCAGTGCATCACTGCTCTAAGCAATCTACAAGCAAGCACTGTGGCTTTTCTGGGGAAATCCAGTTTGTCTGGAAAATAAAACACACACTCACACTCTGCCTGCAGGGAAGACTGGCCACACTCTTCTGCTTTGATAATACACTAACACTTGACATGTGGTGCAGAGGGGGAGTGCTGCGCAACCCCCCCCCCCCACACACACAAACACACACACACACACACACACACACACACACACACACACACACACACACACACACACACACACACACACACATCATCAGGTACTTCCTCACACCTGTAAGCAAATCCATTATAACATCCACCTCTGCTATCACATGTTCAGCTGAACTACCTGCAAATACACATACAAACAACCATATTATATGCACAAAAACTGTATGTTACACTGCTGCACACTGCCACTGCAGTATGGCTTTCAATATACACTATATGCACAATGCACCCAGTGCTTCACTTTTTGTACATTTTGTTATGTTACAGCCTTCTGCCAAAAAGATTACTTTCTTTATCCCTCACAATTCTACACAATGACAGAAAGTCAAGTCAGAAAAGCTTGTTTGAAATCTTTGCAAATTTAATAAAAATAAAAACACAAAAATACAATGTATATAAGTATTCACAGCCATGACACTCAAAATTGAGCTCAGGTGCATCTTGTTTCCACTGATCATCCTTCAGATGTTCCTACAGCTTGATTGGACACCTGTGGTAAATTCAGTTAATTGGACACGATTTGGAAAGGCACACATCTGTTTATATAAGGTCCCATAATAGACAGCGCATGTCTGAGCACAAACCAAGCTATGAGGTCTAAGGAACTGTCTGTAGACCTCAGAGAGAGGGTTGTATCGAGACACAGATCTGGAGAAAGATTCTAAAATCTTGGCCTCCATCATCCATAAATGTAAAAAGTTCGGAACCCCCAGGCCCTTTCCCAGAGCTGGCAAACCCAGGCAAACTGATTGATGGTGGTAGAAGGGCCTTGATCAGGGAGGTGACCAAGAACTCAATGGTCACTCTGACAGAGCTCCAATATTGTGGAGAGGAGAACCTTACAGAAGGACAACCTTTTCTGCAGCACTCCACAATGCGAGACGCGAGAAGGAAGCCACTCCCCGCCAAGCATCATGTCTAGAGGAAACCAGGCACTGCTAGTCACCCAGCCAATACCATTCCTACAGTGACGCATGGTGGTGGCAGCATCATGATATGGAGATGTTTTTCTGCAGCAGGAACTGGGAGACTAGTCAGGGTTGAAAGAAAGATGACTGCAGTGATGTACAGAGTCATTTTTGATGATAACCTGCTCCAGAGTGCTCAAAGCATATTATTCTCACATCAAACACTTGCGGCTGTAATTGCTGCCAATTTGCTTCAACAAAGTATGGAGCAAGGGCAGTGAATACTTGTTATACTTTTGTGTTTTAGTTTTAATAAATGTGCAAAGATTTCAAATAAACATGTCTCACTTTGTCATCATGAGGGATTGTGTGTAGAATTGTGAGGGGAAAAAAATTATTTGACCAATTTTGGAATAAAGCTGTAACATAAGCTTTGCTGTGAATACTTTCTGGATGCACTGTGTATATATATATATATATATATATATATACGTGTACACATACACTTTCTACACAAATAATGCAAAGTCAAAACAATCATGTGGTGCACAAGGGGCCCTCAGTGCTATAAAAAGCATACGCAAGGCAGATTACATTGAGAGAGAAAAGAGCAGGATGCATGAGAGAACACACAAAGACAAGGATTGATTACATCTCCAGTGATGCGCCGACTGCTGGAGCTCTGCCTTATCGGCCCTCAGCAGCAATAAAGACAAGAAAGACAACGCACCCCCTCCTCGACAAGCCACCTTTAGCCACACAAAAGCGCAGCGGTCATTGTGTTAGCCTGCCCTGGCTTAAATAATGCAATGCCTGGGCGATGAGAAGATTGCTGCCTTTCATTCGCCTCGCTTTGCAGGTTCCTGCGAGGCAGTAATTAGTGTCAAGAGCAAATTTGTTGCTGCTAATGAGCCTACAAACTGCAGCAGCAGCAGTGTGAGTTCAAAAAAAGAGGAGAGAAAAGGACAGATACTCTTTTGCTGGTCAGTTTAGACACATACCCGGTCTGTATAAACTGCCTTTGTAACAGTGTAACTGTCTGCTGTCTCAGAATCTACTTTATCTCCTTACAGATTAATCTAATTTTAAGGATACAGACTGCTTTAACCCTATCCTAACCAAAATCTTAACTACTGTATAATTGTATCACTGTAAAAAAAAAAAAGCTCCATCTGTCTTTATTATAGGCTGCACAGTGATAGTATCTGAGTGTTCACTCATTCAGAATGCAGTTCACATCACTATGGAAATGATTATTATTGATTTATTCAATAAGTGCACTTAAATCTGAAGTACATTTTCCTTCATGTCTTCATGATGTTACTATTCCCTTATAAAAGACCACTGAAACACCTAGCACTCTAGCAAACTCTTGTAGTACCACAGCAACCACCTTGCAACTAAAGTAATTAGTTATTAGCCCTCTACTGGTTACCTTACAAGCATCCACGTAATGCCATAACAAACTCCTTGGATAACACAGCAAACACATACTAGTGAATCTTAACAAAATTAGAATATTGTGAAAAAGGTTTTTGATACATTAATTAAAACATTAAACTGTCAAAGTTTATATTCATTATATTCAAAATGATAAATGTGATTTGAATGTGATAAATCATCAATTCAAATTTGATGGACATTTTTTTTAATATTTTCATTTTTCATGTCCTGATTTCTGGTTTTCATGAGATATAAGCCACAATGATTAACAGTAAAACAAAAACACTTGAAATGTCACTTGTAATGAATATAAAATATGACAGTTTATCTTTTTAAATGAAATTGTGTTCATGAATGAGTTTTTTTAACAACATTCTAATTTTCTGTGATGCACAAGTAAGGTATCAATATAATATAACAACAACATCACAACCTTTTAGTATTTGCCTGCAACACTATAGAAACCAAAATGCAACACCATGCAATGCCTTAGTAACCATCTGGGATAGCAAAACAGCACCATCCTACCAACCACCTGGAATATTTTATGAATTGCCTTGCAACACCCTACCTGTATAACTGCATTTTCAAGAGAAATCCAGAAATGGTCCAAATATAATGCGGTCTGTAAATAACTGGGCATTGGCAGAGTTGAATGAAACCAGAGGTGAGTGAAAGTGTACAGTGTCACATTCAATATGCGCAAATAGAGCAGTTTCTCATAAGGACTGAATAGAACTGTTACTAGTGTTCTGCAAAGCCTGCCTAAACTCACAATATTAGTAACACAAAAGAACAATTCTGTAGATTACATTTGGACTACACTGTGTATAAATGGGCTGAGCTTTACTGTATGAAGCTTTGTTCAATTGAGTGGACAGAAATGCAGCATCCTGTAATCCTTCAGACATTCACTGGAAATGCTTTCCATTTTCAATATGAAGCACTTTCATCCACAACATTCATTCATTTATTCATTACATCCATTCTCACATCAGAGATTCAGCATCACTGGTCAGATTTTCTCCCTTTTCCGTTTAGGCAGTGATACAAGCTAAAAGCCAAACAAGAAACCTTGTTTTATTCCAGGAAAGAAAGTAATCAATTTATGAAGGAGATGCCAAATTTAAACCAAAAAATACAAAAAATACTATTGGTAATAAAACCCATAGTAAATAAATAAAATAAAATAAATACAAAACTGCCTCACCTGATTCCTAACTCATTAGAAATGATTCACCATTATTCCAGAGAACATGGAGAAGATCATTCCACTGCTCCAGAGCTCTGCTGAGGTTTTGTACTCCTCTAGCCCATGCCTGGCACTAAGCGTGGTGATAAGAGTTTTATGTATTATTATCTGTTCCATAAAGTCATATTATATTGGCAGTATTACTCTATAGGGACTAGACAAGCAATGTGTGTGCATTTGCACATTTATATCAACAATGCACTTTAAGTACCTGAATGCATTAGTTAGAAGGTGTGTCCACAAACATTTAGACATATAGTGCATTATGTTATGCTTTCATGTTTTACTGTGAGTTTCATGCTACAAACTCTGATCTATGTCTGAGAACATTATATAATGTGTTTACACGTTAATGGTGATGTGAGGACGCCGGAGGATGTTCTGTTAGAACAAAAGAGGTAAAAACAAAGGATTGAAACTGGATCAGGCATAAAAAAGTACAAGATTACAAGTAATTGGTATTCTTCTATTCATGTACTGAGGTTAACCTGCAATGTTTATGTGGGTATATGAACACAAAAGAGCCGTGATTCATGTTACAATAGCATCTAAATTCCCTGGAATTAAACACACTATACACACTATACACGTATATACTTACGTCTATTGTATGCAAATGAACTACATTCTAATTAGCTGCTCTGTATTGCGCTTCATTTTAAAAGCAGATACAGAATGTTATAACAGAATGAATGGGTGGCTGTTGGCCAAATAGATGGATGTATGAGTTGTGTTTTGTGACATCACAAAAACAATGAATTGAAAGCAGGTTGATTTTGCAGCTCCGTGTTCATTGGTAGATTGTATATACTGATGTTTAAATATAGAAATGTACCATGTTTACAAACTATGCTATATATATATATATATATATATATATATATATATATTCTTGAAGCTATATAATGCTTGAAATTACACTAGACAAGCTCTTTAATTATTTAGTCTTCGTAAGGACTAATGCCAGTCACATAAGACACTATGTATGGTATATGACATAACAGACATATATGAATTTATTATGTATTAATCATGCAGGTTTTATCTGTCTTATCTTTTGTAGTCACATATGGAAACACTCGACATATCAGCCATGACCTCCCCCACCAACACACACACACACACACACACACACACACACACACACACACACACACACACACACACACACACACACACACACACACACACAGAGACAGAGGCCACTCTCTACATCTGTCCACGCAGAAGGTAAGAAGATTAATTGAAAGATTTGTATTTCTTTCATTTAGTACCAGACTTAGACCCTCCCCCAACACACACACATACACACGCGCACACACACACACACACACACACACACACACACACATACACACACACACACACACACACACACACACACACACACACACACACACACACACACACACACCACACACACACACGCCCAAAACAATAGTGTATTTCAGGAACAATCACCACAGATTTATCATTCCTAATCACTGATCAGCTCAGAAATATAATCCTCTCAATTTCTCCACACACACACATATAAATGTATATGCATATGCACACATACAAGCAGAGTTTGGAAAAATAAAACATCTTTTTGGCAGATATTACACACTTAATAAACACTAATATTATTAAAGCAATATAATATATACCATTATAATAGATATTAAAATTGATAGCATAATTATAATACATTGAATTAAATTAACAAGTGCATCACTGTATAAATAAATGTATTGACAATATTGTACTATCTATCTATCTATCTATCTATCTATCTATCTATCTATCTATCTATCTATTCATCTATCTATCTACATATATATATATATATATATATATATATATATATATATGAGCAGGTGGCAGGAGCAGAGGGTGGTGATGCAGGGAGTGGGGAGCTAATGAACCACCAGGCTACTGGAAGTTTTTTCCTGAAGGTGAGTACTGAAGGTGGCCTTGGACGTCTTTTCTTTCCTTCACACACTGCATCTGAACCACACACACACACACACACACACTCTCTCTCTCTTTTTCTCTCTCTCCATGTGAACATTTGCCCAGTGCACAAACGCCCCCTCACAGATGCACAAACTGGCAAAGATGCTGCAGAACCATCTACAGCTTCCACTGGTTCAAAGACACACACACACACATACATACATACACACACACACACACACACACACACACACACACACACACACACACACACACACACACACACACACACTCCACCCCACAGCATTAACATAGCTGTGTATGTTATAAAACATCAAAGCAGGATCCATCGTCACCTGGTGTGAATGGCAAAAAACATACAGTGTTAGAAAAGACTTTAACTCCCACCTCAGTTTATATCACAATACCTACAATACCTACTAATGAATGTAATCTGTCACTAGTTTAAATATTAATGTTAATAACATATTTGAATTGGAGGTATTGTTTGGAATTGAATTGAACTAAACAATTAATTGTTTATTGATTTTGAACTGAATTGAGGATTCTTTAATCTTGGGTATAACCTAACCACAGCATGCATCAGGTCAACTGGAAGTGCACATCAGTTCAATCACATGATATTTTTGCCTTGTATGAACTATCCCAATGCATGCAATACGATACAGACAGCATCTGGATGGCTGGTCTTTGATGAGCTGTTAGCTGCAGGAAGTTCAGACACATACCATAAAAATCAGTATTACTGCTTATCAGGGTTCTGCAGGAACACAAGGTCACCCCTGTGCAGTGTTCTCTCCAGCACCAACCAATTAGCTGTAAACTAGAGAGATAAAGGCCCACATGTTCTCCAGTATATAACACATTATGCTTGGCAAAGATCTGTCAAAATGTAATATTAGATTTTCATTAGGGATATCCCATTCTGATTCAGGAACAGGATTGGGGCAAATGTATATTTATTGAACTGGGTATTGGCTATTTTGCCAGGTATCAGCTACTTGATCCAATTTCAATCCTGTGTTAGAACAATGTTCTTGCTGCCATTTTATATGGATATTATTTCCTTATTAACTACTGTGTGACAGTGGATCATTTGTTTCATCCATCACGATGTCCACACAGTGTGAATCCTCTTCAACTGCAAATCTAAAAAAAAAAAAAAATGGTGTAAAAACATAAAAACTTGAAAATAGAAAAATCTTGATTGAAGAATCCCAGAAGTTCAAATGGCCTGTCCAGCTGTGTGTGGTAAGCTGTCAATGGGTTATACAGGCAGATTAAACTAGTCCTCTCTCTGACCATCCGCTGAGGTATGCGGTTTATAATTAGCTGATCATGCGGCAGCTGATTTATTTTTGAAACCCCTATTTACACTGCAGACTCAGCCCTGATCAATACATATGCAAACACACACACACACCTATTTATAGAACACTGAGAAGAGCAATCGCTCTATTGGATTTTCCTCTGGAGAGGAAAACTGACACACACAGGCAGCTAAACTCATGCATTTATTCTGAGAAAATGTATATGTGCTAATAATGCACACACACTACTACTAATGCACACACACACACACACACACACACACACACACACACACACACACACACACACACACACACAATATCAATAACACATTTTCAGGATATCCTATAGAGGAAATGTATGAATGAGCCCAGGACTGCAGTGTGGCTCTATTCATTCTTTCTTTTTTTCTCTCTCTCTCTCTGTATGTGTGTGTGCATGCAAAGACAGTTTGAAATTGATTTATTTTACTGGTTTACAATCAACCACATTATGACCACCTCCTTGTTTTTTTTCTACACTCTTTTTTTATCAGCAGCACATTGTTGCTCTATAATTAGACTGCTGTCCCTTTGTTCCTTTCCTGCATTAATGCTTTTTAGCCTTCTTTCACCGTGTTTTTCAATGTTTAGGATCCCAGAGGACCACCACAGGACAGGTATTATTTGGGTGATGATGATTGTACAAAAACTTTCCATAATGATCTAATTCCCAGCAAAATAATGTTGTTGAATAAGCTTAGATTTAATAATAAATGAATACATGCTTCCACTCACTAGATAAAATAAGTCTTGTTACAATTACAGGGCTTTCATCTTCAGACACCAAGTCAAACTAGATGGGGAAAGTTCTTTTTCTTATTTGTAACAGTAGTACATAAAACAAGTAGCGACTAACACAGCAAATGAATTTATACCAGTTGTTCATTCCAGACTCTGTAAAATAGAGATGCAGGATATTTATACGTAGATGAGCGTCATAGCGCATTCTTGCGCTTGACCCCTTGTAAAGTCTACTGGTTTGAATCAGAGCTAATGTGATATTGTAGATCCGGTAGTATTAGATATGAGACATTAAAAAACGCTGGTGTTAAATTGAAGCCTCGGGTACTGATGTGTTTTTCACCGAAGTGACACTTGAAGGCCGTTGCAGTAATGAATGTGCAGGACTGAGTGTGTGTTTGACTGGGGTCAGTAACCTTCTCCACCCACCACTGTCCTCCCTGGGGGTCTGGGGTAATCATCTTAATGAGAGGATACAGCATGTCCACTTCCACAGAGAGAGAGAGAGAGAGAGAGAGAGAGAGAGAGAGAGAGAGAGAGAGAGAGAGAGAGAGAGAGAGAGACCTGCCTAACTTCTTTGGTCTGAATTATAGCCTTAATCATTTAAAGCCCTTATCAACTTGTAACTATTATCTATATTTTACAGTTCATCATGAATTGCTGTGCCATTTTCAGTGTTTCCAGAGTAAACTCTTGTTTCCTGGAAAAAAGTGTCTACATATTCCCTATTTGATATCAGACTGACCAAAAAAACACATCATCTGCCTCAATAAATGAAATGCCTTCTCACACATTTAGCCTCTTTCCAACTGAGAAAAAATGGATCAAAACTGATAGAAATGATCCCGAACGCAAGTATGGTCCGATCCAAGTCATTTGCTGTGACTAGTCCTTGGTTGATACAGTCCCACCTGTGGGATGGGAATGTTCAGTATAGAACTTTCAGCTTTGAACATAAAAAATCTGCTGGAAGTCTACTAGTTTAACTAACTTGCTTACAAAGCCAAGTGGTCAACTTGATGATTGCTGTTCACCAGTGAAAAACCATCTAACTTGAAGGAGCTGGAGCAGTTTTGCCTTGAGGAATGGCTTTCTTGTTTTGAACTGGGATGATGGGATGATGGGGTGGTGACTGTTCATTATTTGTATGAATACAGCTCATATTTCAAAACCAGTAGACACAGATTAATGTCTGAAAAACATGATTACCGGCAGATTATTATTCTGATCTGTAGAAGGAAAATCTGTATATCTTCTGTATAAATCAGTATTTGCATTGCAAATAATGCCATCAAATTCATTTACTTGGAAATGATTTTTAGCCAGTGGAATGGTTGATATCTAATTGTTCTAAGATCTTTCTAAACCACTGACCTCATTTATATATTAATCTACAACTCTTCCAAAGAATTCTGAGAGCTCTTTGGATCTGACCATGGTGATCCCACTCATTTCAACAATCAAGAGCAAACCTAACTAATATCTGAGGTTTAACAGGTTCCTCCAAAAAATCATTATCATTTGCAGCTGATGTTTGGCAATCTGATTCTAATTTCTTAGGTATTTTAAGTAATAATAAATGTGGGTGTGTCCTAACTTTTTATTCTCAAGAAAAATAATTTCTAATAATTATGTTTTACAAAGGTTTTTTTTTTTTGTAATTTCCCAAAAATGTTTAAATGTCAAATGTCCATAAATAGCCCCGAGAAAGGTTTTCATGCTAAAATCTTTTAATTCACATGACTATATAGTATAAGTGACATCAACTCAGTCATTGTATTCATAATCAGTGGTCTGAATCAAGGGCATTCAAGTACTGTTATTTTCTCTCCTTCATGAACATAAGCAAGGTGAAACAAATAAGCACTCAGAGTCCATAGTCATGTTTGATGACACAGAGGCTGCTGTGCTTATGGCTAGATATAGCACTTATCAGTATAAATAAGTGTTCCTCCTTCTGGTTTATGTACCTAAATTACACTGAGATGGCAGCAGAGTGGGGCAGTGTCTAAGCGCAGTGGTAGCACATTTTATGATCTTTCTACCTTTGAGCACGCCAGCTGTTGACTTTTCCTGCCCCAGGCTTCTTGCAGCAGAACCTCCGTGTGGGGAATTAACTTTAGCACATTAGCATTTATGAAAATAATGATTTAATCATGAAGCACAGTTCAAGTATATCCTGAGCAACACAGCATGCCTCAATGGTAGCCAGAGAACTCTACAAGATTAAATGCTTGTTACAGGTGTTTTGAAAGACAATCTATAAATAGTCACATAATTGTAGAACTAATTGCACATCGCTACATTGGTTTGCCAAACGAATGCTGACCTGGCTGGGGTTTGGAGTGTGGAAATATGGTTTACAGAAATATGATTGCTGGCAGCACATTCCTAGTGTTTTCTTACACTTGCATCCCACAATGTAAACTAAAGAACTGCATATCAAATATCAAACATGCATTAACTCACTGACTGCGTCTGGGGGCAGAGAGCAATCATTTCCCATTCACAGTGTAGTTTACTAATTGATGGTTACTGGTAGTTTCACTGAAACAGGTGGACAGGCTGTGTGGAATGTGCAGACTGAACCACATCAGTCTCTGTAAGCGGAATGGGAGGTTTTTATTATGATCTGAATCTGATGAAGAGTTTACAATCTCATATCATCTCCAGTGGAGCTTTTATACTAAACAAACTACAGCAAGTATCTGAAAACTTCAAATCAAAGCTCAGTGAAAGTGTATGTATGTGTGTGCCTGCTTGCAGAGAGAGGGTCCACTGCATTCCATTTGAGCTACTGATGTGAAAATAAATAATGAAATTGATTAAGGTGGATCGATAAGCAGCTGAATTAGAAACTTGTCTGACACAAGACGTTTCCCTGAGACGTTGTTTCTATTAAACACTCATTCAGCCTGACATTGAGGTGCCCGAGTTTACAAAGAATGAGAAAGGGGATTTTATATATATATATATATATATAATAATAAATTATATATATATATATATATATATATATATATATATATATATATATATATATATATATATATATATATATATATATATATATATGCACTCCCATGATGAGAGAGAGAGAGAGAGAGAGAACAAAAAATGGAGAATCTAGGAGGAGAGTAACAAGGAGAGATATAAATGGAGGGGGAGATAGTAAAAAGTGAAAACATAATAAGAGAAAGTAAAACAGGGAGAGATAGTATTGTTAAAAAATGTTTATGAGAACTTCAAATTTTTCAAAGCTCTAAACTCAGAAGAGTAATCCACTTTGCCACAACTCAACAAATATCTTGCAAAAATGAAACATAGCCCTTAAATTCATGTTTTCTCTTCTGAAAATTATTTCTATGAATATACACGTCTATTACATTGCTGTCTCCATTTGCATCTCCATTTATGTCTGTTTTAGTTTTCTTTATAGTTGAACCTCGTGTAGCTCTGTACACTGTAAATATTTCTAATGTATGTGTCAAAAGAAATGCTACTAAAAATTGTTTCTTTTTAATTTAACTTTACATTATAGCTTTTCATACAGTCACTTCCAAGCATTTATTCATCATCTACATTTGCACAGCAGTGAGTGAGTATTTCTCTTAGTACAAAACAACACCTACAATGATTACCAGTAAATGCCTGTAACCTGCTCTAAATCCTGAGTTTGTGGCCTAAAAGCAAGAATTTATATCAGTGAACATACCAGTGTGAACAGAATGACATTGATTATGAACAAGAAAATGCTTATTCATGTTATTCATATATCAGTATACACCTTGGCAAAAAAAAACAACCTGAACCTGAAAGCCTTGGGTAAACTATACATATGCATTTTTACAGATCATTTTATGGCAGTAAGGGGAGAGTAAGAGAGGAGAGGGAGAGAGTAAAAAGAGGAGAGTATAGGGAAAAATAAGGGAGAGAGAGAGAGAGTAAAAAGGGGAAAGGAGAGAATAAAAATGCAGAGAAGAGAAAGTATATAGAAAAAGTGAGAGTAAAAGATAAATAAGGAGAATAACAAAGGGAGTGAGTGTGATCACAGTCATTTATGTAACCTTTAGTGACCTCCTTCTCCCTGTCTGAGCTCCCGTAAAAGTGCCAGGGCTGCAGATGGACTCCTGCTGCCACATGGAGCTCCTTTAGAACAGGCTGAACTGGGTACTCTGTCAGTGCTAATACCTGAAGCAGTGAGCAGACTGTGATTGTACATCACATTTTGTCTACTGAGAGCAGAGGTGGACACGGATTGCTCTGCTGGTGGACAGCATGGCATAATCTGGCATGCATCACGTTTCCCAGCGTTGGCAAGGCCGGATCAATAAGCAATTGCAAACGCGTTCCAGCTGCTCAGAGGACAGCTGTGTGAAGTGCAGCTGAGCAGAGTGATTAGACACTGAGCTGATGAGATGAAATCGGGTGGCTGTTTGACTGATCTGGAGACTACTTGGGAGCACATGTTCACAAGCCTGAATTATGTTACTGTGCCTGACCTGCCTAGTGTTGCACCTCATTCAAAAAGCAACTCTCCTAATACTTTTAGAATGAATAGTTGAGCACAACTGCTATAGACTCAAAGAGAGCTAAGCAGAATTCTGACATCACATAAACAATACATTCAAACTGTTTATGGACTGTTTTATTTAATTCACTGAAAGACCAGGGAGCAGTACAACGGAAACTATCTAAATCTGTTATTTCAAAAAAGGGAGCAAATGTAGTTTTTTGATTAGAACATTTACATGGTAAAGTGAAAAGCACACTGAATACTTTTTACTATTTTAACTTGAGTGCAGAAGTGTTGCCTGGTCTGGCCTTCAAGCGCAGACCCTCCAGCCCCCTTAGAAACTGGGCACAATTCAGTGAGTTGCATCTAAGCCCTATTAAGCATATGACAATTTAACTCAACCTATTCAGCAGATTAGTTTATGCCTATTTTAGCTAAGTAGTAGTTTAGTTCTGCTTATTCAGCCCAGGAAGTCTACAGCCTATAGCACTTTAACCCCACCCAGTAAGCTTACAGATGTTTAACCCCACCCAGTAAGCCTACAGAAGTTTAACCCAACCCAGTAAGCCTACTGTAGTTTAACCCAACCCAGTAAGCCTACAGAAGTTTAACCCAACCCAGTAAGCCTACAGAAGTTTAACCACACTCAGTAAGACTACAGTACTTTAACCCAACCCAGTAAGCCTACTGTAAGTTTAACCCAACCCAGTAAGCCTACAGTAGTTTAACCCAACCCAGTAAGCCTACAGAAGTTTAACCCAACCCAGTAAGCCTACAGTAGTTTAACCCAACCAAGTAAGCCTACAGAAGTTTAACCCAACCCAGTAAGCCTACAGTAGTTTCACCCAACCCAGTAAGCTTACAGAAGTTTAACCCCACCCAGTAAGCCTATAGTAGTTTAACCCAACCCAGTAAACCTACAGTAGTTTAACCCCACCCAGTAAGCCCACTGCAGTTTAACTCACCCATTCACCCTACAGAAGTTTAACCCCATCCATTTAGCCTATAGCTTTTTAAGCACTGGCCATTTAACCTACTTCTGTTGAGTCCCACCCATTTCATCTATAGCATTTTAGCCCCACCCATTCAGCCTACAACAGATTGTAAGATAGGGGCTCTTTAACATAAAATTAGCAGATTCTCTCCCAGTGGGTTTGAGCGACACTTACGAACTCAGTTAATGCTGTGTTGAGACTGAGAGTCGTTGTAAGGAGCTTAAAGTATCATCTCTGAAATACCAGAAATCCTCTTCACTGCACCAATTCTGCTTTACATCTGCTTACATACCCTCTCTCTCTCTGTCTGTTTCTCTCTACCTGTCTCTCTCTTCTTTTCCTTTTTTCCTCTTTATATTTTTGTTTCTCTCTCACACTATTTTTGCTCTCTCATTTTCATATTTTTTTTCTATTTCCCCTCTCTATCTGTCTCTTTTTTCTACCTTATCTCTCTGTCAACCACTCTGCCTCTGTCTGCCTGCCATTCTCTCTCTCTCTCTCTCTCTCTCTCTCTCTCTCTCTCTCTCTCTCTCTCTCTCTCCTTCTCTCTCCCACTCTCCTCTCTCTTTCTCTTTGTCACTATCTCTCTCTCTCTCTCTCTCTCTCTCTCTCTCTCTCTCTCTCTCTCTCCACTAAGCAGGTGCTGAGGTAATGTTTGTAAGGTGATCTGTTGAATAATGCAGGTAATGTTATTTACCGACACGTCTGTAGAGAACGGCTCATATTAGTGACTGATGTGCTGTTTGAACTCTGTGTGTCTGTTTGCTGAAGTTGTAAAATCTCTCCTGAAGCTCGCTCACACTACCCTACGCCTCCTGGCCAGCGATGCTGCGTATCTATGGATATGTATGCATGGCAACAGTTGCCCAGAGTTACAGGGGCTAAGAATAACTCAACCTGGTACTGGGGCAGAAAACCATTCACAAGTAGCTCTACAGGATGTTTAATGACTTTCTGGAGTAAAGCATAAAATTAAATAGCATCCACCTCCCCTGAAAATTAACATAATGCTTATTTCATGAAACAATTAGCAATAAAACATGTTGAATTAATGGGATCTCTTTTTTTACACTCACAGAAAAAGTTGCGTCTCAATTAATGTCTTCAATCATCTGAATCACAACAGGTAGTGAGATGAAAGAGCTTCATGCAGCTGCTTGATATGGAAAAGGGGCTTTCAAAAAACATTAAGCCTCTGATATCTCCATCCTTGGGTGAATTTTTATCTTTATTTGCTTTTTTCTTCCCTCTGCTCCCATCTGTCAGACAGATATTCCTCCCAGTCGTGCGATAAAAGTCGCAACAATATGATTTAGATACTTTTTCATTCAGTTGCAGTTGTAGAAAGCTCCTTCCTTTCAGGTCACGAATCAGGCAGTAAAACACATCTGCAGACTGAAGGTACTTCCAAAAGCACACAACGTTCTAACTTGGAGAAATCAATTCTACAAAAAGGATCCTTAAAATTCCACACTGGACAAAGAAGAATTAGTTTCCATATCAATATTCACATCTATATCTTATCTATTCATATTCTTTTTCTACCCCTAACTCTATACTCATACACATCCATACTCAGATCATAACATCCATACCCATAGCATAGGCATCTCCACCCATAACATACCTAACTATTCCCATATCATACCCATAATTTAGCACTTTCATACCCATCCTCATTCATTCATAAATATATACCCACCCATAGCAATACACATATCATACTCATTCCTATGCAAACACATCCTCATCCATATCTATATTTTAATTGTTGCATTTCACATAAATAATAGTGGCTTATTTGGGGAAAACCTTGGATACTGCAATGACAATTCAGAGGAACATAAACAATGGCATAATTGGGGTTTGATCTGAAAGCAGCACATAAATACTGTAAAACAAAATGTAAAAAAACAACAACTGTAACCCAGCTTTGTTGTCCACCAAGACCATTCTGCCCAGTGCCAAATGACTTCGCTAACAGCACAACCTCAGATAGCAAACACACTTGCAAAGTTAATTTATCTTCATCCTTTGATATTTAGAATAATTTGCCACTGACACCTTCCATGAACGGCTCAAGATCAATATGCCTATGAAGGTGTGTCTTTGGGAACTATAATCAGTTTGAATTTGTGTGCTCTGTGGGAAAACAGCTGGGGGTCAGATGGGTGAATGCCATTTTAGTTTTTAAGCTTAAGTGAATATTATTGGCTAATATTAGAGCTCAAATTATATTTAACTGGGATAAATGCAAATAAAAATACCCTTAAAGGGGAATATTGGTAAACATTTTTGGTTTGAACACATTCACAGTGGGGTTTGGTGTAAAATTGTGGTTCACTGTAGAAACACTTACTTACTCTGATTTCTTTGCAGTAGTGGTGAAAGGGACTAGGTGCTGCCATGACCTCAACACAAATAAAGACATTTCATTGACAATCCAGAACCACCAGTGAAGCTAAATGTGTCTTGTAAATTTGTACAGAATATTACTGATGGTAGAATTACAAATCTGAACAAGTATGTTTCCTTTGGAAACTGCTTTTTACCACACTATGCCATGCATGCTCCCTCCACCTTTTTAATGGCTTACATTATGTGTAATGGTTATTATTATTATTATTATTATTATTATTATTATTATTATTATTAATAACAACAATAATAATAATAATTATTATTATTATTGTTGTTGTTGTAGCTGTTAATTTAATAACAATGTAATAATAACAATGGCTACATTGACAGTGTATTCATACCAATTTGGAGTAATAATTCTGTATGAGTAGCTTTAAATGGAAACCATGTGGATGGTGATAAGCGTTTAATTTCCTTCCAGAGAAGAATATTTCAAATTGAATACTATGATGCTACACTTGGTGTCAGTATAGAAATCAAACTTTTGGTTATGGGGTCCAGCCTACTCTGCTTAGAGATTAAACATTTATGCTTCTCAGTGTCAGGAGCGGGTGGACGAACGGGAAAGGATGACGAAGGGGGCGGAAGCAAACGCAGGGGTTGAAGGTTTAATCAAAAACAACACAAAGCACAAGATGAACTGAATACACTAACCAATACAAGCTACAGGGCTGACTGAAACAAAGTAAAATGGTAACAAACAGAAACAAAGAAACACTGACAACATTCACAAGTAACATTACAGTGGACTGACAAAGACAGGATGGAACAAGGGGTCTTAAATACAACTCAACAATTAGACACACCTGAAACAACTGATTATGAAGGGGCAGGGTCACAAATGAAACACAGGTGGAAATGGGAGGGGACTGATAAAACAAACACAAACCATGTGCTAAGGAGCACATGGGGGGAAATGACAGGGGAGACAGGACAGACAAGTGACAGACATGACACTCAGATTGTCCTTCAAACTGGCTTCACCCCTAATATCATATTAAGGAAGGCTTTGATCTTAAATTGTTGCTGCTTGGTTGTGTGCTACTGTTGTTAATTTAATAGATTTCCTTTTCAAATCAATCTTTGTTGTGAACGTCTGTGTTGTTTATGTTTATAAGTGTTGTAAGTGCAGGTGTCTGAAAACATGCCTGGGCTGTTAGAGATGTCAGAGCTTGTGAGTTACAGTTTGGGAACATTTGCCAAAGAAAATTACAAGAGCAGTGGGGAACACTTTCAATGAACAGAACGAAATAGTCTTGCTTTTAACCTTATTGTACCCAGAGGTTCATTACCTCACAACGCTTACTCAGATACTCCAGCACTCACTTATTATTCCTGGTCTGGTGCCAGCTGAACAGTATACCACTGATCAAAACACAGCATGTGCTGGTTTATACTGGTCTGGTCCTGGCAGACTAGTATGTCAGTTTATACTGGCCTGCTGCTGGCTGACCAGTATACCAGTGTTCAGAACACAAAATATGTTAGTTTATACTGGTGTGGTGTTGGATGACCAACATACCAGTGTTCAAAACCAGTAACTGCTGTTTAATACTGATCTGGTTATGTTGACCTATATAACCATTTGCAGAGTCCAGTGTTTGCTAGCAATGTTAGCTGTGAACTAAAGAAGCAGATACTGGACGCATCTTGGCTGCTCAACTGCATCTGAGATCATGTTCATTTGATTCTTCACCTGTAAACTGTTCCCCTTTACTTAAAAAAACCCTAAACTGTTGACTTGTCCCTATAGCGCAGTGACGTCCATAGTTCCTAATATAAACTCTAGTAGAGATGAAGCTCAGTGGAAGATCTGCTCCATTCCCACTCTCCACCTCTTCATTTGCATGCTCTTTCCATAATAAGGGCTCTAATTAAATATTCATTCTGCACAACCAACCCAGGGTTATGCAACCAAGACATGTGGAGTTTCAGCAAGACCTCTCAGGGGTGGGGGGTGGAGGCTGGGGTGTCCATGTAAATACAGTACATACTGGTCCATGCCTCATACACCGCAGCTGCTCAAATAAATATATACATTTTATGTATAGGTTTTTATGTATAAGGGTAACGGACAGTGGATGTAATGAAGAAATCAGTGCAGTGACATAAATTGGTACTAAGTGGGACTCCATGTAAAGGTCAAATTCAAAGCCAGAGCTTCTGGTCAAACATGTTCCTAACAACTTGCATGCAAAAATACAATACACTACAGAGACCAGCCTGTAACTAGGCCAGGAGATCTTATATAGTTAAAACTACCTGCAAGAAAATATGTGTACACAGAAAAAGTAATGCAAAAGTGATGAAATGTGTGAAATTCATTTCAAACAAAAACAAATTTGCATTTATAGCCTGAAAAAAATTGCACCAAAATTTAATTTATTAACATAACAGGTTAATGTACAAATAGATTGACAATATTGCACATGAGGATTGCTTACATTGAGTCTCAGATTCAGCAGTGAAAAGTAGAATTGAAGGTAAAGGTCTGATTGTTCTCTTCAAACTCTTCCCAGCAAACAACAGACATGTGCTACTCTAGGCAGCTTCCTAGCATTCTGAGAATTAAAATGATTAATTCCCACAAAGTACGAGAAGGCTATAAAAGATCACAATGCCTATCCATTTTCTCAGTTTGTAATGTGACTAGGAAATTTAACAGGAACAGTGGAGGATCCTTGGAGAAATACAGGACCAGATTTGCACCCATTGTGCATGGGCTAGAATGCTCATGTTTTGGCCCAACACAAGGAACATTTCAGTAAAACAGATAATAACTAAATGCCCAACACCTGAATTCCTCATCCTCAAATGACATTAGCCTATAGCCATTTAACATTTAAATAAAGGGTCTAAATTTAAAACTAAATAAAATGCCTAGGGTCAGAGTAGACCCTATTAAAATGCTGAAGATTAAAAATGAAAATCCCCAATTAAGTCCCTCAAGATGCACAAGCTAAAGATTTTGACATGGTACTCATAGTCCCCTTGAACTAAACTTGATGGAAAATCTCTGGCTAGATCTAAAAAGAGCAGTGTGACAATATGACCCAAGAACCTTTCAAATGCAAGACTGAGCAAAAATTCCCCAAACAAGAAGTGAAAGATTCTTAGTTGGTAACAAAAAGCATTTACAAGCTGAGGTGTCAATAGGGAGTTACTATATACAAACTACTTTTGTTTCAGGTTCATTTCCTTTTATTTTTTTGTTTGAAACTGTAAAAACGAAAAAATAAAGATTTTATTCTAATGATGAGCCCCATGTCCTTTTGTAAGCCTGTTGGCTTACGCTAAAGCTAATGTTACATCCCAAACTCATTTCAATCATGCTAAAATAAGGTACTGATATTGCAGGGTTTGTTTTCGAGACCTTTTCAGCAGCAGGGCCTCAGGTGTGTGAGTCTGGATGGGTCCCAAATGAAGTGGGACTAAAAATGGTTCAAAAAGGACAAAACTAATTACATGAGATTCCTGTTGGGTAATGCTCTGCTTCATTGTATTAATCCAGTCCTCTCAGAATTCTATTTCCCTGCTCTGCCTGTCAGGCATGATGTTAATACACAGAAGTCACAAACAGCTAATAACAATACATTTTTGTTATACCATTTTCCAACATCTTTTATCCCTTCAAATTAAGGGCACTCTGGAGCAGTTCCAAATGTCGAGTATGGCCTAGAGGAGTATCAAGACATCCAGTATTGGACTGTAAAACAGTGGAACTGTGCTCTCAAGAGTAATGGACCTCCAGTGTACATTATCTTTGTAAATGAGATGTATTCTGATTTGTGGACCACAAAGCAGAAATCAACTGAACTCTAATATGAAGTTTTCTGAACTCTCCTCCCCTCTTACAGTCTGCTCCCTAATCATCATGTACTGATGGCATGGGCCCAACTAGCAAAGTGCCCTTTAAAGACTCTGTCTGTATGATATTCACATCACTGTCAGCTGTCCTCTCTGTTTGACTGGAGTTCAGTCCATTTCCCTAAAAAGCAGAGACATTAGTGTCCATCTGACTGACACACCTTTTACATTACAGCATCCCTTTCATTATTTCTAAACTTAATTACATAACAGCAAGAGTCTGCCAGGGTTGTCTGAATTCAACTGAACAGAGAATCCAATCGATTGTTTTTACTAATGTCAGAGTTTTATAAAGCAAACAGTTGATTGCTGGAGAAATAACCAGTAACTTAATCTTATTAAAAATAATATTTTTCTTTATATTAGCTGAATTTTGTAAAAGAGGGACCATATAGTACATATACTTCCATAACTTCTTTCAATGTTTAACTAGAATAAGGTTATTGACTAAACAACATCCAAATTAAGGCTCATTGTAACTAAAATAACAACAAGAAGAAAATAAGAGAAAAGGAAGATAAGAGAAAAAAAGATTTGATCACTCACCTGCCCCTCACCCCACACAGACTTCCCTGCTGAACCCTCACTCTGAATGCTGAGTGTACCTAAATGCTGGCCTCCCCCCTTTTCAACAAGTCTCAGCTCACTACCACCCCCACAGATTCATCAGCGGGCAGCTCCAATCTGCCATTCACATACTCCCCCCTGCTCCAGTGTGTCTTTCACAATGGCCCAGGTGAGGAATTAGCTAATGAAAATCAAGACAAGGAAAGTTGTAGGTCTGGATGGCATCAGCACCAGGTTCCTCAAGCCCTGCACAGATCAGCTCTATGGGGTCGTTGAGCACATGTTCAGCATGAGCCTGAAGCTGGGTAGAATACCACAGCTGTGGAAAACATCTTTGTGGTAACTGTACAGAAAACACAGCATCTAAAGGACCTCAACAGCTACATGCCGGTGGTGCTGTCTAACTGGATACTGGACTACATCACCAAATGACCACGGTACTGGGACTACAAGGTGGCTAGCAGCACAGGGGCACCTCAAGGAATGGTCCTGGCACTGTTCCTCTTCACCCTGTACACTGCTAACTTCATGTACAGTTCACCAAACTGTCACCTCCAGAACTTCTCTGATGACTCTGTGATTTTTGGCCTCATAAATAATAATAAGGAGGACAGCGAGTGCAGAGGGCTGATTCAGGACTTTGTGGACTAGACTCTGCAGAACCGCATCCAGACAAACCTGGGAAAGACCAAAGAACGGGTGGTGGATTTCCACAGGTGCATGCACATTCCTTCATCAGTGATCATCCAGGGAATGGACATCTCAGTATATGGGTGTTCACTTAAACACCAAACTGGACTGGTTCGTTTACACCACAGCATTTTACAGAAGAGGCCAGAGCAGACTCCACCTACTGAGAAAACTGAGGTCATTTGGAGTACAGGGAGCACTCCTGAGAACCTTCTTCGACACAGTGGTGGCATTTAGCACAGCCTGCTGGGAAAGCAGTATTTAAATGCCAGACAAGAAGAGACTAAACTCACTAAAAGCCAGTTAGCAGAGGGAAACCAATTAGAACCATTGCAGGTGGTGGGAGATAGAATCCAAGCTGGCATCCATGTTGCAGAATGACTCCCACCCCATGCATGAGACTTTGGGAGCACTGGGCAGCTCCTTCAGTGACAGGCTGCTTCACCCTTAGTGTGTGAAGGAACAGTATCGCAGGTCCTTCCTCCCTGCTGTTTTAAAACAGTTCAACCAGCACTGCTCTCAGCAGACCACAGACACACACACACACACACACACACACACACACACACACACACACACACTTAAGCTTCACATACTACTTGAGTTTTTCAATACAACATAATGTGCAATACTTCCATCTCCCCACATGCAATTATCTGTATATATTTTTAATTTGTTTATTATTTATAATGTTAATATTGTAGCTACTATACTGTAGATACTATACTTTAATCTATTTGATCTATTTCTTGTACTGAGTGTCTTGCCATCCCCATGCAGGACTAATAAAGGATTATCTTATCTTATCGTATCTTATCTTATCTTACTCTATCCTATCTCTTATCTTACCATGCCATGAAAATCTCATTACGTTGCAACCCTAGACTCTTTACTTTTAATTCTGACAGTCTGGAACCTTTGTACTGAGCCAAAGATTCTGAAACTGCATGTTAATTGTGGCCTGTTTTAGCATCTGCTGGAAAAGTGGTGCTTATTTGCATGTTGCCTTTAAAAAATTCATAAACCACCAAAACCCTGTCTGAATGATTCTTACAGTAAACGCCCAAGTAAAAAAGCAGATGTGGTCTTCATAATCTTTTCTTGAAAGTTCTCAAACATGTTTGATTTCACAGGTGAGAGTTGATGCAAATGTACACACTCAGCTGATTAAGCCACACAAAATCTGTTTGGACTGGAAATCATGGCAAATATTGCAGTTTTTTTAACCCTTTAAAATTACTTCTATATCAATCCAAGTCTTCCCTTATGAACCAAAGAAGTCAAAGTACTATATGAAATAGCCTGCACAAAAAGGTTTGATACACTGTTAGTATAATTACAATATACACAAGAGACCCCCATTTATCTTCATATCAGCTTAGATTGCATTTTATTATATTCTGCAGTTGGAAAACTTATGGAAATAAAATGACTCTAAAATTAGGTCCTTTTTTTAAAAAGGTGGTCCTATATAGAAATGTGATAAAGAACCATTTGATCTACCAAAAGGATACTGGTTAGAAAGTGATACTGGTAGAAAACCATTTGAAGATTTTAAAATGATTAGAAAAGTATACCACTATTAAAGTCAAAGAACTCTTTTCACTACTATACAGAACTCTTTCCTGGACATATGATGGTGCTGATATTTGCTGTTCTACTTGGTGTAAAATAACTGTTCTTAATCACTCTTTTATGTTGGCTTGACTCTTTTTTTCTACCCTCTACTCTTTTCTACCTTTCTCCTTTTACAGTGCTCCTATATAAGTAATAATAGACATTTCTAATGACATTTATTTTTTGTTTAAAGTGAAATATGTGAGTTTTAATGTCCACACAGCAAGCACAGCAGTGTTATTGGAAGGCTTAGGCGTGCCCCGTGGCTGAACATTAGCTAGCATTTACAATAATCCTCAATAGAACACAAGATTATGTTTGAAAGCAGACTGAGAGCAAGGCTGAAATGGCCTTTGTGGAGGAAATGGAATCTTCTCCACGCTGCCTCCCTCCTTTAATCCTCATTAAGTGGCCCACGTTCATCACACAAATTTAATTTCAGAGCTAGCCCACCATGATTAGGCCCCCTACAGCATTCTTTCTATCCCTTTATCTTGTTGTGTATTTTAAAGTGATAGTTTGTGAAAGGAGTGACAGGAAATGACAGGATTTCATTGATCCAGTTTCATACATCTTAACTAGACAAGCTGAGCGTTCATTTGCACTTCTGTGTCAGCAATGGGTGCAACTTGAAGGAGCTGAATGTATTCATTAGATATACTGATATACACTGATCAACCATAACATTATGACCATCTCATTGTTTCTATATTGGTCAGTGCAGAAACAGATGGGCTTCTGCCTCTGTAAGTAAGTAAGAAGTTTTTATTTATAAGCTTTAAACAGCTTGCACTGATCTAAACGCTGTACAAAGAATCAGCACCCAGGAGAAAGCGTCAGAACAGTAAAACAAAAGATAAATACAAAAATAAAACACAAGAAAGAAAACACAGACAATAAAACACCTCTCCATCCCCCCAAATGTATGTAAATGGTTCTTTAAGGAACTTTATATGAGGGAACATTCAGAGGCAGATGGCCGCTTCCTTTCACACCCAGAGGTCCCTGTGTGACTAATTATTATCTAGAACATAGACTAAAATATGGTTCCACTTTATATGGTCAAATCAGTGCAGCACCAGCAGCTGTGGGCCAATCAACAGCATCTATATTTCATGTCTGTCTCTGTGCTGCTGCTCGCTTTAGCTTTCAGCAGTGAGCCTCAGGCTAACTCTACTAAGAGCTGCAGAGAGACACTTCAAGCCGGGCCGGACCGCTGTACTGACTGTGTCATCACTACCACATGAATTATACATGATCTGCACCAACAGAGGTGTGTGTGGGGTGGAGGTTGTAATGATTATTATGGGCTTGCATCAATCTCTCTCTGCCTCTCTTTAGTCTCTGTGTACATCCACAGTTTCTTGTTTCTGTATCTCTGCTTTCTTTCTCTCACACTCATTCTCTCTCTTTTTCCCCACTATCTATTCTCTTTTACTCTTTCTGTCCATTCTCTTACTCTGTCTCATCATCCTCTTGCTTTCATTTCCCACAAGGTTTCTCCATCAGCTCTCTTGCATCATTCTCTTTTTTTATCACTCTATCACTCTCCATTTCGATATATCTTTCTCTTTCTCAAAGTGTTAAGTACTTTTAATAGTTTCTCAGTTTGCCTGTGAGCTTCAGATCATTGGACATTGTCAGTACTGTCGTGACACTGGTGTAGTAGGGTGTTGTGCTGGTATGAGTGGATCAGTGCTGCTGGAGTGGTTAAAATCCTCAGGGTCACTGATGGACTAAGAATAGTCCACCAACCAGAAATATCCAGCCAACAAAGTTGTGTGACCAGTGTCCTATGACCACTGATGAAGGACTACAGTAGGACCAAAACAAACTGTGCAGAAACAGATGCGCTTCTAAGGTAAGAATGTCTAATAGTATTTAAAACTCCAGCAGCACTGCTGTGTCTGATTTACTCATACCAGCACACACTAACATATCACCACCCTGTCAGTGTCACTGCAGTGCTGAGAATAACCCACCACCTATGTTATACCTGCTCAGTGGTGGCCCTGACCATTGAAGATCAGTGTGAAAGGAGGCAAACAAAGAATTCAGAGAAACAGTTGGACTATAGTCCGCAATTATAGAACTATAAAGTGGTTCTGTGTGGTACAAGGTGCTGATAAAATGGATAGTAACTGTAGAAACAAGGAGATGGTAATAATATTATGGTGGGTTGATATAGGTAATCTACAACATGGTGGTGTGTGCGGATGCAGCATTTCTCCCGGTTGTTTGGCCAAAAGTGTATGTTGTAGTGTCTGAGTGTTTTATGTCTATGCATGCATGAGTATAGTGCTCCGGCAAAACTCATCTTGGACCAGGAAGTCGCCAAGGACTGGACCTTCTCTGCCATGTTTCCAGATCACCAGACTGGCCTGCTGTGTCTCTCCCTGAACTGAGCTAGCTGGGCTAACATGCTACTGCGCCAACCGAGCATTTACAGAGGGAGGTAAGACTCACGGTGGAGGAGGGTGTGTTTACATCAGCTATGCTTGGTGCTAGAATGTTACTGTTGTGCATAAACACAGTTCTCCACTGGTGGCGTTTCTCATCATAAAGTGTTGACCCTTCTACCTTCCGAGGGAAATTGCATCGATTCTGCTTGTCACTGTCTATAACTCTGCATGATTAATTGTGGCATTAGAAGTGAGGCACTACATGAACTCATTCAAGCCATCAGTGAACACCAGATGGTGGACCTCATTACAACAGGAGACTTCAATCATTGGGACTTAAAGACTCTTTTGCCTAAATTACAACACGTGGACTTTCCACCAAGAGGGGCAACTTACTGGACTTGGTCTATACACCCCACAAAAGATCATACAAGGCTTCCCCACCTGGAACTCTCTAATCACCATCATGCTTGGACCTGCATACAGACCCAGAATAAGAGCCATCAGACAAGAGCTATCAACACAAAAGCAGGTACATGTGTGGCCAGAGGGGGCCTCCCATGCTCTAAAAATTGTTTTATCACCACTTATTGGGACACTTTTAAACAAGCAGCCACTAACAATGACCAGATAGACAGGGGAATATGCTTGGATTGATACATACACTGCAAAATGCACTGATGACGTAACTCACCACAAATTATCACTGTTTGTGCTAACTAGAAGCCTTGGCTAACGGGAGAGGTACATAGGCCCCTGAGGGCTTGGAATACTGCCTTCAGGTCTGGTGACACTGCAAGACTGGCACTGCATGAGCTGTCTCGTTGCAGTACAGTAAGAAAATATCTGGTCACTTCAGAAATTGCCAAGATACACAGTCTCTCTGGTGTTGTATCCAGACCCTCATAAACTACAAACCCCCACCACTAACCTCTGAGAGTGATGTCACATTTCATAACTGTCCAACTGTCTTCTTTGGACACTCCAACCAGCGTGAAGAGGACCCTTTCCAGGATCAACCCTTGCCCAAGTCAAGTGCCACAAAATGTGTGGATTGAAGCTGGAGCACCATAAGGCTATGTGCTGAGCCCACTGCTCTTCACCTTGCTGACCCATGACTGTGTATCAACCTACAGCACCAACCACATAATCAAGTTTGCAGATGATAAATCCACTGTGGGTCTCGTCACCAACAGCGATGAAACCTGCTATAGGAAGGAGGTGAGCCAATTGGTCAAGTGGTGTAAAAATAACAATCTCTTCCTGAATGTGGAGAAGACCAAAGAAATAGTGATCCACTACAGAAGAGGTCACTCACAGCATCCCCCCAACCATCAATGGTGCTGTAGTAGAGAGGGTGTGCAGCACCAAATTCCTGGAAGTGCACATCTCAGAGGACCTCTCCTGGTCTGGAAATACAGCATCACTGACTAAGAAGGCTCAAAGCCACCTCAACTCCCTCCACAAACCAAAAAGTGAACAAGTCCCACCCCCATCATGTGCTCATTCAACCAGGGAACCATTGAGAGTGTCATCACCGGCTAAATCACTGTGTGGTACGATGACTCTACTGCCTCCTGATAGAGGACATTGCAACGCATAGTAAACACAGCCAGGCACATCATTTGCACCACTCTGCCTTCCCTCTCAGATGTTTACAACTTCCGTCTCACCCGCTGAGCAATCCATATCACCAGTGACACCTTGCACCCTCTACACTCATACTTCAACTTGCTGCCCTCAGGGAAAAGGTACTGCAGCCACCAGGCCCAATCCACAAGACTACTAAACAGTTTCATCCACCAGGCTGTCAGAATGCTGAATTCTGTCCATTAACTACCCCCTCTGCCCCCTGGACTGTAACACACCCTTATTTAAAAAAAATCTACCTCAGCTGATTGCCAATAAGACTCAAATAACGTGTCAATCTAGCAATTCCATACTTCTGTTGGTGACTGCAATACATTGCACATTTTTCACCACTACTGTACCTGTACTGCTGCTATACAGCCTATATGCTGCTCTTCTACATATTACTGCCACTTTGCAAATTGGATATTAATATTGTTTTTCTTTTATATAGTTTACGTTTCAACAATAAAAATGCAATGATTTTTGTATGCTTTTTATATCTGTTTTTATTCTATGTTGTTATTAAGGTGAGAGAGAAACAAAATCTTGATTCTACTGCATCTGGACAAATAAAATCTTGAATTAATCTCTATACAGTGTACAAACACTATTAGTTTAACCTGTTTTAGGACAAATATTTGCTTTACTACTTAATTTCAATAATGCTGACTTATTACTTCAATAATGCTACATGAATTTATTCACTGAATGAATAATAATTTATTATTTATAATTTATTAATGTTAACTTAAGTATCACTACACACAGTGTAACCCTGGTGATATATTTACCATTATGATAATGAATTTAATGAAGAACGGGCAGCACTACCGAACAGCTTTAGCTTGTGGGTGAGGAACAACAAAAGGGCCGAAATACAAAAGAACCAGAGATGAAACACAAACTCAATTAAGACTTCACACACATGTAAAATAGAGTGGCTCAGCTATCATTAAACAGCAGCTATTGTCAACTCCTACTTGTAGCTTTTAGCGTAATCCAATGAGGCATGATTGCTCCACTATTAGCTAACCAAATCCCTCCTGACATCCTGTGCTGCTTGCTTTACTTTCCTCTCTCCCCAGTCAGAGGCTCTGAGAGGCTCAGGTTGCTAATGGTGACACTAAAATTATGGAAATCTGTGCTTTCCTTCTTCTTTTCCAACCTGATGATTCATCTCAGAGACATACAGAGACATGGCCACAAATGAATATACTGTGGCCACATGATAATATATTAATATATTAAAATTAATTACAAATTGACATATTATATTGTGGCCCCAATATATTAATCTGTGGCCTCAGTGTACTATCTTGTGGTCTCAATGTATTAATTTGTGGCGTCTGGTGGATAGTTTATTTTTCAATAATGTTTTCAGTCTTTTTGAATAAAACTCTACTCTGGATGAAATTTAAAGGAATTACAAATGTGATGGCATATCTTTTTTAAAGTCATAGCAACAGAAACAGCTTTTATTAATTTTGGGGACAAAAAAGAAATTGGTCGTATGAGAAATATATGGTTCCACCAAAGCCATATTACTGTGGTTGTCCACCGTAAATCACTCTTTTTTATAGTCTGCACCATTCCAATAACCATCAACCCACAGCTAATGACACTGGTCATGGGATGAGAGTGTTCAGAGCTGATAGCTTTGATACGAGTCAGGGTGGGACAATGCCATTCAATGGAGTCAATACTGAAGTGAAGAGCACTAATGTCTTTTTCAATTCCCAGAGACATCAACAGTGTTCCAGCAGAGGAGCGGACACAGTGCTGCATGAACCAAGCCCACTCTCAGGTGTGTCGTAGCACCACATAACCTGCTGACACTAAATGATGGGTTCTGCTTTTCTCATGTGTGTCTAAGTACTTCCATAACCTCCTGTGTTACTGCCCTCTGCAGATCTGCTTCTGCTGAAAGGCAGGAATATTATGAGGAGGAACATCAGTGACACAGCAGGAGAGCCACTCTCCATTCCCATTTTGGAACAGAGGGTTGTGTGTTTTATTTGATTACAAGCTAAGCTCTTCTGCTTCCAAGCTGGATGTTATGATGATATAATATTTTTATTGTGATGCATTCTGTCCTGTTATTTTTTTCTGAAGACAGCCATTCAGAATAGAGATAAACTAAAATGGCAATTCTATTAATTTTCCAAAAATATCTGCATAATTAAACAGCAACAAGTCAATCAAAGTTTGGTGTGAAATAGTCCATTCTAGGGACACTTACTAAGTTGTGTATTTACAGAATTTACAGAAAAATGTCATATTTAAATTTGTCCTGCATACATTTCACATATTTATACCACAAATAACAATTTGAAAGGGAGTGCCACAACCTTTGCATAAGCCTGTAATAATTCAATGCTGTTCCGTGTGGGTATGAAGGTCAGCACTTCATTTTATTGTATTAATTTATTGTCTTATTTGTTCCATCTTGTTCTTTATTTGCAAAGTATTACATGTTATAAATTATATAATTTATTCTTCCATAATGCTTATTTAAACTGCATCACTATTGTTTAAATGGATGTTACGCTGTTCTGTGTTCAGCAGCAAACAGTGTGACAGATATCATGAACATGTTTTCAAGAGCCACAGTGATGGGCCCTATTTCTAGTTTTAAAGAGTAAAAACAGATGACAGCAGAAATGTTTTGCTCCTTAAGAATAAAATGTAGCAACCCTGCTTATATTCTTAACACATCTTTCCAAACTGTAAAAAGAAACAAAACATTTTTTTAAGACTGGTCAGTTCCACCTGAACAACGACCCTCAGACTCAACTCTGCTATAAGCATGGGTGAATTGTGATCAAAGTGTGGTACAATGACATCACATTATGCAAATCAGTCAACCAATGTTAATTCGTATGGATTGCAATGACATACATTTTATGCTTTTTCCAAAAATACAACTGTATATTTTTGCTAAACAAAATGATTATTTTTATATGAAACTGTGAGTGTGTATGTATCAAAAATGTACATTTCTAATTTTTGTCAAATACTTTTTGACAAAAAAAGCTACTTTTTTATATTGTAGATCTGTCAAAATGCAAGCTCATTTATTTAAACTCTTTTTTGTTTTACATTTTTGTAATTCAATAAAATAATAATATTATTAATAACATAACATTTTAATTTTTACTCTGTATGCTAGCCCATAACTCCATTTTCATTGCCACTGCAGGTGATGACTAAAGTGATAGCTTTCCGTTTAGCTCTTCATCCAGCAGCTGGACCAGCTGGGGTTTGGGTATTATATGTCATTTAAAGCTGGAAAAATCCATAACTCACGAAACTCGCAGGTGGCTGTGTCAAACGTGAAAGATACATTGCAAAGAAAAATGCAAAGGGAAAAACACTCAAACACGCATGCTCTCACACGAAGAAACTATTAATCATAGGCCACCCCCTCCGCCCAGCCTGATGAATGAAAGTGGGAAATGATGGCTACTGCAGGGAGAAGATGGTTTCCTTTCCCAGCCCAGCTTCATGATGTGAGATCAAATTAATATTGTAAGTGCAGTCACTTCCAATTCAGCCAGTAAGTCCTTTTCTTTAACCATTTTTCTCCCAGTGTGGACACTTTCCACATGCCTGACTCAGATGACCTTTAATGCATGCCAAACGGTGAGCATTTTTCTTGAAGAAATATGTCAGCCAAATGGTCCCATCAGGTTAACCCAAACATAGTCAATTGATCAAGACAAGTTTGGTGCTTTGAATCTTATAGTCTCAAATAAACATGGTGCTAACTGAAAACCTACACTCTCCTAAATCCAAATGGAGCTGTTCAGTAATTCGTAATAGAATTATGTTGTTTCTGACACTTTATGACTGTTATCTATAAACACAGACTAAAATACAGTCTTCTATTAATGCTACTAGTTGTCCAGTTTTAGGGCTCGGCATGCACATCAGTATATTGTTGAAAATTTAGATTTCTCTCAATTGTCCACACCTTTCTGAAAATATTTTTGATTAAACACCTCAAGGAGAGAAATAGACTTCTCTTGATTTTCAATGTGCTGCTCGCTGCTGGTGAAATAACAAATACAGGTCTAGAAAAAAAATAGCTCAAATGCAGTTCAAGCACTACAACCACAGATATTATGCTTTCATTTTCCACATAATGTCTGTTAATGGTGCCTTGAGGATGCAGAGGCTGCTCTACTTAAACTTAAAAACAAATGATTAGAACTGGATAAAGCATAAAATAGCTGATATCTTGATCCATTCAAAAACGCCTGTACTGGTATCAATCCTGATATACTGGATCAGATTAAAACATTCATAATTACCTCACTGTACTTCATGTGACACAGGTTATATTAATTTATATAAGCACTCTTTCTCTTTATTTTATGACCAGGTTCATTCCCAGGAGATCCAGACTACTAATCAAGATGAACTGCAATTATTTTTCAGTCTTCTTACACCTTTCTTTATGAGAGATCAGTGCAAAACCATTACCATAAAACATTTTACTGCTGTTCATTACAGGCCAGGATGGTGGTCTTCTTCAGGCCTTCAGAGTCTCATATAGAATACTGATGGGGGGGTTGGGGTGTGTGTGTGTGTGTGTGTGTGTGTGTGTGTGTGTGTGTGTGTGTGAACACTTTTGCAGGTGGTTGTATTTTCGGGGTGTGATGGCACAGTCCATTTCCTTTGATCGCCGAAACTGCTGTAACTGGACCAGCATGAAAGCAGAGCGCTAAATCATTATCTGCTGTGCATACATATAGCATGAGGGGGAGGACAGGGTCAGGCTTTATGACCTGGAGCTAGATTTGGTGATTTTATTCCCTGTTCTTGACATACACACCCCCCACTACACACACACACACACACACACACACACACACACACACACACACACACTGCACATCCTTATCACAGGAAGCCATCACCGATAAGCACACACACTTTAAACAGTAGTCACTTTGTTACAGAACAGCTTTCCCTGAGCTGAACAGAAAAGAGATATCATTCTAAATACAATATACATATATAATACAACTAATTATATGAGATGATATGAGATTATTATTATTAGTAGTAGTAAAAGTAGTTTTTTCGATTGGTTTCTATTTTGCAATCCATAGGACTGAATGGTGGAATGTTGAAAATGGCTTGCTGATGTCACTGTAAGTATCCATGATACGAGCACATGTAATACCATAGCATTGCCAAGCAACCACATTGGATTACCACTGCCACCTCTTTTCATCCACCAAGTAACCATTATGGAACACGTTTTGCTACTAGTTAGTAACCAGTAAGTATTTGGACACAAGTGAATGTACACAAGTATTCAGACAAGACTTCTTAGGAGCTAATTCAGCTACTTTAAGGTGGTCTTACTTTAAGGTGCTGCCACAGGCAACACACACAGCTTGCAAAATCTAGACACACCTGACAAAAAAATATTGCACCAAGAGTTGTTGGAATCAAGTAAAACTATATATGCGTGAATGTAATGATGATGTGAGTGATTGCATTAGTTGAATGAAAATATATGTTTATTGGGGGAAACTGTACAATTGAAAGGAGGAAGTAGTGTCCTGTTGTCCCTGGTACCCTAGTCTGGACAAAAGTAATCTTGTGGAGACATTCCTAGGAAACCCTTGTTGTGTGTGAGTAAGCATTATCCTGCTGAAAAATCCCAATTAGAAGCCCTACCATGAGAGGAAACACGTTGCCACAGGATGTCCTGCGCTATTTGTGAGCGATTTGTGTATCACTTCTAGGGGACTGTTGTATGTGATGACTCCCCAGATTACCACACCAGGAGTTGGGGTAGTGTGTTGCTCCATTGCAAAGACAGGATTTAAGGGCTTAGTACAAGGCCTCCATAGTCAAACCTCACAATCATTGGATCCCTAACAGAATCTGGATAACTCACCGATTCAGTCCAGATTTCTCACTCATGACACATGACACCACTGCAAATTAAGGCAAGGTTAATTATGGCTAGGTAAAACAGCCTAGATGGCAGGCAATTTGTCAAAAAGACTATCCTGTTCAGTCCTATGATGCTCCACCTCTCAAAGTCTCACCAGTAGGTGCACAAGCCAACAGTAGCCTGAGATGTAACTGCACACCAAGTTTTGCAGCAATTCTATTTGCGTATGTGTTTTTTGTTTGTCACTGAGTGGAATATCACAACAATGTCTATTATAGTGTGATGCGGTGATGCTACAGCTGGTATTAGTATGAAAATCAAGGTTAGGGTACTGTGACAGTCTGAACTGAAGTTGGAGCTCCTGCATTGCATATCACCCTCATCCTTAATCTGCATTTAACTTCCACAAGTCAGTGAGAGCAGAAGAGCAGCAGAAAGAGAGAGAGAGAGAGAGAGAGAGAGAGAGAGAGAGAGAGAGAGAGAGAGAGCTAGAGAGAGAGAGAGAGAGAGAGAGAGTTGTCCTAATAATTCAGTGAGAGGAAATCACACTGACACACAGCTTCACACTGCAGCCCAGAGAGAAATGCTACAGAAATGAGGACAGAGAGGTTAATCAAGGTTAGGTCATGGTAACAGGAGAAGATAGAAAGAATGATGAGAAGAAGCGAGATAAAAATGTGTGAGAAAAATTGGGAGAAAGGAAACTGATATATGCATTGTGTGTGTGTGTGTATTACTGCCAGAGCTGGGCGCGAGTCTGCTTTACCTCCAAATCCTCTATCTCTCTCTCTCTCTCTCTCTCTCTCTCTCTCACACACACACACACACACACACACACACACACACACACACACACACACACACACACACACACACACACCAGCACTTAATGACTAACACACTTCTGTACTAGCTGGGTCCAAAATAAATGCAGCGGCATCACAGACCCTCTGGGTCAATTATCTGTGGTGTTGTGACAGATAGGGTTAATATGTCCTAATGTTTACAGGGTGTGCTGGGAAGATCAAGACTTACACATGAACACTGTAAAAGAGATGGCCATTTAAGTAATTTTAATCCTTAAAAAGCAATATGACAAGCCCCACAGCTAATGACATCTGATGACTAATGAACGGGTCAAGCATGGAACAGGCCTCTGAATGAGCCATTCTTATATTAATCAATGTTTTGTGATTGTACTTGTGGCACAAAATTATTCATCATGCCAAAACATTTTCAGTCACACACAAACTATGCAGAGAACACCAACACAGCACTGAGATGTAAATCCATTCCCCCAGTTACAATGCTAAATAAGGCTTTATTTAAATAAACTGATGACAACTGATTGAAATCACAGTTCACATTCACTCATCTACAGATCTGCAGACCAAAACACATGATTCTCTAAAGGAATCTTGTAAGACACTTCTTATAATACTGCACATGTATTATTATTATTATGACAGTAACATGTAACAAAGCAGAACATAAGACTTACAATTTACATTATTACAAAACTGGTTGACCAACATGACCAAGCTGTTTAACCAGCATAACCAGCACAAGAAATCAGCATTTATAAGCATGATGGCAATAACAAACCAGTTAACTTGCATTACCAGAACAACATAGCCAGCATGATCAAACTGCTCAACCAACAAAATCAGCATTCTGCAACATAGTTACCTCATACTAATCTTAGGTAAACAGGTTCTGTGATCTTCTCTTGTTTGTACTTTTATTGTACTGTATATAAACACCTACTGAATCATTGTTTTATAATATTAAACATGCCCATTTTATACTAAACCTAAATCTTTAGCTTGTTACACTGCTAGATACTGATAGCCTCCAAGATATACCCCAGCATGCATAAATTATTCAGCTGATTGTCACTGCAGGTCCACTCTTGGACCATCCAGATAGTTTTCATGTGTGCAAGATTTTACATAAAAAGCACAGAGGGAAAATTATCTAAGACAAACATTACAAACAAGAGAAAAATAATGACTTGTTCAGATATGTAATTATTCGGTTAAATATTTGTTGCTGAAACTGAAATTTGCTTATTAAACAAACTTAAAAACAAGTACATTAGAGTGTTTGTGAAAAACGAGTGCTGAAAAATATTTTTGTCTTGTATTCTGTATAATCACTAGTAGGTTGCCCAGAAAAGGCTGGGCAAAATGCCAATGAACTGCCAGGGTTTGGCACGGTCAAACATTGGTCTGCAATATATATCTGCTATATATTTTGATTGAGATTTTAACATATTTGAGAGATGTTAACATTTGTCTTTAAGCTCTGAGTACCTATAGGTAACTAATGTAACACTGCATTTCCGAGTGCTCCTCGGAAAGATGTACCACACAGTTAACTACTAACTACGACTTCATTTTTTTCAATCCTAAAGACACAGCCACAATACCAGAAGAATAGAGGTTAATAGCACACACAAGCTACTCAGGAAAGTTTACTGTTTGTACTGGTGGAAAATGTGAAAGGTCAAATGATATCTTCCTGTATCTTCTAGAATCCTGAGTTTTGCTGTTCACTGCTGTTCAATGAAAACCATTTATCTCCATTTTGTCCATTTTTAGTTTTCTCCATGGTTTGAAGCCTCTAGCTGCTCTGTATACTGTGTAAATAATTTGAGGCCAACTCACCAGTAGTAATGCTCTTACTTTTGTAAAACAAATTTCATTAAGTTCCAAACTCAAGAGCATTTTGCCTTTTCCTGTAAAGCTGCCATTTTGGAGATACATGTTTTTCATTGGACAGCAATGAAATACAAACCCATTTGCCAAAAAGCCCAGTGAAGCATTACACTTTGATTCTATAAGGTAAACTCCTGTTTAATAAAGTTATTTATCCTGGTTTATGCTACATGTGTGTATTTCTCTTTAATAATGGTTATTAGCACTGCAGTAGCAGTAATCTTTAATAAGTAAGGACTTTCAGTAATCTTTCATCTCTGCCCGTTCTGCACAGGGATCACCATAAATGCAGGAATGACTGAGCTGCAGCACTGATGCCTTACATTTGACCTTTGAAAGCACATAAAGGCTCAACTGTGTTGCTGGATTTGTTCAGGGGCTCATTTCGAAAGGTGAAATGTGTTACGAGGGAAGATCGTGGAACACGGACACAAGCCCTGGGTGTCCTGACACCTCCTGCAATCGGAGAGATAATGAAGCCCTGGCAGGCCTCCCACTCTCATTAGCAACGAAACGATAGTGCAGATCTTAGTAGTGAGACGCTAAACAGAAAAGGCTGCAGCTGCAGGGCACAACAGAACCAGACGATGCGGCATAATCAGCCTCCAAATTATCAGCGTTGAGGACCTGATCAAATCCCCTCCCATAACAAAGGTTAAATGAATTTGAAACACAAGCATTTCCTGAAGGTGCTGTCTGGAGTAATTTGGTACCCCAAATTAGTGAGGGACAAAGTCTAAGTTTTTCTTTTGTTTTTTATCACGTATCATAATAAAGAACCCGTCCTTTAGTGCTTTGAATGAGATTCTAACAAAATAAATATAGAGAATTTAATAATAATCAGATTAATATGATTTGTTCAAATCTCAATACAGCAATTAAATCAAATTAGGGAATGGCATTATATAGCTTTGTTAGTTTGGAATTCCATCATGCCATCCATGTAAGGATCAAAAATAGTGTCAAAATGTTTGATCCATTTTCACACACTTCACACACAGTGTGCATGTGTGTGTTTTAATTTAAAATAGCAATATTTAACCTGTTAAAGTTTTTACTTGTACTCAACCATTTTCAGATCCCAAAAAGAACCTGGATTTGTCACTAAAGATGATATAGTTCCAGTCTGTCCACCATGCAAACAGTGGTGATGGTGACCAGATGGCAGCAATTTATCGAAACAACCATCTTGCTTCTCACAGTCCAATGACGCACCCCCCTCTTGAAGTCTGTTAACTCAGTAGAATGTCTTAGTGCATCGTAAATGCATGTCTAGCAATCTCTTCAAGAAGTACACTACCCAAAAGTAGCTGAGAGTCTTGTAGTGGAGGAAGCACTTTTACTTTTGCCTGTTCTAAGACCTATATGCATTTACACATCCGTTTGGCATCATTATTTCATCAAATAGTGCAATTATATTTTACTAGATATTTCTGGTGTTAATTCCTGAAATGCAGCATAGTTTTTTATTAAATATGTAATATAACAAAACATATGACAAGGGATTCCAAACTTTTGGAATAGTGTAGTGTAGCTGCAATTAAATGTGTATAGTGTGTACAGCACGTGTTTGTGTGCATGTAAGAATGACTGAGGGAACATGTTGATGCCACTTGTAGCAGGAAAACAACAGGTGGGCTTCTGTTACTTTAGCCGACATTAGGTGTCCTTAACATTGTAAACGGGTAATGGATTTGAAATTGATCAGGGAGATTTGCTAAAGGGCAGGGGGCGCAAACTTGCCACCCCCCAGCTGGGCTTCCATCCAGTCATCATGTCCAACTTGCACTAAAGCACAGACACACAGGCACACACACACACACACACATATACACACACACAGTGTTCTTGACCAGCCAGGTCTATTTTAATTAACTGCACATTCCATAGGTGTAATTGCTTCTCTTCAAACTGTGCATTAATCCACTGAACTCTTCATGCCTTACTCTCATACCACAATTTTTAACCTGATGTACTTCTTCACACTCCAGGTTGAGAGCTGCATCAGAATCATCTGACAGTGTAGATGATCTGGTTGTGTGAGAAGAGAGATGAGTCAATCTTTAGCCCTCTGGTGGGGGCTCAAGAGTGACAAAAGGCCCTCACAAAACATTCATGAATTGTCCAGTATCATACAAGCAGTGTCATGACAGACATAGGAGAACAATAGCAAAATAGAACAAGAATAACAAAGAGACATTCTGGGACAGCACTAATCCAGTGGAGAGAAGAGGTGGATGACCTGTCAAATTTCTAAACAATTGCATGACTGTCTTTAACAAACAATGTCATTGTTTCACTCATATCACAAAAAACATGCATGTACGTTGCTCTGCCTATGCAGCCTACCACAGTCTAGCAACACAAATTCATAATGCAGTGAAATGTGCCGGCTCTGAGTGATTTAAAAAAAAGGGATAACCAAATTTCAACCGTCATCACTATCCATGTCCCCAGCCACATCCTTGCATTTTTGTCCCTAACTTGCTTTGCCCCAACAGCACCTCAGTGTCAAAAACACCTTCACTTCAAACACCTTTGCCCAAACCACCATTCCCCCTAAATGCGTCTTCACTTCAACTCATTTTTGCCCCAACCAGATCTTCAACCCAACGTAAATGCGTTCCACCCCAAATGCACCTTTGCCCACACCACATTTTCCCCTAAATGTCAAGAAATAAGTTAGATTATGTTCTTTGAAATTTTCAAGATACTAATTTTACATGAGCAACAAATTATTGTAAGAAAAACGTATAATGGAAAGTGATTTGAAAATTTTGTTGGTTCATTCACCATGAAATTTTAACTAGACTAGATTTAAGATAATTTCTACCACCAAAAAATCATTTTCAGTCCAAACCTATTCAAAAGACAGCTCACACATTATGCTGCATATTTATCTTGGCATGACAGTCATGCTGTTCTTATTTGGCAAAAGTGATCACATTACTCATCGCCAGTCTGGACATAACTGCCAGCATGTGTAGTTCACTGTTGTCTTGGTTACTTCTATCTTTTTTTTGTCTTCACTGGACTTCTAAAAATAATACAATGCTCAGAACAAAGTAGAGGTCTAACACTCTCTCTGAAGAAGTGGAAATAAATAAAGCGTTGCGTCATCAGGAATGTGGACGCTTCGAAAAGCCCTGCATGGATGCCAGTTCAATGGAAGACCATAAACACTGCCGGAATGGGATTCAGTGGAAAAAATTCCCATTTAAGCACTGATGTGATGACCTTCAAGTCTGAGCAATTACATACTGGAAAAAAAAAGTCTTTCATGGACCCAGTGGTTCTGCACTGATCCAACACAGCAGGTGGCATTTATAAAGCTTAAGCACCATTCTGGGCCTCTGTTAGGAGCAATCTGCATGCTTTGCTGACATTATCACCTACTCTGGTCAGCTTGCACATGCTAACGTCCACTAAAACAACAAGCAGACATTTTATCGCATCTAAGCAGCATACAGTGTTGACATACGTTGACAACCTGCTTGCTGTTTTCTTTATAGAAGCCACAGTGAATGATGATGAACACCCACAGCTACTGACACACACATTTCAGCAAAAAACAGGCCACGGTCACTCCTCTATCCCAGATTAGTGCTGCAACTGAGGACACTTAAAAGCCCATACCATGGACACCTGAAATTTCACTTTCAAATTCGGTATATGTAAACATGGATGAAGACCATACTGTCCAAACATGGAAACTAAGCTGCATAATCGGACCTCATCACAGATGTGATGTCATAAACATAAACACATTTACATATGTCAATTTAGCCCATTCAGTCCACAGCTGTTTAGCTGTCCAACAGTCTAGAACAGTTTATTTCCACCTGAAAAGTCTACAGCACTTTGGCCCCACCCATGTTGTTCTTAGCATCTTAACCCCACCCACTCAGCCTACAGCAGTTTGGGACTGGAGAGATTGGAAAGTGGTCTTATAATGAATTAGGATTGTTGTTGGTGTTATAAACCCACAAAATGGCTACAAGTGGAGCTTAAGGACTAAAAATAGTAAAAAATGCAAACAAAATGTTGGGTTGTTCAAGTTGCAAAAGTGTACAGTGAGTCTGCACTAGGCTCCAGGCTTTTCTTCAGGCTAACGTTAATGCATGATTTAGCCGAAAGGGTCCCCCTCTCCAATTGTAGCCACAGGCATTATGGGTAACAGTACCAGCATGCCTCATGCCCTCAATGATGGGCTGATATGGTGAAAGTGTTCCGGCGCACCGCCCCGGTAATGGACTCCATCCGCATTCCGTTTCATCATGAAGGACACATTAGCTTGGGTTAGTGCACGGCTGCACTGCGCACTGAGGCTCAGCCGATAATGCCCCTCTCTCTCTTACTCTCTCTCCATACACACCAAGTTTATATCCATTCTCCTCACACTCCTTCACTGACTTCACCTCCTGCCCAAGCTACAACAGGATGAAGACAATTCTACAGTATAGGATGGCCCATATCCTCTATTTCTTGAATTATATTAAAGATTCTTTTTCAATGAATTAATTCTTACATTTCCCAACTCCTCTTAATCACTTAGAAACAAGGTTGACATAAATGTGAAATGCTGATGTGATGAAAATGTGATGCTACTTGTTTCTATGGTATAGAAGGTCCTGGACTACCAAGGCTGACATAGATTATGACTTTTCTGAAAATTATGAGGGCAAAATAATACTCCTAGATATGTAGTCGACATCAGATGCAAAGGAAAGAAGAACACTTTAATGTGAAAGAGTGTCATTAAGGGCAAACGATGCAACAATAAACTCAAGAAAAAAAAGCCCAAATGTGATGAATAGAGATTTGCATTTCAGTTCGGATGATCAGAGATCAGTATGCAAATGGTGTGACCGGTAGGCCTCACCAAAAAATTCTGGTCCATGAATTGTTTCCATTCAGGCTTATAAGAACCTTGGTGTTTTTAGCGAACCATCCTGTATTTAAACCAGTGTAAGTGGAACCGAGGACACGTCACAGAATACGTCATCAACAGAATGCATTGCCCAGTAAATGGAAGTGAGAAGATGGCAAGGTGTATAGACTACCTCTGCATTTGTACTTTTACAGGTGTTTGTTTTCTACGAAAAGCAAACATGGACCAAACATGACTCAACCTTTCGTTGATAAGAAGAAATTAAAGATTGCAATGTGTGAGAAGAATGGTGTGGCTTTGCTCCTTGCTCCTGACACACCCACATTTCAGGTTTTGGAACCTATTTTTGTTGGTGGAAATGTACCAAATGGTTCAAAATTTGGTATGCGAACCGGAATTGAACCCATTCTGCAAAAGAGGCCACAGTAAGCAGAATGAAAGATACTGTTAAGACAGGTATCAATATCTGTATACAGATCTCAGGAAGCAAATTTTCCAATATGTTCATAATCTGAAATGTTCTCACTATTGTTCATGAATTGCATTCAGAATTAAGGTGAAATAAAGGTGTATTTAGGTTATTGCATCAGCATAAACACACCAGCAATCCCCAGTCATATAAACATACCAGCATTCATCAAGCATATAAACAGGCCAGCGATGACCAACCAAATAAAAACACCAGCAATCACTAAACTCACAAACACACCAGCAATCAACAACCACATAAAAACACCAGCAATCACCAACCATAAAAACAACAGCAATCACCAACCATAAAAACAACAGCAATCACTAACCACAAAAAAGCAGCAATCACCAAACACAAAAACAACAGCAAACAGCAACCACAAAAACACACCAGCAATCAGCAACCACAAAAACACACCACCATTTACCAACCAAACAAACACATCAGCAATCACCAACCACAAAAACACACCAGCAATCAATAACCACATAAAAACACCAGCAATCACCCACCACATAAACACACCAACAATCACCAACCACATAAACACACCAGCAATCACCAACCAAACACAGCAGCAATCATCAGCTTCACAATCACTCCATCATTCACCAGAAACATGAACACACCAGCATTCACCAGTCACAAAAACATGCCAACATTTTCCAGTCACATAAACAAGTCAATAATCACCAGTCACATAAGCACACTGGCATTCAGCAGCCGTGTAAACACACCAGCGCTCACAAGTCACAGTGTTCACTAGTGAAGAAAACATTTTAGTGTTCAGCAGCCACATAAATACACTAGCACAAACACACCACTGTTCACAAGCCATCTACATCACTAATCACATCAGTGTTTAGCATCTAGGCATTTTCATGTAAATTTACATTGTTTTAATGTTGTTCACATTAAATTTGGTTTATGAGATAAGAGTGTCATGATATGGGTTTAAATTCAATTGTTACTGAACTACACAGCCCAAAAGACAGTCATGCAGTCATGTTACAGTAGGTCAAATTAAGTTAATCAGGATCATAGAAAGTCACTGCAGTACAAACTGGACTTTAAATAGCTGGCTGGGATCATGGCAGATTACAGCCTACATACACACACACACTCGCTAATTTCCTTAAGGCGACTTAAAGCATGGTGTCAAATGGAGAACATTTACTGCTGTACACACACACACACACACACACACACACACACACACACTCACACACACACACACACACACACACACACACACACACACACACACTTAGGTACACTGATCACTGATGCAATGCTTTCTAAGTGTTTCCTTGTATCTAAAATAATCACAATGACCCAGCTAAAACGCAGCTTTGCATTTGCATTGAAGTGTCCTCAATGTGCACTACTTTTGTTGAAACTGAAGGACAGGTGAATGGACAAAGAAAAATACAGTAAGATAATACAGGACTATGTGATTCACTCAAAAAAAAAACTAAAGTAGCCGAGAAACTGCAATCCACAAGCATCATCCAACTTACCAACCTGTACAACCTGTAAATCTGCAGGAGGAATGGGTGAATATCTCTCCCAAACTGAGCAAAGCTGGTGGAAAAATCACCTCACGAGTTGTCTCACCAAGTATTTGTTACAAGCTTTCTTAATTTTTTATTTAAAGATCTGCTGACAGATAATGAGTGTTGACATTGAAAATGTGAGAGCAGACTAGTTTGAAATATAAATCTTGGCTGTGACAATCTTGTGAAAAGTGTCATCATTGTATAAACAGTATTTAATCCTTTATTGTGCTGTGGCTGATTTTTCCCCCTTTTAAATGACTCTCTTGTATGCCAGAGGTCAGTCAGTCAGTCATTATCTTATCTGCTAATTCCTGAATAGGGTCGTGGTTGGTCCAGAGCCCACCTTGATTCATCAGGAGCAAGGCAGGAATCCTGGACAGGGTGGAATTCCATCTTACCATACACACACAGTCACACTCACACCTAGGGAATAATTAAGCATGGAGAATGTGCATTTTTTGTAGATAGCAGGAAACCCACAAGAACACACCAAACTCCTCAAAAAGACCGAGTGGGTATAAAACCCACAACTTCAGATCCTGTAGTTGTCTGACACTGTCATGTTTCCATCCATCACCACCCACTACAATATCCAGAATCCTCCAGCTAATCATATGATCACGTGACACAACACTGATTCCAATCACCAAAAAACTGATTTGTTTCGCTTGTTTCCCTGTGCACATATACCCAGTCAGTTCATTCAGCCTTTGCCAAGTTTTGTCGTAGTACAGCACTACTCAGCACTCTATTCTTGTTTGTTTGAGTTACCACATGCGACCTTATCTTCTGCCTGGTCGACCCTGTTTACTGCCTTGCCCTGGATTTACACTGCTTGGTTCTGGACTACTGCCTGTTTTCCATTTACCTCTACTGGTATGCCTTTATGCTATTGGTGGTTTTGACACTGACTGTATTTGATTACTCTCTTTTGCTTACACCCTTTAATAAAGCTCTTTTAGGGCATACTCTGCACTTGTCTGTCCAGTCCTGACAGACACACGCTCTACCTGAGTTGCCACGGTATCACTAGCCTGCTTCAGGTGTTAAATGTTTAAACAACCTTTTAAGCTCATATTCTTACACACATTTTCTTATAATAATAATAATAATAATAATAATAATAATAATAATAATAATAATAATAATAATAATAATAATAATAATAATATAAGACCATGGATGGCTGCTCATCAGGTGTAAAACGATCATAAGTTCAAATAAAGGACAGTACTCAAAATATGTAATCATTTATTTCATTTGTAGAAATGAATAATTATAATTATTTAAGTTTTATTTAATTTAGGAACTTCATATTAAGTGAAATATTGAGTAACATTTCACCCAATATTGTATAATATAACTTAAAATATTAAAATAATCTTTGAATCGTTTTTTTGAGAGTCATCATATAATCATTGATTTCATGTATTTTTGCAGCATCAGCAGAGGGAGTCTAGTGGCATGTTCCGGCTTATGCCTGGCCTCTGTCACACCAACCAGGGATCAAAACCATGACCCTCAAATCCATAGGTACTTAAACCTACCCAGCATGGCCTGTGAGTCTTCTAACATCTTGCTGTGCATGCTTGTCCTTGTGCATTTTACCACTTTAACTAGAAAGTTAAAAAGAACAACTCTCACTCTGATCAGACAGGAGGAAACAAACCCACATTTGCCATTCTAGTGCTAAAGAAATAACCAGAGTGGTTCTTAATTGGAGGTACTGAGCTGTCTGCTGTCTGTGGTCATTAATTAGCCCATTACAGTAGCTAATCCCATACAGGATAACTAGGGGCCATGACCTGAGAGGACCTAAAATGACTGACCAGTGTTAGTTCAGTTAATTCAGTTCTGTAACACCCTCACAACACTAGTTACATAAAAACACAGTTGTAAGTGAGCCTGGAGTGATTTACATGTTGTTTCATCAAAACACTCTCAGAAAATTCCTATCAGCACTGCAAAGTCCACTATCATGATAGCAATTAACAAATACTTTACTCTACCTAATACCTCTACAGATGAGCCTCTTGTCTTACTGGTCTGTTTAGGGCTGAACAATATGGACAAAAAATCATATCCCGTTATATTTTAGCTAAATTGTGATACATGATACACAATGAAGAATAAAATATGATGTGAAGAATATCACATGAAAAAACTAAGACACTAGAAATCCATTTTCCTTTTTACTATATTTAAACATAGTGAAATCTGATCTCCATTTCTTTTACACACACTAAGAACACGAGTCGGGTGGAAGGTTGCAGAGGATCTTACAGCAGGGGACAAACAGAGCAAGGTTTCCTGCAAGATTGAAACAGAACTTTTTTTTTAATACTCAAAATAAACAATATTGCCTAAGTCCATATGCTGCTCTGTTAATATCCCAGTATTTTTATGAATATCAATATATTGCCCAGCCCTAGGTCTGTTGTGTGTTTTGTTGTATTTTGCTTTGAGCACACCACTGCCATTCACACAAATGTTCAGGCAATCAATATTTCAGTGGAAAGAGCTTGTGGGTTTTTTTTAGGCCTGCCATACTTACCTACAAATATATGTTTCTGTTGGCTTACACAACTGTAATTGTAATTATCAAGAGTTAACACCTAATTAAATAAGTATTCATTTTTCAAAAATAATGATGTATTCTTGCAATCACTGCTTCTTTTGCTGTTATATTCAGAATTTTGAGGGTTTATTCAACAGCAGAGCAACAACAATTAAAATTACTTTAAGATATGTCCAAGGATTGGACCACATCAGAAATGGCAAAATATCATTTTTTACTTTATGATATTCATATTGAATACGAGTATGTGACATTGTTTTCTTTAAAAACTACTAAGCTTTTAGTACACAAGCTACCTCACAGGACACACAAACCATACATTGGTTATTTCCTAATATATTTGGACCATCCCTTCCAAACTTATTCATACCCATACCCACCCATACCTACATACCCATTTATGTCCATTCATACCCATCCATGCTAATACTTATCCATGGCCTCCATAACCATACCCATTCATTCATTCATAACTTAACCACACCCATCTATACCCAAATCCATTCTGGGATCATATTGGTGCTGTTCTCAGACCACAGCATGACATCACTGATGCAAATGAAAATAGACCAGAACAGAAGAACTCCTGAAGGAAATTGCAGTGTCATAAGAGCGAAACATATAACTAAATATAAACAGGCATACATCAAGGCAACAGAGAGAATACTGCCTCAATAAGAGAGGTGTACTGTTAAATAAAATATAAAATATAATTAAAAATAGTTAGAATAGTTTGCCTCTATGAACTTATGTTTTATATTACAATAACCTGATAGCAGCAGTATGTATTTCATTGAATAGCAGCAGAGGACTATGTTCCTCTCATTATATTTAATGTGTTTCTTTACATCACACTCTTAGAATCTCTGGAGGAACCATAAGCTCTTCAATGCTACCCACAAACCACTGCACTTTTACCACTATACAGCACTCAGCACACACTCAGAACACATCCATTAGTTCACACACAGTCCAGAGGTGCATGGATACAAGGCTTTATTAGAGAACCTCCATCAAAAGCTCAGTATCAAGCCAAGAACAAAAACCCCAAGGTCAAAATTACCCCTTGAAATTCTGTTCTGCTACACCCCCTAAATGCAATTCTGAAATAATATAAACAAAAAAAATACTGACACCTTAATTTAAAATGATAATTACACTGTTATACATATATTAACACTAATCAAATTTATAAAGCACTACCTAAGTTCTATGTAGTTATTTATTTATTTAAAGAATTTATGCCTGCTTAGACAAGATGGTATAATGTGTTTTATAAAGTAATAATCTTTTAGTATGATACATTAAATAGAACCACAGACCTTTGTTGTATTTATAACACTATCATAAAGGATCATTGCATAGTAATAGACCTTATAAAGAAGGTTCATAGTTAAGAAAGTCAGTTTTAGGTTATTTATATATATTAAAGTATCAAATAGAGTCTAGTGGCTATAGTTAGCAATAATGTAATACAACACAAAATGTGTAAGAATTGAACATCTTACAAACGAGTATAATTTACTGTTTAAACAAATACCATCTTGTGAAACATAACATCTTTAATTCATATAATATTTTACTAAGAATATTTACTTTTATGTACGTTATTTTTATTATATCTAAGTGCAATGTCATTTACTTCATAAAATGTCTCATCTTTCCCTATGTAAGTAACCTTCCAATAATAATAATAATAATAATAATAATAATAATAATAATAATAATAATAATAATAATAATAACAACAGAGTAACAAGTTACCTAAATTTTAGCATCTGCAATCTGCAAGTAATCTGCAACAAATACAGAATGATTCTGTCATCATTGTTATAACTGGTTTTCTAAAGGTTTCTAAGGCTCTCAAACTCCAAACGTTGCTGTAATTCAGCCTCATTAAGCCTTCTTTAGTCTCTGATGCATTGGGTGAAGGTAAAAGCAAAGGCATCTAATCAGATAAATGGGCCAGTCCAGTGCTTATCTCAGGCACGGAAACACACTAATTGATTAATTGCCTTCAGAGCCATGTGACCTCAGCAATGGAAGAGTGCTGATCTGGCTAGGCTAGGTGGTGTGCTAACTTTGGTATCCTGCAGGGTTATGTGAGGCCTGCTCGACCTGTTAGCAGGGTCAGCAGGGATTAACATTCACCACAGACTGACTTGACTCAGAGGAGGAACTGTGAACTTGTACCTCATTGTCTTTAGGACAGACTTTTGTGTCTACAAAATAAATCTAGGCCAAAGAAAGGGTTTATATAAGGGTTGCAAACAAGAGCAGAACTACACAGGACACCAGTTATAAGCATTGTCTTCACCATAGAACCCTAGGGATGGGCAATATGACAATAATGTCCATAATATTGTTTATATAATACAATTTAGTTGTACTAAATGGTGATACACAATAAACTTCTCTGAACATATCATAGATGTTGTCACTGTCAAGAACACTGACCTGAACACTGACTTTTATGTCTTTTTAAACAGATTTACTCTGTTTGGTGGTGCAACAGTGATAATTACAGCAAAACTATCTACATGTGTAGAGTGATATACTCATTACTGAATTAAAATGACTGAATTGAAACTACTGAAAGATGCACTGGCCTCTAATGTATTTATTTAGCCTAACAAATCATGTTAAGGTAAACACTTTTAAAATATATAGTGACTTAAAATGTGCTCTACCAAAACGTTGAGCAGAACATTAAAGGGTTAAATATCAAGAACTAACATTTTTTGCCATATTGCCTATCCTTATTCCTGAATAGGGTCACGGGGGATCCGGTGCCCAGCCGACTAGCACTCAAAACTGAAAATTAAAAACTAAAGATACATCTTTTATTGCAGCACAATGCAAATGAAAACATGATTTATTCTTTGCAAAACAATGCAAACACAAAACGCGCACATTTTCTGATTCTCCATGGTGAAAAAGTAGCATCTCAGTACTGCAAATGTTCTGTTTCAGTTTGAGTGCCGAATATCTTAAAGTGATCATAATATATGGCAAAAGAATGTCCCTGTGACATCTGATTCTTCGTTCATCCCTCTGCTTTAATGCAAACTGCCAACTGCAGTAAAATCCCCCGAAGCCCAAATTTAACCGACACACAGTGAGGTCACCTCTACAGCAGCACTGCCTCATCTGTGTTAGAAGAACACGTGTGTGTCAGCTGAGGAAAGGGAATAAACAGGCGTTTCTATTAATCATAGTGGAGAAATCACAGGGATAACTCCAGACTTTCACATTTTAATGCTTCTCATCATAATCCGCATTAGCCATTCACAATACACATCTCGTCCAAAGCGGTCAGTCTGCTGTAATCCCACACTGAGATTTCAGAGTCTTCCTAGGAAATCTGTTATTATTATTTGTGGACAAAGCCTTTGGTTTTAATCAAATAAATAAGGTTGAGTTTCAAATCCTTTAAGTTTTCCCCCCAAGAGAATCTCATCTCTTTAATGAAATGCTTTACCTTAACCCTACCATGTTCATGTATGATAAGAAAATTCACAGACCCGAATGGACTAAAATATTTAAGTGTTAACCTGAATAAACATTTAGCAGGTGACATTTTTATTTAACTCTTAGAACCCAAAATCTGCACTTTCCGGGTAATTACATATTGTTTTCTAGGCTATAACTCAGGATCAGTGTAAACTACAGACATGAATCACGCATCATAACAAACTATGATTTATTAATTAAATTTCAGTTTTAATGTCAGAGGAGCTTTGCAGTGCATGTTTACTACTCCATCTATGTGAACATGCTCAACCTGCATGCAGACTCTGACTGATCAGTGAGAGGGAGTGAGGCTAATGATGCCATTGACCCAGACATTGAGTAATAAATGAAAATAGGAAGGGAGGGGTGGCTTGCTCTCTTTCAGAATAAAAGTCCTGAGAAGGGATACTACTGATACATATATAAATAATAAAATATTATTATTAGAGAACATCTATACTGATAAATCAATTTTAACATGTAATAATTTGAATTTCAATGTATCAAATCAAATTTTTGTGAAATGTGAAGCAGCATATGTTTGAAACATTTTACTAATACTGGAATAATTATCTTCACATCCTTTACACATTGTCATGCACAACACAAATCATCAGGTTTTTCATTGAACCTGTTGATATGGAGTGTTGATCAAATTATGAGAGATGAACTTATGCAAAAAAATGAAATAGCATGACACAATGATAACAACTAGACCTCTGGTGGGGCAACGGCTGATGGGTTAACAGATGCTATAGTGACTTAAAGTCCATTATAGATACCCTTTAATACGTATGGATCTGACTGTTGCTCAGATTTGAGTGGCTGCCCTACAGAGGAGAAACAGCTAAAAGGTTCTTTTCTTAGCATCTCCTGATTCCCACTGGCTATAGCAGCCTCTCGGACACACTAATGAACATTTACGAGCCCCTGCAGCTGTTCTTCCACTTAATTTACCATCAGCCTAAAGGTGGATCTGAATTCCAGTGGTGGTCTAAGTAGCATTTGGGTTATTGGCCTGAGTGAATGATGCTGGACACAGTTTCTGGCCTCAGTCCTGCTAAAGATTTTTAATGCAGACCCTTCTTGCAATGAATTTCTTTAAGCACCATGAAATGAATCCACATTCACAATTAGATTGATAGCACACCTGTATGAGCAACCTGGTGAGATGATTCTTAATACCAGGAGTTCAGACTGAACAAGGGAAACTATTATTTAATGTAAATGTACAGTGTCCCCTATTTTAAGTGTAGCAAAGCATTGACAAAGAACAGGAATTAAAATAAGCAAATATAAATGAATTAGTAATAATTCTTGATAAAAAACCTTTCAACTCAGTTAAAATACAGAGATAACAATATATAAAATATTTAACACAATAGAATTAGAAAATAAAATAAAGAAATTGATTCTCTATCCATAGGTTTGACTTTGAGATGTTGAGTTTAAACAGAAAATCTGTTCTTAAATATATATAAAAACAGAAAGAAAGGTTCCACTATGGTAATCAACTGGTTTTGAGTACTATATACAATACTCTATATTTGTAGGGGTTAATGATGGGTTGTGGTGCCGTAAGCTAATGCTTCCCTCTGTCTGAAGTCCCTCCTCGTGCTGAGTGTTCAGCTGTATTTAACTCCAGTAAGCTCATTAGGACACACACTTTACACACCTGATTAGCACACTGTTACTGAAAGGTCTCCTTTAGCACAGCAACCTGACAGTGACTAGTAAGCAAAAGCATGAACAGTGCCCCCACATTTTGCAGCAGTGAACTGGAATTCACTACAGACTTCAAAGCTCAGTTCACTGATGTCACTTTTAGTCCCTAAGCACCTCCAGTCAGCTTCATGCTCAGTTCACAGCTTTTATTTGACTGTGGTATGGTCTAATATGTCATAACATTTGCCCTTCTTTTAATTTACTTGATTTTACTTTAGTATCACCATTGTTGTTTGATTGTCTGTTATTTCTGATTTAACAGATTTATATTGCTTTTATTTGACTTTGTTTTCTTATTGATTTGATATGTCTTGTGTGAACTACGGTGAACATTCTAGTGTATCTCAAAAAATTAGAATATCATGAAAAAGTTTTTTTTGTTCATAATTTCATTCAAAAGGTTAAACTGTCATATATGTTACATTCCTTACTTTTAAAGTGGAATATTTCAAGCTTTAATGTGTTTTAATGTTGATACTCTCCGATTATCATGTAGTCAAACCTGAAATTAAATATTATTATAATTTATGATTCTGGATTTCTGATTTTCATGAGTTATATACCATACAGTTTAAGAGTGATACAGAAAGGGTATGAAATATGTCACTTTACATGTAATGAAAATTAATCCTGACATGTACATTTTGTATGAAATTATGATAATTTTCTAATTTTCTGAGATGCACTAGTACATTCTCTTTTCCCCAGATATGTCTATTTTTGGGATTTGAAAAATGCGCCTGTTGGAATATATTTGTAAATTGTGTAAAATGTCTGGAATTTTGAATTGAATTCATGTCACCAACATTGGAATGTATTTTGTCTCACCTCTCCAATGCCCAAAATATTCATTGTGTTGCAGCATAGATAGACCTTATGTGACAATAAAACTGGAATTATATTTTCATCTACAACCCTAATTCCAAAGAATTTGGGACATTGTGTTAAACATAAATAAAAACAGAATACAAGGATTTGCAAATCTTTTTCAACCAAAGTTCAATTGAATAATTCAAATGGATAAACTTTTGAACTTATTCACTCATTTTGAATTTGAGCTCTGCAACACGTTCCAAAAAAGTTGGGACAAGTTGGGACAATTGTTGAAGCTTTGGAGGTGGAATTCTTTCCTACTCTTGGTTGATGTACAACAAGTCAGGACCGCAGGCAGGCCAGTCTAGTACCCTCTTTTACTACGAGGCCACGCTGTTGTAACATGCGCAGAATGTGGCTTGGCATTGTCTTGCTGAAATAAACAGGGACGTTCCTGAAAATAACATTGCTTGGATGGCAGTATATGTTGCTCCAAAACCTGTATGTATCTTTCAGCATTAATGGTGCCTTCACAGATGTGTAAGTTACCCATGCCATCAGAGATGGCACCCCATACCACCCATAATAGGTGTTGTTGATATATGGCTTTCGCTTTGCATGGTAGAGTTTTGACTTCTGGATCACAAAATCCCTAAGTTCCTTGCAATTACATGTTGAGAGATGTTGTTAAACTGTTGGACTATTTGCTCACACAGTTGTTTACAAGGTGGTGAATCTCACCTCATCCTTGCTTGTGAACGATTGAGCCTTTCAGGGATGCTCCCTTTAAACCCAATAACCTGTTTCCAATTAACCTGTTCACCTGTGGAATGTTCCCCAGTCTTTTGTTCCCCCTGTCCCAATTTTTCTGGAATGTGTTACAGGCCTCAAATTCAAAATGAGTGAATATTTGCAAAAAAATAAATAAAAAATTAAGTTTATCCATTTGAACATTAAATATCATGTCTTTGTAGTGTATTCAATTCAATACAGGTTGAAAAGGATTTTCAAATCATTGTATTCTGTTTTTATTTAGGTTTTAAACAACACCCCAACTTCATTGGAATTGGGGTTGTATTATAAAATATTGTACTGTGTAGTACTATTCTACTTTTAAGCCCTTTTCAGACAGGATTAGTTTAACTTGCGGATGTGGAGTAAAGTAATTTTTACCAGAGGTTTTCGGTGATTTCATGTCATTTTTTTTGCCTTTGCATTTCCGCGTCAGTAAAATTGCCAATCTTTTACCCCTTGTAAAACAAGCCATAAAAATAACCTCAGGTATATTAATCCTGTGCAAATCATCATGTGGATAAATATTCCCTAATATTCTCTGGAAATGAAATACTGACAGATTCAATGTTCATTGTCCATGACACAATTACATCAGATTGTTTAATTCTGAGGCAAAGTGCATGCACCAAAAACCATCCGCATTGAATGTTACATAGTTGTTTTAAAACTAAAATTTCATTATTTCTCATGGATTATAAAATTGGTTACCATCATTTAATACTTTGTTAGCCACGTATTGCACACATTTTAATGAGGAGCTGGCAGAGCAAATTCAGGAGCCACTGCTACACCTCCTCAGGTAAAATGAATCCTGTCAGATCAGGGATACATACACTGCCATCCTCCTGCCACCACTGGGAAAGTCTGACCATAAATTCACCTCCCTCAAAACTCAGTAAAAACCTTGTGTTCAAAGGCAGCCTGTGACAACACATTCCTTCAGGAAGTGGTCTTGCAAAGCAGAGGAAACTCTGAGGGACTGCTTTGCAACAACTGACCCAGAATGTACTGCAGGATTCTCATAGTAAGGACATTGAGGGGGTTACACACTGCACAACGTACCATACTGTTGTTCATGTGAGAACTGTATGTTGCTTTGCCAAAAAAAAGCCCTGAATAATCAGTAACATCAAGGACTTCCTGAATAAGAAGAAGAGGGCTTTTAAAGAAAAGAACCAAGAGGAGCTACATAAAGAAGGATGAGCAAAAGCTGCAGGAGAATAACAAGAGGGAGGTCTGGAACAGTATGAGGACTACAGGCTGCAAGTAGAAGAACAGCAGTGCTGTAGAGGGTTAGAGAGAAAGAGAGAGAGTGAGAGAGAGCGCAAATGAGTTCAATCTCTTCTATACAACTGCTTTGACTGCCCTGTCCCAGCCTCATCTGCTCCTGTCTGCCCAGACATCACTACCTCTTTATCTCCCTGCTTGGTAACAGCAACAGCTGACTTCTGACAGTACATCCACCCACCCCTCCCCCACTGCTGCTCACACTCCCCTTCTACAGATCATCAACACAGACAATACAGCATCCCCACTACACCTATCACACACTGGATCTGCTCAGCACAGCTGTACCCCTGCTGCCCCTGCTCATCCCCCTCTTCACTTCACTGCAGAACAGGTGAGAGGTGATCTGAGGAGACTCCAGGCAAGGAAAGAAGCTGGTTCAGACAAGATGTGCCCAAAATTGCTGAAGACATGTTCTTCTGAGTTGGGGAACCTCTGAAGCACATCTTCAACCTGAGTTTGCAGGAGGGTCCCCACACTCATGAAGACATTATGCCTGGTTCCAGTGCCAAAGAAAGTGTGATTGAATGTGACTAATGACTTTAGCTCAGTCGCTTTAACAACTTATATCATGAAGACCATGGAACGCCTGTTCCTCCATGTACTCAGACCTCAGATTCAACAAGCACTGGATCTCCTACAGTCAGGAGAAGGTGTGTGGAGAAGGTGTGTGTAGAAGATGACATCCTCTACTTCCTCCACTGAATGTATGCCAACCTGGATAAGAGGAGTGGCTAAGTGAGAAAAATGTTTTTTGATTTCTCCAGTGCCTTCAACACTATGCAGCCCATTCAACTCAAAGACAAGTTGGACAGGATGCAGATGAACCCACACCTGGTAACATGGATCAGTGACAACCTCACTGGCAGAACACAGAATGTTAGGCTGAGGGAATGCACTTCTGAGACTGTGATCAGCAACATAGGAGCACCACAGGGACTGTGCTCCCACTTTTCCTGTTTACATTCTACACATCTGACTTTCAGTACAACTCTGAGACATGTCATGTACAGAAATTCTCAAATGACACAGCTGTTGTTGGGTTTGTCAGGAGTGGACAGGAAGAGGAGTAAAGGAGAATGGTGGATGACTTTGTCACCAACTGCACCATCTGCAGACTAAAGAGATGATGGTGGACTAGTGTATAGAGATGAGGTCTAGACTACACCCTCAGCTGGTCTCCATTGAGGGGGTTGATGTGGAGGTGGTTAGGACCTATAAGTTCCTCAGACTGCAGTTGGATGACAAATTGGACTGGTCAGAGTGCACTGACACTCTGTACAGGAAAGGGGCAAAGGCAGCTTTATTCCCTGAGAAGACTGTGATCCTTCAACATCTTTAGCGCCTGCAGGTGTTCTACCACTTGATAGTGAGCAGCATTCTCTTCTACACTGTGGTGTGCTGGGGAGGCAGCATCAGGATGAGAGTGGTGCTGTGGCTGGACAAGCTGGTCAGGTGGGCTGGGACAGTGGTCGGAGTGGAGCTGGACTCTGACAATGGTGGTGGAAAGAAGGACTGTGGACAAACTTTTTTCTATCATGGACAATGCCAATCACCTGTTACCCACCGTAATCATGAAGCAGATTAGTTTGTTCAGTAGATGGCTGCTGTCACTGGACTCCTCTACTGTCTGACTCCAAAGATCATTTGTTCCAACAGCTATCAGACTTTTTAACACTGACTGGGGGGGATGTGGGGCCACTGTTGGACTGAGTTAACCTGAAGACATGAGCGTGCATTCATTTTCATTATTATATATGTGTTCTGTTCTCAATGTATACATATAACTGCATATTTATTTATTTATATTTTTTTGGTTATACAGTTTCTAGACAATATCTTTAATATTTTAGACTCCGCTACTTTGCACATCATGTCACTTGATAACTATACATCTTTGCATATTCTTCTTTGCACTGAGGATCATCCAGTTGCAACTTTACCACAGGACTCAACTTACTCATGCATTTTTTGTCTAGTATAACTATACAATTTGTATATTCTTCCTCCCGATCTACTTTATATACATTGTTATATTGTATTACATTTTTATCCTACTAAGCTACTGGATGAGCAATTTCCTTCTGGATCATTAGACCATGCCAGAAAAGTCCAGTGTTTGTTAGTAACATTAGTCTAGCATCTCCCATTGTAACCTAAACAAGCCAAATTAGATGACATGTCTTGGCTTCTGGGGTCAGGGGGAAATTATCTTCATTTGATTTGTCACTGAACTGTTCCTTTAAAGACAGTTGTCTGCATTCACTCCTCTGCAACACCACAATTAGCTCCATCAGTCACATTCTGCTCAACAGCCTACAGGCCGAGTTATAGACTGCCTAGGAGTGTTCATGCCAGGAAAAATTAGAAAAAAAGGTGAGTGTGTGTATATGTGTGTGCGCGGAGGAGGCTGAAGAAAAAGAATGATGAATTGTAACTTTTTTGGCTCTTTGCTGCTCCGGCTCTGAATCAGGTGAAGATTATTATGAGAAGTGATTAGACATCCATGGGCTTATTCTGATCTAAATCACTTCATTGTCATCCAGTCAGAGGAACCATCAAATGCAATAATGCATAAAAACCATTGCCATTAACCTGCCGACATCCACCTCTGAGCTGCTTTTGCTCCACTTTGTTCTGCCTAAAAGGGGATTTATAAAAATGAGTCTGTAACCTCTCAATCAGCACTGAGGCGATGGAAACTAATTAAAACATACTTACAGAGAGATGAACTGTTTCTGCCATCAGCCTAAGGGCCACATCACACCATCATGAAACATCCAAAAAGTCAAAAAATACTGTTTTGGAGGAGAACATTCTGTGACTTCCAGTTTTATAAGAACATCATGGGACAGACATGAATGAACAAAACTGGGACACTGCAGTTCTGTATTAAGTAATATGGACATATAAATATTTGATCTTTCAAACAATAGCTGTATATAATGCAAAACTAATGATACGCTGTTCACTATGTTATCATGTAACATAAAAAATGGGGAAAAACAAACAAAAACAAAACAAAACAAATAATAATAATAATAATAATAAAAAACAACAAGAATCAAACCGAACAAAGAACCAAAACTACACCTTGTGCCCTAATGGAATCAGAATCAGATTCTCTTATTTTTCGCCAAGTATGTTACACATACAAGGAATTTTTCTTGGTGAGAGCAACACATGTATGACATGTAATGAGTTCACAGACTATTTACAAACATTACACTAGGAAGGAGGTACAATAAACAATAAATAGAATAGAGAATATAAGAGAATATAAGTAAAGGTTATAAATTAACCTCTATTTCCTATAACCATCATCCAATCTCTGACATTGACTAGGAAAAAATTTGTCCCACTCCTCCATGCAGAATTATTTGAGCTATGTGATATTTGAGGAGTTTCTTGTATGCAAGGCCCATTTCAAATCATTCCACAGCATCTCAATACTTGTATGTTATTACGCAATCAAAAACACAAAATGTAATTTTAATTTTGACTCAATCCTGGAGAATATTACAGTGTATTAGAGTCTGTTAATCATATACATGAACAGAGCATTGAAACACAATATAATACGAGCATTATATGCCTTGTCTACTAGCTAAGGATATTCTAAGTGAACAGCAAAGCACTTTTGTAAGTCGGATAAGGGCGTCTGCTAAATGTATGTAAATTATAATATATTTCTTCCAAATAAATAAATACAGAGCACATTTACTGTAAGTAAAATGATATAAGGTACTTTTTTCATAATAAATTTCATAATTAAGTTTGGTACTTCATCATTGCCCCAGACTGAGTTAAGGAAAACTACGTGAAGGCACACAGCATTCTGAATTATAAACATGACAAATTACCTGTCAGACACACAGCAGCGATGCTGTATAGCAGCAGCTGTGTATTGTTCCCAACACAACTCAATTCTCCACCTCAAAACACATTAAAAGGGATTCAGGACAAAAGTCTCACAATACTGAAGCACACAGGCGTTACCAACCAGAGTACTAAAGTCCATCAATGATGATTCATCTGATTCAGCTGTGTCAAGTCTGGAATGTTAGCAATAGATATTATCAGTTACATTAGTATTTAAGAAAGCATCTGTCAAAATTCTCAGGCTATACTTAAGTAGAACGAATTACATACATTCCATATATTCCACTATAGTGTATTTTTTACATGATGATTGTACTGTATTTTTATTTACTGTTATTTGTTATGTTTTTTTACTCACATTTACACTTGAGTTCATGTGACAATAGAGCTGATTTCAAGTTGTGTTATGTGATTCCTGGTATTGGAGATGACTGCTAGGTGTTCTTGTGGTTTCTAGCATATGTTTTTCATAGTAAGATCACAGTCATTTTCCAACATTTTCCAACACTTAATTCCACCTGCTGCATTAAACCAGTTCAGAATAGAACCCAGGACAAGAGGCCAAGGCTATATGTTTAATTCCACAGAAACCATAAAAAGACTATAAAAACAGATCAATGATTGCTGACAGACTGCAACAAGGCACAAGGTCAGGATGAAACCATTTGGCTGAGATTGGAAACTGACCTGGTGGGGGAATGAGTAGTAAGGCTGTTCTATAGTAGAGACATGGGACAGAATACATCTTCCAGAGAGCAGATTTTTTTTTCTTTTTGCTGTACAGTGTGCATAAATAAATTATATTTATATAAATAATCTTCGTCTTTAATATTTAACATGCATATGTTCAGTAAAGCTCATTTATGAACAATGTTCTCTTAAAGGTCAGCTCATGAGGATTATGAATGAAATTCCTAAATGTACATGATCTTTCTTTTTGCAAGCCAAACGCAAAAATAGTGAATTGTAAAACTTATGATTTTACATGAACAGCACTGGTTTCAGACTGGTTTTGCTGTGTTTTGAATGGACAATGTCTTTTCTGCTGTCACAGTGATAATGGTTGTAGAACCTTTAACACAATTACAACTGCTCTTTTAAATGAAATTAGTGTGAATTTCATGCAACAGACTCTATATTGTGAGATAATAGCTGTAAGGCATTATACTGATATTGTGTTTTATCGGATCCTTTATATTATTTAACTTATATATATATGTTATGTATGTGTATTGTATCTACCTGCCATCAACTGTGCTTTGAGGAGAATTAAAGTTTTATAGAATTTAAATTATGTTAAACTTTATGAAAAATTATAAGAGCATTTTCAACTACAGTTTAAATGTTGCATCATATAAATGTATCCAACAAAGGTTTTTTTCAGCAGAATGATTTCAGCAGAATGATTGTTCTTCTGTAATGTTAAGGTGTAGCAGACGATTGCTATTTTATGCAGTTGCATGGCGCTTGTTGGGTGGTTCCTAAGGTGCTAAGGTGCTGCTTTGTGTCTGCTGTGGTATCAGAGGTGATTACTATTGGAACTGCTTATCTACTGTTTCTTCTGAATTCAAGGTTTTTAAAAGAGTTGCACACTTGCACATCTCTGTCAGCAACAGGTGCTGAATAAAGTAGCTGAATGCATTAGAAGGGGTGTTCACAAACTTTTGGACATATCTGTCACTAATTATTTCTAAGCCAAGATATTTTGTAGAACCTAGACAATATTTAGACATAGACAATAAATATTATCCCCGTTAATTATTTGAATTCCTGTTATTTTTAATTTTGTAAATATTCTCTCCACTATGCATATTAATTTACTGTCCCCATAACAACATACTGATATTGATCTGAGGTCATATTGCCCAGCACTAGAAGAACCTTTATTAAAATTGTAGTAAATATTGTGCTACACTAGTTGTGTAATTTGTTCATGGCTCATATATCTACACTACGTGTGGCTCTCTGGCTTCCCAGTAAAATCTGCAAATGTGTGATAAACAAGGCCTTCTGCTTATAAGTCTCCTGTTCAAACTTATAAACACTTTTCTGTCAGCTGTGCACAGCTTCACTGTATGTTTCTACAAACTTTGGCAGATTAATCCCACCTGCCCGGCCAAATCAGCACCATTTATTCATCTGAATTAGACACGCCGTATCAGCCTTGCTGCCACTGTCCAGCTCCACAGCACTCACTCTGTACCCGACATGCTAACACTCCCGACAGGACGCCATGATCCTCCAAAGATTTCCTTCCAATTACCTTTACACACAAGCCTAAGAATTCAAAAGTAAAAGCTTATTAAAATTGAGCATTAAGCGTGAAGCATGTTTCGCAAGCTTGCTGCAAAAAGTCATTTTAGTTTCAGCTTTTGTAATTACAGTACTCATCGATTTCTGAACTTACTGGGCAGTAATTAAACCACCGTATCTGAAATGTCACATATTTTAATGTTGCAAATCAATGTAGTCCAAAAGGAAGCATTATCTGCCCAATATTTCAATAAACAACTTTCCAGTGTTCGTACAGTAAAACCTGTTCAGTGAAAGTGGTTACCTGTAAACCTCTATATAACATTAGAATAATCCCAAATAAACATAAATTCAGTGATCAGCAAGATCACTCTACCAAACATTAGAATAACCCAAGAAAACTTAAAGTGGTCAGTTAGGCTATTGCACCAAAAGAACTCGTTATTATGATGTAGAACAGTACACTGTGCAAGACGAACTAGACACACCCACATCGGTTTGCGCTTAACAATCTACTAATCTTTGGTTCCTACTGCAAACAAACTTGTCTAGAACCAATATTTGTTGGTTGAAATGTAGTCAAAATCATGTTGGCAAACTGGAACAAAACCTGTTCTGTGTTGGTGAGAATTTACCTGTAAAAATATACAACATCAGAATACACTCAAATAACAATTAGTTACTTTTTTCCTTAATATTTTTCACCAGTCCCCTACAGCCCCATACTAATTATGGCCACAATCTTGCTAACTGATATCAGGTGTACAAAAGGCATCTGCTTGGTCCATTCTAGGTGTAATCTTGCCTATGCCATACCTCGCCAAATATCTCATGTTTTTTTTATTTTCTGACTTTCCCTCCAAAAGGAGCTAAATTTATTTTCTGACTTTCCCTCCAAAAGGAGCTGAATCTCTTTTCAGTTACCCTCCAAAAGGAGTTGAATCATATGTGTGTCTGCCAACTATGTTCTCTTTCCTTCTCAGGGCACTGGTTAAACCTCTACAAAACAATAAAAGCAAATACTACCTACAGGAGCTTTATAATCCCTACTGGTCTCTAAGCATTCATGGCCCCCATATGGTACGGGATCGGGCTCTGCTCCCTCACACAAATGGCCCTACTTTATCTGCTTTTGAGTCCATCACTGACTGGGAAATTAAAAGCAAGTGAGCTCAACCCAGGTGTGTTTACATACTATTCCCCATATACTACACTATGTTGTAATTCCCCGACTTGAGCACTGATTTATAGAAAAATGAAGTCCACCACATTAAGCATTTCCTTATAATAAATACATTTTTAAATTATATCACTGTTTCATTTTACACTAATTCACTTTGTCAATGGTATAATTTCTGTTATGGCTCACATAACTATAATTGCCATTTTCACAACAGGGTGTCTGAATATCCCACATTTGCTTTCATTACTAACAGTAAATCACACTGGGAAAATTTTCCAAGTTAGAAAAGTTTTCCCAGCAGAAATCATCCTATTCTTTTCATACTACTGCCGTTAGTTCCCCAAAACACTTGTCCTGCAAGAGGGGGACTCTACATGTTTTCATTTCTTGAAAAGTAATAGTAAATGTAATGTTTGTTCTGTTTTATAAGGTATTCTGTGATTAAAATAAAGAGAAAAAATAATGAACACGACCTTGGTACCATTGATCATCCAAGACATGTTTGGTACCTAACAAGGAGCTACAGTCTCTCATCAGGACGAATATTAATAACACTCTAAATGTCGGTATTTTGACATAAACTGAGGTGGAGCTACATTCTGACCTTAGGGTTGAAAATTAATTGATCTAAATGTAGATATTGTGATAATTACTTTTACATTTGCAGCATTTAGCAGACACCCTTATCCAGAGCAACTAACAAAAGTGCTTTGCTGTTCACTCAGATATTCTTAGTTAGATCAAAGAGGCTAGATATATAAACTGAGGGGGAGCCACAATCTCTCGCTAGGGTGAATATTAATAACAATTAAAATGTAGGTATTGTGATATAAACTGAGGTATGAGGTACAGTTTCTCATTAGGGTTGAACAATAATAACATTCTAAACATAGGTATTGTGATATAAACTGAGGTGTGAGTAACAATCTGTCATTAGGGTTGAATGGCATTTTATGCTTGTGTCTTTTGACATCACAGCAGCAGCTACAGAAGAATACATCTGTAAAGGTCAGGTCCAGTGTGACAGTAACCACCACAATGCGTGTGGTACATCCGCTTGAATAAAGACAAATACAATGCCGGAAGAACTGAAGGTTCTCATAATCCAGAGGGTTGTGTCTTATCTGATTATAGACAGAGGGTAAAGAGGATTTAGGATGCGGAGCCTAAATGCTGGCCTGCACTGATTGAGTCTCGGCAGAAAGGATTACATAACTTAAACGCTGCTGAGGGGAAGAAGGTGTGCTCCACAAATGCCAGCCAGACCCATGGGGGCACTAATTTAAGAATGTTTGGTTTGCCATGGGCTAAAAGTCAACTCTGGAACAGTTCCTGAAAACCCGATCAAGCAAACAGGAAACACGCATTGCAGAGGAAAATGTAGATGACTCACTCTCTCACAAATCCACAACTGAACAACTAGCAAAGACTACGAGAAAAAGTACATTCTTTTACGTATTTTTGGGCCCCAAATCCTTTTTCCATCTGTTTTTTTTTTTTATTACTACATTTAATCTCACTACAAACAATATCACCTAAGGTCAAGTCTTGCTTTGTTTATTGCCCAATATAGATATGAGTATCGATATATTGTCCAACAATGTAACAAGCGCTAAACAGTTTAATTGGTTAACACCACAGAACAGTTCTGTTAATTGATACTGATTCCTGACATACATTTATGGGATATAAGACCAAAACCTGGAATGATGGTTAGCTGGTGTAGTGACCATGATGCCAGATGGCCACTGACCCAACTGAGGCAAAAGGAGACAACCGAGAGACAACACTAGGAAATGCTAGTAGACTATATTATTTGGTTCATCACCATTTATCACAAATCAGTGTGCACAGAATCCATGATCCAATACAAAGAGTTTTTGCAGTTTGTGTTGTTGTTTTGTAGTTACAGAGGTGCAGGGTATAGCGTGAGGTACAATGTTTCTCATGGGCTACCCATAGGCTATGGCATAGGTTTGGTACAAATGCATAAATGGGCCTTTACATGGTGCACTGTACCGAGCAGTAATACAGATGCTTTTCTCCATTTTACAATCAGTGGAGCGTCATTATGATTTTGAAGTTGTTTAATGTAAAAAGGCAACATAGTTTTGTGTGAACAGACAGGGCTACAGGCCATAAGTGGATATCAATGGGCTAGGTTTTATGACATCATGTTAGAAAGGCTGATTTTTGTAGCCTAGCCTCGAAATATCCAAAGATATTTCTTGCATACAGATGAGTGAAATCTGCAGTGTGATGCAATAGTGTGTGAGTTGTATCATGTTTTAGACTCAAAAGTCAGCTTGAAATGCATAAATCAGGCTGTTTCTGTTTTTTAGAGGCATCTATAAATCCCCACTGGTGCTGCTTTAAAGACACACACACGCACGCACACACACACACACACACACACACACGCACGCACACACACACACACACACACGCACACACACACACGCACACTTACACACTTATCATGCAGTGAAGAAGATGTATTTTCCTGGTAATGAATGAGAGCACATCTTATGATTAAATAAGATGTAAATAAATCACGCTGGCGCTCCAAGTTGCTTCATCTTTCACTCTGAATTTCTTTCAGTTTTTTTTTTTTGGCGGTCAGGTCTGTTTTCCCACAACATTGTAAATATTTCACAAAAAACACACTCAATCACTGTCAGCAATGAGGGTTTTTCTTCTTTAAAGTTATTTCTTCTCCCTCTTAAAAATGTAAATAGGGCTTGTGCATCTGTTATGAATGATTGGGAGGCATATGGTGTTTACTTTAGCATAACCACTGCTTAACAGTTATTATAATCAAACAGCAGACACTGAAGTGTAGCTGTGTTTAATTTTCCTCCAGGACAAAAAATATCACAGCTGTTAACACTTCAGCACATTAAAACAGTGAAGCAGAATGAAGTGCACTCTCAAAAACAATCTCTTCGTTACCAGCAGTTTTGGTATTATCTGTTCTAAAGGGCCCATATCACAGAATTCCCCTAGCTTCAAAACTGTCCACAGTGCTGTTTTTATTTCTTGGGAATCGAGAAATGAATCGTCGTGCAAGAAAGCTTCGTAAGAACTCATTCAATACGGACTCACTCAGCAGCCCCCTCTAGTGTCCCTGGTAATCCACTGGTTATAGCACTCCCTTCAACAGGCTGACTGCAGCTTCTACAAAGTGCTACAGTATTTACAAATACTAGAAAAAACAGAACACACGACACTTGTTTTAGCAGTGCTGCACTGGCTACCTGTTTATTTTAGACTGCATTCATGATTCTTTTGTTGGCTTTTAAAGCTCTTAATGGATTACCAGAACAGTACGTGTTTCAAACTGTGTTTAACCATCATCAAGGGCTGGCTGGTTAAATGTTCTCAGTCGTTCTGCAACAAAGATCTGCAACACTGCACTGATTTTCATCAGGCTCAGAGGAACTGATTCATTTTCAGTTCTGGCTTGCTCATGTTGTCTTCACACTGATGAATACAAATTCTTAACACCTGTGGATTACCCAAGCATGTAATTCAATTAGGCGCACACCGATATGGGACCTGTACACTGCCAACGGTAACACAAATGTAGAAAATGGATCAACTTTACAGAAAAATATAACATTTATTAGAAGAGGGTTACAAATGTAGTACAATATATAAGATTTGCATATTTCATTGCAGTAGTCCAGTATCGTTTAAACACCCTGCTTATGGTATTCAGTGAATACAGCAGTATGTCATCTAAATATATGTCTGACACTCATTGTTTATTTATAATGGCTGTTTATTTATAATGGTGCTGTTTTCTGCCTGATATCACTGCTACTGAGTGATAAATGGTTGGCATCACCAGTGCTGACTGGTTATTATTTTATTATTTTTTATTTTGTTATTATTATTATTATTATTATTATTATTATTATTATTATTATTATTATTATTATTATTATATTAATTACTATTATTATTATATTAATTGTTATTATTGTTATTATTATTGTTGTTATATTAATTATTATTGTTGTTATTGTTGTTATTATTGTTATTAATATTATTATATTTATTATTGTTGTTGTTGTTGTTATTATTATTATTAGTAGTAGTAGTAGTAGTAGTATACAAATATTACTACTGAGTGCTGATTGGTTAGTAGTGTTACTATTGAGTGCTGATTGGTTAGTATTATTACTACTGAGAGCGGATTGGATAGTATCATTACTACAACATGCTGGTTAGGTAGCATTATTGCTACAGAGTGTTAATTAGTGTTGTATTGCTACTGATTGCTGATTAGTATTATTACTACTGAGATCTGATTAGTTAATATTATTACAACTGAGTTTATTACTTAGTATTATTACTACAGAGTGCTGATTAGTTAGTATTATTACTACCGAGTTCTGACTGGTTTGTATTATTCCTACTAACATTTAGTAGTAATAATACAAACCAATCAGAACTCAGCAGTTTTGTATTATTACTACTGAGTTCTGATTGGTTTGTATTATTACTAATGAGTTCTGATTGGTTTGTATTGTTACTACTGTGTGCTGATTGGTTAGCCTTAATGCTACTGCTTGCTGCCTGTTAAGTGCTAACGGATTGCACTAGCTTGCTGTTTGGCTTGCATTATTCTGCTGATTATTGATTTGTCAGCATTACTGTAACTGAATGCTGATTTGTTAGCATTAATGCTACAGAATACTGATTGGTTGTTACTACTACTACTGGTTCTTCTGGCTAGCTGGTAGTGACTGGTTGACATTGGCATTGGCTGGAATTGAGTGCTCATTGTTTAACATAATTTCTACTGAATGCTGATTGGCTGACGTTATGGCTAATGAGGGCTGACTTGCATTACTAATCCTGAAAGCTGATTGGTTGGCATTATTACTACTCAGTGTTAATTGATTAGCAATCACTACCAAGTGCTATTTTTTCAGCCATTTATTGTGCATACTTAAATTTAATGGACAATATTTGTTTTCAAATTATATCCAATAATCATGTGTGATCATGACGAATCATAATTTAAGACAAACACAATTAATGAATGTATGTTTGCTGAAGGCCTTTACATGACCTATAAATGACAATTGATGTGACTGTATAGATCTAAATGACCTCAGCTGAAGATCAATACACTCCATTGTGTTGTGAGTGAAACAGCCTTCTGGCTGAAGACCATCCTTCAGTGCAGCCCCTGAGCAGGACTAACACTATACCTACATTCAACGCTGCTGGTGTATTACACAAGGCTGAGGTGAATATTTATAGAATCACACAGAGGTGCAATCCTGTACCCTCTGTATGTTACCCTCCTGTAAACCAGAGGCCTAAAGTCAATGTACAGCTATATTACAGCACCTACCACCCAAACGCACTGGCCATCACATCCATTATTCATCCTATGAGTCTGAGAAAAAACTGTACAGCACTTTGGAGCTGCTCTTACATCACTGCGCTGCTGCTCTTTCCCCCTTTCTCTATCTCTCTCTCTCTCTGTCCCTTTTCATACCAGTCCTCGTACATGCACTCATAATGTAACTCTACAGCTTCACTGACACACTGTGCAATGTGTGTCACTGAGCATACTACATTGCCTCCTATTTCCGCAAAGGGGTGTTAGTGTGTGTGTGTGCTGTTGGAGTTGTTTGGACACCTCTGGCAATTCACCGAGAAACTTTGTAATGCGATAGCATGCCTGTAAGCCCACGCGCACACACACACACACACACACACACACACACACACACACACACACACACACACACACACACACACACACACACACACACACACACACACACACTCACTGCAGTGTGAGGTAACAGTGTGAACAGGAAATGACACATGAAATTGTAAAAACAGCACATTATGGAGCCTTTTAAAGTGCTGATTAGACTCTCTCCAAGCTTTCCTCTTTCTATCACTGCCCTCTCTCTCTCTTTCTGTCTTCACTCTCTCTTCTGTTTCTCTCTTCTCTCTCTCTCTCTCTCTCTAAACCCTTCAGTCTCTCTCCCCCTCTCCCTGTCTCTCTTTCCTCTCATTCCCCCGCCTCCTTCTCTGTCTATCTTTTTCACCTTGCCTCTTCTCTCTGTCTTTATATTCACTTTCTTCCCCCTCTCTCCTTCTCCTTTCACTCTTTCTTCCTCACACTCTACCTTCTCTTTCTTTTCCCTCTTTCTTCCTTCCCTCTTCCTTTCTAGCTTTATACTCTCCTCTCAGTATTTATAATCACCCCATGATCCCCCTCTCACTTCCCTCTTACTTCATACTCTCGTATTTATGTGTTTATACTTGTTCTCTCTTCACTCCATCTCCTCACTCTCTTTCTTCTCCCCTAACCTCCTTGCCCTTCCTTTCCCTTCTCTCTTCCCTTCAATCTCTCTCTTTTTGTCTTTATGCTCACTCTTTCTCTCCTCTATCTTCCCACTGTCTTTACACTCTCTTCTGCCCACTCTTCTCTTATTCTCCCTCCTCTGTCTTTATTCTCTCTCTCTCTCTCTCTCTCTCTCTCTCTCTCTCTCCTCTCTCTCTCTCTCTCTCTCTCTCCCCCCTCCTTCCCTCCCTCTCTCTCTTGTCAGGTGGTTTTCGGTGAGAGATGAAAACACTGCTGCGTTTTTGCGCTATAGCTCGTCTCCTCCTCCTGAGCTTCAGTGAGGGGAGTCAGTAACGCAGCAGCAGCTCTGTGCCTTTAATCTGATTTAAGGAACTCCCTTAGATACACACTGCCTTCTTTCAGCACTGCTTTGCACTCACACACCGACTTTACTTTACTCATCATGTCTTCAATCCATATGATAAACTATGAACAACACAACAGTCAACTGCATATCCAGATATAGTCATACATCTTGTACCTCATGAAACAACATGAAAAACCATTCCTTGTGCCACTGAATAGCTTAAAATGCGTGATGATCATGGACTGTCCACATATTTACAGGATAGTAGTGTGTGCAGATGCAAGAATTTCTGAGGAAGAAATTAATTTCTGCTTCTTCTAAAATACAAAAAAACTCTACCACTTCATCACTCCTGTGTGTACAATTTCATTTTTTACTGTGAAAATCAGCAATAAAATAGATATCTACAAGTTACTTCTTCATCGTTTTGTGCATTCATGTGGCATGTCTTAAATCTACAGTACTCATAGTGCCCATAAATACATTTCAGTATTTCAATGTTGGCACCTAAAACAGTCAATCAAGTACCCTTCACTGGACACCTAACACATCAGGACGTGAGAATGAGATGTAAACTGCTCTGTAGAGAAGACATCCAGGGCTTATTCTCAGTTTCATCTGCATGCAACTAAAAGGATCCTGACAACCAAAGGCCCCTTTCAGCAGTTCATTATGCATGCACTGTGCACAGGACAGCTAAGTACAATATGAAACGAATAGGAAACATTTAAAGACTGCACTAGAGAGAAGTGATAGTATCTCTACAAGGGGTATTTGTATGCAGTTCAGATTGCTCTTCAGATCTATTCCCTGCACACCAGGACTGTACAATACAAGATTAGTTAATAATTATTGTGATATTGACTCTACTAGACACACTACACTGATACTGATAGAAGGCTGCAGTATATAAATTCAAAGCTGCACATGATTTTGGTGGATGTTATGATGAGTCAGGGTGTTCATGTAATCTACCAAAAGTTTTGTAAATCTTGCTTTTGGACTATTTTCAACTTTTAATTTGTTGTAAGGTGTATCACAATTCAAATATGTAGCATATACTAGGGCCCTTTGAATGCACATTTTATTTCTTCCCAAATTCCATTGTATTTTGAAACATACATGTTTATGAGGTGGGAGGAAACCAGAGTCCATGGAAGCACACCAAACTTCTAACATACAGCAACCTGAGCAGGGATCAAACCTCCTGGAGCTCCTGGAGCTGTGTGACACACACATTACCTGCCCAAATGGCAGTGTATTGATGCCATCTAACTAAATGTTTATACAATTATAGAAAAATATATATACATATCTATGTAAACATCTGTAGTTCAATTTAGCCGTTTCTTAATTTAGCTGTTTCATCAGGCATTGGCGTGAGCCATTTGAAACATTGTTTTTACAATAGTTTTTCTTCTTAATATATTTGTGTGATATGTTTGACTCTGCACATATAACTAGCAATGAAATCCACCATAATGTCATGTCTCATGTCTGAAGATTTAGTTGTTTTGTCTGTTGTTGTTTGAAGGGGAGACTGGATGAGGTTAGCTTCGCCTTGTTCTTTAGGTGCATTTTTGGATTTATCACTGCAAATGACTTTTCATGTCTCATGTATATGCTGGCAAAATTAATTGAAAAGCTGCTGCCCACACTATGCACTGCAATGTATGTGCACAAAGACAGAAGCATGTCAGCATGTTTTTGAGTTTAAGTGTTTCCACATTTCCTTCTTTATACCTGAAATACATATTTATTTATTTTTGGTTTGGAACACAGATCAGTTTAATTTATGCTTCATTTTTTGTTATTTCTCAGCTTTCACCACAGATCTACAGTCAGGTTTGGGACGGTTTGGGTTACACCCTGGTTCAGCATTGATTTTTTTAATATGTGGGTTCATGTAGAGACTGGAAAATAAACATTTGTGGTATCAGAGAGGCAAATAAATAATATAAAAACATTTAACATTTCATTCCTAAACATGTTTAGAAGCATACCTTTTAATTTCATTTCAGAACCATTACCAACCCTTCCTAATGTTGCAAATCTCTATTGTTTGTGTATTAGCACTGGTCCACAAGTCCCAAATCACTGCACTACTAATGTTTATACATTAACAATGACTGACAATTTCAAATTTCAAAATTTTATGAAACAGAATTGGCCAACAATTTCAATATTGATGCATATATAATGATTGTGTATTGATACTGGTCATAACTGAACACCTAATGTTTATACACCGGCATAGTCTAACAATTCCCATATTGCAGCACTCCTAATGTTTACACATTGGCATAGACCCACAATTACCAGATCTGTGCATGCTTAAGTTTACTTATTGAATTTTATTTATATTGAATAACAATTCCAATACCTGTGCATTCATTACGCTTATGTGTCAGCATTAACGCAAAACTGCGATATCAGGGCATATCATCAGGGTGAATTCCAATATCGATGCATCTATAATGATTATGTACTCATATTGGTCCACAATTTCCATATTGCATAACTGCATATTTAACATGGGGCCACAATTCCTATATTGGTGCACCTCTAAATTGGCATAAGTCCACAGTTCCTAAATCAGTGCACCCCAAAGGTTTCTGTATCGGCACAGGCCCACAGTTCCCATATTGATGCATCCCTCTAGAAATATAATAACTGTCCATACCATGCAGCCCTGTGGTGAAGTATATTAGACATTACCGTAGTGTTCATATTCCACAGCCTGCCCTGTGACAGCAACTTTATAATGTGCAGCTGAACACAGCGAACACACACACATACACACACACCACTGCTGCCCTCACCATCATAAATAAAGTGAGGGGAGAGAGAGGCCGAAATTGAATAACGGCTGATTTCTGTATCAGCCCAGGAAATGTCCAGTGAAACAGATGACACTGCATTTATGGAAAAGAAGGCATCATAATAGCACACCCAACACGCTAACATGTGGCCAGTCAAACTGGCTGCTGAGACTCTTCTCCTTGGCTCCGGCGGCCTTGCACCCTGTCACACTTTGAGAGGATGTTTTTATGATGCGCTCACTCAGACGTGAAATATTATCCTCTCTGACCACCAGCCTGAAGGCTCCTCGTAAATTAGCACTGATTGAATTTCATCAACGTTCCTGCACCAGCTAATGGACGACCGACAGCTCAGTGCATGGCTCTGCAATATCGCAGAGCAGACCAGTAACAAGTCAAAAAATGTTATTACATTTTAAAGTCATGTGCGTTCACTTTAGATATACAGACAATATGCACTCAAAAATGCTTTTACAGCTTTAAAAATTGTTTTCAAATATGGTGCCATGTATGGTCAAAAACTCTTAATACAGTGAGTTTTACTACATCCTGTTAAGCAGAACAACAGAAAATTTCATACCAAGTATGATTTTTTAAGACTGAAAAAACAGAACGATTTTAATGAAGCAGAATCTTCACACCAAGTCTGATGTGTTTTGCTAGAAACCTTTCTCTCTGCTCCCTGCTTTAGCTATTTAATTTCCCTCCTTTACATGAATGCTAGTTAGTGAAGGAAACTACAGTTCATTGCTCTTTGGATATGAACAGACTAGGATGGTCCTAGACAAATTTACAAAAATGGCTACATAAAGTCCCTGTAATTTCTCACCGTAATTCCCCAGCCTCTCAGCTCTTCTCCACCAAATATTTCCTTTAAACTCCATAATCTTACAGTCAGAGTGTTGTTGCTGACTTTTGTGTTCTGCTATGAACAAGATGAGCTGTTCTGCTGCCGTCTTGATTAGTTTGGTCTACAAGCACAATAATGGAGCTCTGATTGGTCAGTCTGAATTTAAAGCATCCGATATCCCAGAAAATTGTGCAGGCTCTGATTGGTCCTTCAGACATGTGAAAGATGACATTAATATGTGTGTGTTCATTTTCAGATCTTAATTTTGTATATAAAAATTTGTGTCGGTGTGAAAGGGCCTTAATTCTGCTCCCTCTGGGGAAACATGCAGTTGTGAACACTGACTCTATTCATGATACTCACACTTCACACACATCATTTTGTTTTTTCAAGATAACCAAATTGGTTATGCGATTGCAAAGCGTGCTTAATTAATATTAATAATAGTGATTAATACAGTGCCAGATGTGGTTGTTTAAAGGAAGGTTGATAGTGAAACACCAAAATGTTTCATAAATGCAGGAGAAAAAAAAATTAAAAATAGCACAAAACACTAAGCACATGTATTGTTGTGTCGGACAGATTTTTTCACTATTCACAACTGATTGTATCAGTAATCCAGCACTCTACTCTAATATGTTTATTGACTAATTCTGTCAGTGTTTTATTGGCTTGTAACCATAAGAATGAGCTTAAATGGAATCAAACTCTAAACATTAAGTTGACAACCAAAACCTAAAGCAGCAGATCAGTAAAAAATAAAATGAACATGATTGATCAGTGACCACCAGATACAGTTGTTTGGGCAAGACAGATTTGATATCTGATGTGTGCTTCTTTAGTTTACAGCAGGAGATGACAGGCTGACATGGCTAACAAAATTACACACATTGGTAAGCAAAGTCATCTCTGTAAACACTCAAAATCTTCTTTTATTACCTTAAAAAAATGAATCTTCATTATCATCCATATAATGTAAGCTAAGCTAAATAAGCTAAGCTAAATAAAAGCTAATGTAAATGTTGTGTTAAGGCACCAATGGGCACTTTCTGCAAGTTGTCATAAGACCGCATTACATATGTACTACAGTAAGCACTGAATATTATGTAAACATTCCAATATTATTACTTTCATTTTCTTATTTGGAAATGTGATAAACACAATGCCTGAAAGCACAGAAACAATAAAACTTACAACCGTTACAACATTTCATTGTGTCTGTCTGTGTGTGTGAGACCAGACATTCCCCATGTATTCCCCAAAATCCCCTACCTATTGAAAGATTCTTTAGGGAACCAGATGTGGTGTCAAAACGTGTTCTGTTAAGCAACAGATGACTTTGATTCCCATGAAGAAACTTAAAAAATGTAATTAAGCTTTTAAGATCTGTCTATGATCGTTTCAGAAACATTCTTTGGGGAACTGAACTCAAAGATGGTTGTTGAGCTATTTAAAAGTGCTCATAATGTAATGGTTCTACACCAAACAATGCAATCACCAAGAACAACATTTCTAAGCCATGAACCATTGAGGAACTTTTATTTTAAAGAGTGTAGAACTTTTTCTTAATTCATCAATGCAGCCCTCCAGCCAGTTTCACTCCAGTCACCGCAGTTTACCTTAGCAGCGACAGAGGAGTTGGGTTTCTCCAGAAGGTCCCAGAGCTTCTTCCGCTTCTCCGAGCAGCAGGTGTTATCGAACTCGCCCTCGCCATCCCTCTCCCTCATTGTCTCCGCCTCCCTGCGCAGCTCCTCATTCATCTGCTCCTTCTTCTGGTGGTACCTGGCCTGGCAGCAGGACTCCAGGTAGATCTCATCGATTCCCCAGTAGTCCAGCTCCTGCCCAAATGACAGTGCACACATCTCCTCCATCATGTGCAGCTTTCCGGTTCTGTAGAAGTTCAGTATAGAGGTGAAGGCCCCTGGGTGGCGGTCAAAGAAATACTCATTTTCGTTCAGGCTGTAGTCGTCACACACCTCCATTAGGGACTCATGTGTGTTACAGTCACGCAGTTTCCCAAGCCGTGTCCGTGGCAGCCGGTCCAGCGTCCGCCACAGGACCTCATGGTTCAGACCACCCACATTTATCCGCACCCTTCTGGACCGGGCTTTGGTCCGGATTATCTCAATTGGCTCCGGAGGAAGAGATGAGCTGGAGCGAGCATTTGACTTCGGAACACCAAGGCCGGCTTTGTCCGCCATGTTGACCACAAACACAGGCAGGGAGAGGAGAAAAGGAAAGGAAACAACAACAACAACAAAAATAATAGTGTGAAATGAGACAGTTAGGTTGGGTCCTCTTTAGACAAGTCCCTCCATGGCTGCAGAGAAGAAAACAAAAAGAAAGACTTAAGTTTAGAATTAGGCAGAGTAAACATGGAAAAAACAGATTAACACTGCTACATGAAAATGAAACAGACTCAATGCCTAAAGCCATAGAAAAGAAATGATTTATCTACAAACTTTATATATTTTCATAGTATATACTCAGTAATTCATAGTAGGTACTAAATCATTCAAAGGGAACACTCATTAGTTCATTATATAGGCTGAAAAATTCACAGTGGATATGGAAATGCAGTGCAATACTGAATAATTCCATGTCAAACCTAAATATTTCAACTAAGTTACTGGATAATTCATAGTATACACCAAAATATATAGTAGACTCTAAATAATTACAGCTGTATAATAAGCATTATTACTATTAATAACTATGTACTGAGATGCAAAATGTCATGAGATTCATGAAATTCAGTCTTTTCTGGTGTGTATAACCATACAAAAATTTAGCAGAGACTTTACTTGCATTACATATGCACACCGAAACAGTGCTTGTGTATAATGTGACATTCATTCATATGCAAGCAATCTATACATCAGAATCAAGTAAATTAAATCAAACATTTTTTAGCCCATTTCATGGTTTAGAGTGTTCTTATATCATTTTGCTTGGATCAAAATGATCAGTGCTCATGTCCCACAAGCTGGAGGGTTTATACCGCAAGGCACATAGATCAGTGAAATACAGCCAACCAAGTCTAGCTTCAGAACAGGTTTACATTTCTAGCCTATTACAGAAACACATTCAGCATTTACCATCATCACACTCCTACACCGAAACCTAAAAAAACAAAAACAAAACAGCTCCAAAATCAATACAAATGAATTCTAAACTAAATCAAACCTAAATCAAACGAAACTAAAACAACACACTCAAAGCAAACATATTCCAAATCCAATCTAATACATACAACGTTAAACCTAGATTAAAACCCAATTAAACCAAATCCAAAACCAAAACAGACAAAAAAATCAAACAAAAAAAAAACAACAAAATAGAAACTCAGACCTAAATATAATCTAAACCTAAACCCAAACTACAAAATATACCTAAATGTTAACCAAACTCTAACCAAACCTAAACCAAACCTAAACCGAACACAATCCTAAATATAAATCCACAGAGCCTTACACATGAACATGTACTACATTATGTATATTCTCTCACTCTCTTACTGTGTGTGTGTAACATTTCTATAATGTACAGCATTAAATCCAGCGCTGTGTGTGTGTGTGTGTGTGTGTGTGTGTGTGTGTGTGTGTGTGTGTGTGTGTTTGTGTGTGTGACACTTTCTGTAATGTACAGCATTAAATCTAGGCTGTGTGTGTAAGCGCGCGCGCGTGTGTATGTGTGTGTGTTCCTGAAATGCTGTAGAACTTCACTCTACTGTCTCCAGTGACTATAAACTGTTGCGCTTCTTTACCAGAGCGAGGGTGTGTGTGTGTGTGTGTATTGAGGACGTCACTGCTGTCATCCAGAAGGCGCGCGCGTGCGTATCTTACCTTGTTGAAGTAGTCCAGCTCCTGCATGCACTCCGTCCTCTCCACCGCGCGCTGCGGTGTGTGTGTGTGTGTGCGTGTGTGCGCGCGCGCGCGCGCGTGTGAGTATGCGTGCGTGCGTGCGTGAGTGAGAGAAAGAGCGAGGCTCCGCAACAGCGCGCGCGCGTCCCACACTCTCCTCACGAGCTTCACTGAGGAGCTACAGGAGCACGACCGGAGCTCCGCCCACAGAGCGAGAGAGAGGGAGAGCGAGAGAGAGAGAGAGCGAGAGAGAGAGAGAGAGAGAGAGAGAGAGAGAGGTGGAGCTACATCTTGGTAAGGACAGCAAACCTAATTGAATTAGTGGGTTCAGGATGAAGAGGATGAAGATGAGCAATGTATCCATCTCACCTGAGCACAGGTAGCTCTACGCAGCAACTCACCTGCTCCCCTGCACCTTTTAATCAGAGCTTCATCAACAAACACTCTGTACGCCACACACACTTTACAGAACACACCATAAGCACAATAAAAACAGCACAAAGACCACACACCATACAAAACACTAATAGCACAAACACCAGTTAGGCCCTGAAAACATACCACTAACAACAGACATACAGAAAAATAGGTCAAAAAAGACCACAAACTCATCGCAATGAATACGGACTGAAAACACCACACACCACTAACCATAATACCAATACCACAAATAGAACACTAATACCACAAACACCAGTAATGCCCTGAAAATATACCACTAACACCACTAACATACAGAACATAAAAGGCCACAGACACACTGAGAAGATTATGAACTCAGTATAACAAACACAAATTGAAAACACCAAACACCTGATAGAACGCTAATACCACAAACACATACCACTAACACCACTCTCATACAGAAAAATAGGTCAAAGACCACAAACACTGCGAGACCACTAACACCATAAACACACCACATAGAACACTAGTCCCATAAACATACCATTAACACCTATAACACAAAGAAAACAGGGCACAAAGACCAGAAACACACAACAAAGGCAAAAAGGTTATGTTTATGTTGCAGGCAAATCAGAAATCTCAGATGCTGAGATGATTGTCCGTATTGTGATTTGCAAGTGACTAGACTGGATTGGCTTGTCCGATATATATCACAAACATACAGTGGCGTGCACCCGGTGAACAGTCAAGCAAACTGAAGGTGAAATGATCTCTGAAGTCTTCCCGTTCTGTGAGATCCCTGGGCTGTCTTGCATGCACTGCTCTTTTGAGATCTATACACAAATGTTCATATCAGGTTACTGGGTAATGGTAACTTTCAGCAATGCCTTTCGAGGTAGTCTATCATGGATCTAATAATCTAGTGTGTTTATGATCAATATCCATTTGTAGGAGTAATCTTTTCAACTTCAGCTTTTTACAGATGTTGATATTAGAATTAGTAGAATTAGCTGGAATTGTTGAAATGTTCTGAAATGTTCACCATGCCATTGGCTGCAACACAACCCCAAAGCATAATTGATCCACCCCCGTGCTTAACAGTTGGAGAGGTATTCTTTTTATAAAATTCTGTGCCCTTCTCCAAACGTTCCTTCACTTATTCCAGCCAAAGAGTTCTATTTTAAACTCATCTGTCCACATTTTGTTTCCAAAATGCATCAGGTTTTGTTCTTTAGTAAAATCTAAAGCTTAATTTTGTGGTGAGGATGCAGGAGAGGTTTTCCATGAAGGCTATATTTGTGCAGGTGTCACCGAGAGTAGAGTAGAGTAGAACTGAAATGCCTATAAGCAGTTCTCTCTAAAATGTTTCTTGGCCTTCCAGAACTCATCTTGACCTCTATTATTAATGTCAACTGCCATTTCTTAATAACATTTTGAACCGAGGAAGTGGCAACATGAAAATGCTTTGCTATCTTCTTATAGCCGTCTTCTGATTTTTAATTTCAGAGTGCTCAGCAGCTACTTAGAAGAACCCATTGCTGCTGTTTTTTGGTACAAGGTTATAGGAGTTGGGGTATTTTCAAAGCTTTGAAATTTGCATTACCCGGCCTTTCCTAACAATGATTGTGAACAAATCATAACCCTAACAGGCTAATTAATGTCTGAGACCCCAGTCAAAGTTTTCTGAGTGCTAAAATCTTCTAGTATTTAGCATGGTATTGCTTTCTTTTTCACTCTAAAATTATACAAAACCAAGACATTACACTAGTATTGCTTAAAACCTTGAATCTTTAATGTTATCACTTCAATTTGCTTAACTGGATTCCAAAACTTTTGCATAACACTGTATCTACATTGGTTGCTGTGGTAACAACAAATCCACATCAGCTATGTAGCCTTTTGCACTCTTGGATCCACCCATACATCTATCACTGTGGATTTGCAATGGAATTTCAAATTACCATTTAAATTTTTTTTTCTGTCCAGACCATCAAACATAATCTAGAAAACAACAAACGCACAACAAAGACCACAAACACACTACTAAAGGGCCACAAACATACTGTGGAGACAAAAAAACAAAACAAAAGATGACACCATGGAGAATACCAACAGCACAAATAAAATGCAAAAACTACAAACACACAACGCAGGGTGCTGAACAAAGGCAGGTTGGATTGGAAGTACACACTAAGGTTTATTGATGTACAACAGGAATACATGAAGCAGTTAACATATAACACAACAGTAGACTCACAACACCAGACAGACAGGAGGGAGTATATATACACACATGAGGAACATTAAACATGGCTGGGACATGATTACAAAGGGGCAGGGTTACCAATAGGACACAGCTGGGAATGGGCGGAGACAAGACCAAAACAAGACACACTGGGAACACAGGACTCTATACATGTCAAAAACACACAACAAAGATTACAAACACTGCAAACTATAAAGTCTGCAAACACTCCTGATAGAATGTCACAAAGAACACAAACACCACAAAAAAACAAAAACAGTGCAGCTATCACATAGCACTACAAATATAGATAATACCACAAATCCACCATTAATCACACAAACATCAAACACAATACAAAGACCACAAACCTGCCCCAAAATCCACAGCACAAAAATAGGAATATACAGAAATCAGGCCACAAAGACCACACAACACAGAAAACAAACATCATAAACAAACTGTAAACACCACAAACACATCACAAACTGCAAACACGACAATCCCACTATAATCAAACTGAAAAGACCACAAAATACATCATCATCCTAACACATCACAAACATAGCAAACACTATGATAATTCCCCACAAACACATATAAATACACCAACTAAACATAAATTCTACAAAAACATCAAGAACACAGTGCAATCAAACAGCAAGGAGATGCCACCCACACCACTAAGATCTGAAACACACTGCAAAACCACCACAAGCACAGCACTACAAGCACAAATGAACCCCACAAATATGGCACAAGCATATCATAAATGCATAGCAAATAATCCACCAGGACCACACACAAACAGGACCACAAGCACACCAGAAATATCACAGTTACACCACAAACATGCCACAAAGACCATAACACACTATAAAACCACAAAAACAAACTAGGTTCCACCTAGATTCCCATCCTGAATGACGGTCCTATTCCAGCCTTGTGCTTAGGAAAGTGCATCCATTTTTAGTAAATGAATCTGAAAGAAGGGCTTAAAATATATTACTGGCTGTAAATAGTTTTACTTCACCTTGAGCTCTCTGCAGCTCTTGATATCATTGACCACAAAAATCCTCCTGTCCACCCTCACTAGTCTTGGAATCATTGTCTCTGCCATGGTTTCAATCCTATCCAGAGTTGCACTATTTCCTGGTAACGTGCAATGCTCCCCATCTGTTTCATAAAGACTCTCAATCAGTGTTTCACAAGATCTGGTACCATCTTTTGCTCTCTTAATGTGCTGTGACTCAAATCCATTATTTTCCACCTTCAGAGAATATCTGTATGTCAAATTTTCATGCTGACATATTATCATGGCAGCCCATCACCTGAAGACTGAGTTGCTGTACATTCCCAAAAACAAAACCTCACTGTGGTCATCGCTTGCCATCACCTTTGATAACTCTGCAGAAGCACAAAACCTTGGCATAGCTGTGAACGTTTAGTTATCATTTACTACTCAGGTTGCAAACCTTACTCAGTGATGTAGATTTCTACTCTACAACATCTTGAGAATTGTCCATTTAAATATTCTAGGGAGACCACCAGGTGCTCATTTAGTCCCTCAACATCTTAAGGCTTGATGAAGTGGGACTGCCCAAACTGACCTCACAACTACAGGCATCCTTGAGACCACAAACCCCACTGGGGTCACCCCAGTGCTTTTGAGCATAAATGGACATGAGCCCCAGCTCTCCTAGACAATACCCCCTCTAAAGACTTGGCTAGTGGAATACGTCCACTACTAGTGTAATAATAATTAGTAATTATACTCATTTGACCCACTGTGCTATGCACACACAGGAATTAGACCTCTGCATTTTTCTCATCCACACATAGACACAAACCTGGGGGCAGTGAGCACACATTCCCATAGCGGTGGGCAGCCCTATCCTCAGCAGCTGGGGAGGAGCTGCAGCTTGAGCAGCTTGCTCAAGGGCACTTCAGTCATATCCTGCCAGTTCAGGGATTCAAACCAGCAACCTTCCAGTCACAAGCCTGGTTACCTGCACCATAACCTGCCAGCCCATCTCAAAAACAAGTTCATTAAAGTTTATCACATACATGTCACAAGTTTGTTACATACATGGTACAACTCTTGATGTAATTAAATGCTTTGATAACTCTCTTTTCACATGAAATAATAAAGATGAAAATCCAATGAAATGTCCGTATCAAACAATACTCAAATAAAATAAAGTGAAATAAGCAAGAATAAAATAAAGTTGAACAGAAAATAATCAAATAGAATAGAATGAATTAAATTTTACACATAATAACACCATCGCTGGTCCAAATGCCAACTCACCAACCCCTGAAAAGATAAGGATGGACTTTGTGGGGCTGCTGTCCAGCTGGTGTCACAAACATATCCTGGCCTTAATGGATTATGTCACCTTCCAGACAGTGTCCCGCTGTGCAAGGCCACCTCCAAGGCAGTTGTACAGGAACTGGTACTGTCAGGTGGGGAATCCAAAGGACCAATGCACTCCCTTTGCTCATGGCTGATTGTGCAAGCCCCTTGGGGTGTACTTGTTGCATACATCCTTTTAGTAGCATCAATTATAGTTTTGCTGAAAGATTGAGCCACACCTTCAAACAGATGCTCAAGTAAGGGAGAGAACAGTGTAGCCATGACTGTAGTCATGACATTTTCCAGGTACTGTGAAATTCCCTAAACAACCACCCGGTTTTCATCATGCTTAGTGGCATTGCAGAATGTTGAATGTGGTGCAAGTGTCCTGGGAACAGCAGCTGGCCATATACAGGTCAGTCGCTGAATATGTACAACAAATAGCAGACAAAATTGGCCATGTCTGGCGTGTTGTCAAGGAACACCTGGAGGACGTGCAGCAGGCCAAGCAGAATGCCTACAATTGCTCCAGTCAACCATGTGAGTTCCATTGATGTGAATGGTACCAACCAGTAGCAGGGGCCCTTCACTCTGAAAGAAAATGTGGCTCCAGTAACATGACATGGTCATGGTCTAACCCAGTGTTTCCCAACCCTGTTTGTGGAGGCACACCTGCTCTCCATGTTTTAAAGCTTACCCTGCTCCCCCCACACCTGATTCAACTAATCAGCTCATTAACAAGCCCTTCAGAGTTGCAAGGGGTGTGTTAAAGCTAAAATGTGTAGGGCAAGTGTGCCTCCAGGAACAGGGTTGGGAAACACTAACTAGGCCTAACCAGGCCACATCACCAAGAGCTCATGGAAAGTGTTCAATGATGTTTGCTCCACTCACATGGTGGACCCTGCACAACATCTTCACACCCCCAAACACTTTAGTCATGCCAGTTCAGGGAGTTGAGCTGACAACGTTTTTGTCACAAGGCTGGCTCCTAAAACACCAGGCCATGGCTGCCCATTGTGGCCCTACCACATCCCAGATGTCCCCTGCATTTCCATCAAAACAGATACATTCAAATTACAAAATATATAAAATGCTGAAGCTGAGTTTCATCAAGCCAAACATCAGCCTGTGGCCCAGCCCAATTGTCCTTGTACCTTTCTGGGGTCAACCACCTACTACATGTTGTGTGTGCCCGACCTCACCTCTGTACTTCACCTCTTCTCCCCCCAATGATCTCACAAAAATGTCTCAACCATATCCAGTGGATCACTGAGGCCTTCTTCTTGCCAATGTCTGAGCACCTCATAGTCTGGACTCTGGACTGGGCAGTGGTGGCTCAGGACTTTATTGGGAAGAACATCTTGTACTGTTCATGTGAGGATTGGCACTAGGGTGAGGACTCTTCCAGTCGCAAGGATAAGGTGTCACAAACTACCGGAGGCTAATTGAGCCCAACCACCAACACCTGCGGAGAGGGTTATATAAGCTCCAGTCCCTTACATTTACAGATCATGCCCCTTTACATTTGTTCATGTCAGTAGATGGTTGCTCTAGGAGTTTTCATTCCAGGTGTAGTGATGGTCATGTTTGCTCAGTGGAAATACAGATGGTCTTTCCTGTTTGCACTCCCTCTGGTTTGGGTCAGTCACCTTCCCTGGGTGAAAGAGAGGAAGGACTGTGGTACACTGAAAAGCCTTTTGAGAAGATGACGGAACATATAATCTACCTGCAAGCATTTGTCTTACAGATGTATGTTTTCTTCCAAGAAGCATACATGGATCAAATATGGATAAACCTTTGGCTATAAAAAAATGGTATGTCATTGGTCCTTGCTCCTGTACAAATAGACACACCCACAGCGGTTCAAGCTGAAAAACCCTAACTCTTCTAATCTTTAGTTCCCACTGCGAACAAACTCTTCAGGTTTGGGAACCTATTTTTTTGGTGGGAATGCACTGAATGGTTCAAAGTCTGGTTCATGAACCATAACGGAACCCTTTCCACGGTGGTGGAAAAGGCATATGAGTCCTCCTACCTTGCCCCACTGTCCAAGGTGCTGAAAGGAGCAACCACCCCTTCAGCACCAGTGCTAAGGAAATTCCACAGAATTACATGGCTCACTCACTTTCTGCCCTATAAAAATGCTGGCAATTTGATGAATGGATGAGTGTTTTCAACTCCACGTTCAGGGTGAGACTAACATTTTTTTCTGATCCTAAGAACAATCCCCCTTTGTTTTTGACTTTTGAATCTGACTTTGCTTTCCCTCACCCCACCTTAAATTTCCCCACGGCCTGTAAGTGTCATGTGTCAAACACCCTCTTCATTCTTTGTTCTGTGGTGAATAATATATATTCCTACAGGGTTGTTTAAGTTTACATTGTCTCAACTTGAGTCTTTTGGTCCTCTTGCACTTCCTGTGGCTGACACATCTTCAATAAACACAACTGTACAACTTCTATTGGCATCTATACATGACCATGTTATATCGCTTTCTCCACCATGTTTGATATATAAGTGTTACTAGAGGTTTTATCTTGAAATAAAATGTCTGTGTATACATTCATAAATGTGTCTCTTGATTGTATACTTTGACATTGTTATACATTATCTTTTCTTAGCAATGGAACTCTGGGATCATCTACTTTCTTCCACAGTGCATTTCTTATTTTCAAAATGTATCAGCTTATTGATTTGGCCACTTCTAGCCTTGCTGGTCTCACTTTGATAGGTTTGTTTTGTATTTGCACTCTTATAATGACCAACTGCATTTACATTAACATCTCTTTAGACAATTAACAGTTACAAAATACAAATTCAGCACTTGGAATGAATGTTTGTCATGAGATAAATAGTCAACCGACCACAACTGGCCATGACACTGAATATTTGTCAATTGTCTACTACAATTACTTTTGAGCACTGCTGCGTCTTGTGGTGTGTCATTAACACACCACCAAGCCAGTGTCACTGTAGCACTGAGAGTGACCCACAACCCAAATAATACCTGCTCTGTGGTAGTCCTGTGGGGTCCTGACCATTGAAGGTCAGGGTGGACTGTTGGACTACAGTGTGTAATTATAGAACTACAAAGTGCTCTCTATGGTAAGCTGAGCTGATAAAATGGGCAGTGAATGTACAAACAAGAAGATGGTCATAATGTTATGGTTGATCATTGTATGTGTGTGTAGCATAGTGTTTCCTCTGTGGCAGCATCAGCCCTCTCACATTACCTTCTGCTTTGTCTCCTTCAGCTGAAGCCTCTTTAAACTGCAGTAGCTGAAAGGCTGGATGAGGCAGTAATTAGTAAATCGTTATCCACACACTGAACGTGTCACTGAACTACAAAAGCACACAGAGACACTGTGGGCCGTTCATTGGCAACATATTTTTTTAAAGGGATTTAAATTTGTGTGTCATTTACAGAAACTGTGGGGGACAACAGCTTTAAGATTCATTACACACACGTGTGTGTGTGTGTGTGTGTGTGTGTGTGTGTGTGTGTGTGTGTGTGTGTGTGTGTGTGTGTGTGTGTGTGACATCTGAAAGTCTGTACACACAACAGTGCCCATGAATCCCAGAGTAATTAATTATAGGGGAGAGCAGGGCACAACCTAACACATTTGTACTGAATAATCTTTTTCAAAATTTGAGCAAGATTTAATATGTTTACACATGTCTGCCAACTCTGGTCCATAATATTTTTTTGCCCCATCAAACTCAACTACATTTTTATTTCCAGTGGGTCTGTTTGAGGTAAAGGTCATTAGAACAGAATAAGTTAATTACCTCACTGAACCTTATTTCCATAATTACTGAACATCAACAACGCCTTGAAAATCTGCACACAGTGTAGCTAACATCGAAAAACAAGCTACTGCCATTCTTGTTCAGTATTCAATCAGTGAACACTTCGTTATGAATAGTCTGACGTTAAGCTTAGTTTTGCACATTTTCACCTGCTCACTTTACCATGACTGCAAAATCAGAAATTATACTGTTTGGTTATGTGAATCATTGTGAATTTCTATGCAGGACTACTGCATACAACTAGCACAAATTTACACAGAGATCTTCCTCAAATCATTGGAACTTTGTTCCCACATATTACAAGCCATCAACTATCATCCCAGTCTCCCAACATTTTGTAGACATGAAGGTCTTTGAGTAACTAATCTTAGCTCAGATCATATACAAAGCAAACTACTCTGGGCACTTTTCAAGTTATCTAAGAGAGTTGAGCTACCTCAGTTCCTGCTCACAATCATTGTTAGAGTGAAAATTTTAAAGTTTAATAATTACTTTGAGTCCTTGTCTCAACAATTAGCATCCATGGGCTCTGCTAAGCAGCTGCCCAGCACTAATGTAATTGATTAAAATAATTAATGCCCACAAAGCAGGAGAAGGCAAGAAGAGAGAGCAAAACATTTACATGTAGTTATTTCCTCAGGTCATAATGTAATTAAGAAATGGCAGTTAAAAGAAATGGTGGAGGTCAAGTTGAGGTCTGGAAGTTGAAGAAAACTGTTAGATGGACAACTGATAGAATTACAAGGTTGGCAAATCAAATGTTTGACTGCTAAGGATCTTCAGAAAGATTTAGCAAACTCTGCAGTCGCGATGCACTGTGCAAGAACACCTGCACAAATATGACAATCGTGAATAGTCCTGTGGATAGAAAACAAGATTTAAAAAAATACTTACATATATGATTAATTGTTGCCCAAGAATTTTGTAATATTCACAACAAGCTTAATCCATTGGTGGCATTGTTTACCATTCTCCTATACAGCCTTGAAATACACTGTCAGCACAACATTCTGCTTTTTCCCTTTCAAGAACCTTCTTAAAAAAGGTTATTAATTTATGGAAACACATGCAGGAATGGTAAGAATTTCTCGTTGGACCCACAGCAAGTTAATATGCACTGTGTCAGTTTACATTAAGGTCAAGTTTAGGGTTAGGCTAAGGGTTAGATTAAGTTTATTTTAAGTTTTGATTAAATTCAGATTACAGTTGTGTTTGAGATTGCATTCAGTATAAATGATGGTTAAGCAGGGTCAGAGTAAGGGTTCGGTTTAGGTTTAGGTGTAGGTCCAGGTAATAAAATGACAGTGGTTGCTTTGTAACATTCTCTGTCCAAATCATTTGATTTCTACGTGTCTGGGTTGCATAAGTTGTGGATGTGCACAAGGGACAAACTATATTTAGTTTTTGGCTTTTGGCCACAGTGAGCATGGGGTTGGATTGATCACGCTTTGGGATTTGCTGCAGCCAAATGCTTGGGGAACATTTCACTAGGAGAGCGAATCAAATACAAACCAGCAAATTCTAAAAGTAAAAACCACACCATCTCTACAAAGCTGAGGAAAGGAGTAATATGTCTACAGCAAGATAGTAAGGAGCCCTGCTGGTGACATCCTGCATTAATGAAGTTGTAGCCAACTACTTATTTTTGTGGGCAGCAACTTGGCCACCTGTCTGGTTTTTACCTAGACACTCCAGTTTTCATATGTGTTTTTAAATGTAATTTATCTGTTTTTGTTTGGGTTTTTTTTTGTAATGAAATGAAATGACTCAGGGAGCACAACCCCTCCCACCAGGTGGAACAAAGAAGAGTCCAATTTTGAAAGTGATTCATTCATTTATTTGTAATGGAAAGATTGCTGGGCCCCCAGTTATCAAATGCGTCCAGCTTTGACTTGCTGAAAAGGTGGCAACCCTGACTAAATCATAGCCACAACTTAACTATCTTGTTCCACAGCCTCTTAAGTCATTCACTCATTCTTCTAAATTGTGTCCATGACTTAACTATCTTATTCTACTGCTTCCACTCCTTAGTATGCCATGGGCACGCCCTACGGGATGTCACCAGTGGGGCTGCATAGGATAGTGACTCTAAAAACGTCTCAAAATCCACAAACTGGCTGTATAGTGAACAGAAGATGAAGGAATAGTTAAAAATTCAACACACTCTAATAAAATTAATTCTGACTAAAAGGTAAAATTCATACTCATATCAATTTCTTGGTCCAGTGAGTACTGTATTGCTGTGTAATTTTATTTCCTGTGACAGTAAAAGATGTGTTAACTCTTATCTTAAATCACATGTCTGATGAATTGTTCTCATGGATTGGGCCATTTTTAAAAAACTAATTTTATGAACAGCTGATTTTCCCAATGACAATCAATCATTAACTGTGTATTGATTCACAATTTTGTTGTAGCATTTTCTACAACACCAATCTGTGGCTAAAAACCAGTGTACAAAATAAATCAAACTATGATTGTTTTGACACTGTAGAAATCTAAAGGACTGACACTTGGGAAAACTCTGATAATTTAACACTGGCTGGGATTTCATAATAACACATTTAAATAATATGTACCATGTGCATCTAGTCAGCTTACAGCAGGTTAGCTCCTCCCATTCATGCTGATAAATATGGGTTTGGCCTGCTTCATGAAAAGCATTATAGCATCTAAACTATTAGAACTCTTAAAGTAGATTTGTATTTGATTGCTGACACCAGATACAATCTATCGGCCAAGATGTTTTGGTATCTTCTAAGGAACACTGGACTTAAAGACGTTTATTTAAAGCACTTATTTAAGCAACATTAAATGGCATTTTATGAAGAAGACAGCTTAAAAATCATTGTGATGCTCCACTAACCTGTAAAAGGGAGAATAGCATGTCCATTGTTGCTACTCTGGACTCAGCACTAACTGAGGAACTAGCAGGCAGGACAACACGTTTGACAATGGCATAATGCTGCATAAGAAAGATATAATTGTGCAAAATATAATTTTTTCACTTATATTGATGGTTCTGTATCTCCTAAAAGTCCAGAAATGAATGTAAACATGTCTATCTTGGGGGAAGCTCAAGAGTAAATTACATTTTCCCAACTCTTGGGAGTGCCCAGAATCAAGAAATACTTTTTGTTACACAATGCTGCTTTAATAAACTGGCATGGAGAGATTATTTAAACAATTATGTTGATTATGATCATTATGATTATGATTTTTTTTACTCCACTGTTTGTGTTTGTTTGTATAGTAACACAGTGTTCTAAACTGCATCAATTTAGAAGAACTTTGTTTCACCAAGATCTCCAAAAATAAGTACATATATGACTAAAATGTACACAAACATTTGCATGATTTGCACATACTTAAATCACTGTTTTGCCAAATGCACAAAAAACAGCCTCCGACAAATTGTACATGACACATGCTGCTTCTGCCCTATTGTGTAGCTTCTTAAAAAGATCATTTAATGAGTAGAACTCCTGCAGAAACTGTAAAACACATTGAATAAGGGTTTGATAAGGGTTAGTTTGAGTTTACATTAAATTTACATTATGGTTGAGTTTAGGGTTGGGTTAAATCTACTTTAAGATAAGATGAAGTTTAGATTATGGTTGTCATTAATGTTACACTCTAAAAAGGGAGGTATGATGTAGGTACTGTTTTCTACATCTTTCATAAATGTACCCTCAAACATACAATGTTTGACTTTTGGATCATAACAGTACCTAAACTGGTACAAAAAACATGGCTGGTGAAAAGGGTTTGTGCTTAAAGGTGCTTTATTGTACATTAATAGGGTACAACCCCAGCAACAAGCTTTGGACTCAAGCTTTGAGGTTGTTGAGTGTGTAGGGTTAGAGTAAGGGTTAGGGTTTAGGTTTAGGTTGACTTTATATTTAGTACACATGGTAGTATTTCAAAATGATGTTTTAGTCACATATAAGAATTCCTCAAGTCCAGTGTTAGCAGCTTCAAATTAGTATCTCCGGCTGTAAACTGGAGAAGCACACATCACATACCAAACATTTTCTGGCTGATCAACTGCATCTGGCACCAGTAATCAATAATGTTACTACAATGTTTTGAAGAACGGTTCCCTTAAAAGGTGCAGCATGATTAATTTGAAGGGGCAAAAGGAGGTTGAAGAATGGTCATGTAGAAATGATTTGTGTATTGAACCACACAAATATCATGATCAGAATTCAGATTAAAAACTAAAGTAAAAAATCAGACTATGGGCCCTTTAATGTTTAATATTTAATGTTTGCTGTGTTTGTGTGCACAAACCCCTATGGGAAAATATGCCAGAGCTCCAGTAATAGATGTTCCTGTCAGATGTGAGTAAAGATGCATTTTGCTTGTGCATATATTTATAGGGTTCAGTGTGAAGGCCTGGGCAGCGTTTTAAGCATCTCACACAAATGATAACGAGCTGACAGTGAACTTTGTGCATCTTTTAATTATAACTTCACACATTGCATTTTGCCAGAGTGCTCTGTGTTACCAAGACTACAAAACATTTTTGGAAGTTATTTGTTTAATACTCAGTATCATGTGGGCATGTGTGTGTAGGCAGTTACCATAGAAACACCAATCCGAGCATAACTGCACAAGTAATGTTTTGGCAGGGACAATAGGTTTAATGCCTTAGAGCCAATAACATGCAGTGTTGTTGATAAGAAAGATTGGTGCATTTTGGGACATTAGACACGTAAATTTGTATCTGTACATGAGTGTGTGTGAAAATATGTCTGCATATCTGCACAAAAAACTGCATTTTTCTCCATGCATGCATTCCCAGAGCATACATCAGCTTATGCATATATATATATATAGTGCCTGCTCCACAAACGTGCGTGTTTGTATGTATGTGTGTGTGTGTGTGTGTGTGAGTGTGAGTGTGTGTGTGTGTGTGTGTGTATGTAGTGCATGTGCAGTATGTATCCACATGCCAGTGTGTGTGGGTGGCTTTCTAAAGTGGCAGCAGTGTGAGTGGTTTCTTCTCAGCCCAACAGCAGAACATACGCAGACACTCAGTTTGCTGCAATTACATTTATTTTTTAAGTAAAAATGCTCTTAATGTGCTCTAAAGATTTATATGGCATGTCCACAATGATCCAGATAGTCATTTTAAAGACTAAATAAAGCTACCATAGTTATTTATCATAGCTTAATCCCTTAGAAAAACACTGACCAATAGAACAGGACCCTTTCAAGCAGTTTTGGGCACTGAGCCTGAGGTGACCATGCGCAGTGAAAAAAGTGGGCTAGAGGGATATAAGTCCCCCAGCATTGTGGAGCAGTGGATTGTTGTGCTGTGAACTGATGGAGCCCCATCATATCCCTTTCCAGCCATGTTACTACAGCAAAAAAGGATAAACTATCTTATATAATTGATTTTAGTAGAGATGCTAATTGGCATGCAGTTCTATATGTATATAAAACACAAATTCCCTTCACATTTAAATAGGCTTTGTTCTGCACATCTTAGACACAATTTATAATTATGTTACTGAATTTATTGATTTAATGGAACAATAATGTAAAATGTACCAGAAATGTATGTTTTATTTTTTCTAATATGTTAAATCTAGGACATGGACTGCAAATGTGTATTAGAATCTGGAATATGTGACTTATTTATACTTGCAGCATTAACAATAGACTTTTTTTTTTACAGTTTTTCATCATCACAACACCTACAGTTTATAAATTCTTCATCATGACCCTACATTTTAAAAACTTTTAACTACATTCCTACAGTTTATATCCTCCTTATTAAAATCCTACAGTTTATAAACTCATGTGAAAGAACATTTGACCAGGGCTGCTCAAAATGTGCATGCCACAGTCCCTGCCAACATAAAACAGAGAGAAATCTACATTCTGTTTCTCTTCACAAGTTGAAATGTGAAATGAGATTCTAAACACCCATGTGGTAATACTGCTAATGGAATTTGTGAATCTGATGGTGTCTTCTTGAGTATTTACCTGCACAAGAGCATTCAGATCACCAAGTGTGAGTAATGTTCATCAGCACTGGCGTGGAACTGTGGGACAGAGAGAGCTGAGATTGTAATTGGGCATAAGTAAGTGAGCATTCACCTAAGAGAGGCAGGACCAGCCGCTCCGTTAAAACAATCAATGTTGAACACAGTGCTAAAAGTAGATCTGAACAGGTGTGTGTGTGTGTGTGTGTGTGTGTGTGTGTGTGTGTGTGTGTGTGTGTGTGTGTGTGTGTGCGTGTGGGTGTGTTGTGGTGGGCAGAGTCGGTGAACCCTCACACTGTGCTACTTAAGTTTGGTGACCACCTTCTTTTCAATATGTTTTATTTAATTCATGCAAATATTACTATCAGTATTAGCAACAGTACTAATTTGGGAGTAAATCTAAAGGTGAGACCCCTTTACCCAAAACCAAAAGAGCATTAGTCTGCACTTTCAACAATAGTTAACAAAAGAAAACTTGTTTAAAAATTACTATTGAATTATTACTTAAAGAATCACCATTTGCAAATATATTTGGATGAGAAACAACATCTTAATTATACAGATTTGGGCACCCTGGTCAACATTTTTCTGATTGTGAATAATTACACAGTCAGCGAGTAGAAGATGAACTACAAAATTTAAAGAGGAAAACATTGTTTGAACCATTTTTAAGCAGAATTAATGCATTTGGGTTTTTTTTGGTACAAATCCATCTTTAAAAAAAAATGAGAGGAACACAATATAAAATACCCCAAGAGATTTAAACTCTCATAACTTTTACCAGAGTCTCAGACCCTAATTAGCTTTTTAGAGTTGTGGTTCTTCACAGTCCTCATTAAGAAAGGCCAGTTGATGCAAATTTCAAAGTTTCATACATACTCTGGCTTGTCTTTTCTGCTTCCTATTAGTCTGAAAAGATAATATATGTCCATATAGCAGGAGCAAGATATAAGAAAGTAATGTGTTTCTAGGTTATTTTTAATAATTAAGTGGTGGCAGCAGGAATGGTGGAGAAATCTGGAAGACCACAAAATGACTGTGAGAAACTGAAACAGCTGTTTGACTACAAAAGACTATTTATCAACCTCTGGAGTGATGGTGCACTGTTCAACTGCACATATGACCTTCATAGAGGGTCATCAAAAGGAAACATTTCATACATCCTCACCACAACCTCCAGTTTTGAAAACATCTGATGCTTTGTCTAAAGAAGCCTGATGCATTCTGGAAACATGGTCTGTGGACTAATGAAAATATACTATGTTCCAGTCACAATGAGCAGTATATAGTCAGATAACAGTTAATTTAATATTCAACAGCCAGAGTATGAAAACATATAAAACAGGCTACATTTTATACTATTTAACTTCATTGCAATTGCAGAATATTTCATTCAGGTTGAAAAGATCTGAATATTTCCATTTTATATATATGCCATTTTTTTTCATAAGACAACATTTATTTGAATAAATTATTAAATATTATTTATTCCAATAGATGTCTTTTCATTTTTATTTCTTTGTATTTAAATTTATATTGCATTATTTTCACTTTTTACTTTTATTACTTACATGATTCACTTAGTGTGAATCATTTAATGATTTCAAGCTTTATTTTGATTCTTATATGTGAGATTATTATTATTATTATTATTATTATTATTATTATTATTATTATTATTATTATTATTATTATTATTATGAATCATATTGTTATTAAAACTGTCCCCAACTATTATAAATGCAAAATTTGTCTTCATAACAAGCTGGACACTTAGATGAACATGGAGTCAAGACCTAAAGGTCAGCAGCAGCTAAACTGCAACAGTTGTCTGAAGAGGATGAGTGTGAATCATGCTCATTATGGTCAAGGAAATGGAAAAGCTGAGTGGCTGGAGCAACAGGAAATGGTGGAATGGCATCATGCACTGTGGAGATCTCTCTGAATAATAAATGACGCCTGAGACCCAGAGCAATGGACTTTTCATATCAATGATTAATGCCTCTGTTAAGAACAAGACTGAGGGCCCACTATGTAAGAACTAACTAATCAGGTATGTACTGTCCAATATATCACACCATGTTCCCCCCAATGTGTTATTCCAATGTTAATCATGTGAAGTTTGGAAAAAAAGTGCAGTCCAGGACTCTTTTAGTTTGGACATCTGTTCTGTGGTATTTAATTAAAGTCTTTGTGTCTGCAAACTGTAGCAATGGAGACATGCAAAAACCTTCACAGTGTAGAAATGTAAAGATCCCCAGCAGAACACATCTTGTGGAGCTTCATGCATCTTGGAAGAAACACGTTCTAATCTTTATGTGGCCACTGAAGTCTAATACAATTCTACTGGAGCTCAACATGTTTAGAGGAAAACTACTAGCAGCTATCAGAGCCACAATAGCTAGTCATAGAGGGAGAGGGAAAGCCAGCCTACTCACCCAGAGAGAGTTAGGCCAGTTATGGTCTCTGGGACTCCCGGACACTGGTTGTGGCATCAAAGAGGATTGAATCTGCAACCTACTGGAGAGTGAACTCTTAGAGAGCTGCACCACTCGTGAGCCCCTAAATAGTTCCACAGATTTCTATTCTGTGGATACAATTCAAATTGTTCTGAGCTACAATCTCTCATTAAGGTTGAATAGAGGGCTTGTCAGACCTCACAACAATACCACATTAATGGGCCAAGCCTGTTCAGACAGAAACTGACTTGTCCTATCAGAAACTTGTCAGTCAGTGGAAAGAGGGCTTGCTGCTGATAGGAATTAGATTGTGCCACCCACTCCATCCATTTGTCCATTTGGCTATTTTTAGTCATGCTGTGCTGGAAGCTGATGTCCTTTAGTAAAGTCCCTCAGTCATCTTCTCATTCACAACACCTGGCCTTTCTGATCATGTCATCAACATTTTGGGAACCTACCATCAGCCTGTGTGATCATGCCTCAGTTATGCAACAAATGTCGACCACAACTGATGCCCACTGGCCAGCCCAAATGGCACGGCAGCCTGTCTCAGGGCATAATTAGCAAACCAGCTTTTAGCAGCACTGAACAAAGGCCAAATGGATTTAACATTCTCTCTTATCTAACATTGGAAGGGTGATTCATTTTGTGTTTGTTCCTTTTAATTGATTGAATGTAGCTCCAGTAGTGTGTGATGTTGGCTGCAGTTAAAATGGATCAGCAAGTGGAACTGGAGCTTTCTGTGTGTAACCTTGTGTTTACATGCACATAACACTGTGATCACTACAAGCAAGTCATTATTCTATTTGAGTACCTCAATAGTCAAAATTCTTTCAAAATATATGACGTGCAGCCTTAAACTTAACTTTGCTTTGCTTTGTTTAATATTAACTCAGCAAAGCCCAGCAAGAAAAATCATTCAAACTTCTCACTATAGAATAATTATTTGAATTCCTATTTTATATGGCCCTAATTCACACAAATGTGATTCCCTGTAGCCAGTGTGGGAGGCACAGTGGTGCTGCAGGTAGTGTGAGTGATTGAGATTGTGTGTATGAAACACAGATCCAGGGACCTGTGGTTTTGGGTTGGATTCCTGCTTAGGTCACTAATCCCTGTATTATCCCTTTGTTCATGTACATTTCCTCCAGGTGCTCTGGGGCACACGTAGTAGGTGAATTGGCCATAGGTGTGACTGTGTGTGGTACCCTGCAATGGACTGGTGCCCTGTCCAGGGATATTCCTTCTTGAGCCCACCTGGAGTCATCACTGATCAATATAAACTGACTGACTGTAGCCAGTGATGGACTGGCCATCCGAAGCCAGGAAAAATCTGCTCAGAGGGTGAAGGTCGGTCACACCCCTGAATGACAAAAAAATTAAAACGATCAAACGGGACCAACCGGTCGATGAATCCAATCAACATGGCCACCCACCTGTCGACAAAATGAAACCGATCAAAAGGGACCCTCCCTCCCCCCACCCACTGAACAAAATCTATGTGGCCCAGTCTTTATAAAACTCAGTTTGAGCTGATTTACGTTCCCAGTCCAGCCCTTTAGCACTGAAATAAGCATTTAGAATAATATATGGACAAATGTAATGGAAGCTGCTCATTCACAATTCTTTGCAAATCAAGGGTATTGAAAAGTTTGTCCTACTTTCTACTAGATACTAGACACGACAAAACAATGCTGGCACATAAAAGAGGCTGATAATAGCCGCTGAGAAGGGTACATTATTTGTGTCCTCCAAATCAGTCTTAATGTAGACTGTCTATTGGCTGTAAAAGGGTCCTTTGGAACAGGCTTCTGTGATGTATCAACAAAGAAATGCAACCTACATCATCTGCAGCCTATGCTATCGGATGTTCCTAAAGGTTTTTTTGGATCAGTAAAAAGAAATTATTGGAATTAAATTATTGAGGAAATTGTAAAGACTTCACTACAGTTAAGTTTAGATTTAGAATTAGGGTAATGATGTTTACCTTCAGTACATTTTTGTTACTTGAGTTATTGTTTCCTCTAAATGTGACACATTGGACAGACATGACTGTAATGTGACTTGATATGACTGAGCCACGGTAAACCTACATGATATGACTTTGTTTATTTAATGTAGAAATCACAGACATTACTTAAGTGTGATATAAAATATGATAACCTCATAATCTCCAAAATGGCAACTTTACAAAAGAAGAAATTAATCTTTCAATGGAAGTCAGTGTACAAAGATATCTTTTTGTACAACAAGATTTTGGCACAACAATTAAGAGAAAACAATTAATTATTCTCAAATGTTATTTAAAGAGACCGTCAACAGATCATTTTGTTAGATTGTGTTCTTTTTCATCTAAATAAAAAGCCAGTAAAAAGCACATGCGCATGCACACGCGTGCACACACGTGCGTGCGCAAACACATACACACATGCACACGCACACACAGACACACACACGCACACACAGACACACACACACACACACACACACACACACACACACACACACACACACACACACACAGATTGCAGTTTTTTCATTATTTACCCATAGCTTCCAGCATATGTTATGTTTGAAAGATATTCAATCCATGGTTCATTTCATCACAAGAATTTTAAGGCTGAGGTCCTGAATCTTTATTCCAATTATGAACCAATGGACCTCAAAACTGCACAACAGAAAATCACCACCACCCTCTATGCTCTTGCCTTCCCATAATTAGACCCTGAAAAAGATGAATAGTATCTGTAATAATGTTCTGAAATTAATATTTTACAGTGTACATCAAGAGGGCAAGGGAAATAACACTCTGTTATTGCATTGTGGGAAATGGAAATCCATTTATTTCCAATTATGAAATCTGAATTATAGTTTCAGAATTGGGATGTCAGTGGAAACTCCAATTATTGCTCTGCTTGTTTTTCAAATTCTTCAAACAACATATTCCACGCAGCTTGCATCCTAGGACTTGATATACTGTGGAAATTTAGCAATATATACATCATTATCCATTTGTCATTTTCTTAAATTAAAATAGGTAAGGTTCTCAAGCCAGCTTTGAATGTGCCTTCAGGGTTTTCACAAGATGTTAACTTTCGAGCAACTTTTGAACAGTACTAATGGTCTGAAAGTGTTCCAAAAAGGATGGAAATGGAGATTGTTCAGACAAGACTACATTTCTTCAGTCTTCAATTGAACAGTTTTGGTGAGTCTCTGTCCAGTGAAACCTCAGCTTTTCATTCTCGGCTGAGAAGTGAATTCTAACATGGTCTTCTACTTCCTCAAGATGTAGACATGGACATGTTGTGTATTCTGAGAAGCTTTTTTGGCATCTTTCTGACACCAGCAACCATACCAAGCCTAAAATCCCTGACTACATTCTGATGATTGATGTCCCATTCTTTTTATGTTTAGGCAAAACAGTTAGAAAATGCATGAAATGAACTATAGAAATAAACTGCCCTTGCCTTGTCGTAATGTCAAGTATCACCTTTTGAATTTTCTTTGGTTTGCTAATCTGTCCCACACCCATGAAGACTGAAATGGGGAAACTCTGAGAGTTTTGGGCTGGAGTTCGGAGCAGCTTCTGGGTAGGTGCATGAAGCTGAAGTCCCCCTGTGAGATGATATAAAAGGAAACGAGGGAGGAGATGGGGAATGGAAGATGCAAAGATGTATGCAATGGTGATGCAATTGGAGATGAGGGTTATATATATTCTGAGTGGGGAGATTGGGCATGGATCATCTCCCAAATTATGTCATAACTTCTGCTTATATTTAAAAATGAATAATTCCCATGTTACTAACTAAATAAAGATAAAAACATGCTTTTATATCTTAAAATCTGATGCATTATCCTCAGGTTAGTGCTCAGACAGGTTCAGAGAAGTAACTAAGAGAACAAACATTGATGAAGGGCATTTTTTTTTGTCAGGGGAAATCAGCTGCAGACTGTTAAAGTTGGAGGTTAATGAGAGAATATAAACAGTGAAAAAGCTTATCCTCTTTCCTGACCACATTTTGTCCATTTACTGTCAATCACTGCCTTCATGAGAAACCACACATTGTATGAGAGTGAGTGTAAAAGCAGGGCCATAAATTGATCTGCTCTGAGGCTCTCGTCAGGGTACTTTCCTATCTAAATTATTTTCCTTTTTGTTTTTGCTTGACTGATTTTAATTTTATTTATTTATTCATGTATGCAGCTGTCGTGGCAGCTCACAAGAAGTTTCGCTTCAACTCTCCGGCACATCAGACAGCATGAAAAATTCAGTCCTGAAGCAAATCGATGAGGGTAGGTTTCCTCTGCTGAAATAGGCTAAAGCGGGCTAAAGCAGCACAGGTCAGGTCAGGCAGCAGGACATGTGGGATGGAGCTGGTTTCAGGTTTCCTCTGCTCAGGGCTCAGGTTATTTACCTGTTGGGATCAGTGTCATGACATGAGGCTGAGCTTGCTCTGATCCCGACTTGTTTTAATTGCACTGAAATTCTACACTGCAGACTGCAGACTGTAGGAAAAGGTCAGACATATAAACTACAGATCAGAGGTTTCCCTTACAGAATCTGAAGAGAGAATGGGCATAAAGGAAGAGTTTAGTGAAAAATATAATGGCCACAACTCATCACTGACCCCAACAGTTGTTAGCTAAGACATAAAAATGTGCCTTAATTGTGATTTATACATTTATTGTAACATTGTTCTGGTTGCTGTGGTCAGCTATGCTACTGCACCTAGGGAGTAGAGAGGCCTTGTTGTTAAGGGCCTTGTTCAAAGGTCCAACAGTGGCAGATTAGAGGACTTGGATATCAAACACACAACCCAGTGATGTAGCCACTGTGCCACAGCTTACATGTTTAATATGTGATTTGCACATTTTCTAGTTGAAAATAGGAGATACCAAACATTGCTAACAAACTTAACTGATCTCCATAAAAAAACAAAAATTTTATATCTACCATTACAACAAGTGACAGAAGTCAATGTATTAGACAGTTTTTAAATCAAAGCTTAATTAACTTGTTAAAACAGAATGTCAGAATGATTTGCTTTGTATTAGGAACTCATTCTACTAAATTTATTCCAAGGATTCCTGATTGAAAACCAGCCCCTGGAAATCCACTGCCACAAGGTCATCACTGTAGACACTCAATGGTTTATTTTCAAACTAATTCAGTATTTCTGATCAACAGAATATTCAAGAGGTTGTTTGCTCTCAGCCAGCATTGAAAACAAACTGGAAGTGGGTCATACTCCCTTATATCTCCTGTGTTTTTCATTAATGCACACCAAAAACATTTAGAGTGACCTGAAATCAGAATGGTAGGCTTTATCCAACACTGCAGAGATAGAATGCTAAAGAAACCATCTCAGAGACAGCAGTAAGTCAAGAAGTAGAAAAGAAAAACATCATTAATACAGTAGTCTCAGTAAGGAATCTCAAATGTAGATAGCAAATGTGCCGTAGGTCACTCTCTCTCTCTCTCTCTCTCTCTCTCTCTCTCTCTCTCTCTCTCTCTCTCTCTCGTAACTGTATCTCCACATGTAATCCACACCTAAAGGAACATTGTGAGCTCTCTACTTAATTACATTGCCAGAACTAGAGGTAATTAACTTGATACAGTTTAATTAGGGAGAGTACCTGTGCTCCAATGTTTAATTAAACGTTTATTTAGGTGTTCAATTCTTTGAGTAATCGGGATATGTCCTTGTTTACTTTACAATTGCTTTTGTTTTATGCATCACTGCTGCACATCAGGGCGTACATACAAAGCAACAGGGGAAAGGTATTACTTTCACTAAATTACATTTTCTTTTCTCTTTAATTGATGTCAAATCAGCACCCATCATTTTTTACTATAAATTAGTTGAGAAATATACAAACCTTTTAACAGTAGAACTAAAATTGTTTTACCAAATGATTATGGATAAAATAATGTTTGTTTTTTTCTAATGAAGTGGATACATAACTCCTAACTCCCAAGGTAATCCTAACTCCTGCAGTAATACTATGCCACAAATGCAATGTGCACTATGCAATGTGGATTTTTGTCTGAGGGTTTTATTTAAATATTAGCAAAAAAAAAACAAAACACGAAGAACAAAAAGAAACTAAAATGGTAAGTAAACTAACAATGTGGATCATAACTATTAATACAATAATACACAAACATAACATAGACTATGACTGAGGCAAGAAAAGATATGACTATACTTTCACTATATTAGCTCTTTTATTTGAGTTATATTGAGATACAGTATCTGTTGTTCATTATAGTACAGTTTCTGATCTTGTAATTGAGTTGGATTGTGATACAGTACACACTTTTACTGTAGTACAGTTTCTGCTTTTTTGAGTTATGTTGTGATACAGTACCCAAAATGTCACTATCATACGTTAATTGTGGTAGATTAGGATACAAACACCACAGTACAGTTTCTGTGGTATACAGGCCACAGAGGCCTGAACATTACTATGTTACACATTTCCATGCCCAGTCCCTTTAGAGGGGATATAACTTTTAACCAAAACATTTTAAATTGTTCTGGAGCTTTTGCTGTGTATTGATTGAAAAGAACACTGTAGGGGGACGAGCTTTCTCTTATAAAGCCCCCCAACTCTGAACCTTCCTGCTATGTTTGGGACTCAGACACACTTTCTGTCTTTAAATCTTGACTAAAAACCTTTCTCTTTACACAGGATTTTTATTACCACCTCCTATACAGATTCTCTTTTCGTGCTACACCAGACTATCTGGAGTCACTAAATTTTTCTCCCTCTCTCCCCCCATGTCCTGAGCTGCCCCTGCCGCTTTATCAGAATGATTCTATCCAGATGTCTACTCATCCCACATCTGAGCTTAGAATGCTTAACCTGCATGGACTTCCATACTAATACTGAGCTTGCATCGGACTATGTCTGTGCTCTCTGGTGTCATCCAGAGGAAGATAAGCTCCTCTCTTGAGCCTTGGTGCCTCTCAAGGTTTCTTCCTCCTTGCACAAGGGAGTTTATCCTTGCCACTGTTGCCGCTGGCTGCGCACTTGGGGCTTGGACCTGGATTTCTGTAAAGCTGCTTTGTGAAACTCCTTAGTTGTAAAAAGCGCTATAAACGTTTAATTGAATTGTGTTGTATTGATTGATTGATTCTCTGTCCCAGATTTTGTTCCTTTTGTTTAAAGTTTGAAGACACCACCAGATGTTTTGTCTTACATAAGAGTCTTCTCAGTATTATCCCAGCAGTTTAACAAACATCTAAATATGAAGCTGAACTTGAGATTCTAAAGAGGTGTGTGTGTGTGTGTGTGTGTGTGTGTGTGTGTGTGTGTGTGTGTGTGTGTGTGTGTGTGTGTGTGTGTGTTTAGGGGAAGAGGAGATAGCACAGTTAATCGGAGAAAAATAACGAAAAAAAAAAAAAATGGATTAGGTCATAAATTATGATGGCAATCTTGTTTTCAGCTGAAGATACAGGAAAGGAAAAAATCAATAGGTCATAAACAGCACCAAAATACAAAGCCAAGGTGCTGCTATTATAGAGAACCAGAGCAAAAATAATGAACAGCACTGTTTTAAATGTGCCACAATCTGTGAAATCTGGGAGATAAGCTGCAAATTAATTACCACTTTTTTTGCGAGGTCAAATGGGAAACACGCTGGAACTGTAGCCCACACACACCCACACATGAGGTCAACCTATTCAGCCCACATCACACACACACACACACACACACACACACACACACACACACACACACACACACACACATACACACACACACACACACACACAGCCTCTCTGTGAAATTTTTCTAGTGCTTTTACTGTGCATAGTTGAGTAATGATGTGCTAACCTTTGCTATAGCACCGTGAGAGGGTAGCTATTATCAATCTCAGAGAAGATTTGGTGATTTTATATATATACACACACACACACACACACACATCAATATTACATTAGCTAAGACTTTTCTAGTTTTATTAAGTAATTGATGCAATAGTTAGCATTATGTATGTATACTGCTGTGGTCATTTCATTGTACAAGTGCCTGAATAGGCCCATGAAACAATGGCTGATCACACAATCACACAAAAGGCAGCAGCAGCAGTCATCTGTCTGTAGTGGAAGGCTGTCTGCTAGCTCAGAGCATTGCTGTGATGTCAGGATATTGGATAACACCTCATCCCCAATTCCCCAATTCAAACTAAAAGTATTGGATATATCTCCCTCTCTCATTTCAAAGTTCACAGTTCCCCTGCTTCACAGCTCAAAGCTGGGGGCCTTAATACCCCTCTAGCCTACCCCTGGCATTAGGCCTGGAATTGGTGCATTAAGGTTCATATCTATCAGCTCATATCAATCGGCACTAAAGAGTCACATTCAATTGGCTGTACTTCTCTACATAGACTAAACAAGCTGTCGTTTCATCTCGTCTTGTCTCGTCTCATCTTCGTCCGCTTATCCGGGGCCGGGTCCTCCCTCTCCCCCAACACCTCAGCCAGCTCCTTCAAGGTCAAGGCTTCAAGGTCAAGGCTTTTTTATTGTCATTACAAACGAGTACAGGTACACAGTGCAATGAAATTCCGTTCCTCCGGAACCAAGGTGCAACATGGAGCAGCAATACAATTGGACGACATAAAGTGCAAACAGTACAATAAATACAATAAATACAGTGAACAAGAGACAGTTCAACAGAAAGGACAGGACAGTACAATACCGATTGGTACAAAGAAGTGAGATGAATGGTGGGAATAAGGTGCAAGAGATATATAACATACTGTACATCTAGATGTGCATGATAACAGCAGTTACTGAAGTAGAAGTGTAGTTCTTGGTGTGCAGCAAATATTGCTGATAGGATGGGGATGATCCAGTCTCTGTGTGCCGAGTGCGTGTGTGTGTGTGTGTGTATGTGTGTGTAGAGTGCTGGGTGGTTTACAGTCCAGTGTTTGTGTTGGTGTGGTTTATGTGGTGTGAAGAATGGTGTGGGGTTCAGTTTCAGCTCTGTCTCAGTGAGTTGAGGAGTCTGACTGCCTGGTGAACAAAGCTATTGCAGAGTCTGGTGGTGGAGGCTTGGATGGGTTGGGTCATCCACAATGCTGGTGGCTTTGCGGAGGCAGCGAGAGGTGTAGGTGTCACTGATGGAGGGGAGAGGGACTCCGATGATCTTTTCTGCTGTCCTCACTATCTGCTGTAGGGTCTTGCGATCCGTGATGGTGCAGTTCCCAAGCAGACGGTAATGCAGGTGCTCAAGATGCTCTCTATCGTCCCTCTGTAGAACATGGTGAGGATGGGTGGTGGAAGGTGTGCTCTCTTCAGTCTCCTTGGGAGGGACACCGAGGCATTCCCAGGCCAGCCGAGAGACACAGTCTCTCCAGCATGTCCTGGATCTCCTCCCGGAGGGGCGTGCCTGGAAAACCTCCCCGGGGAGACGTCCAGAGGGCATCCGAAAAAGGTGCCTGAGCCACCTCAACTGGTTCCTCTCGATGTAGAGGAGAATCGACTCTACTTGGAGTTCCGCCTGGGTGGATCTCACCCTATCTCTAAGGGAGTGCCTCCCAATCACCCCTCTCCAGCTGTCACTGTCTCCTACCCAAAGGCGCAGAGAGGCGACCCTCTTGTTCACTGGGGTAAACTCCAACACGAGACAGCTGAGCTGGGGAGCTATAAACAAGCCCAGACCAGCCTGACATCTCTCACCCTGGGCAACTCCAGAGTAGTGGAGGGTCCAACCCTTCTCGAGGAGTTGGGTTCCAGAGCCCAAGCTGTGCATGGAAGTGAGCCCGACTATCTCTAGTCGGTATCTCTATCTCTAACCTCCCGCACAAGCTCAGACTCCTTCCCTCCCAGCGAGGTGACATTCCACGTCCCAACAGCTAGCCGCTGTGTTCCAGGATTGGGCCTCTGAGGACCCCGCCCTCGACTGCCACCCAAGCCACAAGGCACCCGACACCAATCGTTTCCTCTGTGGGTGGACTGGTGTGATGATCATCCAAAATACTGAACATAATATACAATTTTTAATACCCTTGAGTCCAGAACAAATATTTTTGTTCATACAGTGTACCTTAAACGTTCGAAACCTAGACCATTTTGTATATACAGTGAAGGAAATAATTATTTGATCCCTTGCTGATAAAGCACGTTTGACAACTGACAAAGATATGAACGCTCTATAATTGAAAATAATATCCAGAAAATCACATTGTATAAATGATATAAATTTATTTGCATTTTGCAGAGAGAAAAAAAGTATTTGATCCCCTACCAGCCATTAAGAGTTCTGGCTCCTACAGACCAGTTAGATGCTCCTAATCAATTCATTCCCTCCATTAAAGACAGCTGTCTTAAATCATCACCTGCATAAAAGACTCCTGTCCACAGACACAATCAGTCAGTCTCTAACCTCTACAACATGGACAAGACAAAGGCTTCCTCAAGAACACAAGGCTGGAATGGGCTACAAATCCATATGTAAGACACTGGGTGAGAAGGAGACAACTGTTGATGCAATAGTAAGAAAATGGAAGAAATACAAAATGACTGTCAATAGATATCAATCTGGGGCTCCATGCAAAATTTCACCTCATGGGGTATTCTTGATCATGAGGAACATGAGAAATCAGCCTAAAACTACACAGGGGTAACTTGTTAATGATCTCAAGGCAGCTGGGACCACAGTCACCAAGAAAACCATTGCTAACACATTATGCTATATTATGATATATTATAAAATCCTGAAGTGCCCACAAGGTCTCGAGAAGGCTCATGTGTAGGCCCATCTGGAGTGATTCTAACACCTGGATGATTCTAAGAGTGACTGGGAGAAGGTGCTCTGATCAGATGAGACAAAGATTTAGCTCTTTGGCATTAACTCAACTTGAGGAAGAGAAATGCTTACTATTATCCAAAGAACACTGTCAAGTATGGAGGTGGAAACATTAGGTTTTGGGGTGTTTTTTTGCTAAGGGCACAGGACTACTTCACCGCATCAATTGGAGAATGATGTACTGTAACATCCCTCTCTGCCAGGACATTAAAAATGGGTTGTGCTGGGTCTTCCGGCATGACAATGACCCATGCAACTGCCTCAACATTCTGATTTAGATATGATCTGCAAAGAGGAGTGGACCAAAAAAAATCCTCCTGACATGTGCACAAACCTCATCATCAACTACAAAAAATGTCTGATTGCTGTACTTGCCAACAAGGGTTTTGCCACCAAGTATTGAGTCTTGTTTGCCAGAGGGATCAAATGCTTATTTGTCTCTGCAATGCAAATAAATGTATATAATTTATACAATATGATCTTCTGGATTTTATTTTTGATATTATATCTCTTGCTGTTAAAATTAACATACCCTTAAAATTATAGACTGTTCCTGTCTTTATCAGTGGGCAAACTTACAAAACTTACAAAAATACAAAAAATTATTTCCTTCACTGTATATGTAAACATGTTGTGATTTGTTTATTTTTGGTGATGAGGAATAACAAACACACATCTCAAAAATGCTGTTGAGAATTGATCATCCAGAGTGTTTTTTATGCAAAGAGAACAAACCCCATCATTTTAAATATCTGGGATGGTGATGACACTGACCAGAGTCTGGACAGAGCAGTAAGCATGAACTGGACGGTTCCTTTGGCTTTTTAACTGGGATTTATAGTTTTTCCCAATTGCTTAAACACTAATTCCCAAAGGCCGAACAGAGTTCCCACTGGCCTAAACTCATTTAGCTTACCATGTGAAATGTTTTAATGTCTGTTGTCAATACATTTAAACATTTCTCATGGTACTCACATCACATAATTCACATCATCCATATTATTAAATACAAGTGGTAACAATTATAAACACAAATGAAGTGCACATGTCACTGATTAAACACAATCACTCAAAATTGGTGGTTCAACTGGTTGTTGAAGGTTTGGAATGAGAAGGTCTAAGAATGGATAGAAGGAACTATGTGAGAGGTCAAATGTATGTGTATGCAAGGTAGGGGATGAGGATCAAGAGGAGGATGGCAAGAAAGAGAAAGAGGAAGACAAAGATTGGAAATATCCTATGAAATTTGAACAACAATCATAGACCATGTTCTAGTCCATTGACTGACAATGAGGGAAGCACAACTTGTGCAACCCGATGTGAGATGATTTTCTGTGCCTGCCATAGTAAGGACATTCAGAGAAGAGAACAGGTACAGTATACTACAGTATTTTTGTAATTGCAAATTTACTGTATAACAGTATATGCAGCTGTTTAATATTAATATTTATATTAATATTTTTTGTAACTGCACATCTACTTTTTGTAGAATTGGGAGGCTGCCACATGCAGGTGGAAGGACAGTTATATTCACTCAGCTGCAAGAGGTCATTATAGTGGACATGGTCCTTCAAGATAATACAAAATGACTCAGAGAAATTCAGGAACAAGTGATACAAGACAACACACAATTTCAGGGAATCGACAGTGTGAACTTTTCCAAAATTGACCATGTCCTCCAATGTAACGGATGCAAATGAACAAGGATACAGAGTAACTTTTGAGCACAACTCATCAAGGGTGAAAGAACTGCAAGCTCAGTATGTGCAAGTAAGTGTACTTTCAAACATTTTCTTTAATACAGATTGTCTACAGTACTGACACATACTATGCAAATGACATTACTCTTCAGTACATACTTTGTATTTGAATCAGAAATGCATAAAGTAGGCTTAAATGTACTCTACAGTATAGCACTGCCTCTGTATATCTCAGTCACAATATTCTGTATGTCTATAATATTTGACTTATTTGAATTAGAATCCTTGGACAGACTCCATGAGTTCATCTTTGTCAATGAAGCAGGCTTCAGTCTAACAAAGAGGAGAAGGAGAGGCTGAAACGTAATTGTAGAGTGGGCCAATTTTCAAGTCCCTGGTCAAAGAAGTGACAATATCACAATCTGTGCTGTTAACAGCAACCAGGGTGTTCTACATCACCGTGTAATACTTGGGCCAAATAACACCCAGCACCTCCTAAGATTTCTTGCTACTCTAAGATATTTTATTTGAGCAGCAGGGTCAAGAGCTAAATGATAACCACTTTCCCCACCTTTGTGATAGTGTGGGACAATGTCAGTTTCAACCGAGCTGCTCAGGTAAGGGAATGGTTTAACATCAATGGGCAGTTCATGAACTTACACCTCCCTCCATACTCACCCTCCCTATTGAGGAGGTTTTCTCCTCTTGGAGATTGAAGTATATGGTAGACGACCCTACACCAGAGTAAATCTGCTAAGAGCCATGGCTTTAGCCTGTGGTGATATAGGTCAGGAATCATGTCAGGGCTGGCAACGGCACACAGGAGGGAAAATATTGCTTGTGATGTGATTGAAGTGCTCTGACCTGACCCAGCCCAAAGGCAAGAGGAAGCACGATGATCACCTGTTTAGTGCTGTTTTTTCCCCTTGTATAAATGTATTGTATTCTGTAGTACAGTGCATTGTAGGCTGTATTCTGTACAATAAACAAATTGTATGACCCTGACCATTGTGCTTTCCATTTATTTACAGCACTGACTGCTCAATAGATTTTGACCGGTTGCAGGTTCATGTCAATAAAGAACAAGAATTGCGGTTGAGGTACTTATGATATATAATGTTTGCATCCATCAAAAGCCAATGACAATAAAATATGAAATTTGTTGTAGACAAACATTTCTTCTCCCTGAGAACTGTTTTGGACAGTGTGTTTTCAATGTTTTGGTGTACTGTTCACTGACAGCTTGATAGTGTATATAATTTTAATGGCTTTGTTTATGATTTGAAAGCAATGTTTGGTTTTGAGCACTGGTAAATCTGTTTTGAGGCAAGCTTTTTCTGAATGCTGCTTGTAGATGAGGTTTGTGTTTAATGTTTTTAGAAAATGGAGCACAGTTTCAGAAATTGTGTTTTAGCAATTGGGGAAAAATTATGAATTCAGTTACAAATTATTATAATGGAATAATTCAATAATGGAATAACCAGCTTGGAAAGCAATTTGTTAATAATTCATTGTGTGATGAAGAGAATGCAGTGGTTAGTACAAGAAGTACAAGAAGTGACTGTAGCGCAAGAAGTTTGTTTTGATGTATACCATTGCTGTTACTCTGATCCTGAGTAAGTCTAGTAAATGGGGTGTAACTGCCATTGTGCACTTCTCAGGTTGTAAGGGTTAAGTGCCATTTCCACTATAAAATCTGACAATTTAACCTTACATTTCTGACACAAATGCAAATTCAAATACAGTTTGGTGTCGCACAGAGTTATGTTGCTTTTTCTAGCTATTTTGATAAAAAGTGTGGTAGAGAAGATTTTACCACAGCCTATTAAAACACTGATTTGAGAGAGAAATGGGCTTTGTCAATTTTGAATTTTTGCATTATTTAAGCTTAAGTCAACTAGTGAGTGTGCTAACCCGACTACTAATTGCACGAATCCAACTAATTTGTGCTCTGACCTAAGTGTTGATCGCCTAAATACAACTAGTGAGTCTTTTAACCCAACTACTAATTGCACAAAACCAAAGAGTGTCTGCTAACCCAAATACTTATTGCACAATCCAAAACTGGACAGTGTTCTAAACCAACAACTGATTGCATAAACCCAAACTAATAGTGTTCAAACCCAAACTAGAGTGTCCTAATCTAACTACTGATGGCAAAAACCTAACTGGTGAATGGGTTAATCCATGCAGTGAGTGTGCTACTGATTGCAATACACCAACTAGAGAGTGTTGAAACCCAACTACTGATTGCAGTAATGCAGTTATTGAACATGCTAATCCAACTACTCAATCAGAAATACTTTAGTACTTTATTACTTTATGGTAAACTGGGATGTTGGTGCTGCCGTCGGACTCCCCGCGATCACTCTGGTTTGTGACAGTGGAGCAGTTAGATGCCAATGTTTCAGGATGCTCCCAAGTTCATTCTTACATTTTCTATTCTCTTTTTAAATTTCAAAATAATTCATCTCTGTATCTTTTCCGAGTTAACGATGACCCACCGGCCTGAACTGACAAGGTCCTTACCTCAAGCTCTTCTGCCCCATCTGAGAAGGACGCCACGCTCCCCTGATACATCTTTACATTAGCTTTCCACATTAGGTCCAGTGTCCCCTAACTATGTATAAGTAGTTTGACCAGAGAAGGATGGGTCCTCCCCTTGTGAGCCTGGTTCCTCCCAAGGTTTCTTCCTCCAGCTCTGAGGGAGTTTTTCCTTGCCACTGTCGCTATTTGGCTTGCTCATGAGGGGATCTGTCTATTATGATTTGTTCCTGTTTTAACCTTTTTATTTATTGATTTCTGTGATGCTGCTCTGTGACAACTTCAGTTGTGAAGAGCGCTAAACAAATAAATGTTGATTTGATTTGATTATTAATTCCAGAGGAATATTGCACCCCCCACCACAAAACAACAACAACAACAACAACAACAACAACAACTGCAAAACAAAACAAAACAAAACAAAAAGAATAACAACAATGCTGGTTTGGTACTGATTGCAAAAACCCAAGCAGTCAGTGTGCTATCCCTACTACTGATTGCAAAAACCCAACTAGTGAGCAATGTAGTCCAGGCATGTCCAATCTTATCCACAAAGGCCAGTTGATTAAATGAGTGAAATCAGGTGTCATAAGTGGTTGTTTAGACCACTTTGACCACTTGTTTAGTCCTTTGTGGTGAAGATTGGACACCCCTGCTCTAACTCAACTACTGATTGCTCAAACCTAAAACAGTGAGTGTGCTAAACCAATGACTGGTTGCTCAAACCCAACTAGTGAGTGCTCCAACACAACTTCTGATAGCACAAACCCGAAAAGTGAATGTGCTACCCCAACTATGGATTGCACAAACTCAATGAGTGAGTACCATGAGTACTCTTACCTAAATCCCAACCACTGATAACACAAGCCCAAGTAGTTAGTGTGCCGACCCAACTACTGATTGTACAAACCTAACTGATGATTGGGCTAACCCAACTTCTGATTGTCTGCTAACCTAAGTACTGCACAAACTCAAATTGTGAAGGTGAACCCATGAAGTGAGTGTGCACTGATTGCATTAACCCAACTAGTAAGTGCTGAAACCCAACAAATTAGAGTATGCTAACTTACAATTGCACAAACTCACATAATGAGTGCACTAACCAAACTACTGATTGCTCAAACCCAAACTAGAGTGTGCTAACCCAACCTCTGTTTGCACAAACACCAATATTGGGTATGTTAACTATTGATGGCACAAACCTAAATAGTTGAGTGCACTAACCAAACTACTGATTGCACAAACCCAACTTGTTAGTGTATACATCCAAGTACTAATTGCACAAACACAAATAGTGCTATCCCAAATTCTGATTGCATATACCCAAAACATTGAGTTAGCCAACCTTATTACCGATTGCACTAACCCAACTAATGATTACCAAACTAGTTAGTGTGTTAACCCAACTATTGATTAGATAAAATCCAACTAGTGTGCGTTAAGCTAACTTCTGAGTGCACTATCCCAACTAATGAGTGCACTAATTCAAATAGAGCATGTGATCAGTAGCTGGGTGAGGGCACTCAATAACTGGGCTTGCACTCTCACTGGCCATGTTTATGTACTTGCTGAAAAGAACATTTGCTAATTAGGTTAGAATGCTCACTATATAAGATAAGATAAGATAAGATAAGATAAGATAAGATAAGATAAGATAAGATAAGATAAGATAAGATAAGATGAAAGTGAATGTGCTACCCCAACTATGGATTTCCCAACTAGCGAGTGCACTAACCCAACTACTAATTGTACAAACCCAAATTAGTGAGTGTGCTAACCCACTTATTGATTCCCAATGAGTGAATACTGTGAGTACTCTTACCCAAATACTGACTTCGCAGGCCCATCTAGTGAGAGCGATTACTGCAGTAACCCAGGTAAACAAACCCAACGTTTTAGTGTGCCAACCCAACTACTGATTATACAAACCCAACTGATGATTGTACAAACCTAACTGATGAGTGGGCTGACAAAATTACTAATTGCACAAAATCAAAAAGTGAAAATGCTACCCAACTACTGATTGCATAAACAGTGAGTGTGCTAGATAAGATAAGCTACATTTTTATTAATCCACTGGGGGAAATTTGCCTAAGCTGCTGTAATTGGCTGCCACTCAAGTAGCACCAGAACCAGAACCAGAACTTTGAATTAATGTGGGTAAACTGATTTCAAGTGTGCAGGGTGATATACTTTATGGTGTTAAACAACTCTGAAGATTTTACTGAAAACAACTTGCTTGTGGTTTCTGAGCAATGGAGTATGTGCACCCACACATATCTAAGATTTGTGTGAGTGGGAATAACCGTGGGACCAAATCTTAACAAATCCACATTTTCTGTACCCTTCACATTCTGCAAGCAAAAATATTAGGAATTATTACCCAGATAATTAATCAGAATAATAAATTTGGAGAAAATATCTAAAGATTTTGGCCTTATAATTGTATCCTATTTTTTTTTAAATAATGTTATTGTTCATGGTTTTGATCTGTTTTGTCTATAATTAATTAATTAATAACAAGGCAACTTGCACAAAATCTGGTGCCCATGAACTGTAGCATACTATTATTTATAAGCATGGACTGGCCTAGTGCAGCTAAATGTTTAGATAAAGGTCCTTCACTATCAGAGTCCGTCTGTCTGAGGTTTAAATCTGATGATGATGGACAAAGCAGGGACCTCTCCCCCATTGTATGAGGGCCGTAAACATATCCAAAAAAAAGACTGGAGAACATGATTAAACTTTTATTGTTATTTACAATGTACTGATGGTGCACATTTTAGGGTTATTTATTTGCAAACAGTTCCTCACACATATTTATGGATTTGTTTCGGCAACTCAGTGTGAACATGTCCTCATAAATCCAGCTGTGTATGCACAACACGTTTTCTTCTTCCTCATTGTCCTTCATCATTTCTGCAAGAGCCCTGACTTCATTTATCACCCCTTCTTTATTCAGTGCTTCAGATACTTTACTGACCAGTAAAGCACCTGTCAATGGCATGTCAAGGGCTGGATATATTAGACAGCATTTGAAGAACTAGTTCTTGAAAACAGGAAAAGAAATCAGCATGCAGCTGTTAGGTTCCCAATAATTACCTATTACGATTGCTCCAAATAAGGCCAATCAGTGAATGAAAGACATAAAGAAATAAAGAAATAAAATAAATTTTATTTATAGGTTTACAGAAGCAAAATAAATAAAAATAATAAATAAATTTCACCAAAGAACAATTTACATTTCTGTTGATTTTGACCTGTTTTCTCTGAATAAAGAACCCTTGAAGAACTTAGGATGTGGAAACCTTTATTTACAGACCTTTTTTAGAGGACCTTTAAGCTTTCAAATGGTTGTTGTCACCATGGGTCTAAACAGAACTATTGCCTTTAATAATGAACCCTAAAAGAACTTTTGTCCCCAGAACAAAAGGAGGAACAGAACCCTGTAAACAAGTCACTTATTTCTCAATGAAGTAATAAGGATTGTTGGGTTTGTGGTTTATTGTTGTGGGTTTATCTTGCCACCTGTGCAAACTGAGTGTGTTGTTTTATTCAACTCCACCAGGTGGAGTTGTGCTCATTAGCCATTTGCTTGTTTTTTGCCCTCTGCAAACAAACCTGGATAGTAAGACACTCCAGCTTTGAAGAACAGTAGTAGTATGAAAACATGTGCCCTTGCATTTTCATGACCAGGCTAATAGAAAATAATATTACACACTTTATGTAATGGTGCACAACAATTTGCATCATTCTCTCAGTTCTGTGTACTTTAGTACATTTCTGGTGATGTATTTCTACTCCAGTTTAATCAGTGAGAACTTTCTCTACAGTTTCATTTTAGTCCAAGTTACTAATGACTTTTCTAGGTTTATTGTTACTCTGTTGTGTTGATTCAGCTCCTGGAATGCTTTAAAGTAGTTTGAAACAACTAGATTTCTGCCATAAATGTCCCAGTTAGCAGAGAACATTTCAGGAACGTTGTAGGAAGGCAATGTGGCTAAACCCAGAAGGGATCAACTGATTACAATGCATGACTGCAATGGTGTTGTGCCAGACTGTCATGAAGTCATTCAGAATGGCAGCGGGTCCTCTTCAGTAATGAGTCCCACTTTTGTCATGATGGAGATGATCAATGAAACCGAGAGGAGGCACTGTGGTCCGTGCCAAGATAAATGATTTGTTGTCACACATCACACGTCCAGAAGGCCTGGTGTCCAATTTCATACAATGATCATCTTTGGTCTTCATTACAGGAGCTGTGAGAGTCCAAACTTATGTTAATTTTATGAATGCACACTTGAGAAAAGCACACACTGCTGCTATTTCAAGAGCTTACCTTGAAGACACAGATACTATGCCATATTCAGTTGCATTGGACCCATCTCCATTTGAAAATCTGTAGGATGCTATTGCAACACTGTGGAATGCAACACCCCTACTGCAAAATTTGCAGGAACTGAGTGAGAATATTCAAAGTGCATGGGATGGATAATTACAGGAATCCATTAATAACATCTACAACTCCACACAGAGACATCTGGCATGCTGCGTTATACCTGACACTGTACTGAAATGCCATTAATATTTTTGATGATGAGCGTACAATAAGTGCTCATAGGTGCATTCCTTATTGCCTCCAGGGGGCACCAGACGTTTGTGTCCTTCCCATATCTATATCCACAAATGAACAAAAAACAACAACAAATGAACTAACAAACAAAAAACAAAAACAAACAAACAAACAACAAACAATAAAACACAGAATCCGGTATGTATAGGTTTGTGCAATTTGTCTGTGTGTTTTGCTGTGCTATCATAAAACTCTGCACTGAGCTGTTCATCATGAAGCCCTACACGGTTGAGTGTGCATGTGACCTTTGCTATTGACCCTTGAAAGTGCTTCTGTCAAGCTGGAAGAAGCCTTTCATTATCTGCAGTTCATGCTGAACAGTGGATCTTTACCTGTCAGAGTAGAAGGCCAAGATGTACAGAGGTTACAATCACAACCCCCCCCCCCCCCCCCCCCCACCCCTGACACTGACTGTGTGTAAGATTACATGGCATTGGACTGGCACCCTGTCCAAGGGGTATTCATGCCTCGCTCCCGATGACTCCAGGTGGGCTTTGGATCAACCATGCCCCTATTCCGGAAGAAGTGGTTAAAATAATGACTGACTGACTGAATTATATAGAGATTATTGCAATAACTGATATAGGATGAGTGTGATCACCATCAAATCCATACACTGCCTCTAGACAGGAAACATTGGCTTCTTTTCAGCTGATTTTAATGTAGAATTTAAGGTGAACTACAGCAGTAAGAAGTTGTAACTCTTAAATTTAAGTTCACCATTTTAAGGAGCAGAATCAAAATCTAATCAGCAGGAGGAACCAAGGCTCAAAAGGGGAACCCATTCTCCTCTGGATGACAATGGATAGCACAGACATACTACTACACAGTAGTACATTAATAAAGATCTGTAGCTAATACTGTGAGCATGCCGTGTATGGTACTACCGCAGTGTAGCATGGAGCAACAGCAGAAAACATCCTGTAAAGAAGGGGGGGTTAACCCAAAGCCTGTGTAAAGAGAAATGTTTTCACTCAAGATTTGAAGACAGAGTCCCGAACAGTAACAGGAAGATTATTCAAGGTGCTGAGAGAATGATCGTTCCACCTGCAGTGTTTCTTCTTATTTGAGGGACCGTGAATATCTGTAAAATCTGTAAAATCTGTAAAATCTTATCCCACAATTTAGCTCTGATGTCTTCTGGTAAACGCTGTTTTTGTGACTTTTATTTTTCTTTAGTAATGACTCCCATGTAGGCCAGTTTTACACAGAGCTCTTGATCTGCAAGCAGATTTCATTTATTTGTAGGTAATCCAGCAAAGCTTTCTCTCAGAGCAATTATTCTGTAGTTTACACAGATTAAGAAATAAATCTTTTGAATGAAATCATGTGTGCCACAATTATTGGCACCCCTGTTGTTAGTACAGTACTTTGTACAACCTCCTTTTGCCAACAAGACAGCACTTAATCTTCTCCTATAATTCTTCACAAGATGGGAGAACACAGAAAGAGGGATCTTCGACCATTCCTCTTTGCACAACCTCTCAAAATCCTCCAGAGTCCTAGGTCTTCTCTTATGTACTCTCCTCTTCAGCTCACCCCACAGGTTTTCTATTTTGTTGAGGTCTGGGGACTGAGATGAGAGCCATGGCCACATGAGATGAGAGCCACATGTTTAGGGTCATTATCTTGCTGAAAGACCCAGTGACGACCCATCTTCAGCTTTCAGGCAGAAGCCACCAGATTCTGATTAAAAAATGTCCTGATATTTCAAAGGATTCATGATCCCATGTATCCATACAAGGTTTCCAGGTCGTTTGAAGGAAAAACAGGCCCACAGCATCACCGATCCTCCCCCACACTTAACAGTGGGCATGAGGTGTTTTTCTGCGTACTCATCCTTGATGTTACGCCAGACCCACTTACAGTGTTTGTTGCCAAAATGCTCTATCTTCATCTAATCTGACCAAAGCACACGGTCCCAGTTAAAATCACATTACAGCTAGACAAACTCCACCCGTTTACACTTTTGAGTATAACTCAGAAAAGGCTTTCTCCGTGCATGCCTCCCAAACAGCTTTTTGGCATGTAGATAGCACCTGATGGTTGTTTGGGAGACCTCGTAACCCCAAGATTCTACCATTTGATTCAATTCTCTTACAGTGAGCTTTGGAGAACTTTTTACTTCTCTTACCATCCTTCTCACTGTGCATGGTGGCAAGATTCACTAACATGCTCCTCCAGGCTTGGATGTTTTAAATTTTGTGATGATTGCTCTGACTGTATATAAGGGCATCTCTAGGTGAGTGGCTATTTTCTTGTAGCCATTTCCTGATTTATGAAGGTTGGCACACATCTGCCTTTCCCATGTTTAAGAGTGAGTAAGAGAAACAGGCCTCTGTGGAATGCCATATTTATACCCCAGGGAAACAGCAAGTGATGAATTAGTAATTAAAGTTCCTAGATTCCTAGGTTCCTAGATACTTTGATCCACTTTATGAACTGCAGTAGAAATGACAGAAATGGTTCAAATACATTTATTTTCAAGAAATTGTAAAGGGTGCCAATAATATTGGAACAGTGCATTTTATGCAGACTGCAGTTAGCCCCGTTAGGGACCCTGAACTTTTTTTTAGTGATACTGAAATAAAAACGTATTTGTAAATGTATGTTGTAAATGTATAAACAATTTGGAAAATGTAAAAAAGTAGTTTTATTTGGAATGTTAATGGAAAAATTGTGAAATGCAAACAAAACAGCTTTTCTCAGGGAACTATTTTAGCGCACACCATCCTGCATGTATCCTTCCACCATTCTAATGATATCTGATTAAGAAGTTTCATTTTGCAACCCCCCCCCCCCCCCCCAAAAAAAAAAAAAGCTTTTCAGAACAGTTTGTTCTGCAAGAAAGCTTATAGACACATTAAACTATTGACCACCTGTGTGTAAAATTTCTCTAGAACGAGCAGTGTCTAGAACATAGCATTTCACATCAAACCCACTCTTGGAAAATCATTCCTTTTAAGAACACACAATGTCAGAGTGAAATAATCTTGGGTAAGAATGGATTTTAACTTATCCATGAAAACATGAAGTAATGTATTAGATGCACATTATGCACAAGCATACACAGAGTATGATCATGGGACATATATACAGTATATGAGGGCCTTAAGCCATTTGACCTGGTTTTTAGCAGTACCAATAAATGGTCATCTGGAGATCAACAGAGAATTAGGTGATGTTATATGTAATGAAGGTGATGTTATATATAATGAAATATTCCATCCCAGTGTTACTGTATGTATGCACATGCTGCATTCTGTAAGGGTTTGTAGATCAAAAGTGTTAAACGGTCAAAAGGTCACAAGAATTCAAATGAAGACTTGTTTTGTGAACAGAATAATAATAATATATCCTTTGCCCCATCTGTTGTGAGTATGCCCACTTGCCTCCTACAGTATGCCTAGAGTGAGAGTTTCAAGTTTAAAAATCAATCAGTACTTTTTTTTTTCAGTTATTCTCCCTGATTCTCTGAAAGGCTCTCCTTTTGACTCTGGATTTCTCTCAGTGGCTCTTCCTCATGCTCAACAATATTAGTACACACAGATCAACCATAACATTATCATCACCTCCTTGTTTCTGCATTCACTGTCCATTTAATCTTATGCTTACAGAAAGCTGCTCACAGGATGCTGTTGGTTGAATATTTCTGTTGGGTGGACTATTATCAGTCCATCACTGAGGGGCTTAAACACTCTAGCAGCACTTCTGTGTCTGATCCACTTGTACCAGCGCAACCCCCACCACCACTGCAGTGCTGAGAATGACCTGCCACCCACATAATACCTGCAGTGTGGTGGTCCTGACCATTTATGAACAAGGGGAAACAAAATAATAATGAAAGAGAATTGTTTCTCAGAAGCATCCATCCATCCATCCATCCATCCATCCCTAAATGTAGAAATCAATCCACAAGTACCACAAAATTCTAATTTATAGAGACTTATAAGTCTGCACAGTCATGTTTACTAAAATGTTCCTGAAACTGCTCAGTCAGTGCCTCAGAACAAATTCTGGATGCAGTAATTAAATGACACGTCTGCAGGTATCCTTTATAAATCTCTCTGGCCACTCTTCGTTTTAGCCTGTCATGAATAAGTGATGAATTACTCTCTGCATGAAGTGAGCAGTGAAGGTAATTCCCTTCAGATCTGCACTTAGTAAAGTACACCTCTGATTGACATTTCTGTGCTTAATGCACTCTTAATGCACTTGCCTCATCAATCTAATGCACTGCTGCATTTCTGCATGCATCAGTCAGTCCAATTCAGAGACATGGAGGAGGACATTCCACCCTAATTTAGAAGGCGTTTCCTCAATCAAACTGCTGTGCAGATTCAACTTGATCTTTATATTTGGCTTATGTGGGATTCCCCATGAAAATACCCTCTCAGTCCAGGACTGAAAATAATCTGTTTGCGACAATGTATATGTCTCTCCAGTAAAGCTCTAAAGTAGGGTTTCTAAGTGTCAAGTGAGTGGAAGGACAAGGTATGGGTTTCTAATAAAGGGGCAAGTGAATTTATGAATAGGGTAGGGGATTCTAATAAAGGGGCTATCTCTTTCTTGGTTGTACATTTCGGGTTAAATATGTAATATAAAGAATTTGCACAATGTTTGCATAAGTTTGTTTTTGTTGGAAGTCTCCACCTGGCTATGCAAAGTAAGTATGTTATTTCACATATGGACAATTTCATGACAACACAAGAGAAGCTTGATATCCACATTAAATCTGAAACCAGGATGGACATGAGATGACTGTAATACATCACTGGCATCTGCTGGTTTGCTTTGCTTTGCATTGCCAAACAATGAAAGCAAACACTGGGCTATTAAAGTGTCCAGACTGTGTAGGGGACTGAGATATAACCCTAGAGAATAATAAAACATGAAAAGCAAACATGTAGTGATGCTAATGAACATGTGGAGTACAGTAAAATCAAGACCTCCCGGAGTTTGGCCGTCATTCTGTAGTTGGCTTTGTGTCCAAAAAAGGAGCTATATAGGAATGAATTAGCAGTGATTTTTGTTGTGTCATTGTATGACAGATATAGATTTTATTTTTCTTATTATATCACATTTAATGCTGTCTAGTTCTAGTATCTAGTCTGTCTATTTATTTATCTATATATTTATGCATGCATCAATGTATCAATTCATCCCTGTCTGTCCATCTTCCTGGTTGTCTCTGTATCTGTCTGTCGGTCTATCTCTCTGTCCATCCATCCATCCATTAACTGGTAATTTTGTTTATTCCTTTGTCCATGTGTACATGCTCAACCTGCATGCAGAATCTGACTGATCAGCAAGGGCTGATTAAGTCACTGAACCAGATTTTAGAGGCTGATTTTATTTACACACAGTGTTCAAATTTCTGAATAAAAGTCACAAAAATGATATATAAATAGCAAAGGACATTCAGGGATTTTTATTTTTACTTAGACCACTGTCAAGTATTTTGAAGAACATAAATATCCTTGTCAATCTAATCATTACAAAATAACTTATTTTCAAATTGTACCTTATGAGCTAAAAACCCACAAAATTTTAAGTGTGAAGTAAATATTTCATCAAAATGTAGAACCTAAACCTCAACAAATACCTCATTATCTGAAGACTAATTTGAGTAGATTTAGATCTCCTGGAAATAATAATAATAATAATAATAATAATAATAATAATAATAATAATAATAATAATAATAATAATAATAATAATAATAATAATAATATGTGGCATATGTGACTGTCTCTAAGGAACACTAAGTAAGGAAAATGGTGACTAAACTATGGATGCATGGACTTTCATATTAATGCTTAGTCTGTTTCTTACACTCTCACATTCTCTCTTAACTCATACTCGTCCAAACACAATGTGCTCATACTTTCTCTATAATTCTTTTTTATGTAGTTTTTATCACTTTTTGCCCATTCTCTTTTTTCTTTTCATGCTTTATGTCGGAGCTGTCTGGTGTTGACCTAGGAGGACAGGTTCCCCTTTTGAACCTTGGTTCCTCCCAAGATTTCCTTCTCTTAGTCTGTGGGAGCTTGTGTTTTCCACTGTCGCCTACTGGCTTGCTCAAAAGAGGCTTGGAGCCGGATTTTGGTAAAGCTGCTTTGTGACAATACTGTCTTGTTAAAACTCACTATATAAATAAAATTGTTTGACTGATTGATTGAAACATAGTTTCACCAGAATAATAAATTCAGTTAAGCTCCTTGTATGTGACAGAGAAGCCACACTGCTTACCGTATTGGCAGTAAACAGGGCTACAGAAAAGTAAGGACAAAAGAACACATTTGGCTGTTCTGTTAAACATCACGACATAGCAGAAAAGATGAGACAATTCAACTTGAGACATGAAGGTGGGGGTGCAAGTATGAGGTCAGCACAGTTCATTTCATTAAATAATTAAATGATTTTCACAAAGATGATCCTGGATATAATTTATATTTCCTCCAGATGACAGAACTGAAGCTCAGCTCTATTTAAAGTTTCACATGAAGAGAAGCTTTCACTGATTCAGATTCACTAACAGAAGTGTATGAATAGCTGCCTAATTGCAAACTGCACAATTTAAAGTCAATTAATTTAAGCATTTAAAGTAAGGAATCTGTTTTGAAAATGCAGTGAGTAAAAAGTACAGAATTTTCTTGTGAATGTAGGGAGAGGAAGTATAAAGAGAGAGGGAGGACCAGCATATAGATCAAAGAGACTTCACTTTCCTGTGTATATAATGAAGTAATTGTTTAAATGTAGACTCATTTACCATAAATGTCACATAATGCATGTTAAAGCCTCACTATGCGGGTGTAAGGTTTGAGGACACCCACACAAATCCAAAAGTGACAAAAAGGACAAACACATGAGAAAAACACATTTACATCATGTTTGCATGTGTGCTGTATATCTGTTGGATGTGCTAGAACAAGTCTGATTTGCAACAGCTTCACTTCACAACTTACAGAACTTATAGAATATCCTGGAGTGTTTCAGTTTCAGATACCACAGACTACTGTATTTGTGGTAGTTAACAGAATGTATACTGCAGCCCAGTAGAGGTTAAACTGAATTTAGTAAAACACATGCCAGTCCAGATATCTAATACTGTATGCAAAACTTGGGTAGAAACATAAACACGCAGGAATGGAGCAGTGCCTGAGTATATGTAGCACAGTCTCTGTGAGCTCTGTGAATGGAGAGGAAATTTTAGTGAACCCATTACAAAATCAGAACAGTTTAATTTTCTTCACTTCTTGGAAACCTTTCACAGCAAATATACAGATAAAAATACACAAAAATCAGTAAATCTCTAAATCGCTAAAGTGAATAAGACTTAGTATATATTTATTGCAATTTATTGCAATTGTATATATATATATATATATATATTGCAAATAATTTGCTTGCAATAATCAAGCCTGTAACCTATTGACCACTAAACTAGGCCACCACCTATACTGGCCACCTAGGCCAGTCTAAAACCTTCCACTTTTTGATTAACTTCTTTGTAGTTTTGGCAGTGTGTTTAGAGTCATTATCTTGCTGCATAATGAAGGCTCTCCTAATCAGCATGTTTGTGTAGATGTCTGAGTTCACTGTTCTGCTGCCATCATTACTGAAGATTAATGAGCCCATCCCAGATGAAACCATGCAAACTCAAGTCATAATATTACCTCCACTGTGTTTCACAGGTGAGCTGATGGGTTTGGGATCATGAGCAGATTCTTTCTTTCTCTTTAGCATTTCCATCACATTGTTAAAGGTTATTCGTTGTCTCACCAGTCCTTTAAAAATCTTTGAGCCAAAGATTAGATGGTGGAAGCTGAAGGAAGAGGATGGTTGCAGGCAGTTCAGGGAAAAATTGCAACAGGCCCTTGGGGGCAGTAAGGAGCTACCTGAGGACTGGGAATGTAGAGCTAAGTTGGTACGAGAAACTGGCAAGAATGTGTTGGGTGTGTGGAAAGAAGTCAAGGAAAGTTGGTGATGGAATGAGGAAGTTCAGAAGAAGAAAGTAGCTAAGAAAAAGTGGGATAACCAGAGAGATGAAGAAAGTAGGCAGGAGTACTGTGAGGCTAGTTGCATAGCATAAAGTATGGTGACAAAGGCAAAGGCTCAGGCCAGTGATGAGTTGTATGAGAGGCTAATAAAGAAGGAGTAAAGGACTTGTATCATTTGGCTCAACAGAGAGATAGAGCTGGAAAGGATGTATAGCAGGTTAGACTGATAAAGTTAGAGAGGGAAACATACTAGTGAGTGAACAGAGAGTGTTGAGTAGATGGAAGGAGTCATTTGAAGAACTAATGAATGAGGAAAATGAGAAAGGGAGGAGGACAACAGGGGGAGAGATAGGGGATCAGGAAGTGCAGAGAATTAGTAAGATGGAAGTGAGGGCAGCTTTAAAAAGGAATGAAGAATGGAAAGGCAGGTCCTCCTCCAGGTGACATACCTGTGGAGGTATGGAGATGTTTAGGAGAGCAGGAAGTGGATTTTTTGAACAGGTTGTTTAACAAAGTCCTGGAGAGTGAGAGGATGCCTGATGAGTGGAGAAGCAGTGTACTGGTCCCCATTTTTAAGAAAAAAGTTGATGTGCAGAGCTGCAGTAACTACAGAGGTATAAAGTTGATGAGCCACACCATGAAGGTATGGGAAAGAGATGTTGAAGCAAGGCTAAGGCGAGAGTTTCAGATCAGTGAGCAGCAGTTTGGTTTCATGCCCAGAAAGAGAACCACAGATACAATTTTGGGGTTTAGAGTGCTGGTAGAGAAGTACAGAGAATGTCAGAAGGTGGATCTAGAGAAGGCATATGATAGGGTGCCAAGAGAGGAACTTTAGGACTGTATGTCAGGTGTGGCTGAAAGGTATGTGAGGGTGGTGCTGGACATGTCTAGAGCAATTAGACAGTGCAGAAAAGAGGTGAAGAAGAGGGTGCAGGCAGGATGGAGTGGGTGGAGACGGGTGTCAGGGCTGATGTGTCACAGAAGGATAGCAGCAAGAATGAAAGGGATGGTTGCTTCAACTTATCTTTCCCCTCTCTTTCCAGGTTAAATTGGTTTGGAGGAACAGTGGATATATTGGACAAAGAATGTTGGAGATGGAGCTGCCGGGCAGAAAGAGAAGAGGAAGACATCAGAGAGGGTTTATGGATGTAGTGAAGGTGGACATAGAGATGGTTGGTGTAACAGTAGAGGAGGCAGGGGATAGGGCAAGATGGAGGCATATGATCTGCTGTGGAGACCCCTAAAGGGAGCAGCTGAAAGAAGTATTAAAAGGCTTGCTTCAATACATCTTGACAAATTCCAATCTGGCCTCCACATATTTCTTGCTAATTAGTGGTTTGCAGAAGCCTCTGTTCTTTGTTCATGAAGTCTTCTGTGAACAGTAGATTGTGAGACCTTCATTCCTGCCCTCAGGAGGTGCTTGGTGATGTCACTAACAGTGGTTTTAGGGTCTTTCTTCACAGCACTTTTTGTTTCTGTTGTTAACTGCTGTTGTTTTCCTTGGTCTCCCGGTTCAACTTCTGTTAGTACAACAGTGGTGACTTTCTTCTTCAAGACATTCCAAACAGTTGTTCTGGCTATGGCCGATATTTGTGCAATGGCTCTGGATGATTTTCCATCTTCTCTCAGCTTCAGAATTGCTTGCTATTCAGCTGTGTGCTTTTGATGTAGGTTACTGCTCTAACTATAAATGTACAGTCTGCACAGGCAAAACCCAAATCTGAAACTGAGCATAGACATTCAGTGCTATTTACTGTTTGAATATCAATGTATTAGGACACACCTGTGCACCAACACACACCACTCAGCCACATGTTCCAATACTTTTACTCAAAAATGGGTTCAGTCTAAAGGTGCTTCTGAACACTGTGACCAGATCCAGTTTTAAATACCTGTGTGTGTGTGTGTGTGTGTGTGTGTGTGTGTGTGTTTGCGTGTGTGTGTGTGTGTGTGTGTGTGTGTGTAATTTGAATGAAATAAGGCTGTAACATACAGTATTCAGTGTTTGCTTAATACTTTGTTGAAGCACCTTTGGCAGCAATTACAGCCTCAAGTGTCTTTGAGTATTTTGAGTATGTTTTTGAGCTTATAGTATGTTATAAGTTTAGCACCTGTTTTTGGGAAGTTTCTCACATTTTTCATGGCAGAAACTCTCAAGCTCCATCAATTGGACGTCTCAAGGAGACACAAGAGTTGTCCTAAAGCCACTCCTTTGTTATCTTGATTGTGTGCTTAGGGTTGTTGTCCTATTGGAAGATAAACCTTCATCCCAGTCTGAGGTCCAGAGCACTCAGACACAGGTTATCATCAAGGATGTCTCTGTACATTGTTACAAGTTTGCCAGAGAACATGTAGACTATAACAAGCACTTATGGAAAAAAACATGCTTTGGATAGATACATTTTTGGACACAGTAACAGAAGAGCACTCTTGTGTTGTCATTGTTCTGCATAGTTGAGTTAGTCAGTATCTCATTTTAAAAGATTGCATTGGGCATCAAATCCACAGACTGTGTCTCAAAGGAAACAACATCCACCTAATTAAAACCACACTGCTCATTCATTTACTGTGGTTCTGTTTTATGGCATGTGCCCTTTGAACATATATGAAAAGATATCCACTTTGATTACTGTACACGTGGGGCTTCTATCAGTGATGTGGTGTTTGTTCTTTAAAATGGGATGCTCAAATGTAGCATCCCATGAAACCAGAATCAGTATTGGACAGATGATTAGAAGTGTTCAGTGGTTGAAGTTGATTTGTGCTGATGTATTTTCCAAACTCCAGAAGAGTGCAGTTTATGCACTGCAGTACAAAATATTTTATTGCTTTTGTAATCTACTAATAAATGTTCTATTTCTCTGTATTACAGATTCACAGTAATAATTTAAATGAGAGATTTTAGAAATGTTTGTTTCTCACCATTTACCATCAGACTCACATTTACATTACATTTCCATTTAGGGGTATCCCTACTAAAATTATGTTTTTTTTCAGGATCCTTAAAAAATCATTTGCAAGATTGTGACAACTGTACCTTGAGAGTTAACTGCATAGACCTCTAAAGAGCAGTCCAGCAAGATGGTCAAAGAATTTCACAGACCCCCACCCCCCACAATAATTGAAAATAATGAAATGTTGAGAAGCTGTGATACTTGACAAACGGGTGTTAATTCTAATCAAACAGGATTTCCAAACTTTTGCTATTTTGAAATTGTAAATTATGGATATAACAAGTGATGTTACTTGAAGTAAAAAAAAGAATTGTTTAATATTTAATTTGGAGCTTTTTGAAAATAAGGAAAGTGAAAAAGTGAATATAAAAATATTTTTTTTCTTAACGGCAAAAACAGATGCAATGAGATTTCACATATCAAATAATTTATATGAGTAACAAAGAAACAGTATCATTGATTCAAACAAGCCAAGTAATATTTTACACATAGTGTATTACACACACTGTAAATGACTGGCACACTGTCCAGAGGGTATTCCTGCCTAGCGTCCAACGATTCAGGATACAACAGAAGTACAGTGGCATGCAAAATGTTGGGCACCCCTGTTCAAAATGACTATTGCTGTGAACAGTTAAGAAAGCTGAAAATGAAATGATCTTCAAAAGGCATAAAGTTCAAGATGACACATTTCTTTTGTATTGTAAGCAAAACCAATTCTTTATTTTCATCTTTTCAAAATAACAAAAAGGACAGAAGCAAAACTTTAGGGATCCTGCATTTTTAGTACCTAGTAGCTCCCTCTTTGGCAAGTATCACAGTTTGTAAATGCTTTTTTTGAGCCAAGAGTCTTTCAGTTCTTGTTTACAGGATATTCATCCATTCTTCTTTGCAAATGTCTTCTAGTTCTTGCATGCAATTTAAATAGTAACATTCACCAGAGATGCCCAATCTTTTGCATGCCACTGAATATAACATATGAATATCACCCCCCCCCCACACACACACAGATATTATAGTTCAAAAGGGTATATATATATATATATATATATATATATATATATATATATATATATATATATATATATATATATATATATATATACACACACACACAATGCACCTGGAAAGTATCCCCCATCACCACCAATCTCCTAACACTAGGAAGTTGAGGATGAACACTTCCCCCATCTCTCCATCAAACTGCTGCCATTTCTTTATTACTTTAAGCAACATCCCTTTTTATATCCTTGTCAGACAGCCAAAGCACTGGGTCCTCAGCTCTGATACAATGGCTAACATCACAGCATCACATTGAGTGTGATGTGGGGAGAGAGTGCCATCTACCCACCCAGAGAGGGAGAGCAGGCAAATTTCACTCTCCCTCTGACTCCGGCTGCTACTGGCAAGTAGCATGTTCCAGGATTCAAACCTACGATCATCAGATCATAGTGGTAACGATTTAGACCACTTAGTCATTCAGAGCCATGCACATTTTATATTACAGCCTTATTCCAAAATAGATTAAATTGATTTCTCCCCTCAGGATTTGACACAATACCCCACAATGACAAAGTGAGAAAACTTTTTTTGAAATCTTTGCAATTTATTAAAAATAAAACACAAAAATATAATGTACCTAATAATTCATGCCATTTCCATGACACTTAAAATTGAGCTCAGGTGCCCCTTGTTTCCATTGATCTTCCATCAGATGCTTCTACAGCTTGATTTGACACCTGTGGTAAACTCATTTGATTGGACAAGATTTGGAAAGGGACACATCTGTTTATTTAATTACCCATGATAGACAGTGCATACCAGAGCAAAACCACACTGTGAAGTCTAAGGTACTGTCTTGAGACACAGATCTGGTGAAGGGTACAGAAAAATATCTACTGCATTAAACGTCTCAATGAGCACAGTGGCCTCCATCATCAATTAGTTTGGAACCACCAGTACTCTTCCTAGAGGTGGACACCCAGCTCCTATTGTGGTAGGAGGTGAAGTATAAGTCATTGGTTTCATGCCTTCATGTACATATGTTATCGATCTGGGTTCATAAATAGTTTGTTGCTCCATGTGCAATGTCCCTCTGTCAGCTCCATGACTTGAGGAATGGTTTCTAATTAAGGGCTGTTATGTCAAAGAGGGCCCATATATGTTCCTCTTCGGCTGTGTTTAGGAACGAAAGGCATGTTTTCATATATGTTGAAGAAACTTGAATTTGCATGCAGTAGCCCCTGGCTTGAACATGTATAAATACAGCTAGTTTGGAAGAACTGAGGGAGAGAGGATAGGAACGCCAAATCAGAACTCTCTCACCAGGTGTCCGGAAGTCTGGTTTGACACCGTCTTGCTCTTGCAATTGTTCAATAAATGGTTGACCTGCAACGGAGGACGTCTGCAGATTATTCCTCATCTGCACCTGCACTGCTTCTTTGCCCCCTGTACACGACAGAGGGCCTTAGTCAAGGAGGTGACCAAGAACCCAATGGTCACTCTGGCAGAGCTGCAATATTGCTCTGTTGAGAAAGGAGAACCTTTCTGCAGCACTCCATCAGTCAGTGCAGTGTGTATTTTAGAGTGGCTAGACAGAAGCCACTCAGTAAAAGGTACTGTCTAAAAGACTCTCAGACAATAAATAACTTAATTATCTGGTCTGATGAAACAAAGATTAAGCACTTTGGCCTCAGTACCAAACATCATATCTGCAGGAAACCAGGCACTGCTAATCACATGGCCAATACCATTCCTACAGTGAAGCATGGTGGTGACAGCATCATAATGTGGGGATGGTTTTCTGCCACTGGAACTGGGAGACTAGTCAGGGTCGAGGGAAAGATGACAACAGCAATGTACAGAGACATCCTTGATGATAACCTAATCCAGAGACCCCTGGAGCCCTGAATTGGATGAAGGTTTATCTTCCAAAATGACAACAATTCTAAAAAAAGAGCGGCTTCTGGACAACTTGAGTGGCCCAGCCAGAGCCCAGACTTGAACCCAGTATCTGGAGATATCTGAAAATGGCTGTGCACTGACACTCCCCATCCAACTGATGAAGCTTGAGAGGTTTTGTAAAGAAGAATGGGATATACTTCCCAAAAACAGGTGGGGCAGGTGTAGCATCATACTCATTTCAGGCTGTAATTGCTGCCAAAGAGGCTTCATAAAAGTATTGAGCAAATGCTGTGAAGCTCTATCAGATCGGATGGGGAGCGTTGGTGCACAGTCATTCTTAGATATCTCCAGAGATGTTCAATCACATCTGGGCTCTGGCAGAACAATTACATTCACAGAGTTGTCCTGAAGCTATTCCTTGTCACTCATGAGGTCTCAGAGGTCTACAGACAATTCCTTAGACTTCATGGCTTGTTTAGTGCTCTGACGTGCACTGTCTACCATTTCCAATCCTGATGTACCACACAATAAATTATTAATCATTTCTAAACATATTTATTGATGCATTGCATATAAATACTCATATTTTATAGTACAATATAACAAAATTAATAATTGTGTTCATGAACAGATGAATATTTTTTTTTATCTAACTCTGCATTAAATGGTGCCATTGTCTTTTTAAATTTGTTTTAGCTGGACTTTATGCCATATTGTTGAGGGCTTTATGATTGCATCAGAGGAAATTAGCTCCAACTAAGAGCAGCTGTAATAGGATCTGAGGCACTATATAACCTCCTCATACTGGTGCAGTGAGCAGCACACAAAGCTGACCACAACTCAGCATCTGGACCAAAAATCAGGTAAGAAATTCTGCTCTATTTAGGGCTTGATGTAGGTGTTTTATTTGTCAGGGATTCAAAGCTGTGGTAGAAAAAGCAATGTTTGTTGTGCTTTGGAACAATGAATAGTTTCAGTAGCATCAACAACTTTATACACATGTTCTCTCTTTCAGTTTCTCTGTAAAAACATTGTGATAATGAGATATGATAAAATTCAATAATTGAAATTCAGTTTGTGCTAATTAAAGCAGGGTTCTTTATGGGAAATGTGGAACAGTGTCGATTTGCCATTTCAATGATTAAATAGTTGTTTATTTTTATGAGTAGCATTCAAATATGGTTTATGATTATGATTATGATTATTATTATTATTATTATTATTATTATTATTATTATTAGTGTTATTATTATTATTATTATTGTTATTATTATTATTAATAATAATAATAATAATAATAATAATAATAATCATAATCATAATCATAATAGTCTTTCTTTACATTATATCAAACTTCAATGATAAACGGACCAATAGAAATGCTCCAAAGACTTAACAAAATATACTTTACCTTGACTTCCTTTGAAAGTTTAGAGGGTTGCTGTTTTGGAGATAAAATTATCTTAATTGCCTTTAATACTTAATTTCTCTTAAATAAGATTTAGCTGAAGTTAATCATTTAATGCAGTTTCTATTTATTAAATTTCTGTAACATTATTAGAAAAAAAAAAAACACATCCGCTGTATAACAGGTGTTAGGTCTGTTGCAATTAAACGCAGTCACTGGCTTTAAAACTTGCCAGAAGAAGTGTTTATTGCAGTGTGTACTATGTATTAGGTAGAGTGTATACACTCTAGTCTCATTACTTCTGTTTGCTCAGTATCAGTAAGCCAGGTGGTGAAAATACAAACACATCCTGACTCATCTGTCCCTTCAGCGCACTTTATATACACAACTATCTTCTGCAGCAGGTTGACAGAGGTCCATAATAATGTAACATGATACATAAGAAGTTGATTAAAAAGACAATTTATTGATGTTTTGTATGCAGTTGTTGTTGAAAACTGAATGAATAAAATCAATGTATTCAGGGTATTAGTGCTGTTTGTAATGTCTGATGATGAACTGCTGTGAGCACTGCTGCTTACTGATTCACAGGTTGCTGCTGCTTGCATGAACAAAATGTACTATGACTGAATGACCAAAATTGTTATAGAACTGTCAAGATTATTGTTGCTTGTTTTATTCATTGTTTGGCACATTGTGAGCCTTTGGTCAACTTTGGGCAACTTTTTTTTATTGACTGCTTAATATCCCTGAAAAATATTAAATAAATGACATAAAAAATACAACAAAAAATACAAAACTCAACAGTTAGAGATAAACACTGCACTGTACCTGTATTCAGTATGCCAGTATTATAAAATGCAGTATCAGTGTCTTTAAATCAAAGACTTTCATGTGCAATCAAAAGCCTTTAATAAGTGCTGAATTAAATTAGTGGTCAATTAACAGCTCTGCGAAGATAGTTCAGTTGACATTTAAAGACAGTGAGCAACTCAGCTGTACAGACACCCCGGGCTCCAGGAGAGAGAATGGTTTAGATCTTGTTCTCTGTGAGGGATGTTGGGTATTTAACATTAGCCTTTAAAGCCTGAACCATCAAATGTCTAATTTTAGGTTTTGAAGGTTTATTTGATGTTTTATACAATTCTTTTAAGAATCTTTTAAATAATTTTTTATCTGACTTTTATTTTGTATTACTGTTGATTCACTGTGCACAGCAGTTTATTTTTTACACAAACTTGAACACACAACTTAGGCATTGGTATGTATCTTTCTAGTGCATGCAGTACATGGATAATCCACCAGGGAAAAAATGGATCTGATTTTAGTTTCTTATCATTTGTAATGTATAGTATAATATATTATTATTATTATTTGAATATAATTCAATTATTTAAATATAATTTACATATTTTAGATACTTATCACACATGGTTAAAAAAAAAACAAAAAACAAAAAACAAAACAAAAACTGTAAACAAAACAACCTGTCATCACAATTAATCATATTCCAACCTCTCCACTATGGCCAAGAACAAAGAGCTGTAATAAGACACCAGGAACAAAATTGTAGACCTGCACAAAGCTGGGACAGGCTACAAGAAAACAGGCAAGCTGCTTGGTGAGAAGGCACAATTATTAGAAAATAGAGGAACCACAAGATGATTGTCAGTCTTGCTTGGTTTGGGGCTCCATCTTGCCTTGTGGGGTAAGGGTGATTTTGAAAAAGGACAGAAATCAGCCCATAACTACATGAAAATGACCTTTTCAATGACCTAAAGAGAGCTGGGACCACAGTCTCAAAGATTACTGTCAGTAAAGCAAGGTCCCCCTGTTCATGCCAGCACATGCCCAGATCCATTTGAAGTTCATCAATGACCATCTGGATGATCCAGAGGAGGCATGAGAGAAGGCCATGTTATCAGATGAGACCAAAGTATAACTTTTTGGTAAGACTACACCATATTGAAAAGAGGATGGATGGGGCCATGTATCGTGGGATTTTGGCCAATAACCTCCTTCCCTCAGTAAGAGCATTGAAGACCCAACAACAGCCCAGAAACCTGAAAGATCTGGAGATCTGGAGATTTTTCTGAGTTAACGATGACCCACCGGCCTGAACTGATTAGGTCCTAACTTCAAGCTCTTCTGCCCTGTCTGAGAAGAACCCCAAGTTCCCCTGATACATCTTTACATTGGCTTTCCATCGTCCGGCTACTGGACCTGGACTAGTTTCCCACCCTGCCATAGACTAGCTGCTCACCTACCATCACCAACTTTAGAAATCTACTGTTAATATTATGTCCACCTGCAAACTAACATTACTTCAGTACCAGAGTTATAGAACAGAGCTCTAGGGGTCCAGTGTCCCCTAACTATGTATAAGTAGTTTGACCAGAGGAGGATGGGTCCTCCCCTTGTGAGCCTGGTTCCCCCCAAGGTTTCTTCCTCCAGCTCTGAGGGAGTTTTTCCTTGCCACTGTCACCATTTGGCTTGCTCATGAGGGGATCTGTCTATTATGATTTGTTCTTGTTTTAACCTTTTTATTTATTGATTTCTGTGAAGCTGCTCTGTGACAACTTCAGTTGTGAAGAGCGCTAAACAAATAAATGTTGATGTGATTTGATTTGATTTCTGTACCAAATATTAAGTTCTGTTCTTCTCAAATACTTATTTCATGCAAAAAAAAAATATATATATTATTTGTTATCATACAATGTGATTTTTTTAGATTCTGTCTCTCACACTTTAAGTGTTTTTTATTCAGAAACATGTACAGGAAATTTTAAACAAGGTGTTTATTATGAATTTATTATGAGCTGTTGCAGAGCTGTATGCTGTATGATTCAACTAAAAGAGCTTTCAAACCTACTGTTTTATTATTAAAAGGAAACAAATGAAGCGAGCCTAATTCAGTGCGGGTCTATGCTGACTTGTTTTTACTTCTGCTTTAATTTACTTAATTTTTCTTTCAGTTACACTCGTGCTTCCTCTATTTGATAAATTTCATAATTTCATCTTTCCAATTCTGTAATGTAGGGAGCAGCAATTATTCTGAGTAATGAACAGGAGGGCAGTTATAAATAACAGTAACTGTGGAACTTAATAACGGCTCCTGCACAGTGTAGAAGCCAGTATTAATACACTGTCATTTTAGTGGATCTTATATTCTATATTTACAGTTTTCTACAGTGGATTCAGCAGAACACTGTTATTGATGACTGAGTGAAATCAATGGAATATTAATTCCTCATTTTTAGCCTTCCTAATATCCTAATAACTTCAGTGTGCCTCCCTGAACTTGGAAAAAATCAGAAAACATGTGAACTCAAAGCATACATTTAACAGAAGTCAATGAGCACATGCTAAAGCAACTGTCTTATTTAATAATAAACAGGGTTTTCTTGTACTGTATCACTGATTACTCAGCATGTACTGCTCATTGAGTTCTGGATTAGACTGTGGCCACCCTCTGCATGTCCTTCCCCTGACATTCTTTGAAGGTGAATTCCCGTTAGAGCTGCACTGCAGCCCCCCTGCTGGGGCTGGTTTAATTGCTTTTTTGTGAACTGAAGGGGGGATTTAGCCCTGTGCAAACTGCAGCTACATATGCACTCTCCTCTTCACTTTGTAATAAAATAACCACAAATGGCCCAATATCCTTAAGTTCCTGAAGACCCGAACCAGTCTCCTGGCAAGAGCAGATTCTTTAAAGGAATATTTCAGCATATTTCTGCATAATCTCTGTCTGCACCATCTCTAGCATATGATTGTTAACTGTATATTTTAATTTAAACCTTTTTTTATGAACTTAGAAAAGAGAAAAATGTGTTGGTTCAAAAGTCACTTATTAGTCTCTATCTGCTGCGTCTGGAGCATACACTCCATTACCGCATATGTTCATTTCAACACATTTCCCTGATCACGCAGATAGAGGTTAAATTCAACAAACACTGGAGTGTTTCTTCACAGTGAAAAAGCCACAACAAAGTATAAAACACACTCTCGTGTCTTCTTCTTATCATGTCTGCTGACCACTGAAGAGGAATTGTTGGACCTCAGGGACACAATTCAGCAAGAAACCAATGAAGGGGAGCAACTCATATAGTTGTGTGATAGACGAGGATGAAATGGCATTGGCGACCGCAAGTGTGTTTGAGGTGAGCATAAAAAGCAGTGTGTCTTTGAGTGTGTCTCTGTCTTTGGATTTGCACTTTTAGGAAATGAGGATACTGGGGGAGGTGAAATATGCACATATTTACAGAGGAGTGAGGCTGATGTAATCTGGTTCTGGTGTTTGTTTTTGTACATTTCCAGGACAAAAAATTATGTATATACCACCACAGAGCAGGTATTATGTGGGTGGAGGCTAATTCTCTGCACTGCAGTGACACTGACATAGTGGTGGTGTGTGGTTTGAGTGGATCAGACACAGCAGTATAAACACACTACTGGTCAGATGTTTAGAACACATTACGGTATATTTTTGTTCTGTAGTTTGCTGGTAATGGTGCATAACCAGGAAAGCCTGATTGTCTTATTTTACCATCTTTGCTATGAGTCTCTTACTACAGCTCCACCTCTCAAGACTTTATAATCACAACTCGCTGGGTTCTTATTTTTTACATCATCTCTTTCCGATAGAGCACCGTAAGAGGAAACATTTCAACGGTGGAGTTTCTGAGCCGGAAGAATCCAGAGCTGCTTAAGTCCAGAGATGAGTGCGGTGCCAGCCTTATTCATCGTGCTACGGCCAGCTCGAATCTAGCAGTCATTCGGCTCATAGTGACCACCATAGGCCCTGAGGGTGAGGTGCTCTGAATTGACAGCTTTACAGTAAAAACACATTAATGCTAATATCATCTCACACCGCACTCACCAAGTGCCCATCACCACTTCACTGGTCATTAAAGGGTAATGTGAGATGTTCATATCAGAAAAATCTTACAGAAACAGGAAAAAGCCATGTGTTAGAAAGAAGTCTAAATCTTAATTAAATCATGAAGGAACTGCATCTGTTTTGTGCAGAATTGTTTGGTTATATTGTATTGAGCTGTATAGAAATAGTATAGAAAATGATTTTATATAGAACCATGACAACTCAAAGAATACTTAACTTCAATAGTTCAGGCTAGTTAAATAGCCTGTTATTTTCTCTATTATAAAATATAGCTGATTTATATAATTAAAACAAACCATTTTTAGAGTTCAACAAATATATATATATATTTATTTGGCTGAAATAAATATTCAGTTTGATGTTAGATAATGCAGAATTTTCAGGCTGGTGTTAATGTAGAGGTGAAATGTCAGTATTATGGTGTATATATGCCAACTTTACCTGTAACAGAGTTGAATGCTCAGGATGACCAAGGTCGGACCCCTCTGCACTGGGCTGTGGAAAAAAATCAGGCGGAGAGCTGCTCTCTGCTGCTGGAGCTGGGGGCCAATCCTAACATTCTCAGTATGGCCTTCATGGCCCCACTGCACTTGGCTATCAGTATTGAGCGCAACAACCTCGTACAGGTAAGTCACAACCACTGCATGTGTGGGAATAAGATGTTGGTTATATAGATTTTACACCACTTTCTTGATTCATTATTACCTAGTTCATAATGAGAAATTGAATGACTGTCATGTATCCAGTCCTACTTTGTTTCCCACAAACAAAGTGCTTCTAGCACTGTGTCTGTTTTGGTCTTGTGTATATATACTCCCTCATCTCAGTCTGTGGTCCTGAGTCTACTGGTTTGTTGTGTTATCTGGCTATGATACCTTCATCCTGGTCATCGTGTTGTTTAGTTATCTGTATCCTGTTTATCGTGTAGATTAGTAAATAAACCCCTGCGAGTACTTCCACATCCTCAACCCATCTAAGTGCGCGTTCCTGACAATGACTATGAAAATAATGTTAATTTCAGTAAACTAAGGGGTCAGCTACCATCATCCACTAGGGCTGAATATTAATAAAACACTCTAAATGTAGGTATCATGATAAGGTGGGAGTTGAATGAGATTTAACAATGTACAGTCTCACAAGAATATCTCATAATCGGACAAGTTTAACTATAAGAAAGTTAAACACATTCTGGGGAGGCTATGGAGAACACAAATGAGGGGCACTAAACTTAACATGACTGTAGATATTATCAGTCATTTCAGTGTTTCAAACATTCTGCTTGTAGTGTGACCATGTGCCATAAAAGAGTCTCCATTAGTACTGAGACATGTTTGCATTACAACCTTAAGAGGTGTAGAGGATTAAAAAGCTCCGTTGCAAGACAATCATTCTAACGGATAGCTAGCATATTTGTTATACTTTACTTAGATGTTAATCATGCATTTAAATCGAGTGCTTACGAGCAAACCCACTCATTAATATAATATACTAAATAAGATATGGTATGAAGAAAGAAAACTAATACATCCTATTCTAATAGGATTTATTAGGGCTTTTTCCAATCTTTATTCCTCATGAATATAGTCAAGGCAGGCAGGGCTCAGGTAATATGCAGGCAGACACAACATAGCAACATATCAGTCAAAACATAAACAGAACTCTAGTACACGGACACTCTGCAAGTGAAGACACTTCAACAAAAGGTCCAAATAAAAAGTCCTTATTAGTCCTTGCATTGAGTAACGTCTGTGACTGTTGCCCAAATACATTGGAGCACATGGCCAATCCATGTACAATCTGCAGAGGAAGCCATTACAGTACACAATACCAAGTCCCTATTTAAGAGCACATTTACATTATACATGAAGAGGTACTCAGTCAGTCAGTAGAGAGGGAGATAGCTCAACATGACACCAGAAGCAGCACAATGAATTAATACTTAATTGATATTAACAGAGTACACACACACACACACACACACACACACACACACACACACACACACACACACATATATATATATATATATATATATATATATATATATATATATATATATATATATATATATATATATATATAACTAACTTATGTAGTGAAGGTGGACATGGAGATCCTTAGTGTAAAGTAGAGGAGGCAGGGGATAGAACAAGATGGAGGCAGATGATCCTCTCAGGCGAGCAGCCAAAGAAGAAGATATATATATATATATATATATATATATATATATATATATTATATATATATATATACATATATATAATATATATAAGTGTGTGTGTGTGTGTGTGTGTGTGTGTGTGTGTGTGTGTGTGTGTGTGTGTGAGAGAATATATCTGAATTTATCAATTGTAAGGGCTTGCAGGCCAGAAGGGAGTTACAGCAACCAAGTATTGAAATGACAAGAGACCGAATGAACACCTGCTTCTTCAGACAGAAAAGGTCAGCATCTCCGGATGTTGTAAATCTGAAATCTGCATGACTGAGTCAAGTTTGCAATATGATCTGATGGAGATCTTGAAGGAAATGGCAAGGTCACAGTGAAGGCCAGTGGTTCTAGGGATGTATAGCAGCTCAGTCTTTCCTGGGGCTGAGTTTAGTGATGGACTGCCATCCATGATGAGATGTCAGTGAGGCATGATGAGAGATGCAAGTTTAAACCTGGGAGTCAGAAGGAGTGTCATCAGGATAGCAGTGGTACAAAAACACATGAGAATATACTTTGAGTATAGCTAGAGAATGAATCTAGAGAGATAAGAGGGGAGGACCTAGCACTAAGGCTTGTGGAATGCTAGTGGAGAGTCTGCTTACTTGTGATGTGCCCCCCTGCCATGTTATCTGGTATGGGCATTCCTCCAGGTACGATGTAAACCATGATCTTGTGGTCTACTGTGTCAGAGGCTGCAGAACATATTTTTAAATACTAAAATAGTAGCATTAAAAGTACTATCCACTATTTTAATTAAAGGTTATACACATAGTGCCACACTAAATCCAAATATCCAGGACTTATTCTGTTCTCTTATGAAACAGGCAGTCAGTTAATGGAGAAAGTCTAACATGCACTCAGAAAAACATTCGCTGATGCCACTTATCAAAATAAAAAAATATAATCATATTGGCCAGCACTATGTCGGAACACACTGCAAGCACCCCTGAGTAATTAATTAAGTAGTTAAACAGATTCTGTGCTGTGTTAGAGAAGTGATAATACAATGTGTGTGTGTGTGTGTGTGTGTGTGTGTGTGTGTGTGTGTGTGTGTGTGTGTGTGTCTTGGTTTAGCTGCTGCTGTCATGCAGTCGGACAGATGTGGATTTGGAGGGTGATCTGGGAAACACCCCAGTGATGGTTGCCTGCTCCTACAACAACTGCCAAGCTCTACACATACCAAGTAGTAAAGACAATACAAATAACATTCTATTCACTGTTAGACTAAACATGTTTGTACACAAAGTTTAGTAATCAATGATTTGAGCTATACGTTTCTCCATAGCACAATATGAATTTAGTATATCAACACTAATTATGGCAAATTTGGACAACACAACTGGGTGAGCAAGAAGAGCTTCTCAGAGTGACAGTGTCTCTGAAGACAAGATGGTAAGAGATCAAAGCACCCACCCATTGTTGCGCAGAAAGATTGAGACATGATTTTTTGCTATACTTTTTTCAGAAAAGCACTGGGCTGTGATGTGGAGAGAGAGCACCATATATGGTCTCAGAAAGAGTATGGTCAGTAAAGCAGCACATTTAGACCAATTTAGCTACTCTGAGCTCCTACTTAAGTTCCAATATGATATTATCCTAATACTATTGAAATATATATGAAATATTTTTGCAATAACTGAGGCATGATATGATACTCGAGTCATCATACAATATCACAGTACTTGAGACATGACATGATACGACTGAGAAAATTGTGGCATGATGTGTAAATATTAATAATTAAACAATAAAAGATGAACTATTGGGCCTCTGGGTATCAATGCAATTGTTGAAAACCAAATACTATAATTTACACGCTAAGATCTTGTCCTCTGAGCTCCAATTCTCTCCTTCTTCTGCCTCGTCCAGTTCAAACATGGTGCAAAGCTGTGCCATCAGAATAAGCTGGGCCACTTCCCCATCCACACTGTGGCCTTCGCTGGTGCTAAAGAGGCCATGGAGTTAATTCTGCAGAAAGGTAAACAAGATCTACATCTCTGCACATTGTTTACACATCGTCTACAGCTCCAGAAACACCAACAAGCTTGCAACCTCCACTGAGTAAATAAAAGTCCTCCTAATTTACAAATTGGATGCAGTTCATACATGCAGGTGATTCATTGGAACTTAAGAACCAAGTAAGAATAACAAATACCAGTCAGTCAAACACAGTTTAGCATCCTCTGCCATCCAGGTTTTATTTGCAAATTTGTGTCTTGCATTTTTAAACAAATGATGAACTGGCCACATTGAAACTGACTGCTCTCTCTCTCTCTCTCTCTCTCTCTCTCTCTCTCTCTCTCAGGTGAGGAGTTGGGTATAACCACTTCTGGACTTATAAATTATCTGGACAAATCTAAAAGCTCACCGCTTCATCTGGCCGTGCGAGGAGGAAACACTGAAGTGATTAAGCTCTGCATCACCAAAGGGGCAAAGGTTGACCAGCAACAGGTGACCGATGGGTTTGATATTTGCTGCCTCTTCAGTATTACATATGGATCTATGAGGATAACACTCATAACACCTAAGTTAAGCTAAACATTACTAACTGACCAATTATAAAATTTTGTCTGTCTGTGTCTGTAGGTCAGCAGACCATAACTACTTTAATACCATTGTAAATGCACCTGCTGCTCCAAGCCACATTCTAACAAAAATCTTCCCAGTTCAACCAACCTCCTCCTAGTACAAAGAAGTGCATCGGAAACCATCATAATAAAAGCAAAACCTCTCTTTGTAGAAACAAAACCTCAGCCATTAATGTAATGGCACCAGAAATGTTAAATCCAGGCTCAGAAATGAATGATCCATCCCTGGGGTGAATTTCTTACCTTCTATATCTGGATTTGCCCCTATTAAGTGGCACCTCCCCCTGCTGCAAAGCCATCTTTTGACATGAATGTCACTGCTTCTTCACTTCAGCTCCTTACACTAAGTTGATTCCAGTGGCTGCTTTGGCATACTTTGTGTCAAGTTACTCCATTTTAGTAAAGCCCCAGTTTAGTCCAGTGTCTTGACCATGTGGTTCATGACTGCAAAGACTAGTGTTCCTGCAAATGTCTCACAATCATCTTTTGAACAGAACTAGAAAAAAGCAACTCAATTGGCTGTTGTATAAGATCTTATTTAAATATTACCCCTAAAATTAGAATTTAAATTTGTCAATGATTTGACCATTGTGTGTACATGCTTGTGATTAAAATCATATCAGGTAACAATCAAGACATTACTCACATGAACTGGTCCGGTATGATAGGGCTTCAACAACACAGTAGTTTGGGAAACAATGCCTGATTCATCCTGCAGAAAATCATATAATAAAGTAAATCCAGAGGATATAGAATTTCAAGTCAAGTATCATGATTCCAATCAAATTATTATCACAACTCCTTAACATTTCCTTAATATGTGGCCATGGGCCAATCAGATCAATGCCATTGCCTGAAAAACAAAGCATAAAGACATGTCTCAAACTCACAGATGAATGTGCCAGGCATGGGCTAAGGTGAATTTGCTTAGCTACCTACGTAGTTTAAGTCTACCTGTAAATAAAGGCCACATGTGCTAATTCTAACATGCTAAACATGGTCAGTTAAGTAGCTAATTATCATTCCAGGTTTCAATCAAGCCACAGAGACATGGATGTCTATGTTTGCTGTTGAAACAGGATTTTGAACCTTATGGAAACTGAGGGTTCTAATCAGGTGTTTTCTTCAGCACTAAATAACACACACAGCTGATCAGTCACATGTTGGCTGGGTGTGGATTCTGTCTGACAGTGTGAGTGACTATGTGAAGAGCTCAGTTTGGATCAATAAGATTAATGATAAAGCACCCCAGAACTGTGAAGTGAACTAGCCTAGGGCCACCCCTCATTGTTTGGTCCAAAAAGCTGCCCAATCACTTGGGAGTAATGCTCATGTCCCCTCTTTTTCTTAGCTAATTGATTTGAGAAAATTAGGAATTCCTGGGGAACTCCTTGGAATTTCCTCCATTTGATTGGCGAAGGGACAGAGGGAAATTGAACAAGACGCCGAAGTGACCAATATTTGGACAGCTAATAGGGGACCTGACACTACTGATCATATGTTCTCTCTCTCTCTCTCTCTCTCTCTCTCACACACACACACACACACACACACACACACACACACACACACACACACACACACACACAGGTAACATGACTTTAGCTTTGTAAAGTCACCTTAATTATAGACCAGGATAATTAGAAGAGCAGGAAAACATGTAACAGCAAACGTATAACATATATCAAGTCCAATGACTTAAAACTCACAAACAGCTCATGTTTCACTTTCAGTGCACAGCAAGCGTTTGTTCTTTCTGAACAAAGGCACTCTCCCTCATTTCTCCTGCTGCCCTGCACTCTCAGAGCACCCATCAGTGCAGTGTTGCAGTAATAGGCTCAGAAGCAGAAGGTAAATTGATATGGATTGTGGGCTCTCACAGTTGAACTGACCACAGCTTTTTCCAGAGTGTTTTCTCATTTGTGGTTAGATGGTTAGGAGTGCTGAGGAATGACCCATCTTTATGACCCTCTATTCTCACTTATCTCTGGCTAATAAGGCTTGTGTGTGTGTGTGTGTGTGTGTGTGTGTGTGTGTGTGTGTGTGTGTGTGTGTGTGTGTGTGTGTGTGTGTGTGTGTGTGTGTTTCATCTCTGTCATTTGACAGTGTGACAAATCCACTGCTCTGCATTTCGCCTGCACTCAGGGGGCAATTGAAGCAGTCAAAATCATGCTTCTGCCCTATGAAAGAATGGAAGAAATAGTCAACATCAGAGATGGGGCTAATCAGACACCCCTACACAGGTCAGTCCAAGGTCACAGAGGTCAGACTGGCTCTGTTTGAGATCATGCATGCATGTCATATCCTGTAGGCATGCAAGAACAGTATGTGTGGTGTCTGCGGATGTAAATTGCTGTAAGGAACAAATTAGCTAAATACTAATACTGTGATTATTTTCTGCCTATTTGACTGTGATGTAAAAAATATAAAGCAACTTCCTACATGAAGCACTAAAGGTCCAAAAAGGTGCTAGTCCTTCGCATTAAGTATAAGCGAGTCATTTAAGATTCAGTCTTTTGTTCATAATCATTTGCCAGATACTTACTTCAAAACTCATGACACTGTTCTAAAGAAAGGTCAGAATACACACGCTAGTACTATATCACCTTCTGACATTTTTTTGACATACATCATTTTCATCATAAATCAAAATTAACATTTTATGAGGTGTTTTTTTAGTTGAATGTATTTTAGACTCTTGAACTCCATATCTGTCTCCATATATGTTCCTTTAAAGACTTTAAGGCTCAATATCTCAAAACTGCTCATAATGCAGATAGAACCTTATAATTCAAAGGGGATGACATTAAATATTAAGGCTAGATTTGATATGATTTCACTCTCTAAAATATTTTTAATAATGAATAATGCTTAGTGACCTGAATAGTGCATACTGAATACACCACTTAGAAAAGTCTAATTCGGGTTTTACTAAACAAAAAACCTTAAACTATATTATACATTAAGTGAACCTTAGTATCATTTTAATTGTAGTAGTACTTTAGTACAAATTTAAATATACTGCAATCCATCACTTCAAAAACAGACTCGAATCTATGTGACTTTTGAACCAAGAACATGTAAAGAATTAAAATTATGAAAGATATGAAAGAATTAATATCTAAAATATTCATAAATTTTAATATTATGTAGCAGGAATTGACTACAGCATCAGTTGAGGCTAATTTGCAAAATAGTTTTACAGTGATAATAATGCACTGCTACTGTAAATGGTAATTTCTCTAAAAACACAGAATTCTTTAAAATACTAAATTAGTTGAAATGATCAATTATTTTGATTGTAAGGTAAGGTTTCAGATCTTAAGGAGCTAAAACTGCACTTGGAGAAAGAACTGTAAAAAAAACCTTAGTTGAAATGATATTATTGACTGTTTTTACATTGTTTTACTTTGTTCCAACAATACCCTTTATCACCAAATGTCCCTGCATGGTATTTTATTTATGGGTTTTTGTTTCAAAATGATTTTTATTAACAGGGCCACATTATTTGATCACGTTGAGCTGGCTGAATATCTCGTTTCAAAGGTAAACACTATTTCCATGATGACTGTAAACAGTATTTTGATAGAAGTTTGATTTGAGGGATATTAACCACACCAGGAGGTTTGTTCTCATAGTATTGTAAACTGTAAAAACATTTATTCAAACATAATAATTTTTATTATTTATTAATTCATATTTACTACTGAATGCTTAGAATCAAATCAGAACTACAAATGTACAAACACTGATTAGTACAAACACTAATCAGATGCTTTATAAGTTTATGTTGATTTGACTTTGAATATCTTTACAGAATATGCAGTCAAAGCTGATACCTGTTTTATTCTATGTTTTTGGAAAGGGAGCAGACATTGATTGTATTGACTGTAAAGGTCTGTCCCCACTGCTGCTGGCAACGACATGCAGTGCCTGGAAAACCATTTCATTTCTGCTGTTGAAAGGTACGTTATGTTCCTTTCTGAATGAAGTCTGACTCATATTGAGTTACAGACTTACTACCTATCATTTTTAATAATGATCACTATGGGAAGAAAGCAGAGTAGCATGCTTTTCTGTGCTTCTCCAGGTGCAGATTTCAGAGTCAAAGACAAAGCCGGACGCAATTTTCTTCATCTGGTCATCTTCCAGCCGAAAGGTCTGAAAAATCTTCCTGAACACATATTACAGGTATGACAGTGTACTCTGCAGAAAGAACAGAATAATAAACTTCCCATTTCCTACATTTCATTGAGGATGGTGTAGCTTTAAAGAACCCACCTTCTACATTGTATTGAGGCTGGTGTAGCTTAAAGCCCCCATATTTTACATTGTATTAAGGATGGTGTAGCCATAGCAGGTTCCAATTTCCTACATTTTATTGAAGATGTTGTTGCTTTTAAGGGACATTTTCCTACATTATACTGAGAACAGTTAAGCTTTAAAAGGCCCTTCCCCTTTTTTGTACTTAGTGTTTAATTAAAAGGCCCATTTTCTACATTTGATTTAATGTTTGGTTTAGTGTTTGTTTAGTGTTGCTTTCATTGAGACTATATTATTGATGAATATACTGATGAATCCATGTGTGCCAGTTATAATACATATTACTAATGTTGAGTGTGTTTTCCTCTATAGAGTAAAGCAGTGAGGGAGCTGATGAGTGATGAAGATTTTGATGGCTGCACTCCTTTGCATTATGCCTGCAAGCTGGGCATCCACGATTCAGTCAAAAACATGCTAGGCTTCAAAATCTCCCTGGGTCGCAAGTCAAAAGAGAAGAAATCTGGACTTCACTTTGCTGCAGAGTGAGTTGCTGTCACTGTCCTAGTTTGTTAGATAGACAAAGGACACAGTGTTGTATGTATATATATATATAGTGTGCAGGGTTTGTGTGTGGCCCAGATCCTATGAAGCCATGGAGCCCGGTTCTCATTGAGGCACTGTGCAGGATGCTGGTGGTTCAGTACTGGTGTGGGGTGTATTCTCATGGCATGGGTTGATTCTACTAGTTTGCCTAAACACATCACTGACAATTGCCCACTATATTTCACTCATTGGTAACAATTTGCTCATTTGCAGCCCTTGAATGTCATGTACTCACAATGATGGGATATTTTACAACAGGATAATGCACTGTGCCTGAATGAAACACCATCGTTCCAGAGAACACAGTTCTACTGCTTCATAGCTCAGTATTAGGGGCTTTACACCCCTTTAGCCTACACCTGTCATGGTTCCCACGAATTCATATGTATGTGCTCCAGAGTGTCCAATTCTATAGCAGTATTTCTCTGCACAGATAAGTGTCAGCATTGGGTGCAGTAGCGGAATCCATTCATTAGAAGGGGTGTCCACAAACATTTGTATGTATACAGTGTATACAATATAGACGTTGAGAGGGGTGTTGACTCCTTCATAATGCATTGGACACATTAATATTGCCACTACTTTATTTTTTTGTTGTCAGGTTGGAAACTTTCTGTGATCAACACACATACATTTTCATACTCAGGCAGTTTTAAATAGAATCCTGGTTCTAGACCAATGACTCTGACTTTGTGATTTCCTCACAGATATGGACGTCTGAACACCTGCATCAAGCTGCTGGAGACCATCAATGACTCCAGGCTGCTGAATGAAGGTGATGAGAATGGAATGACCCCACTTCATCTGGCCTCCAGGGGAGGGCACACTAAAGTGGTAGACCTGCTACTCAGGAGGGGGGCATTGTTTCAGAGGTAAAATACACCCTGATGAATTCCTTTGTTGTGCTGTTTTTAGCCTTTGTCTTGTTGCACAATGAAGATCGTCCCAATTAAATATATAGTGTTTTTCTGCAAATTTGCTTCTTTAGATGTCTGAATTCATCCTGCTGCTACCATCATAGTTTACATTATTAGGCAAGATTTGTGAGCCAATTCCATAAGCAGAAATACAAGCCTAAACCATGAATCTACCTTCACCATGCTGTATCAATGAATTTGTTTCGGATCATAAGCATCATAAGCAAGATCTTTCCTTCCTCATCACTTTGACCTTTCCACCTCTATGGTAGAACTCATCAGTCTATAAAATCTTTCAGGACACTTGTAACCTGTTCCACTTATAATTGGTGTTTTTCAACATGTTCTTTTTGAATGATGGGTGGCTATCACTTCATCCCTGCCCTGTGGAGCCATGTTGGGGTTATACCTCTCAAGACAGTGGACATGATAAGGCTGAAGTGTGGCTGCCCCATGGTATTCTGTTCTATTGGGCAACACGTGACAACTTTAAAATATGGCTGAATTTGATGGGCATTCATTTGACAATGGAGTGAATGTTTACTCATCTATCTTTTTTGCTCATTTTAAACAGGCAGTCCAAAATCATGAATAATCTAAGTTACAATATACAAAGTATGATATGTATGAATCTGCATATGAGTCTGACAAATGATTTAAAAAGATCACAAAACAATTAGATATCAGACATTCCACTGTCTGGAAAATAATGGAGAAAATAAAAGCAACTGGCAATATGGCCAGGTTAGACCGTCCTAGCAAATACAGGTTGATGTCAAAGTGCAGCATCTACCATCAGAAAGAAAGCAAATAATTTAGATTTTCATGGGAAGTTTGCTGAAAAAAAAAACCCCCATCACATCAAGACTAAAGTGTGCCAGAGAATGCCTAGACAAAGAGCAGGACTTCTGGAACCATGTGCTTTGGACAGTTGAATCTAAAACTGAATTATTAGGGCATAGTAACAGAAGAATGAATTTTGCATAGAGGAGTAAATCTTTCTTCCATTCAATGTCAAAGACTGGTAGACGGTTATAAATAGCAACTACAGTATTAGGGCAAGGCTGTCCTACCTTTTACGTCTTGGTGTATGTGTGGAATTATATCACATCTCTCAGTATAATTCGAATGAAATCCAAATGTTTAAATTAGGTTAATAAAATCATATGTGAGTAGGTGTGAATAGGTGTCCTATTATTCTTACATGGCTATATATATATGTACTGTATATATACATATAAATCAGTAGTGCTGATGTAATTATATTATATAAACTTACACACTATGGCCTGCGTCACTGCTGACCTACAGCTGGGGTTAAAGGAGGCACAGTAATGATGGTGGGAGCTGAGTGGATTACTTTTGAAAAGAAGGATGAGGAGAATGCAGCTGTAATGGACCGGAGCTTTTAAAGATGCCACAGAAAAGGCCTTGGTTTGCTTTAGTATGAAAATGTTTTTTGTCTCTAAGAGCATTACCCAGGCTCCAGGAATCTGAAGGACAGACTAATCAGCAGCTGTCCCTCAGTTTTAGAGCTGTTTTCTCTGAAACCAAATTGCATTTTGAATGTTTGAGTGGTAAGGAGTTTTACAGCATATCACTACACCAAACATGACATCTGTCTACCTTCTCTCGTTACTCACTGTGATTACAGCTGTAAGAGTTGTCTGTAACAACTGGACTACTGATGCAGTCAGAAATGAACATTCTATTGTTTTCTGTAATGGGCTTAAAAGTATTGATGAGTCATGATTCATTCAGTCAACTGGAGCTAAATTGTAACTTGAATATCTTTAATATTCAATAGTATTTACTCTTATTTTTGAGCTCTGGTTATTTCTACATTTAAGACAACAAACAAAATGTATATTAGTATAGTATATAGTACTAACTGGTACTGACTCTTTATGTAGTGTTATATATGATCATTTATACAATGTGAATTTAAATCTTATGAAGTGGACAATTAAAGGCATTTGTAGGTGTTTTGACCAATATTGCAAACATTCTATATAACTCTTTTATATAGTCAATTTATATTTATGTTATATTTATATTATATTTATTTATTACACAATTTATCTGCTTTGGGATTTGATAACCACTTTTAAAATAAGCTATTATATGTTCTATGCAATACAATTCCTAATAGAACATCTAACTGAACTAACAGATATTAATTTTATTAAAAAGTTCATTCTGGAAATAATTATTTAGTGTAATTTTACCCAGGATATTTATTGTATGCCCAAGGTTTTAATGTTATTATTAACTTTATTTTTTTCTGTATATTTAAGATAAAAAAAAAATCAGTTGGCCTCAGTCTCCAAACAGTTAATCACCCTTCTGCTTTGTTGGATTGAAAACCGCAGCCACTCTGGCCCCTTGTGGATAAGAATGGACACCCCTGGGTTATGATAAAAGTACACAGTGTCATTGATGCAAAACATCAACCTTTATATGAGCACAAACAGTGCCCTCTGGTGGAAAGTCTTGCTGAAGGATTTAAGGAGACTTTGTCATTCGACATGAGATGGAATGAAATGATGTATTCAAGGTCCCAGTCACAGAGAGAGAGAGAGAGAGAGAGAGAGAGAGAGAGAGAGAGAGAGAGAGAGAGGAGAGAGAGAGAATTGGGAAATCATTACTTACTCATGTATAAGTAATCTTGAGAGAGTGAGTGTAAAACAAAGATTGTTTTGTTTTATTTTATATAAAAACTTTATAACATTTTATTTTATTTCTATGTTAAAACAACACAGTTGAGGTCAAGGATTCTCATTCCTCATTTTCAGTCAAGTCACTGACAGTTTTGAAAGAAGACTCAGTCTTTGTTGTTTTATTGCGTGCTTTACTTCAAAGATGACCCTGGTCTTACACACACTGACACTACAACTGCATTCTGAGATACACTAGGAAAAGACAAGCTGGTTGGAAGCAGTTGGTGACTTAGTTGGATGATTGTTTTTGAAGTCTGTTTCTGTAATCTGCAGTGATTATAAATACACGTTTACATCATGCTGCGGTTGAAGGATACACTCAAACAATGGTAATCCTCCTGGCAGCCAACGTCAAACTACTGGACAACACAGATGAGGAGGGGGTGCGTTATTAAACAGTTCATAACCACTCTTAAGTGATGCCATACAGTGCATTATAACTAGTAGTATACTGCATAAGAAATACAACAACCATAAAGTGCCATTAATAATAATGTTTTCGTTGTTGCCTAAATTATACATGGCATTTCTATACTTGTAGGCCTCTATTCTTTTGCAGTTTGATGTTAAATTGTCCCTCTCTCTCTCTCTCTCTCTCTCTCTCTCTCTCTCTCTGTGTACTATAACAGAACACAGCTCTGCACTTAGCAGCAAGAGAAGGCCACGTTGCAGCAGTGAAACTGCTACTTCAGAGAGGAGCTCTGTTCGATCTCAACCAAAACGGCTCCTCCTTTCTACACGAGGCCGTGCGCAGTGGCAAGAAAGATGTAGCCAACGCTGCTATTGATAGTGAGAGGTGAACATTTATACAATTACATGAAGAAGATTAATATTTTCTTTTCTATGCTTCATAACCCAGGATAACAGTAACAGAAGGGATAATGTTATGATACACAAATACCAAAAATAATAAAGGACATCCAGGTTCTTTTTTTGGACTACATTTACATTTACATTTGCATATTTGTAGATTTAGTACTCTTATAAAGAGCTTTACTTACAAAAGTGTTTTGCTGTTTACTTAGAACATCTCATTAGTAGACAAGGCTGAATCTAGAGATTCCACACATTTTTAGACCAAAGTTGAAACAAAAGTCTTTATGGAGTTAAGTACTCCTGAAACAGATGAGTCTTCAGTCTGCGCCTAGCTGAGGACTCAGCTGTTCGACTCCAGGGGAAGTTCGTTCCACCATTTTGGTGCCAGAACAGAAAAGAGTCTGGATGCATGTTTACCTTGTGTTTTGAGGGATGGTGAATGGGCCGAGCTGTACTTGAAGCCCAAAGGGCCTGTGGTGCAGCTTGAGGTTTGACCATTGCCATCATGTATGGAGGTGGTTGGTCCATTTTTGGCTTTGTAGGACAGCATCAAGGTTTTGAATCTGATACGTGTAGCTACAGGGAGCCAATGAAGGGAACTACAGAGGAGTTACATGACTTGAATTTATGAACATTGAAGACGAGCCATGGGACTACTGTTATTTATTTTGAAGAACCTATTATTTAGTCATTCTAATCAATACAAATAATCAAAAACACAGATGATCAATTCCCACCAGAATTTGATATGTAAATGTTTTTAGTTTTAGTTATTTTAAACAAAACATGGTCAAATTCATAAAATATTTAAATTATTTAATTAAAGTAGCCTGATCTCCTGAAATATTTGACTGTCTCATAAATATTTTTACTATAGTACTATACTAAGTACTATAATAAATGTACTTCAATGTATGAAAAAATCCCACAAAGTCAGGCTAGGGTTCCACCTCCAACACACTGCTGCCCTTATACAACAGTTATACCAAGAACTTGTCTAACATGATATGGATGTTATTTCCTATTTCTCTACCTTACACAACAAGATGGTAGAAAACAACAAAATTACTAGACAAAAACACCAAAGCATTAAGAATCTTGCATGGACTATTTAATGTACTGAACTGTTTTCAGTGATAGATATCGTGGCTAAAGATTTGAGCTGATATTGAGCATTTTATTTTTGTGAAACACAGTTATCCTTTTTTGATTGCCCACCACTGGGATTTAAATCTGTGATTTGAGAAGTGTTGGAAATTGGAAGTCAAAGCTGTTTCAGTACAGTTTGTTGAGTTTTAGGGAAGATGTCTGCACTGGCATTTTTCTTGGGAATTCAGTCTTTTAAATGTTATGACCTGATAATTTATGCACTATAGAATCAGAGGCAAGGCTTCTCAATGAGGTAACAAAAACAGGCTTTTATATACAGGTGAATGGGTGAATATGATTAGCATTTATGTGATGGAAATCAGGACACAGTTTTGTGAATGTGTGGTAGAGAAGAGAATTCAACAGATGCACTATGGGAGTTGGAGTCCTGATAGTAACAAAGTCAGAACAGGCAAGATCAAGAAGCATGAATAAAATACAGTTTAATTCAAGCTACTGAAATAAAAACATGGATACCTAACTTTGAATTGTAAAATGTATGTATTTAAATCAGTTGGTTAGAGTTTTTATTTTATTTTGCATCCCAAAATGTCTACATGGAAATCTTCCTCACTGCTTTTGCTTTTTGTGTTGCTCTAACGTTTTAAATTATATCAATTAATTTGCAGATCAAGTGAGGCTTTAAGTCTGTTTAAAAGGGGCCCCGGCCATCGCTGTGTCGCTCTGGACTTAATTGAATTTCTCCCAGAGTCAACTAAGGTATGTATATTTGTATTCATGACTTCATATTGTGTACATACACAGTGTGCATTTGAATATTATTTAGGAGAGACTAAAACAGGTTTTATGGTGAACTTAAGTTTATTAAGTTTAGAAATAATATACACATATGTTGAAGATATAGTTATTAATATATATATATATATATATATATATATATATATATATATATATATATATGTTCATATATATATATATATATATACATTTTTTTTTTTTTTTTTTTTTTTTTTTTTTTTTTTTCAGAGTAAATGAGAAGATTCTGAGCTAATGTTGTCATTAAAATTTTTTTACATTGTTTACTTGATGCTGTACTTTCCCAAACAGTACTACCTCTTCTTTAAAATCTATGTATTGTTTTGTGAGATTGTCAATTCTGACACACAGTGGTGCTTTATGAATAAGACTTATACTTATTTTATTTCTTCCAATAGGCAACAATTAGAAATTAAGAGAATTGTATTTATGGATTAAAATACTCTATGAACTATGTCTCTGTACAGATACGAATGTATTTACAACTCTCAACTATGCAGCTCTATACAGAGCTATACAGTATATATTGGTATGTAAAACATAAAATGTATGGCAACATAAGTATTAGTATCTCATGTTACAAGCACAAACCTCAAGTGTATTATTGCAATTATACCACAGTTTACCAACATTCCACAACAAAGAATTTGTTTACCAACATTCCACAAGGTAAAATATTTCCATTTAATATCCCAATCATCAAGGTTGCAAAGCAATGGCTAAACATTTATTCACAGATTATATTAATTTCAATGGCTGGTTATGTTACAGTCTTATTTCAAAATGGATTCAATTCATTTTCCCCACAAAATTGAGAACTCAGCTTCAATTTGTACAACAATAGCATTGTTATAACATGCACATAAGTATTCACAGTGTTTGCTCAATACTTGGTTGAAGCACCTTTGGCAGGGATTACAGCCTCAAATCTTTTGGAGTATAAAGCTACAAGCTACATAGAGCAGGTGAGGAGGCAGACATGATGACTGAGACAAAGGACCTTAAATACACCAAGACTAGAAACACTTAGGGATGACTACAAATGGACAGGCCTTCATCTTCACCACAAAATTCAGCATCAGAAGTTAACAAAAGAACCTCTGAATAAGCCTGATGCATTTTGGAAGAAAGTTGACCAATGAGGTTAAGGTATAACCCTTTGGTTGCAGTGAACAATAGTATGTTTTAGAAAAAGGCACAGAATGTCATGAAAAAAACACTTCTCCAACTATCAAGTATGGGGGTGATCTATCATGCTTTGGAAGAATGGATTCAATGAACGTCCAGAAAATTCTGGAAGCACACAACACCATCTGTTAAAACGTTGAACAAAGAATGGCTTCTACAAATTAATAATGATCTGAAACCTTAAAATCCTCAATAGACAAAAAAAAGAAAAGGTGCAAGCTGGACATTTTACTATGGCCCTTACACTCCCCTGATTTGATTTTGAAAATCTGTGGCTAGACCTCAAAAGAGCACTGCATGCCAGATGGCCCAAGAATCTCACAGAACTGGAAGAATTGCAAAGAAGAATGTCCCTCAATTAAGAATTGAAAGACTATTGGCTACAAAAAGCATTTACAAGCTGTGATACTTTGAAAATGTAAAAGATGATAAAAAGGAAAAACGTTTTGCTTAATATTCAAATAAAATGAGTCATCTTTAACTTTATGCCTTTTGCATATCATTTCATTTACAGCATGTTTAACTGTTCACAGTGACATAGGGGTGTCCAGTCATATCCAAGAGCTGGTGTGACTGCAGGTGTTCCTTGTTATTTAGCTTGTATCAGTCGATAGTTGCTTGGTTGAAATGCTTTGTTGGAATAAGTTTGGGGTAAGTGTTAACAGGGTTAGAGTCAGGATGGAAAGGTTCACTAACTTTGGTCTAGAGCCACATTAAGAAGTTAATGAAACTTTATTTATCACTCTGCAGCACCTCCTGGACCAGTGTATGATTGAGTCAGAGCATGACCCAAATAACTTGGACTACCACGTAAGCCCCGAGCAAAATTCAACATTCAACACAAGAAAAAATGTAGTGCTGTTGTTTACATCAGTGCACTCTCATATTACCATCTTTATTCACAGATCACTTATGATTTTAAATGGCTTCAGGCTCCGATACTGTTAAAGAAGTATGCGAAGACTGACAAAACAATGGATTTCCAGCCTCTGGCAGCACTTAATGTGAGTTATAGCAACCATTTTCTTTACACAGTTTTCCCCAAAATGTATAAATTCTAATACATATATTATAATATAGTTTGTAAACTAATATATTTACACATAGAGATACTTATAAAGAGAACTTGGAAAAATCTTTGTGAATAGAATTAGAATCAGAATCAGGATTACTTTATTAAGAACCCATAAATGATATGTTTATATATTTTTTATATTATACATTACCTCAAATGTCTTTGCTTATTCTATACTCGATTTAACATGTTGTCTATTCATTTCTATGCATAGTGAAATTTTGTCTGTGTTAATTAGCCTTATGCTGCAGAAGCAGTGAATAGAGATCAAGTTGAAAAATGCTGGAGTACTCATTCCTTCAGCTCCACTCCAAAGCACAGTGCAGTATTGATGGCTGTGTGTTTTACCCCCTGGCAGGAAAGCATACGGCAGCAAAGTTCATTTACTCAGTCTGGCTGTGTATCTGACCAGCTCTCTGCCCCTTACATAGCTAATCATCAGCCTCAGACTAGCAGATGCTTTTACTTCTTAGCTTCAGCAAATTGGTTATTTGTTTGAATGCCATTTAAATGTAGAAGGGCGGTGCTGTGGTAAAATGTAGGAGGGGGTCAGCCTGGCACAAATTTGAAGTTTAAGCCTTCTTCTCTTTTTCACTACATTAGCCTCATAGCTCCAGTTGAAAAAGGAAAACATTAAACTTCAAACACCAAACATCTTTGACCAGCACACTTGATTCAACAAATATTCTCATTAACAAGCCCTTTCAGAATTGTGGGAGGGTGTTAAAGCAGGGAATCCACTAAAATGTACAGGTCAGGGTGGCACCAGGAATGGGTTTGAGAAACATGCACTAACATTATGAGATCAAAGCTAAACTCTAAAATGTCTTGTTATGCAACTCTAGTCTTGTTATTGAGCTGGTTAGCTGGATCAGATGTGTTGGGGACACACTAAAATGTGCAAGGCAGAGTGCCTCTAGGACTGAGGTTGAGAAACACTTATTGTTATAATACGTATATATAGTTATAAAATGTTCACCATGCAAACCTTGAAGACATGAAGGATTTTGTATTTAATAATAATTCTAAATGCTGTAAAATAAAATTGTTACTGTACTGATAATGTACCAATGTACCAGAACATCTTTGTTTCTCCATAGTATAATTGTTTTCAACAATTTTATTTGTTATTTTATTTTATGAAAGTGTTTATTCTCTTGTCTGATAGTCTTACATGTAGTTATGCATTATCTATTAAAATTCCAGTATCTGCAAATCAAACAAATGAAATAAACCTGGACTATGTTAAATAAAACAACACTCATTTTTAAGAACAATTTGATTTACCAAAGTGAAACATATGCCTGACATGAATTGTCTCAAAACTAAGCATCAACATAATACATTTTACATCCCAGCATCCACCTCCACTTTTTATTTTCAAACAAAAAATGCTCAGAAAATCTCATAAATCATTCACTAAAAGGAATAAAAAAGAAAATCTCAGGTTGTGAGTACATACAGGGTTGTGTCCTTACAGAATAAGGAGTCTAATCATGGTCAATCAAATACAGCCTTGTCTGTTCAAAGATTTGTTTATTTTCTGTGCTATTGACTAAATTCTCATGTGTCTCCAGGCGATGGTGCAGTACAACCAGCTTGAGCTCCTCACTCATCCAGTATGTCAGAAATACTTAGAGATGAAATGGTAGGCTGACAACACTCCACTCTTTCTGTAAGATATACAATAATAGAACCTTATTTCTGAAGCAAAACATTTAGAAACACTTCTAATCATTGGTAGACTGTAACTACCCTTTACTTACTGTAAACTCTACACTGCACTCTACACTGCATTGCATCACAGGTCTTAGTGAGATCCAAAGTGGAATCATTTGTTCCATGCAGCACTGCTCAAAGAGCCCCTGGGGAAGGAAATGTGGTTCCTCTATGCCTAAAAACATTTTTTGATTCCGAAAATAAACCTTCAAACAACAGTTTTGTAAACAAGAGCATTTTTAAACCTCAGGAAACAGATATACATTTTATAAGAAGAACTCTTAAACTGCTATAGAACACTTATATTATTAACTTCAAACATGACTTTATATGGAAGCATAGTTATTCTAAGGCCTCTCTTTTTTAAAGCTGTAGAATTACCAGTGGATCTTTGGAGCAGTGCCACAGGAGAAGCACTTGGTTCAATTGATCTTTGAAGAAGAGTTAGAGAAGAACTTTTGTTTGTTTATTTACTTATTTATTTAATTATTTCTTTATTTGGCAAAGCAGTCATGGAACCAGTGCATCTCCACTGCTTCTTTGGAGCAGAGAACCTGTCAGTCAGTTTAAAAAAACACTTTGAAGCTTTAGTGTTTTATTTTAGCACAGAAAAGGAAAACAACACCATCAAACACACCTCACCTGCTATTCTCAGAGTTGCTGGATGGACTAAGAAGTTCCACTGCAATTGTGATGTGGAATTGCTAGTTTTTGGACGTCAGACTTCATTTGTCTTTCTGATAGACTGTTCTTTTACTCAACATGACAGCAAACCACAGTATTAATGACTGTATGTTTTTTTTCCTCTATCAGGAAAGCTTACGGCAGTAAAGTTCATTTACTTAATCTAGCTGTGTATCTGCTCTGCCTCCTGCCCCTGACGTACCTCATCATCAGCCTCAAACCAACACAGACCAAATCAGTCAATGGCACAGCTGTCACCATTATGCCTGTATCCTTCAGAACGGTATAGTACAACACATGGCATGACACACACTCACTGTGCACCACTTTCTTTGAGGAAAAAAAGAGAAACAAACTCATACATTATTCAATCCAAAAAGAGTAAGAGTGTTTGTGTGAGGCAATATAGATGCTGACTGGTGTGGTTTTGGCTGGGAAATAACGGCCTGTAATGCTTATTGATAAAAAATGAATGGAGTGAATATAAGTGTTTCAGTTATTGTGGCTGGTTTAGAGGAGTTTAGGTCAAAAATACTTATGAATATGAAAACACAGAGATGTTTATTCTATTGGGAAGGCAGTCAGGGATGGCGGTGGGGAGTGCTAGACTGCACTACTGAGCAATATAACCTCAAATAAATATAATGACTAATTTAATGTTATATCTTGATAAATATAAATTAAATTTGCTTCAATGTGTTGGACTGAACAATGTGGACTCGTTTGATTATGCATGCAGTAGTAAGGGGACAGAATATTAACACACACAGTGTAAAGAGGGGGGCTGAGCAGTGTGACCAAACATTTGTATCACAATGAGAATCTGCCCGTGTCATGCAACATCAGCAATGTTTTATTTATTTGTTTATTTACTTAAACACATAATTGATACTATAAATTAGTTTATAGTAACAGTGGGTTAATCTGCTCCATAATTGTGTTAGATTATCTCCTCCATAATTGTGAATTAATTTATTTATATCTGGGACTCATAAGACATTCATAAATATTCATTAAATCATAAATCTATATGAATATTGATTTATGGATTATTCAATTTTCAAGAGTGCAAAGAGTATAAAAACAGGTTCATCATTTTACTAACTGCATCTAACACGTCTCTGAACTTTATGAACAGTAAATTTTAGAATGAAACAAAGATGGATGATTATTAATAATATCATAGTAGCATTGGGTTAATCTCCCCTATAATTGTGAGTTGGCTTAAAGTAGCAGTAGGTTATCCTGCTACATAATTGTGAATTAATTTACAGTACCAGAGGGTTAATCTCCTCTGTGATTGTGATTTAGAATATAGTAGTGCTGGGTTCATCTACTCCATAATTGTGAATTAAATTATATGAGCAGTGGGTTAATCTAGTCTGTAACTGTGAGTTAGTTTATAGTAGCAGTGGGATTATCTCCCCCATAATTGTGAGGTAGGTTCATGTAACGGTCAATAAATCTAGCAGTGTGGTAATCTCCTCCAAACGTGTGAATTAGTTTAAAGTAGTGGTTGGTTAATCTGTTCTGTAATTGTACATTTGTTTATAGTAGCAATGGTTTAATCTTCTCCATAAATATGAGTTAGTTCAAACTAGAAATGGGGTTTTCTCCCCCATAATTGTGAGTTAGTTTATATTAGCAGTGGGTTTATCAACTCAGTAATTGTAAATAAGTTTAAAGTTCTAGTTGGTTAATCTGCTCCATCATTTTCAGTTAGTTTATAAATGCAGAGGATTATTCTCCTCCATAATTGTGAAATAACTCTTAATGTAGTCTGTAATTGTGAGTTAGTTTATAGTATCAGTGGGTTTATCTCTTCCATAATTGTGAATAAGTTTATAGTAGCAGTGAGTTAATCTCCTCCATAACGGTGAATTAATTTATAGTAGCACTGGGTTAATCTATTGTGTTAGACAATAGTAGAGGTGGGTTAATCTACTCCATAATTGTGTTAGACTATAGTAGTGGTGGATCAGTAATTATGAGTAAGTTTATTGTAGGAGAGGGAGAATCTCCTCCATAAGCATGAATTAGTTTTAAGTAACAGTGTGTTCATCTCCTCTAAAATTCTAAAGTAGTTTAAAGTACTGTTTGGTTAATCTGCTCAATAATTGTCAATTAGTTCATACTAGCAGTGGGTTAATCTCCATAATTGTGAGTTAGACTATAGTAGATGTGGGTAAATCTGCTTTGTAATTGTTAGTTATTTTAATTTAGTAGTAGGTTAATTTCCTCCATAATTGTCAGTTAGTTTATAGTAGCAGTGGGTAGAAGGTCATTTTCAGTTAATTTTTGGTTAATATTCTAGTCCTACTACACTGGAAGGTGAAATAAGTGTTATGAGTATTATTGATTTAGTGTTGTATGTTTGTCTGGGCATGAAATTGAACCATAATCTGCCATGGGCAAGTCTGTTGTTAGCCAGTATGATGCTGAATAATTTAAGTGTGCATCTTACATAAAAAAAATAAAAAATAAACATGAGCTTAACTGGACAAAAACACACTGTAAATAATCAATACAAGATTCCAAAATACTTAAGAAGTCTTTCAAAACATTGCATAGCAAAAATAAATAGAATACTGTGCTATGTTTTTACAGTAACAGAGCTGTACCTAAATTTAAGATTAATAGAATTTATTAAGCAGGATCTCTGTAAATATGACCTTTTTGAGGCTCAAAGCATGAATTCTACTTCCTGACTGTAGGGGGAGTCCAGGATCAATAAATATAAATTGTCATTCAATTCTGCTTTAACTTAAATGTATCATTTAACAGTGGTGACCAAAGTGTTATTTATCTTGCTACGTCAGTGTCACACACAACTGTACACATCACCACTGTCATTGTTCTTGCTGTGCACCACTGATGAATGTGATAGATAGGGTTGCAGGAAGAGATGAGTTTTAGTCTGTAACTGTACGCCTACCTAATAAACGTTTCTGATTAAATGGCCAAAGAGTAAAGCTAAAAGATGTGATTTTTCACCCCAATTAACTAGACACTCTCCATATATTAAAAAGCAGCACATACATACGTTTCTCTTGTAACTGCATTTCCCTTGTAAATGTAATAATGCAAATGCATAAGAAGTTAAAGTGGACTTCTTTCTATAAGTGTTTCAGTGATGTCACATCTTTACCATTACCCTTCCTTTGTGTCTCATTAGCCATAATTGACGGCTCAAAATGACCCATTATTCACCTGGCCCTGTTGGCCCAATGTGTTTTGCTTTGACAAGTCCATTTTATGTCCTATTATTCATTGCACTCTACATCATCATCACCACATATACCTTGGTATATGTGACCTCGTCCTTGTCCAATTACTTTGTGTGGTCACTTTCATTATAATCTCAGCTCTATTCATCATATTCAACTCTCTCAAGGGTACGGTGACCATGCCTCTAGCTCTAAATTGTTAGCTTCATTTTCATGAAAGAAACTGAAGACATGAAGGGCACGTTTTACAAGTACAAGTTTTGTTTTCCAAACTAATGTTTAAAGCAGAGATATAAAGTATTTTTGACTTCAGGTGATTTAAACTTCAGTAAATTGGTAAGTAGGTAGAGGTTAAATGATCATATAATACAATATATGAGTGGCTAAAGTATGTGAACCTTTGATTTTAGTATCAGACTTGTGCAGCAATAACTGCAACTAAACATTTCCAGTAATTGTTTATTTGTCCTGCATATTGGCTTTGAGGAATTTAAACCCAACCCATTCCTCCATACAAAACAAAATTTATTTCTGTTATGTTGGTGGTTTTCCTCCCATGAACTGTTTGCTTCAGGTCCTTCCACAAACTTTCTTTTAGATTAAGATCAGGACTTTGACTTGGTGACAAAATGTTGTTCCAATAGCCTTAATACATACACATAGAATGGCAATAATGCATACACACACACACACACACACACACCATTTTTTGTGTAAAGGTCACCATTTCATACATGACTGTATTTCATAAATTGTGATAAAATCATAAAAAATATCTCACTATATTTGTCTCTCTCTCTTTTAGCAAAGCTACATGATCTCTGTCTGCATGGTCATGGTCCTTGTCATGAATGTGTACGCCATTTGTAAAGAGCTGGTGCAGTTGGCTCAGCAGGTAACAGCAGCATCATCGCTCCCTTGTTGGCCTTGTCTATAAATTACTGTCAGTGCCAAAGAGCCCTTCAAATGGAAGCCCTTCAGAGGACAACTGAGCCATCATCATACGCAGCATAATACACTCTCTCTGATTTACTGTACAGCACTGAACACTGTACTGGGGAATACCAGTGTGTGTCACTGAAGGATTAATCATGTGGTTTTTCAGGGCTCATATCACAGAAAACTCAATTTTCCTCACAAAATTGAGTGTCATGAGTTATGAAAACATTGTTAATGTTTTAATATATATATATGGTTCATTGCTCAGTGAATATTTGGGAACTGCAAAACCAGCCTGTTTTAATTCATTGTTTGGTGATGTTACAAAATACATTTACATATTTATCTTTAAGTGACATTTGAGCTTAATTTTAGCTATATTGAGTGTTGAAAGTAATATAATTAAACACATATTAGTAAAGAAATGTCTTTTAAACATCATTTGTAAAGTTGTAAATGTCTTGTGAGGAAAACGTTAGAACTCCCCCTACATTTGTAACAACTTAAAATGCCTAAAATTTCTGCACATCAGCTGGAAATCATTAGACCATTGTTACAATGGACTTTGGAGGAGTTTGTCTTAATTAAACCTCAGGCATTACTTTGACTTACTCTTGATTGTTGAAGTGAGTCTCAAAAACAGTTACTCCACTCTCCAGAAAATAATTTTTTTTAAATAAATTAAAAAGTGGAGAACATATAAATAATGGTCAACATGGTCATCATAGCTAGTTCAGACCAAGAACAGACCACAAGATGTGTAAAGAAGTCTTCAACAATCCCAAAATGTCACCACAAAACCTACAGATAGCTATTGTCACAGATGATGTCAACATTTACCATCAGAAAGAGACCAAAAAAGTTTGATTTTGAAGTTTGAGGTGTGCAATGAGGAAACCCTTGCTGTAAAAACAAACAAAAAAAACCCATCAGGGCCAGAATAAGGTTTGCGAGAGAATTCTGCATGGAGGATTTGGAAATCATTCACTTGATTGAGGTGAGTAAACTGTTATAGAATGATAGATGAACCAGCTATCACTTTTTCCTGACAAGAAATTTTAATTTCTTAATTACATTTTACAAATGGTGTTTAAAAACATTTCTTTAGTTTTATGTGTTCAGTTATATCACCACCATATCTCAATATACAGTGCATTTGGAAAGTATTTACACTGCTTTACTTTAAGTGCATTATTTCAAAATTGTGATAATTGTGATAATAATTGTGAATGGGAGCATTGGTGCCCAGCCATTTTTAGATATCTCCAGAGATGATCAATCTGGTTAAAGTCTAGGCACTGGCTGGGCCACTCAAGGACACGGAGTTGTACCAAAGCCACGCCTTTGTTATTTTGGCTGTGTGCTAAGGGTCCCATTGGAAGATAAACCTTCAACCCAGTCTGAGGTCTAGAGCGCTCCGGAGTTGGTTATCATCAATGATGTCTCTGTGCTTTGTTCAAGTCATCATGCTGAAGTCATCCAGTTCCTTTTGCAGAAAAACAATCCCAAACCTTGATGCTGCCACCACTATGCTTCACTATATGGATAGTGGTCAAAGTGATGAGCAGTGCCTGCTTTCCTCCAGACATGATGCCTGGCATTCAGTCCAGAAAGTTCAATCTTTTTGTTTCTCATGGCCTTAGAGTCTTTTAGGTGCCTTTTGGTGAACTCCAGACGGGCTGTCATGTGCCTTTTACAGAGGAGTGGCTTCTGTCTGGCCACTCTACCATACATGCCTGATGGTGGAGTGCTGCAGACATGGTTGTCCTTCTGGAAGGTTCTCCTCTCTCAAAAGAGCAACGTTGGAGCTCTGTCAGAGTGACCTTTGGGTTCTTGGTCACCTCCCTGACTACGGCTCTCCTAACACTTTATAAACACACAATTTTAAACATTCATGCTGAAAGCTAACTGGCAATATAATTGAAATGGTAAAAACAGTTTTTGACAATATTGATATAATATTTATACTTTTTAGGTTACTTTTTAAATTCTGCACTTTCCACACAGTTCTCCACTTGTTTCAATATAACAAGGAGTTGAAATTCATTCTAATACAATTATGTCATGTATTTTGCATGTAATATGTCGCTTTTCTCTTCCCTGCAGCGTGTGAGTTACTTCATGGACTCCTCTAATGTGTCAGATTGGGCCACAGCAATCTCCTCTCTGGTGTTCGTTATCCCAGTGTTCTTTGGTGTGGATAATAAATGGCACTGGGAAGCTGGAGCATTGGCCATCCTGTTTGCCTGGATCAACTTTCTGCTCTACTTCCAGAGGTACAGTGCTTTTAGTAAAGGAAAATATGGCAAACACATGAAAACAGCAGATGTAGATGTGCTGACCAAGCTCACAACTGTATGAAGGAAAGCATTTGTATGCAAAACAAATAATGTGATCTGTTTTTTGACAGATTTGAGCGCTTTGGTATTTATGTCGTGATGTTTGGTGAAATTATAAAAACGCTGATTAGCACCATCATCCTGTTTGTATTCCTCCTGCTGGCATTTGGTTTGTCCTTCCATGCTCTGATGCTTCATCGAGTAAGTCCTGATTACAAACGCAATCACAAACAGAAACACAATATAGTCATCTCAGTGAAAAAGTGTGAAATTATTTCTACATGTGTAACACACAACACTTACTACTAACTGCTAGACTCCTAGACTCCAATTCAACTATAACTCAAAACCAAATGCAGGTTGTAGCCAACTACACCACCCCCAGTTAGAAGGATGGGGGAATCCTAATTAATGGCCTGGGAAATTTCCCCACACAAATGCACAAATTGTTTAATGAAAATATTAACATTTAAATACTTTATTTGTAATCTCAATTAAACTTTAAAATCTCTTACAATACAAATAATGATCAGTAATGCTGGTGGTATAACATAGTAATATTTAAATAGGTTTCAGAATGAAATTATTAAATTAAATTAAACAGAGTTAAATAAAATAAAAGGGTTAAATAAATTGTGGTAACCTAAAGGCCAGCCCAGGGCAACATCAATTTACACTACAATGAATCACCACACATCCCACAAAATTAATATCTAAAACAACTGGTTTCCATTCCTTACAGCTAGTATCAGGACTAGACAGACTGGAGGCACACGCAGAGTATAATCTAACAAAGTCTTTAACATTTACCCAAGATTAACAAGATACACAAACATAGACTCATGTGCTAGCAAATGTAGGAGCAGCAAATGGGCAAACCAACAGACATAGTCGAAGGACCAGGCAGAGTTCAAAACCAGAAAATCATAAACAAAAGTGCAATCCAAAAAACTAAGTCTAAAAGCTGAACAAGGGTCAAAGACATGATAAACACAATTTGGAAAATAATGCTGGGACTGTGACAGTTCCCCCCATCCCATATGAGACTGGGGGTACCCTGGAACAAGGCCGACCCCAGTGATTAACATCCACAGTACCGAAGGAACCAGTGAAATCCATGGAATGACTCCCCACACCAGCGGGGAACTGCAGTCTCTCACTAAACTGAGCAGGTACGTACAGCCTATCTGGGGAACAGCAAGTTGATGCTGGAGCATTAACCAGTGCAGATTCGATTTGCTTGTCGATTTCCCATCTAATTGGTGGAGACAAGCATGGTAGATGGGAGAATGGTGTCTCACTCCCCTTCAGCCTGACCCTCATCTTCAGGTTCATACTGCCTGGATAGAGCATCAGTCTTTATGTTACAATTGCCTGGATGGTGAAATAATGTGAAATGGAAATGTGAGATAAACAAACAACCAATGTGCTTGCCATGAATTCAGTCACTTAGCTGGCCTTATATTCTCCAGATTCTTGTGATCAGATGTCTCACACCCTCCAACCAATGCCTCTATTCTTCCAGAGCAAGTTTCACCACTAAGATTTCCCGATCACCTATCATATCATTTTTCAGTTTATGGGAATTCAAGGCCATAGGCCTCAACTTAAAAATTTCACCCTGTCGTTGAGACAACACGGCCCCTATACCTGTCTCAGAAGCATCTACCTCCATGGGGAAGGGTTTGTTGGGATCTGGGTGACTTAATATGGGAGTAAATTAGTGAGCAGATTTGACTGAAATCCTGTGTAAAGTTCTGCTAAAAATGAGAAAACACAAAAAGCGAAGTCCTTTACCCTTGAAGGGAACTGGCCAGTTCGTAACCATCTCCACCTGTGTATCTGTCATGGTAACCCCATTAGGCATGACAATATACCCCAGGAATGACACGGATTGCAAGTGGATCTTGCACTTCTACCCTTTAACATACAACTGGTTCTAAAGTAAGCATTTGAGTACAGAGTGGACATGACTTACACACTGTTCCAATGTGGCTGAGTATATTAAAATATCATCAATGAAAGCCACCATGTATCTACCTAATATTTCTCTAAATACGTCATTTATGAATGACGGGCTGATTGAGGAACCGTTTTTCAGACCATAGCTCATTAATAGGTATTAATAGTACCCTCTGATGGTGACAAAAGCAGTCTTCCATTCATCCCAAGCCTGGATTGTGATAAGGTGGTAGGCACTACACAAATCAAGTTTTCTGTACTAATGAGCTCCAGTGGAGATGTTCTAAAACTACAGGGATTCATGGCAATGGACACACAACTTCATTTGTGGCATTATTGAGGACCCTGTAGTCCGTACAGAGCTGAAGACCCCATTCATCTTCTTGATGAAGAAAAAATGGGTGCTGCAGGAGATGTGGATGGTCTTATGATGCCCTGGGCTAATGCTTCATCTATGTAAGCCTCCATAGGTTTTTCTTCTTCTTGGGTGAGAGGGTAAATTCTCCTTCCTTTGGCAAAGGAACCCCTTTCTATCAAGTTCATGATGGGAAAGATGGGCAGCCTTAACCTGAAACAAGGGACAGTGTACATAACAATAAGGGGACCAGGATATAATGTCTTGCTGAGGTTACGATATGATGGGATCATGTTTTTCTAACCAAGGAAATCCCAATATCATATCATAGTCTGACAGAGGAGTGACAAGTAGGCTAATCTCCTCTTGGTGAAGACAGCTGGCTTTTGAGTTTGGCAGTGCAATGGGTGATGGGAGAATCTCCCAGCAGCAGACCATCCAGTGCAATGATGCGCAAGATGTCTAGCAGTGGTTCTACAGCCACTTGCACCTACTTCACTCCCTTCCACCCCTGAGTCGATCACTGCTGAAATGCTGAACCTCTGTTGGCATTGAACAGTGACTGGTAAAAAGAAAGCTTTAGAGATGGACCCCTTCTTGGGGAGACTGTATTTCAAGCAGTAAAGGCCCTCATGCAGATAGCGCAACCACTCCTCAATGGAAAGCCTGTAGGCTTGCAGAGGTTCCACTCGGCAGGAGGTGCTGCCCTTCCTGCTAACTCCCAAACATTAGACAATATTTCCTCCAGCTGCTGCTGCTGTTGGGTGGCTGAGCTGACAAATCCCAGAAGGACTGAGATACCCTGCTGAGGATCTTAAGGTGCTGTCCGTGCAGCTGCCCTTGGGCTGATACTGCCTTAAACACAGATTTATACTCCGCTACCTGCATATCGGCCAAGTTTTCTGTCAGGACTGGACAGGCTTGAGGCACATGCTGAGTATAATCTAACAAAGTCTTTAATATTACACAAGGATAAACCAATACACCAATGTAGATTCATATGCTAGCAAATGATAGGAGCAACAAAGGGGCAAACCAACGGACATAGTCAAAGAACCAGGTACAGTTCAAAACCAGAAAATTATAAACAAGAGGACAATCCAAAAATGAGCTCAAAAGGTTGAACAAGGGTCAAAGACATGATAAACACAATCTGGAAAATAACGCTGAGTAAGGCTGGAAACACAGACAATACTTGGCAAAGCACAACAGTCTGATGCAGTATGCTGCATTCAGACAATATAACCACTGCACTGCTCACTTCCACTTATCTCCCCATGGATGAAAACAGATAACACTGAGAAATTCAAGGGTTAAAAGAGTTTTTGTGCCCCAACCATTCATCTCTGAGGTCTACATTTTATTCACATATTAGTTCTCAAAATATGATCCTGACTGTATATATCACAGCACATCATTTTATTTGCTTTCTTTGGCAATAATTATGTTAATTATATGAAATACTCAATACAAATAGAACAGATTAGAACATTTGAATAAACTCAACTACTGGGTTTTTTTGGGTTGGGAAGATGTTTACTGTTTGTTTTTGTCCTCAGAAGGAGTTTAACTCCATCAGCCTGTCTCTGGCTCAGACGTTTGTGATGACAGTGGGAGAACTGAACTATCAGAACACCCTGCTGGAAGCGTATGAGCAGGGCCAGCTGGCCTTTCCTGAAATCAGCTACATTATCTTTGTGCTCTTTGTTCTCCTGATGCCCATCCTTCTCATGAACCTAATGGTAATAATTGTCATTTATATTCTTATTCTTATTTTCTGAAGGATCACATGCAAGGTATTCATCTCAAGTAATAAAATTAACTGATAGCTAGATACATGATCTAAACATTTTTTTCATTTCAGCTTTTTGTTTGTAATTATGTATCCTTGCAAGCAAAAATTAATTATGGTGTAAACAATGGTACAGTCTGTTTGCTTTAATTCACACCTGCTTATTGGTCTGTGGGTAAAGATAACGTATTTATTTCAACATGGCTGTGTTAGATTGGTTTGGCTGTAGGAGATATTGCAGAGGTGCAGAGGAATGCAACACTGAAGAGGATTGCCATGCAGGTGGGACACTAACGAGAATACATTCAACATACTATTGCAAAAGCAAAACAATAAGAAAACTGCCTATTTAAGCCATATTTTCATGACAGTTCATTGTGTACACTAGTTATTCTGTCTTTCAGATTAATCTTCATACTAACTTGGAAGAAAAGCTGCCGTACTGGTACATGAAGAGAGTGGATAAGCCCAGCATTACTATCTACCCCAACAGGAAGTGTGCCCATGTTTATGTCAGTAATATTATGCACTAAAAAAAGGTCCTTCTTCAGCATTTTCTGCTCCTGCTACCCTTACTTCTTATCAACATCATCACCCACACCACCAATACCATCATCATCATCATCATCATCATCATCATCATCATCATCATCATCATCATCATCATCATCATCATCATCCTCTTCTTCTTCTTCTTCTTCTTCTTCTTCTTCTTCTTAGTTATAAGTTAGAAAATAAGGTGTAAAACTGTAATAAAATATTTCTTTCTAATATATTTCACACTATTAATTATTTAGTATTTATAGTATTAATGATCCACTATGAAGTGTCCAGTTCAAAGAAGCCATAATTTCAGCAGATACCAGTTTGTGTCCAGCAGGAACTAACATGTGCCTAATGCAGTGACTAATAATATTAATATCCTTTTTGTAATCAGTAATAAATTATTAATGTTGTCATGCAGGGGATGATTCAGCAGTTCTGGAATTTCGGAGGAGAAAATGAAGTCAGAATTCGGCTAAACACAAACTCACACCACGCAAACCCACTGGAGAGAGAGATAATGAAGCAGAAATACAGGTGGGATCCAGCGCCAACAATATACACCATACTAACAATACATACAGCATCAACAATATACAGTTCAAAATATGAAGACACCCTGTTACATATTTAGTTCTTTATTTAAAATATAAACATACAAATAGTTGACATTTTTTCAAATGATTATATAGATTATGGTGATGTAACAACAAATTCAACACATTCATTGTTACATCAAAAAAAAAACCTATTATCCAATCTTCCACTTTTGTCATTGACTGGGAGAAAGCTGCTGCCACTATTCCATATACAATTCTTTCAGCTGTATGATGTGTATGAGGACTTTTTCACAGCCGTTTCACACCACTTCTAAGCCGGAATGAGGTGTTCTGTGTTTATGACGGTAAGAGTTCTTCCTTGCACACCTAAACTTTCTGATGCCAAAAGCTACCTCTTGATAAGGATGATAATGTTTTTGAATTGTAATGAGATCTTTCTAAACCCATGCTCAGAGGCCTCAGAGAGGGATTCACTTCAACAATGTAGAACAAACTAAACTAATGTCTGAGGTTTATATAAGACAGCCTCCTCTCAAGTCCGCTCTAACCATGTTCTACTCATCTGCTGCACCTGTTTGTAAAGTTAGACATTTTAAGTAATGAATGTGGAGGTGTCCTTTTCCTCACAAGAAATTGCATTTCTAATTAAAGTTTTCAAAGTATTTTCAAAGGACATTACTATAGTTTTATTTGTTTAGTCATATTGCTTCTCTCAAAATTGTTCAAATGTTTAAATGATCATTTTCATCATTTTTTTTCATGGTGAGTTAACTTTTTCAAATGGCTGAACCCCATACCGGCAGTCTACATCATCCTTGACAAACTGTTCTAAGACCTGTTGTTCTGCATATTTTCATATGTTTAATGCCTTCTCAGAGTTATGTTGAAAAATAATCAAATGTATTGTCCTCATCAAGCTAAAAAACAACCATGTGAAACTTCATTAAAGCTATAGAGGGTGACTGAGAAATCAAGAATAGAAAATTAGTTGAAGTTTGTTTACTACTTAATATATTTCTACATCACACAATAAATTGGTTCTGGTCTGTCTAAAGGTTTGGACATCTGGGAGCTGTGTTGCAGTTTCCTATGGGGGGGGGGGGGGGGGTGGCATTGTGTTAGAGCACCATCTAGTGCTTCATACGAGATATTTGTACTGTATAGTCCCGTGTAAATGTAAATATGCATATGTGCCAAAGGTTTGAAACAGAACCTAAAGCATTTGCAACTTTTAGAGACATTTTAAATTAATTACTGAATCTAAATATTGCAAATAATAATACATACCATAGAAAATGTGCCACATGCAGCAATAGTATTGTGTAATTTTTAAGTCTGTTCCAATTTCATAAATCAACAGTCATGGTCTTTTAAACCCTTCAGAAGTGTGTCTCTATATAGTATCTATTTACACTTACAGCACCAACTTCAATTAGAGCTTCACAATTTAGCTTCTAATGTGCTTAGTCCAATTCAAAGTTGAAGTGACAACATGACAAACAAAGATCCCCAGGCCTCCCTGTCCCCCAGCCACCTCACTCTGGAGATATAATCCCTCCCGCAGTTGAAAAGCAGTTGCTCTGCTCCTGGCGTCACATGAATATCAGAGCTCCTTATAGATATATGGGTACAGTAAGAGCTTTCATTTTTGGTTTACTGTTCTCTTCACCAATGCAGGCATGTGTAACACTCTTCTCATTCTTCATGATCCACACACTGCTGCATGCTGGAGGCCCCTGCAGGACAACATCATCCACAAGTGTCAGAAACATAACCCCCTCCAGCTAAAACTTGCTATCTAGTCCATTAATATCACAAACAGCAGCAGGTAGCAGAGATGAGGCAGAGTCCTGAACAACTCCAAAAGTGACCAACAGCTTGTCTTTTGGACACAGATCACAGTATATATTTCAAGAACATATGCTACAGGATTTCTCAGGGAACATGCTACTAAGCCTATACAGGTTAGAGTAGCAAACTCTCAAGCTCCCTCAATTATCTGAGAGACAATGAAAAACACGCCTACCATTCCATAGCCAGGATAGAATTGTATTGTTCCTGAGCTGTAACTACAGGATGCATTCCTCTTTCCATTACTCTGGCATAGACTTTCTCTGAGGTGCTGAGAAGTATGAGGTCCCAAGCACAATAATTTGCACACTCTTTCTGAAGACTCCCACCTGAGTTTGCAATTTTTTGCCCAAAGGCATTTCTATGGTTTAGAGGTTTCTCCAAGTTTTTCTTCCAGAATGCAGCAAAACCCTCATATATGTTTCAAACCCTCATAAAAGTTTCACTGTGTCCCTTTTTTCCACATTTGACCTGTCACAGGGCCCCTCCAAGTTTGCCCAGCCTCTGCACTTTGCAGGTTCTTCACACAATCCACATTCACTCAAACACCTTCTGTCACAACAAGGGCCTGATCCAGCGATCCAGTGTTGATGTATCCTAAACAGATTTTTGAACTTCCAATTTTTAAAAAAATATAAAATACATACATTTAATGTGGTGTGTGTGTGTGTGTGTGTGTGTGTGTGTGTGTGTGTGTGTGTGTGTGTGTGTGTGTGTGTGTGTGTATTATTGCATCTGTTAGCATTTTCTTCTGTGTTATTGACATGTTTGACAAGTCTGAGTGAAGCAGAGGTAATTCCATTCATTAATATGTGCGGGTCTGTTGTGCATTTCAAATGGACATATGTTGGAGCGTGTAGGACCTGTCTTTAATTACAGTATTGATTGTGCTGTATTGTTTGTGAGTGTGCAAAGACTGTAGAAGAGTTCATGTGTGTACACATTCTGCTGAACCTGCTGTTTTACCTGTTTTCTAAATTAATGGTGAAATGGAAACATCGAAAACCCTTAAAAAGCTGTTTAAATTACAATGAATGACAATGTCTAAGGTGCACTTAATACTTTTCACTGTATTTTGGAGATTACAGATGAAATATATGATAGGTCACAGTAAAGAGCAACTAAAGTGAAATATAGATTTCTGATCTTTTTTTAAAATGTGCACTATTGCTTATTCATTAGCGTTGTGCACAGTCAATTCTAAATATGATCTATATATGAGAATATGCAATTTGTATAGTTTTCTTATTCATCAGTTTCAAAATTCAAGCATGAACACACACACACACACACACACACACACACACACACACACACACACACACACACACACACACACACACACACACACACACACACAGATTACCCAGTGTAGCATATCACATACTACAGTAATACAAATCACTCCTTATAGCACATTTGATTTACTGCACTCTTCAGATAATTTCAACCCTGTTAAGCTCTGGCCAGCAGGGGGAGTTTTGCACTTACAGCTCTTTCCCTACCTCTGACTCAGGGCACAGCTATTGGCTCATGAGCTGCAGAAATCTTTCTTTTTATTGTCTCACTGTCAAATACCTGCATGAAACAGGGTGAGCTTGATGTCAATGTAATGCGAATAAGAGCAAATTGAATATGTGTCATTTGCACTTGTTTTTACTCGACTGTTTATGTGTGTTGTGTTCTTGTGTGTGAACGTAGGTTGAAGGAGATTTCATCTGTGCTGGACAAGCAGCAGACTCTGCTGAAGCTCATTATCCAGAAGATGGATATAACATCTGAGGCAGATGAGCATGACGGCCCTCAGGACTTCAGAGCCATTGCCTCTGCTATGCCCTCATGCACTGGCCAAAGGTCCAGATGGGTCCCACTGATCCGTGCACTTGGTGTCAAGAAGTGATGCTGAAATATTAGTCCATATTCAGTTTCAGAAAGAAATGGGGCTTGAAGTTTTTCTGTACATTAGGAATCAGGTCTAAGTTATCAGAATTTTTATTGTCTCGCTTTCATTGTATCAGGATTGTCTTTGAGTGAGACTACTTTGTCTGTACTGTACTTAAGACTGCCACCACTGTTGTCTTCTGTAAATATACAGTGAAAGGCCTCGGGTATTTGCTTCAAAAAACATTTTATCACTCTATTATTGCTCTATTAAGAAGTGTATTTTTCATATCATGTCCTTCTCTATGTTTTCAGACATGAGGTTGGTGACAGTCCTAAGTCCAGAGTTTATTAACAATGTTAGACTAACATCCAATTTGAACTAAAGAAACTCACAACAGATACCAAGAATGTCTAAATCAATAATCTTATCATCATCTGCACTTGGGTTCAGTGATAAATCATCTTTGTTTAATTTTTAAAGGCAGACTGATCCTTTAATTCTGATAGGCTGATAGACTTCAATGGGGTAGGTGTTTACAGTACTGTACTACTGTACACACATTACCAAAGCAGTTTTAATTGGACCAGTTTTCAACTGTGGTTTCATGGATTTTATTTAAGGTTTGTTACTGATTGTTAACTGTTTAAACCTTCTTTTAAAAGTAAGAGTAATAATAGAAAGTCAAACATGCATCTTTATTAAGCCTTTAATTGTAGAGTATATACTGTATATGTTCTTATTGTTATTGATAATGATACTATTGCTATATGTATATGTATGCTTGAGGAATTATATATAATGAACATGTGATTTATTCATTGTTCAACTCTTATTCAACTGTTATGCATGAGTTGAGATGAGTGATATAAACCCATGTATGTCGCAATTATTATTATTATTATTATTATTATTATTATTATTATTATTATTATTGCTGTTGTTGTTGTTGTTGTTGTTGTAGTTGTTGTCGTTGTTGTGTTGTTATCACATATTAAATAACATTGAACGCTTATGGTTAATCACTTGTGTTCATGTAGAAGCCCTGACAGAGGAGCATAAAACAAATATAATGACTTATTAGTCCCAGTTATACCACAGTTCTGACCTGGCAGTGTTATTGGCTGGGAGATGTTCTATGAGTGCAAGTATTGCACAGTAATGAAATCAAAGCTCTTTAGGTATTACTGTCCCACATACACAAAAACTATAGATAATAGAATATAATCATGACAATGGATGGACAGGAGGGTTAAAATCTAACAAAACATGGTAATAACAAAATTGTGGTATAATTGTGATAATATACTCAAGGTCCATAAATTGACATGAGATATTTGAATTATGGACTGATCTACAGTTGGCCTGCAGTCTTGTGCCTATGACCACAGTACATCAGTGCCAATATTTTCTGTTATAGCATGAACCCCTAGGAGAGGTAGGAAGTAACAAAGTACATTTTTGTGTTTACTTGAGTTTTTCTTTTAATTCATTCTTTTTACTCCCTAGATTTCACATGAAAAATCAATACTCTTGTCTCACTACATTTTCAAAACAAACTTGATACTTTAAAGCTTTAGTTTCGCTCTTAGAAACCAATATACTCACTTTGCTGGCAGTTGCATGCTGTTTTCTAGGCTTCATAACTCAGAGTAATCAATATGATAAACATATCATCACAAAGTACAACACCAACCCTGTAAGGGTTGTGTGATAAATGATCAGTGAGAAATTGAGCTGAGAAACCAGCTAAAATTCACTAATTTCCAACTGAATTAAATCCCAGTTTAAATGCCAAAGAAGCCTTCCAGTGCATGATCTGTCCATGTGAACATGCTCAACCTGCATGTAGACTCCGATCAATCAGCAAGAGGGGGTGGGGCTAATGATGTCACTGACCCAGATATTGGGTTAAAGAGGGAGCAAGTCAAGACAAGGGATACTACTGATATATACATAAATTACAAAAATAATAAGGGACATTTTTTTGTGTTGTTTTTTTTTATTTGGACTACTATCAAGAATTTTGAACAATTTATTATTAAAATATCTATAATATCAAAATTCCTGCATTTTCAGCTCAAAAACCCTATGGGTGATCAACAGATCATCCAACAGGATATCTGAGATGTTAAGTGGTTTTTAGTCCTTATAAGCCAAAAAATAAAAAACAAAAACAAAACAATCTCCTGAAAATAGCAATATTTGACATTTGTGACTATAAATATATTTTGAATGCTTTTGGGGAATAAAGGTGCATCCAACCAAACAAAAGGCATCCTCAAACTGTAAACTGTTCTGTACACTTCCGAAAATGATCCTCACTGCTGTGGGCTGTATGTTCCATATGGAGCCTTAACATAGCACTGCAGGACTGCCTGCATTGTCCCTTGGTGCAAGTAAGTCACAGTAACAGTAATTCACTTTCACTCAATAAAGTGACTTACACCATGTAAAAATGTCTGTTTATATATATATATATATATATATATATATATATATATATATATATATATATATATATATATATAAAATACTCGTGCATATTCTCAATTTGGGTTCTTTTCTCTCTGGAACCTTTGTCCACAGGCCTTCTTGGCCTCGCTGCTGGCTGCAGGCTTTTGGAGGCTTTATGGTAAATTCATGGTGACTTGAGTGAGCATGACTTATGTTTTATGATTTATGTCAGTCTAAGTGTAATTCACCACTCTGTTAATAACATTGTGATGTAGTTCTCATGAAGCAAAGCATTAGATTGAATGGTCTCGCCATTCAGGCAGTAAATACTGATTTCACAGACTACATTAAAGCTCCTCTAATCTGCACCTGCACTAAAGAACAGCCATAAAAATGGTTTGTGAATTTGTCCATGCATAATGAGACGTGACAAACTTGATTAGGTCGATCACACACTCATATGAGATGGATTTTTGCTGATTTTAGTGTTAAAGAGCCCACACTGTGGACAAACATTCCTCTAAAACCATGCTCTACAGTTTACATACTGAAGGATACTGGAGGATAAACTGTGGAAAAAGCATATTTAAATATGGTGGCATGTAAAAGTTTGTGCACCAGTGATCAAAGTTTCTGTTCTGCAGCATGGGGCACAGGCATTGGACCAACCTGGTCTCCAGAGGAATTCATACATATGTGACTAAAAGAGCATTTCAGGAGATATATTTACGAAATGTATTTTGACCCTCGATACAGTGTAGACACACAGAAATTAAGTGGGCAATGATATAAAGCTTAACCTGAACCTGAATCTAACCTTACCCTTACCTTTTTTTTTTAATAAGCCACATTTCGTTAGCCATTGCTTTTTAACCTTCTTGTGCATGTGTGAGCTGTGTTATGTATATTTGGTAAAACAATGGCACCAGTGGACAAGAGAACAAGACCAGGTTACAGATCATATAAATATTTATATACTGAATTTTCATTTAACGATGAGGGTCATAGAAAAAACTACATCTTGTGGATTTTAAGTTGTTTTAAGGATCCTTATTATGTAGAAGCCACTCTCTTTCCATCTTCAGCTTTTAAACAGACAGCTTGCTTCCAGAATTTGCTGGAATTGAATATAATCTGAAGTATTCACTGTACCACTCACAATAGCACATGCCCACAGCATGATTAATTCCTACCTTTGACATGAGTGACATGGCAAAACTAATCATTCAGTATCTGACCTCATTATGCAATCAAATCCTACTTTCAGAAACTGCCAGCCTATACTGTAAAGTCTTCTGAGAAGATTATAAGCTCTTGTAGATCTTGTAGTGTTGATTGAATCTGTATCTATGCTGAATGAACTGCAGATACAGCAACAACAGAACTACAAACATCACACACATACACTATATGTCCAAATGTTTGTGGACATCCCTTTCAATGAATGCATTCAACTATAGTTTTTAAGTTATACCCATTGCTGACACAGATGTGCAAATGCATGCACACACGAACACACACACGTGCGCGCACACACACACACACACACACACACACACACACACACACACACACACACACACACACACACACACACACACACACACACACACACATTACCTCCTGTAGAGACAATAGGACTCAGATAAGCATGAACTTATTGACACCATGCCTTATGGTGAGCTGTGAAAGTGTGTCCTCTAGAATAATGGTGCTCTTAATGGTGCTCTAATGGTTATCTTTCATCCTGACTTTTTCATCCTGACGCTCTTGATGCTGACGACAATCAAATCCTCACAGCAATGTTCCAAAATCTGACACTCCTGACAGTTACTACACCAAAGCAGGATAAACACAAATAAATAAATGAGCAGGTCTCTGAATATTTTTGTACTTTTGTCCATCACAAAAAAATTATATATTTTACATTTTGACTCTGTATCAGTATTTACACTTGACATCACTCTTTTATTATGAATAAGTGAGGAAAATGCAGCTTTGTCCTGTTACTGATTCTTTAACAACACTCCAAGCTTAGAAATGATTTACAGTAGTATAATAAACAGAGAACAAAGGCTGCTTCAGTAGTTTTGCCTCTTCTCTTTTTTGGCCATGTCAGTCCTGCTGCCCCCCCCTTATTTCCCGTACCATCGTTTTTGATGCATTTGTTTTATGCCACAGCTGTGAGATCACGGTGACCATGGGAACCAGTACGGGAACAATGATGTCATACCCTCGCACCTGTCACAGGGAGCAAAAAGAAAGAAGCCAGCAAGAAAGAAAAATTAGAGTATGTTTCAGCCAATGCTATTAGAATAGAAAGAGGGAGAAATAGAGAAAGAGTGAGCAAGAGACAAAAAGCAAAAAAGAGGAAAAAGACTGCAAGAAGAAAGAGAGATGTATGAGAAGGAGAGAGAAAGTTTGAGAGAGGGACAGCAGTGGTCAGCATATGACCCGTTAACTTCCTTACTGACAGACATTGTGATGTTTCTCATGAAGGCCTTCAGCAGCTCTGTTCCCATGTAATTAACAGTTACGTGGAAACTGTGGAATTATCTACTGATGTAGCTGTTTATTCCGATGACTAGCACTGCAAAAGCTCGTCCACCTGCTCCTCACACCAAACATCTCACAGTACCCTCACATCAGGCCTCAACATCTCTGATCTCACCATCCCACATCTTATATAATTAAATCTCACATTTCTTTCTGTAGGATGTATGGTTATTTGAACAAGTACAAACAAGTACATTATAAAATCTAAAGTTTATTTCCATTTTAATTGCAAACAATGCTTCATAAAGGTAATTTAACATCATTTAGGAAATTATTCCAAATACCTTTAAATCTCAAATTCTCAAAGTCAACCTTCTTGAAGCCTCAATCTGATTTATTTACGATTCATTAGGAAATCATTCAGGGCATCATGAAGTTATGAATTATTTAGGAAATGTATTCAGTGCATCTGGGTTTGCTCAAATGAGGAAGTACACTACAGACTATCAAATAAAATTATTTTACAGTCATTATGAAATTAATGATTTTTAAGAAATGATTTATTGCATCATGTCTTGTTTTTCAGTTTGGTTACATTAGTTTGGTGTGACATAGGATTACATTTTTAAAATATACTGAAAAGGACTGACTGAATGAACTATTTACACAGCAGTTGAATATACATATTAAACACATATAAAAGCTTTATTTTAGACTGAAAGTTTTGTTTCAATCAGAAATGTGCTGCAGATTTTTTTGAGTATGAGGATTGTATTGAGAATATATGTAGATATACCACCACTTTCAGTTCAACCTTTTATGGATGTATTTTACTTTTTAATTTCAACACGCTGGATATTCCTCTCCAGCAACCACACTGGAATGCCGTGTAAACCATTTGAGATAGTCTGATATTTCCACAGCAAGTGCAGCTAATGCAGAGGTTTCATGTGAAACCGTTTAGAAGTGCTGCATTAAGGGCTTCATAGGAATGTGTCCTTGGATTAGAGAGCATTCCTGACCCATGAGACAGAGAGAGATGGGAAAGACTGGAGTGCAGGTCACCTCTACTCTGGAGTACACAACAGTGGCACTGAATAAGCCACAGATTTAAAAGTCCTGTATTGTGAGTAACTATTTTTTTCCTTTTTAACTTCTTTGGAAGTATCAGTCCATCATACTCACCTGTAACTTAGCAACAGACTAGAGGTAGATACAAGCGGGTGAAATAAGTATTGAAAACGTCACCATTTTTCTCAGTAAATATATTTGTAGAGGTGCTATTGACATGAAATTTTCACCAGATGTCGGTAACAACCCAAGTAATCCATAGATGTTCAGAAATTAAGTTTTGTGTAATAATTTGGACTGGTACAGGGAAACAGTATTAAACACGCTTACTGAAAGTTATTTAATACTTTGTACAAAAGTCTTTGTTGGCAACGACAGCTTCAAGACACCTCCTGTATGGATAAACTAGTCACATGCATTGCTCAGGTGTGATTTTTGGCCCATTTTTCCACACAAACAGTCTTCAAATCTTGAAGGATTCATGGGCCTCTTCTATGAACTCTGATCTTTAGTTCTTTCCATAGATTCTCTATTGGATTCAAGTCAGGTGATTGGCTGGGCCATTCTAGCAGCTTTATTGTCTTTCTGTGAAACCAGTTGAGAGTTTCCTTGGCTGTGTGTTTGGGCTCATTGTCTTGCTGAAATGTCCATCCACGTTTTCATCTTCATCATCCAGGTAGATGGCAGCAGATTTGTATCCAGAATGTCTCTGTACATTTTTCCATTCAGCCTTCCAAGTTTCCAAGTTTGCCAGTGAAGTTTATCCCACCTCCAAACTTCACTGTTGGTATGGTGCTTTTTGGGTGATGTGCAGTGCCATTTGACCTCCAAACATGATGTGTATTATGGCGTCCAAAGAGTTCGATTTTGGTCTCATCTGACCAGACTATATTCTCCCGGTATTTCACAGGTTTGCCTAAATGTTGTGCAGGAAACTTTAAATGAGCTACAACATGCTTTTTCTTCAGCAACAGAGTCTTGCGTGGTGAGCGTGCATACAGACCATGGCGGATGAGTGCATTACTTATTGTTTTCTTTGAAACAATTGTACCTGCTAATTCCAGGTCTTTCTGAAGTTCTCCACAAGTGGTCCTTGGCTCTTGAATGACTCTTCTGATAATTCTTTTCACTCCTCTGTCAGGAATCTTTTGAGGAGCACCTGGTCATGGTCAGTTTATGGTGAATTGATGTTCTTTCTACTTCTGGATTATGGCCTCATCAGTGCTCACTGGAACATTCAGAAGTTTAGAAATCCTTCTGTAACCAATGCCATCATTATGGTTTGCAACAATAAGGTTGCAAAGGTCTTGAGAGAGCTCTTTACTTTTACCCACCATGAGATGTTTCTTGTGTGATACCAGGCCTTCATTTTGGACTGAACCAGCTGATATTAATTTGCACTGACAAGGGGCAGGATTGCTTTCTAATTACTGAGAGAGTTCAGCTGGTGTCTTGGCTTTCCATGCCTTTTTGCGCCTCCCTTTCTTCACGTGTTCAATACTTTTTCTCTGCACCATTCCACATTATTACACATAGCTTAATTTCTGGACATCTATGGTTTGATTTCTTCTGACCAGAGGAAAACCGTGCAAAAATCTCACAGTTTCCATTTTATCTTCCATGACAACAATGGAGAGCCATCTCTGTTCATTTTGGGTAGAACTTCTGATGGTGCAGTGGATTCACTGAAAAAAAATACAAGCACAAAGATAATAAACATACAAAATGAGCAGTATAATCACTTTGCTAACTTACATGCACCACCTTCCACAGAAGAGGGCCTGTGTCTATGATTGAAAGATTTGAACATATAGACATTTAAGTGAATGTTTTATTTTTAGCTCCTTTGAGCACAGACACAGGTTTTCTTCTCTGGAAGATGGTGGATATAGAATTCTGACCACAAAACTGTAGTAGACTTCCCTACAAAACCCCATATATGCTTACCACCCATGCTCTCTCACGTTAGCCACCAAATCTGCATATCTCAGCATCTTCCTTTCATAAGTTCCCTTAACCTCACCTTCAAGTGGAACCATCAGCTCTCCCGGTATAACACAATATCAGGCCTCAGTGTATATATAGTTACTATAATGAAATGTGGAACCTATACTTTAATACCTACCTCATTACCCCTGTTGTTTAACTGAAATCATCCCCTTATTATTATTATTATTATTATTATTATTATTATTATTATTATTATTATTATTATTATTATTATAAAAGAACAAAGAGAATGAGACAAAAGGGGTAAAATAGTAAAGAACTATAGCTGAGAAAAGGTGAGAATGAATTATGAGAGAAAGTATAAGATATAAGTTCAATATTAATATGAGTCCATGCTGGTTAAACAAACATAAGATGGCAGTGCAGTCCCTAATGGGGCACGACTGAGCCAATGCGAGGGTCCCAAAGGACAGCATCATGGAGGAAAGCAAGGCATAATAAATAATAATAAACTTAATAAACAATGAATGTGCCAGTGCCCCAATACTTTTGTCCATTTCCTGTAAGTTGGCATTGCTTCTGAAGTATTCTTGTTATTCTTATTATAATGATAATATTTTGCAAATGATTTTTACATCTTGTTTAATTTATTATACATAATTAAAATAGGATTATGGTTTGTATATATCTGATTTGGTGTTTGTATGTGCTGTCTAAATATTATTTGTTTATTAGTGGTACTATTATTTCTACTGAAATAACTTTTTTTAAAGTTACTTTAAAGTATTATTGCTTGAGTTACTTTTTTGCTTACACTACCTGTGTGTTTAAATGTATTGTTTGCTAGTATGGACCATGCTCAGAAGGCTGAACAGGGCAGCCAACTCAGAAGGTTATTGGGCTGTAGTTCATAGTGGCTTTGTGGAATGTAAGTGCTGAGAAGAATGGAGGAGATGGGGTGGGAGTGGGAGTATATTTTAAGTAACATTTTGTTTGTGTTAAGATTTTGAAAATATTGTTAAACTGTAGTTTTGTAGTTGTTTTCTCTTTGAATTTAGTTTAGTTTATGCAGGGGTTTTTCTTACATGTTCGGTATTCAGCCTTAGGCCAAATGTTTTGGACCATTTTGTTTGGTTTCAGATTCAACCAATGCAGCGTTTCCTCCCAGTGACTCTCACCATGGTAACATAGAAAGAACCTCTGAATCATCTAGAGCAGTGTTTTAGGACTGATGGAAAATGGTATTAGGCAAGAAAGTAGATCATTTTTTATAACATTAAACAATTTTTTTAGACAAAATTGAAAATAATTTTATGAGCATAGATCAAGGTCAGTGTTTCCTTTCTGTGGTCTTTCACAATAAGTGTGTGTGTGTGTGTGTGTGTGTGTGTGTGTGTGTGTGTGTGTGTGTGTGTGTGTGTGTGTGTGTGTGTGTGTGTGTGTGTGTGTGTGGAAGTGTAGTCGTTTGCCTTGAAGGTGCCGTGAGATGCAAGAAACCGATGGTATATAAAGGCCTGAGGAGGAGGAGTTTGAGATGTGGTCCATCTCCCAACATAACGTTTTTGTCATAACAACAAATCATTATTATTATTATTATTATTATTATTATTATTATTATTATTATTATTATTATTATTATTATTATTATTATTATTATTATTATTATTAATATTATTATTATTAATATTATTATTATTATTAGTAGTAGTAGCAGTAGTAGTAGTAGCAGTAGTAGTAGTAGCAGTAGTAGTAGTAATAGTAGTAGTAGTATTATACACATTCATGCCAAAGGTCATGAGATAGCAGTATGTAAATTGATTATGAATTGATATCCATGTTCAGTGAAGGAGTCCCACACATGCCCCAGGTAAGTGCAATATTCTTTAGCTTCCATGGGGGATGTTAAAAGTCATGGGACATGGGTTTCAGTATATATAAAATCTGTCTTCAAAAATAAGGGGGGTTGTAATGAAAACCTGCAAGCACGTGATTCTGTCTGTTTGTGAATAAGACAATTTCTGGCAACCAGAAATTTACCAGTAAATGAACACAAAAGTGTTTTCTTAGAGCAATAATGAGTTATTTTCCCACAAAATACACAGCTGTGGTACAATTTTAACAAATTACAGTGAAGACTGTAATGCTACTGTATTTTTTACATTAATGTTCAGGCAACCATTTGGGATTACAAACATTTAGTATTTTTTTCCTTTTTCACAAAAATTAAGAGCATCTCTATTTCTCACTACATGGCAACATACCCTGTAGGTGGGGTTAACTATAACAGACTGAGGGGCAAGTTGTAACAGTCACTAATAGTCTGTTAAAGCCATACAAAATTAATGTATCAAGTTTACAGGACCATGTTTTGCTTAGAGGTCATTTTTTTTTCACAGCAGGAACCACACTTTCACTGGGGGATGGATTTAAGATATTGATTTTAACATGTGCACATTTACATACTGTAAGAGGAAGTTTGACTCTGGTCAGATGTGAGAAATTCAATGACATACTGTATTTGAGCCAGTTAACATCCTGAAGCAAAGCAAATATCTGAGATTATAATGAGCACAGATGCTTAACAGCAGCAAAACCAGTCCACAGAAATCCACCCCAGAACCTCCTCCACCCTGTGCCCGTCAGCTGTGTGTTAGATAATGTTTGGCTGAGGATTGCCATTGTAATATCAAATCTGAATTTCACACTCATCAGTACGGGATCTCCACTTCAAGATATCAGGTTCAGTGGGAATGCCGTTGGGGCCTGGGAATATTTCACTGCTGGGAATTTCACCATTAGCATTATGTTTCTCCTTGAGCAGATAAATGTAGTAGACATACTTTGATCATACTTTGTAAATGATCAGCATCAGGTTCTAATAGCATAAAGTGATCATGAATAAATTACAAGTTTAAAAAGCCCATTAATTATGATGAAGTTTGTTTCTTTCAAGGACAGCACACTATAAAAAAAATGTTTATCTGGATTTTCATGGTTTTCAGTTTCCACTATTTATCTGGACTACTTGCAGTTTTGTACTTTAACTGAAATTTGCATATAGAGAACTAGATGGATGGATGGATGGATGGATGGATAGGTAGATAAAAACTTGCATCTAAATGACATGTAGAAAGTCATATTTGCAGAAATACGTGTGAAATATTTGTTGGTTCATTTGCGATCACTTGATTTTTAGACACATTACATTAGTTTTCTGTAAATATATACATTATTACTATTATTATTATTGTTGTTGTTGTTGTTGTTGTTACTGATGCTATTATTATTTGTGATCATATTCTATGGCATTTTAGAACACAGCCCCAGTCACTTCTCCATCGCTGCCATCTTGCAGATGTGAAGTAAGGCGCTGACAGCTGTGGCCAATTCGGACCGGCCGTGTGTGAAATGTTCTGGACTGGGAGAAACCCGATCCCTCTGTGAAAAGGCGGGGGGGATTAGGAACTTCTGATAAGGCTTTCAGACATTTCTATTACCAGAGGAGCATCTGTAGAAAATGCACAGCATGTACACATTTCAGATGGCATTCACATTAATTCTTCAGTCTAAAGGAAAGATAGATAAATGTATAATTTATCTATCAACTATACACGTCTCTTACTTTACATCCTGACTACTCTACATCCACACATATGACAGAATTCATACATCAAACAAAAGGGACCATCTCACATAATTCTAATAGCATTTCAGTCTTATTGGCAAATTATATAACTTTGTATCCATTTTGCTAGTTTGTCGGTGTATCTTACAGTTATCATTGGCTGTACAATAAAACAACAACTGTGTGCCAACAGCTGTATTTTATGTAAAACAGCTGTATTTTTTATAAACAACTGTAAAATACATGTTCAGATGAGTCTACAGATGCTTCAATATCACAGCTAACCTCATTTAAACTTGCCATTAGCTGTGCTTCTCTAGTAATGTTCTTTATAATGACACAGTTCTTTGTGCACTTGTTAAAAGTGTAAATAGAAACAGAATACAAAGAAACAGGTTTAATGACAGTGACGAAATACACGTCATCAGATCAATGTCACAAATTTATAGCCTATCTCTACAAAAAAAGTGTCCAGTTTTTTATGGATCTTGCTAAATGAGTAAAGTTAATGTAGTTGGATGATTTTTAGGGGTATTTAATTTTTATTATTTTTTATTAATTTCTAACTATACAAAATATTTAGATGAATAATTTTAATAGTTTGACAGCCCTAAAAATACACATCAAAGTCTTATACAAAATGTTACACTGCTGTCAGACCCTTGGGCCATGTGATGTTAGGGTTATGGGGAGAGGGCGGAGTGGATGGGGGTGTTGTGAAGCCCCCTTGTTTGCCATGCCAAGCCCCCAGAGTTTAAATGAGCTCAGGATAAGAAGGAGCGCATGGGTAAAGAACTTAAAGACAGAGAAAGAGAGAGGGAGAGAGTATGTTTTGGCTTTTGCTTTCATGTTAATTGTTTTATAAGGTTTTCCACTGCTACACTGTGGATACCAATGCTTTTTGGTTCTACTTCTATGCGGATGTTTAGGCACAAAACCCCAAAAGTCTGGAAGGTCACCAGCATTGAAGAGCTTCAGCAAGATCTGGAGAGACAGAGAGAGAGAAAGAGAGAAAGAGAGAGATACAGTAGGTGTTTGGGTTCTGAATTAATGCAATGTATGTTGTGTGTTGACCATCTCCTTTCTGTCCAATTGGTGGTTACCTTTTGACATTATTTGACTTTTCCAGGTTGGATAATGGACAATTAGGGGAGAGAGAGAGAGTAAGAGCAAGAGAGAGAGGGAGAGAGAGAGAGAGGGAGAGAGAGAGAGAGAGAGAGAGAGGGTGAGAGGAGAGAGAGAGAGAGAGAGAGAGAGAGAGAGAGAGAGAGAGAGAGACTGGACAATATGTATTTGGTATTGGAATGCCATGGGGGATTACTGCGTTACCATCACATTAACTATCGCCATGGTTATAATTTGTAAGAACCAGAATGTGAAATGTTGTGGACAGGGGCATCAGGCAGTATATGGTATATTGGCTATTGAGTTGGACACTCAACAAGAGCAAAAATTAACAAAACAGGCACACTGTGATGGGTCCACAGACCCTATTCAGGACAACAGCTAAGATAAAATTACATGATTCTGTCTTGTGTTCCAATTTCAAAACCAAGTTGAGTTTCTCATCATCTTTTTTATGTGAAACATATGTGAAACATTTGTTGTTTTTCACACAAAAGGACTCTTTACTCATTTACTCATTATCATGAGAAAAATAAACAAGTCTGTAAAACAAACCTTCTGAATGCACTGGAAACTTATTGTCCTTCAAATATCTGGTCCAGTAATCTCCACTGCTTTGTTTGATACTGATCTTAAGTGTTGAATTCATCAATTTGGACACAAATGACTTTCCTGTACTTTATTTCTTTTCTGTGTTGAACTGTAGGTTGCAGCTGCTGTTCAGTGCTGAGCTTCAGCAAGAACTAAAATCAAGAATATAGAAGGACACAAGAGGAGAGAGAGAGAGAGAGAGAGAGAGAGAGAGAGAGAGAGAGAGAGAGAGCAAGATGTCCACTGGTTCAATCAGCGACCCTGAGGATGAAGTGTGTTCTGGGCGTGTGGAAAGTTCTGGACCCCGTGCACACCCACTGTGCCTCTCTGTGGATAACTCTGAGGATGATGACATCAGCAGTGGTGTGTGTGAGGGTGTGAAGGGTCCATCACGCCGTGTGCAGCGTAGTGCAGCCAATGCCCGTGAGCGTGCCCGTATGCGTGTACTAGGCCGGGCATTCACCCGCTTGCGGACCACCTTACCCTGGGTGCCCCCAGACACTAAACTGTCCAAACTCGACACACTCCGGCTCGCAGCCAGCTATATAACACACCTACGACAGCTGCTGCAGGAGGACACACACAGCAGCACACTGCACCCTGCTTCACTGGTAAGGGAGATGGGGTGGACTTGTGTGTGTGGGTTAAAAATCAGCTCCAAGCACTGATAGAAACCTGGCTCAAAATGGTTTTGCAGGCAGGTCTGCCTCTGAGGCAGAACAAATGCAAATGTTCAGAGAACAACCAGTTAAAATAACCAGTAGGTGGAGCTTTCTGCTCTTCAGAGTTTTGTATGGGAATGAAAGATGTGCTATTCAGTTTGGGATTCGTTTTCTAAGAAATTAAAATAATTTATTAAAAACAACAAAACTGAACTGCACAACTTTCATGAGTCCACATATAAAGCTTTGGAGGAGCAGAGCCTACTAGTTATTTTAATTGGTTATTGGCAGGACCAATTATGTTTGTTCTGACTTCAGAACTGTTTCTGTTTCTCTTCTCCTAGTTTAGACACATCACAACAAAACGTACTAGTACTTTGCAACCAGAGAAGAGCTAGAGTGTGATTTCATATTTCATAGTAGTAATAGGAGCTGAATTCCAGCATTGTTTGGTGTGTTTCATCACATTAAATTGAACTAAGCAGCTGAATAATCATTCGCTTGGTGTGTCAGGGAAACATCTGAATTCTAGTCTGACACTACAGTAATGTTTTGTATTTTAAAGTAAGTCAAAACAAGACTATAGAATAGATGAGGGTTTTACACTGCCCTCTGTTGGAGTGTGGAGTAAGGGCATCTCTGACCTCTCTCTGGTAGGGTAAGATATTTTGGGCTATATAAGTGAAGCTGATGGTGCTATGGTGGTCCTTTTCCATTCATGCATGAGGTTGGTAAACTGTGCAGTAACAGATGACAAAAATATTGATTTTTCTGCAAAAAATATCAATATTGTAGCTGGTCATTGTGATCTAATGTTGTTTCTTTGTTTATCTTCCACAGAGTTGGCCATTCATGGCATCAGGAAGACCAGATGAATCAAAAGAGATTTCAGCAGCACTCAGACTTTGTGGAGCTACAGCATAGATGCTCTCATTCCAGCCTACTTTCACTTTAAATTTGATTCTTAAACAAAGCCTGGGTCTTAGAAAGCACACGTTTTGCTTATGTCATAGATACAATTTCCTTCCTTAAAGATAATGCAAGTATACAGTATTTTAAAAGTTTTCAAATGTTTAATTCATGTCCCAAATCAGTCCACACATACATCCTTTGTTTTTTTAAATGCAACAAAACCCAACACATCTGCCCATTCAAACTGAGGTTTTTAAAATTGTTTCAGCCTGGACTGCTTTTAAAGTAAAGCATAAAGCAGTGTAGCCAATTGAACCAAGCTTATTTACATATTTACATTACATTTCTTGCATCCAAAGGCATTTTAGTTCTTATGGCATATGGAATGTATAATTAAGCAACAAGGTAAAACCATTACCAGGGTTCATTCAAGCAGCGTCATGTGAACAAATACCAGATAATCACATGATGTCATCAACAGCATCTTAAAAACTTTATTGTCCACATATTTACACAAGGTTTATGCTTCCTCCTTTAAAGACAAGCCACTAAACTTCATGTTTATTGTGATGGACTGTTCATTATAATAGTGATTATTTTAATTGCTGCAGTAAACAGTTCAGTTAGGCTGTTTTTTTGGTTTGTTTTGTTTTTTTTTTTTTTGGTTGTGAATCTCAGTGAGAAACCCTGAATAAGCTGAACTTGTTTTGAGAGACAGATCCCAGAGATGTAGTAACAACCTTAACAATCATCTAAAGGTTGCATACTTGTGATTCTGTATAAATGTGTGCTACAACTGACCAAATTAGCAGAGCTAGAAAACCACACCTCACATATGGACTGAACCTCTTATTTGCTTTAATTTCGTATCATTAACGTTCATTTAGATGGAGCTCAGTGGTGTTCACCATCTGCTTAACAGGAAGACAGCTGAAGGTTTAGTAGATCCTGGGAAAAAAGTTCTCATTATTTCATTTTAATGTTGCATTTGGTGGAGCTTAGTAGGTAACAACCTTATCCTCCTTATGGCAGACTAGCGTTCATTTTCTAGACCAGGCAAGGACACTACACTACACCAGTAAGAGTCCTTAAACAAGACTGCATTTACATGTAAATTGCTCTGGATTACAGCAATCAGCTAAATTCCATAAATGTAATATGCATGATTCATCAATGTTAGTAAAGTTTGTGTTTATTTATAATTGCTTTGAAGGAACTGATGGATTTTATACTCTTTTAACCAGTAATGTGTATTAAAGTTGTTTATTCTTCCATGTGCTATATCATATTTTCTCACATCTCTATCACACTCAGCTATAAGGAATAATCCTGCAAGATGGCATTAGTGGCCAGTTTGATGTGTTTTTTTCACTCTCCTTAAATGGAGGTCAGCTGACATTTGTTTTATTAAATTATTTTATTTTGTAAGGGACAGGTTTTATGACTGCAGGCTGTGTGAAATCACGTCTAGATGGTCAGCTGGGTGAGTTCTGCACTCACAGACAGTGTTTGAGCTGTTATAGCCCTGAAAAGCTTCATCTCCTCTGTGTGTGTCTCTCGGGACCACTTCAGTTTTGTGGGAAACTAGCTGCTCGACAGCTGCACTCCTGTGCAGACGTGATGAAAAGTTGGATTCCCTCTTTAAACCACACACATTTTAATTATCAAGAACAGTTTTTCCCAAGCTCAACTCCAGAGTCACCATCACATCAAAACATCAGCACTGCAGTTAAAGTATCTATTTAATATTTGGTTGATATTTTAAAATTCTGTTTTCTTGTGTAACCAAAACTTCTTTATAAGACATAAAAAATCTTTTTTCTCATGATAAATTTTTCATATTAATTTATGTGCAGGCATGTTTCTAGACATTAACTCATTCTTGTCCAACAGCTATGTTTTGTTGAAATGGGACAGCATGTTCTGACTGGTCTAAAGTGATGACATTGTGTAGAGTACTAGCTGGGATACATTCAGCAATGTGAATTTTTATTTGACTATTCTTCATACCTTTCTTGTACAAATGAGTGCCCTAAAGGTAATGATAAATTAATCAAAGATCAAAAAGTGAAAAGTGCATTGATCAGGCAAGCTCAAAAATAGTAAGACATAGACTGTTTGAATTCTTGTTTCCACATTTCTTTACTGACATCATACAAATCATGCATAACTCATATATTTGTAACAAAAAAATGATTATTTCTTGGGCTCATCCTCCATGAAGATACAAATGTATCAGTTGAAATTTCACAGCAATTTTGGAACAATTAAGGACTCATTGTTGATTTGGCCACATATGCTTTTTAGCCTTATTTATTGTCAGTACAGGTACTTGAATGAATCTTTGATGTGCTTTATGGCATATTGATTTACTGGAATAATACTGAGTCTTTGTGAGTCCACAGATTCATTTGGAATAGACTGAGTTTGTGACTCTTAGTAGTCATTGTAATAATAGTAGATGAAGTAGAAGCCGCCATACTAATAGCAGCAGCAATAGTAGTATTAGTAGTTGCAGTATGTACAGTGTGGCAATAAAGTATTTAGTCAAGCACTGATTGTTTGAAGTTCGCCTACTTATAAAGATGAGAGAGGTCTGTAATTTTCATCATAGATACACTTCAACTATGAGAGAAAAAAATAGAAGAAGAAAAATCCAGAAAATCACATTGTAGGATTTTTAAAGAATTTATTTGTAAATTATGGTGGAAAAGTATTTGGTCACCCACACACAACCAAGATTTTTGTATCTCACAGACCTGTAAGTTCTGTCCTCCACTTATTTTCTGTATTAATGGCACCTGTTTGACCTCGTTATCTGCATAAAAGACACCTGTCCACAGTCTCAAAAATTCAGACTTTAAACTCTACCATGGCCAAGACCAAAGAGCAGTCGAAGGACACCAGGAAGAAAATTGTAGACCTGCACCAGGCTGGGAGGAGTACATCTACAACAGGCAAGCAGGTTGGTGTGAAAAAAATAAACTGCGAGAGCAACTGTAAGAAAATGGAAGACATTAAAGACCACTTATAATCTCCCTCAATCCCTCAAGAATGGTGAGCAAAAATCCCAGAACTGCACAGAGGGACCTGATGAATGACCTGCAGAAAGCTGTGACCAAAGTAACAAAGGCTACTATCAGTAACACACTACGCAGAGAGGAACTCAAATCCTCAACATCCTGCAGTGCCAGTGCTTAAGCCAGTACATGTCCTGGCCCGTCTGAAGTTTGCCAGAGAGCATATAGATGATCCAGAATATCATGTGGTCAGATGAAATCAAAATACAATTTTTTGGTAAAAACTCAACTCATCTTGTTTGAAGGAAGAAGAATGCTGAGTTGCATCCCAAGAACACCACACCTACTGTGAAGCATGGGGTGAACATCATGCTTTGGTGCTGTTTTTATGCAAGGGGGACAGATGATCCATGTTAAGGGAAGAATGTATCATGAGATTTTAAACCAAAACTACTTTCCATCAATTAGAGCGTTGAAGAAGGAATGTGGCCGGGTCTTCCAGAATGATAATAATCAAAAAAACAAAAAAACAACTCAGGCAATGAAGGGGTAGCTCCGTAAAAAGCATTTGCCTAGCCAGTCTCCAGACCTCTACCCCATAGAAAATTTGTGGAGGGAGTTGAAAGTTCGTGTTGTCCAGTGACAGCCCCAAAACATCACTGCTGAGGAGATCTGCATGGAGGAATTCACCAAAATTACAACTACAGTGTGTGCAAACCTGGTGAAGACTTACAGGAAATGTTTCACAGGATAGGATAGACCTCTGTCATTACCAACAAAGTTATGTTACAAAGTATTGAGTTGAACTTTTGTTATTGACCAAATGCTTATTTTCCACTGTAATTTATAAATAAATTCTTTGAAAATCCTACAGTGTGATTTCCTGATTTTTTTTTTTTTCATTTTGTCTCACATAGTTGAAGTGTACCTGTGAAAATTACAGACCGCTCTCATCTTCCTGAGTAGGAGAACATGCACAATCAGTGGCTGACAATAATTTTTTGCCCCACTGTGTTATGCTCACACGGGAATTAGACCTCTGTATTTTACCCATCTATACACATACATACTAGTGAATTCACACACCAGGGGGCAGTGAGCACACGTGCCCAGAGTGGTGGGCAGCCCTATCCTCAGCGCCCGAGGAGCAGCTGGGGAGTTCAATGCCTTGCTCAAGGGCACTTCAGTCATGTCCTGCCAGTTCAGGGTTTCAAACCTGTGACCTTCCAGTCACAAGGCTAACCACCAGCCCATGGCTGCTCCCCAGAAGTAGTAGTAGTAAAATGAGTAGTAGCTGTAGTAGTAGTAGTAGTAGCATCAGTAGTAGTAGTTGCAGTAGTAGTAATATTAGTAGAAGCAGTAGTTGTTGCAGTAGTAGTAGTACTAACAGCAGCAACAGTAGTAGTAGTAATTGTAACAGAAGTAGTAGTAGCTCCAGTAGTAGCAGTAGTAGTTGCAGTACTACTATTAGAAGCAGTAGCAGTAGTAGCTCCAGTAGTTGCAGCAGAATTAGTAGTTGCAGTTGTAGAAGTACTGGCAGTAGTAGTAGCAGCAGCAGCATTAACAATAGTTGTAGTAGTAGCTGCAGTAGTAGTAGTAGTAGTAGTAGTAGTTGTTGTAGTCATTGTTGTAGTAGCAGTAGTAATAATAATAGAAGTTGTTGTAGTAGCAGTAGTTGCAGTAGCAGTAGTAATAGTAGTAGTAGTAGTAGAAGTTGCTGCACTAGTAGAAATAGTAGTTGTAATAGTAGTAGTTGCAGTAGTAGATGGTATTTGTAGCAGTAGTTGTATTAATAGCAGCAATAGCAGTGGTAGTAGTAGTTCCAGTAGTAGTAGTAGTAGTAGCAGCAATAGTAGGAGCAGCAATAGTAGGAGCAGCAGTAATAGTAGTCATAGAAGTAAAAGCTTCAGTAGTAGTAGCAGTAGTAAAGTTATTATTTGTAAAGGTAGCAGCTGTGGTAGTAGTAGCAGCAGTAGAAGTAATTGTAATAGTTTTTGCAGTTGTACTACTTTTTGCTGCAGCAGAGTAGTAGCAGCAGTAGTCGTAGAAGTAGTAGTAGTTGCAGTAGTAGTAGTAGGAACAGTAATAGTAGAGGTTCCAGTAGCAGTAGCAGCAGTGATTGCAGTAGTGTTAGTAGCAGCAACAGTGGTAGTAGTAGTACTTATAGTATTTGCAGCAGATGTAGTGGTAGCAGCAGCTGTAGTAGTCGTGATAGTAGTAGTTGCAGCAGCTGTGATAGTAGTAGTAGTTGCAGTAGTAGTAGTAGTAGTACTTATAGTATTTGCCGCAAGTCAAAATAGGATCAGCAGCAGCTGTAGTGGTAGTAGTGCTAGTACTAGTAGCAGCAGTTGTTTAAGTAGTAGTATAAGTAATGGTTCCTGTTGTAGGAGTAGTAGTAGTAGTAGTAGTAGAAATAGAAGTTGCATTAGTAGCAGCAATAGTAGCAGCAGTAGTAGTGATGATGGTGGATGTAGGAGTTGCAGAAGTAGTATTCTTAGTAGCAGCAGCAACTGCAGTAGTAGTAGTGGAAACAGCAGCAGTAGTAGTAGCAGCAGCAGTAATGGTAGTTGTAGTAATAGTAGCTGCTGTAATAGTAGAAGCAGTAGTACTAGTAATAGTAGTAGTTGTAAAAGTAGTAGCTGCAGTAGTATTAGTGGCAGTTGCCGTAGTAGTAATAGTAGTTGTGGCAGTAGTAGTATTTGCATCAGAAGTAGTAGTAGTAGTAGCAGTAGAAGTAGTATTTGCAGTAGTAGCAGCAGCAGTAATAGTAGTAGCAGTAGTTATAACACAGCATTATATAGTAGTAGTAGTAGTGTAGTAGTACTGCTAGTAGTAGCAATAGCAGTAGTTGTAGTAGTAGTAATGTAGTAGTACTGCTAGTAGTAGCAATAGCAGTAGTTTTAGTAGTAGCAGTAGCATCATTACTAGTATAAGCAGCAGCAGTAGTAGTAGTAGAAGTTGCAGTAGTAGTAGTAATAGTAGTAGTAGTAGCATAAATAGTGGTATTTGTAATAGTAATAGAAGTAGCAGTAGTTGTGGTAGTAGTAGTAGCAGCAGCAGTAATAGTAGTTGTAGAAGCAGTTGTAGTAGCAGCAGCACTGGTGGTAGTAGTAGTAGTAGCAGCACCAATAGTAGTATTTGCAGTAACAGTAGCAATAGCAAAAGCGGCAGTACTAATATTTGCAGCAGTACTAGTAGTATTGGTTGTCATTAGAAGTAGTAATAATTGCAGTAGTAGTAGTTACAGCAATAGTAGGTGTAGTTGTAGAAGTAGTAGAAGCAGCAGTGGTTGATTTAGTAGTTGCAATAGTAGTAGAAGTAATGGTGGTACTACTACTACTACTAGTAGTAGTAGTAGTAGTAGTAGTAGTAGTAGTAGTGGTTGTGGTGGTGGTGTTGGTGGTAATAGGAGTAGGAATAATAGTATTAGTTGCAGCAACAGTAGTACTAGTTGCAGTATTAGTTGTAGCAGCTGCCATAATTGTAGTAGTGGTAGTTGTAGCAGCAGTAGTAGCAGCAGCAGCAATAGTAGTTGAAGATGCAGTAATAGTACTAATTGCAGTTATAGTTGCAGTAGCAGTAGTAAGAGTAGCAGCAGCAATAGTAGTAGTAATTGTTGTCAATTACTATTAGCAATTTACTAATAGTGGTAGTAGCTGCAGTAATAGCAGCAGCAGTAAAATTAGTAGCAGCAGCAGTGGTAGTAGTAGTTGGAGTTGTAGGAGCAGTAGTACTACTAGTAGTAGTAGTAGCAGCAGCAGCAGTAGTAGTAGTATCAGCAGCAGTAGTAGTTGTAATTTCAGTAGTAGTAGTTGTAGTAATAGTTGTAGCAGTAGTAGATGCAATTGTAGTAGTAGTAGTAGTAGCAGCAGCAGTAAATGTATTACTACAGTAATAGTAGCAGCAATAGCAGTAGTTGCAGTAGTACTAGTGGTAGTAGCACCAGTAGTTGTAGTAGCAGCAGCAAAAGTAGTAGTAGTAGTAGTAGTAGTAGCTGTCATAGTAGTAGATGTAGCAGCAGCAGCAGTAGTTGCAGTAGCAATAGTAGTTGCATTGGTAGTGGTTGCAGTAGTAGTAGTAGCAGCTCTAGTAGTTGCAAAACTAGTAAGAGTAAGTGTAGTTGCAGTTTTAGTTGCAATAGTAGTAGTAGCACTCATAGTATTAGCATCAGCAACAGTAGTAGTAGTAGTAGTAATAGTAGTAATAGTTGTAATAGAAATAGTAGTTTCAGTAGCAGTACTGATTGCAGTAGTATATGCAAAAGTAGTAGTAGTAGTAGTAGTAGTAGTAGTAGTAGTAGTAGTAATAGAAGTAGTTTTTGGTTGTTGTTGTAGCAGTAGTTGCAATAGCGGTAGTAGAAACAGAAGCAGTATTGATTGTAGCAGCAGCAGTAGTAGTAGTAATAGCAGCAGCAGTAGAAGTATTGGTTGTAGTAGTGTTAGTAATATTATCAGTGGTCTTAGTAGTAGTTGTAGCAGCAGTATTAGTAGTTGTAGTTGTAAATGCAGTAGTTGTAGTAGCAGTAGTAGATACAGTAGTAGTAGATGCAGTAGTAATAGTATATTAGTAGTAGTAGTCACAGCAGTTGTTGTAGTCCTAATAGAGTAGCCATGGTAGTAGCAGAAACTGCAACAGTTGTAATAATTGTATTAGTAGTAGTACTAGCTACCATAATATTAGTAATTTGTAGAAATAGCAGCTGCAGCCCTAGTTGCAATAGTAGTAGTAATAATATAGTATTAACTATTGTAACAGTAGTAGCAGCAGCAGTAGTTGCAGTAGTAGTAACAGTAGTAGTTGTATTAGCAATAGCTGCAGTAGCAGTTGCAGAAGTAGTAATAATCATTGTAGTTGAAGTTTAAGTTGCAGTAGTAGTAGTAGTAGTAGTAGTAGTAGTAGTAGTAGTTATGGTTGTAATAGAAGTAGTAGTTGCTGTAATAATAGTAGCAGCAGTAATTGCAGTAGTAGATGCAGCAGAAGTAGTAGTTGAATTAGAAGTAGTAGTAGTAGTAGCATTAATAGTAGCTCCAGCAGTTGTAGTAGTAGTAACAGTAGCAGTTAAAGTAGCAGAAACAGTAGAATTAATAGCATTAGTAGTAGTTGCATTCATAGTAGTAACTGCCATAGTACTAGTAGTAGCAGAAGCAGTAGAAATAGGAGTAGTTGCTGTAATTGCAGTAGTAGAAGCTGTAGTAGTAGACGTAATAGGAGCAGCAGCAGTATTATTATTATTAGTAGCAGCTGCAGCAGCAGTAGTATTACTGGTAGTAATATTAGTAGTGGTAGTAGTAGAAGTAGGAGCAGTAGCAGCAGTAGTAGTAGCAGCAGCTGATAATACTATATCATTATATTATATTACTATATTACTATATTATTACTATTACTGTTATAATACAGACAACTCATAACAGTTTACATCGCTAGTATGCTTATGTATATACCTACATATCCACTGTCTGCATATTTGCACGTATTGTACATATTTATAACTGCATATAATATAACTGCATATTATAATAGCATTTATAACTGTATTTATCATAATTTGATACTGTATATACTGTGATCTCCTGCACTATGCCTAGTTATTGCACAATTGCACACTTGCACAGTTTTTCTTGTTTGCACTTTTGCTACTATTTTGCACTTCTGGTAGATGCTAACTGCATTTCGTTGCTATGTACTTGTACTGAGCAATGACAATAAAGTTGAATCTATCTAATCTATCTGTAGCTGTAGTGGCCATAGTAATAGTAATAGCAATAGTAGTAGAATCAGCAATAGTAGTATTAGTAGTATTAGGAGGAGGAGGAGGAGGAGGAGGAATAACAAAAGTAGCTGGAGTAATAGCAGTAGGTGCAGTAGTAGTAGTTGTAATAGCTGTTTTAGTAGTAGTTGTAATAGTAGTAGTAGCAGTAGTAGTTGTAATAGCAGTAGTAGCAGCAGCAGTAATAGCAGTAGTAGTTGCAGTTGTAATAATAGCAGGATCAGTATTTATAGTAGCAGTAGTAGTAGTAGCACCAGCAACAGCCTTAGTAGCAGCAGCAGTAGTAGCAGTAATAGTAGTAGCAGCATCAGCAGTAGCTTAATAATTAACAGCATTAGTAGCAGCAGCAGAAGTAGTTGCAGTAGTAATAATATTAGTATCAGTAGTAGTCATACCAGCAGTAATAGTAGTAGTGGCAGCAGCCTTAGTAGCAACAACAGCAGTAGTAGTTGTAGTAGCAGCAGTAAAAGTAGTCACAGTAGCAGTAGTAGTAGCAGCAGCATAGTATTTGTAGTAGTAGTTATAGTAGTTGCAGCAGCAGTAATATTTGTAGTAATAGTAGTAGTAGTAGTAACAGCAACAGCAGCAACACCAGTAGTAGTAGCAGCAGCAGCAGTAGTAGTAGTAGCAGCAGCAGGTGCTGTAGAAGTAGTTGAAATAGCAGTTTTAGTAGTAGTTGTAATAGCAGCAGCAGTAGTAGTAGTAGTAGTATTAGTAGTAGTAGTAGTAGTAGAAGTAGTAGTAGCACCAGCAGCAGCCTTAGTAGCAGCAGCAGTACTAATAGTAGCAGTAGCAGTAGTTATAGTAGTAGTAGCCATAGCAGTAGCATTTGTAGTAGTAGCAGTAGTAACAAGTACTAATAGTACTAATAGTAGCAGTAGCAGTAGTTATAGTAGTAGTAGCCATAGCAGTAGCATTTGTAGTAGTAGCAGTAGTAACAACAGCATTAGTAGTTGCAGCAGTAGTAGTACCAGTAGTAGTTTCCGAAGTAATAAGAGTAGTATCAGTATTAGTAATAGCAGCAGTAATAGTAGTAGTAGCAGCAACCTTAGCAGCAGCAGTAATAGTAGTAGTAGTAGCAGTAGTAGTAGTAGTAGTACTATTACTAGTAGTAGTAGTAGTAGTAGTAGTACTATTACTAAGCATTAGTAGCAGTAGTAGTTGCATTAGTAATAAGAGTAGTATCAGTAGTATTAGCAGCAGTAGTAATAGTAGTCACAGTAGCAGCATAGTATTTGTAGTAGTAGTAATAGTAGCAGTTGCAGCAGCAGTAATATTAGTAGTAGTAGTAGTAGTAACAGCAAGAGCAGCAACAGCAGTAGTAGTAGCAGCATCAGCAGTCATAGTATTTAAAGTAGAAGTAACAGCAGCAACAGTAGTAATAGTAGTATTTGTAGTAGTAGTAACAGCAGCAGTAGTAGTACCAATAGTAGTTGCAGTAGTAATAATAGCAGTATTAGTAGCAGTAGTAGCAGCAGCATTAATAGAAGTAGTAGTAGTAGCAGAAGTAGTAGTATTAGTAGTAGCAGCACACATGGTATTTGTAGTAGTAGTAGTAGTAGTAGTAGTAGTAGTAGTAACAGCAGTAATAGTATTTGTAGTAGTATTAGTAGTAGTAACTACAGCAGCAGTAGCTGTGTTAATAGTAGTAATCATATTGTTATTATTATTAGTAGAAGTAGTTGTAGTTGTAGTAGTACTACTAGTAGTAGTATTTGTAGTAGTAACAGCAGCAGCAGTAGTAGCTGCATTAGTAGTAGCAGTATAATTAGCAGTAGTCATAGTATTTACAGTAGTAGTAGTAGTAGTAGTAGCAGCAGCAGCAGCAACAATAGTAGTAGTGCTTATAGTAGTAGTAGTAGCAATAATAGTAGCAGTATTAGTAGTAGCAGCAGCAAAATTAATAATAGTAGCAGCAGCCTTAGTAGCAGCAACAGCATCATAGTATTTGTAATAGTAGTGATAGTAGTAGTCGCAGCAGCAGGAGTAATAGCAGTTTCAATACTAGCAGCAGTAATAGTTGTAGTAGTAGAAGCAGCCTTAGTAGCAGCAAAAGCAGAAATAGTCGTCATAGTAGCAGCAGCGTAGTATTTGTAGCAGCAGCAGTAGTACTAGCTGTATTAGTTGTAGGAGCCAAATTATTATTATTATTATTATTATTATTATTATTATTATTATTATTATTATTATTATTATTATCGCTGTTGTTGTTGTTCTTCTTCTTCTTCTTGTTATTATTATTATTATTATTATTATTATTATTATTATTAGTAGTAGTAGTAGTAGTAGTAGTAGTAGTATTTGTAGTAGTAACAGCAGCAGCAGCAGCAGTAGTACTAGCTGTATTAGTAGTAGCAGTCAAATTATTATTATTCGTAGCAGTAGTAGTAGTAGTAGTAGTAGTAGTAGTAGTAGTAGTAGTAATAGCAGTGGTAGTAGCGGTATATTTATAGTGTATTTATTATGTTTGCAGTATATTCATTAGTGTGTTTGTTCATTTGCTTGTTTTACTTAATAAAATGTTACACACATTTATTTCTGTATATATGCTATAACTTTAGCCCGCCAGCAGAGGGAAGTGTTGCTTTACCGTAAAGTAAACAGGACTCGTTCGTCCACCCTGAGCGAGAGCAGCTGCTTTTCCTCCTGACAATTCGTGTCTGAAGGATTTCCAGTTAATTTACACCCTGGCTGTTTGGAAATGAACATTACGCGGTGTAAAGTTATTTTAGCATACTCTATATCAGGCGCACTTCCTCTTTCTTTGCTTTTTGTCTTCAGTGAAAAAAATGTCTGGCAGAGTTAATTAAATTCTTGAAATGCTCTGAGTTTGGCCTTCCCTTTGCTCAGGTGGAACATATTTTCATTATTATTCTAGTGTGTTTTCAAGCATTACACCAAAAGGAAATTCAACGTGTGTGTGTGTGTGTGTGTGTGTGTGTGTGTGTGTGTGTGTGTGTGTTTTGCAGACCCAAATACACTTCGAAGACGAAATCTCCATGAACAGGAAGGAACTGTGGCTCCAAAGCCAACAGTGGATTTCTCTGAGGGTTTCTTTGTAGTTTAACCAAAAAGCACTAACTGTCGGCTCAGGGCCGGCCAAAATCCAGAGTGGCCGCCGAGCTTATGAAAGACATTCTGGCCTTATTTGTTATCTAATATCCATTCACTCAGTGTAGCTCATGTGGAAAATTCATTGTTTAAAAGTCACATGCTACTTCAATTATTCAACTATAACTAATTTAATATAATTTATTTTCTTTTAATCTAAACAAGGTGGTCTTCCATTCTGTGTTCCCCTAAAGCAGTTCATCAAACTAACAAATCATCCTAATGTTATATTAAACACAACCACACATAGCATTTGCAGTGTCTTTGTGTTTCAGTCACCCAGATGTGTGTTGGGATACAGTATGTTGTACAAATGACTGTTTATTCTGTATTTATACAGAAACACACACCTCATCTCCCTCTGATTCAGTAAGGAAGGACTAAACATTTCTAATAACTGATGTTTCTAATAGCTTCAGCTTTGTTGGAGGGTTTCTTCCCATGAGCTGCTTGCTGCACAATTTCTATTGGATTAATGTCAGGACACTGTCATGGCCATTCCAAAACTTTAACTTTAATCTTCTTTAGAAGGACCCACCTTCTCTTGAGATTCAGCTCAAGGACAGACATTTTGCCTTAGAATTTGCTGGTATAATTCAGAATTAATCATTCAGTCAATGGTCGCAACCCACCCTGACCCAGCAATACAGGCTCAAACCCTGATACCACCACCACTATGTTTCAAATATGGAATAAGTTGATCATGTAATTATTAGCAAACTGTAGACAGACAGTAATGATCTTTTTGGAGAGCGGTGGCTTTCTCCTTGCTACCCTGCTATGCTCACCATTATTGTTCGGTGTTCCCCGAATGCTGGCACATGAACATAAACATTAGCCAATGTGAGAAATGTCTTAAGTTGCTTAGAAGTTACCTTGGGTTGTGTCATGTTTCCCGTCTATCTCCTGTCTAACCATCTTGTCTTTGTTTTGTTTATTCCCCGTGCTTCTGAGCACGTGTCTTATTTTGGTCTTTTCTCCACCCATTCCAAGCTGTGTGCCTGTTCATCATTGTGCCCAGGTGTGCTTAATGTTGTCTATGTATTTAAGACCCTTTGTTTCAGTCAGTCATTATCATCTTTTGTTTCGGGAGAGATCCAGTCAGTGTTTATTCCATGTGTTTGTGACTGTCTAGTTTTCGTAAGCATGTTCCATTTGTTTTGTTTTTCATGTTATTCTGGGATTAAATCCTCAACCCCAGCAAGTACTTCCACTTCCCTTGTCTTCGTGTTGGTCTACTCAGCTCACCAAACGTTACAGGTTCCATTGTGACCTTACCTTGTTTGTACCATTACATGCCTTATTCTTATTTTTGATCTTGTTGGTCGACCACTCCTTGGGAGGATAATAATGGTAGTGAATTCCCTCCATTTGTACACAATCTGTATGACTGTAGATTGCTGGAGTCCAAACTCTTTAGAGATGGTTAAAAGAGGGACCTTATTGTCATTCCATTGATTGTAACCACAATTTGTGTGGAAATCTGATGAAGGTTTAGAGCACATTTATTCAGGATTATGTACAATAATAATTATGTACTAAAGGGTGTGTGTGTGTGTGTGTGTGTGTGTGTGTGTGTGTGTGTGTGTGTGTGTGTGTGTGTGTGTGAGAGAGAGAGAGAGAGAGAGAGAGAGAGAGAGAGAGAAGGAGAGAGAGAGACTAGACTGTGAGAAAGTTTGGCTCTCTGAAGGTCACTTTGAATATTAGCGAGTGTGTGTTGAGTGTGTGATGAGTGTGTGATCTGCTCAGTGGGAGACTTCCTGCTGGGCCAAGGGGGGAGATGACACAGTTTTCTTTTAGGCAGGTGATAGAGTTACACACAGAGAGAGTAAGTCTCTCTCTCTCTCTCTCTCTCTCTGATGAAAATGGAGCCTTTTTGTGGTGGGATAAGGTGGAGAAGCGTGGGTGGGGGGTTCTTGTAGAGTGACAAGACACAAAGTCATGCCTTTCCTTTTTCTTTTGGCTTCTGTCCTTCTGTCTCATTTGTTTAGTTTGCCTATTCTCTTCTCTTCTCTTCTCACCTCTTCTCCTTGCGTCTCTTCATCTCTTTCCCCTCTTTTCCACCCCTCTTCTCCCTAGTTCTTGTCTCTTCTCTTCTCTTTATTTTCTTCTGTTCTTTCTCTCTTCCTTTGCCCCTTCTCTTCTCTTCTCTTCTCTTCTCTTCTCTTCTCTTCTCTTCTCTTCTCCCTTCAGAAGGGTGTTCAGATATGTTGGGTTAGTTTTGCTGCTGGTGTTATTTAGGCCACAGGTATTTTCTTGCAAGGTGTGAATGCTTCCATTCCAGGTAAAGGGAGTGACCCAGTGCTATTGTCTGTCCAACACAATAGAGTTTACATGAGAGATATTGTTCTCCTCAATTCAGCGTTCTTTTGTTTGTTTCACTGGTTTAGTCATCTCTGAGTAATGTGGCTTTAAACATGATTCCAGTTGAGGTTGTGGAGTAGGAGCCAAACTGCTCTTGTGTCTACACACTACAATGTAAATGTTCCTAAATGGTTCTTGAATTAGGTGGAGAGACCTTAAAAACAACTTTTAGTGGTGTAGACCTAAGGAGGATTATGTCAGACCATACATCAATTCCTTCCCTCAAATGGCCTGTTACATATTAGCTACCTATTAATTACTAAATATTTAATAATTGCTACAAAATTAAATAACTGTACTTATATAATTCCATATATAATGTAGCTATAAAATTCCAATTGAAGACCTGATGGCAAATTTCTAGTTTGTATATTGACTTTAATGGGATACCTGTTGTAGGTGAGGCAAGCTGCAGCATTTTGTAAATGTAAATCAATATTACATAATCTGTCATTTTCTTTCTTTCTTTCTTTCTTTCTTTCTTTCTTTCTTTCTTTCTTTCTCAGTCTCTGTTTCCCTCTAAACCCTTCTGTGAACTTTTTGTCTCAAACTTACTGAAATATTTTGGTGCCATTAGTGTCCTGCTGGCCCTCAGGGCATGTATAAACCCATTCATCACAGAACACTACAGAGAAGACTGCAGGTTGACAATAGGGATAATATGAGGATAATATCCTCTCTCTCTCTCTCTCTCTCTCTCTCTCTCTCTCTCTCTCTCTCTCTCTCTCTCTCTCTCAGGGGTCCTGGTTCATCCTGTTTAGCTCCCATCACTCGATTTCTCAGAATGGGCATAGCTTAAGGCCTGAGCTGCTGTAGCGTGAGTCCTCTGGATTGGCATTCACAACACTAATTGTTCTCCAGGCCACAATGTACATGGAGTTTTTTTTCTTTGATAAGAGCCACAGAAAGAGTAGACCTAGAAGATAACAAAGGTGTAACACACAGACTGTTCATAAACCTTTACTCTGCCTTTAACAGGTCACATGCTTTGCAGATTCAGCCACATCAAATGGAAATTCCTCAGAGCCTTTTCCTGCAGTTACTCAAATAACCTCACACTCATCTCTAATGAGTTAATGCATAAAATACTGCAGTTACACACATTATACAGCTAACCTTAAATGTTATCTAACCTACTCAGCAAACCTAAAGCAGTATATTTACTCTATCACTATCACTTACCAATAAAAAGCCTAAACCTAACTGTTACTCAAACCCTTAACTCATGAAATATAAACTTAGCCTCTCTAATACTAATCGTAATCATGGCTAAACCTAAACCTAACCATAAACTTAACCATAAATCCTAAACCTTAACCATACCTGAAATTTGAACATCAATGTAAAGATAATCTTAACCTAAATGTTAAGTTTAAGTATAAGTTTTCTAGAAGCTCAATTTATGGTAAAAGCAGCAAGCTTTGGCTTTGTGTACTGTGGCTTTTGCTTCATGTACATTGTAATTTGGTTTGTGTACATTTGGCAGAATAGTGCCATGATTGGATGGGTGCTTGTTGTCAGTCATATGCACAAAAAGTGTGTTACTAGGTGTAGTGTAGAACAAAAAATTTTAGTCCAAATATGTATTATGCATTTAAAACCTGTCTGGTAAAGGTTACAAAACCATTACTAATGCTCTTAACTGAGCTACAATCTGGGACAATAAAAGTAGTTTTCTGTTGAAAGTCTTAGGATAGGATAGAACTTTGTTGATCCCTTGGGAGGGTTCCCTCAGGGAAATTAAGTTCTCTATGCAACATAAGTACAATGCAGAAAGGTAGAATCACGATAATTTAGTAAAGGAAACACTATATAAATATAAAGAATATATAATATAGAGACTATATTACAATGTACAATATATATAAATAGTGCCTGAGAAAAGTAGAAAAGAGAAAGAGTCCAGTAGAACGGGGTATTGCACATTATTGTTGTGCACTTGAAACTGTGTATTGCATTGTTATTATTGCACTTGAAATGTATATTGCACAGGTGTGTTGTGGTTGTGGATTGTGAGTGAGTTAGTGGTCATTCCTACTCATTCCCATCCTCCATCCTCCTGTGCTCCTCCCCCAAGAGAGGAGTTGTACCAGTCGATGGCGTCTGCAGGACAGAGTTTCAAGTCTGTGGTCCTGCACTTGGGAAGGAGTCTCACTGAACAGGCTCCTCTGGTGGCTGATGACAGTGTGTAGAGGATGACTGGCATTGTCCATAATGTCCAGCAGTTTTTTCAGAGTCCTCTTCTCTGCCACCGACACCAAAGAGTCCAGCTTTGTGCCAACCACAGAGCCAGCCCACCTGATCAGTTTTTTCCAGCCTGTGTGTCCTTGGAGATGCTGCCCCCCAGCACACCACAGTGTAGAACAGGAAATAAGTTCACTCTCCTTGAAAATCTGAAAAAGAGCTATGATCAAGGAATCAATGGAATCCCATGAACAACCCTCTTGCCTCTCTTGTCAAGAAAACATCATTTCTAGATGCCTTGGCAAGAATGGTGTCAATTGTAACAGGTTTCCAGCTATTCTGTAGAGTTCTTCAGTTGTAGGCTTTGCCCAACCACAGATTACATTATAGAAATAGTACAACTGCAACAGCACAGGAAGCTGATGATGAACCTACTCTGTTGAGTTGTTTGCTGGTTACTTAACTGATTCATTCATGTATTATTATTATTATTATTATTATTATTATTATTATTATTATTATTATTATTATTATTATTATTATTATTATTGTTGTTGTTGTTGTTGTTGTTGTTGTTGTTGTTGTTATTTAAGCAGTAAAAGAACAATACAGAGACAAAATTACCTTTATGTAATAGCAGTCTCTGTTTGTCCTCCTCTGAAGGCAGTTCATGTTGTTCATGGACTAATCATCCATTTTATTTTGACAAGTAAGATGTTAACTTTGCCCTGAAAGTAAGGAGAAAGTCTGACGGGATGTGTGATGGAGATGTCTAAGCAGCTATAGCACTAATGCCACCTCTACTTTGGCCTTCTGAACTTTCACTGACTGCATCACAAAGATTTCACGGATGTCATCTAAAATGTGAAGTGTACGTGTGCACTCAGGAACCAAAATTATTCATTCTATGCTCTGTTTATTAGCTTTAAGTGGTCAAATGATGGACATTACCAAAGTCCACAACCAGTTCTGAAGATGTGGAACATTTTTGCATTTTCAGATATAAGTTTGGATACAGAGAGTCATGAATGTTTTCTCTGTTTTTGCTATGTTACATCTGTATATATGAATAACTGAATGTCCAAACTAATATAGTGATAAAACAATGTTTATTTAATTCAGCGGAAAGATGCAACATAAAGTTACATAATTACTTGAATTGATATTTATATTGAGTATTTGAACTGTTCTATCTTTTAACATTTAATATCTTATTGACCTTCAGTATGCTAGAATAATTGGATAATTGGCAAAAGTAACAATGTAACAATCACATTTATTTCAATAACAAACTTTAAAATACTTTGTGTAACAGGTTAATGTACAAAAAATAAAAAAGAAAAGCAAAAAAATATATATTTTAACATTGATCTTCATTTTTTAGTGTATGTAAATTTGACTTTGACATGCTATTAAAATTCAACTTGTACTTATACAACCAGGACAAATCATTTGTACATCTAAAGTTTACAGACTTACCCCAGTCACAAATACTGGCCTTCTACTAAACAGAGCAATGTAGACCCAACCAAGCTCCAAACACACCTGATTAACAAAGACACATTCCACTAATTAAATTTTAATGAGGAATGCATAGTAATGAGGGTGGTAGAATGATTGAGCTTCAACCTGTTCAGACAAGTTACATTAAGGCTCTAAATAAAAACCTAAAAATTTGTCACATTTAAAAACATTGATTATCAACTTCATTATTTGTTTGTTTTACAAACAAATCTGAAACATGCAACTTTAAGTTTTTTGAGGGCAGATCTCAGTATGTATAGGAATATGCCAATTCAATGGTGAGATACTAATCATGTTAAGTAGGTATGTGTGTTGTAAACCATTGTGAAGTTTTTTTTATTAGGGTTTATTCTTTCTTTATTTAACCTCCAAAACACTGAAACACTGAAATTCGACACATGCCCAAATCCTCTGGCTTACCTCAGCTTACCTCGCCATGGTCGTACATAATGCATTTGCTGACCCATCAGCCTCCTTCATTCAAATTAACTCATTAACTCTGTCCAGTGTGCAGGTCATCATCTTTTATTCACATGCTTCCATTAATAACTTAACACAGCTTTATGCACACAGTGTGCTAGGCAAGTAGAAGAGTATGGAGTATGTGTGTATGTGTGTGTGTGACTGTTATGTTCTGACTGTTATTAAGGGTTAACGTACAGCACCAACCACCAATCTCCTGCTCTATTTACCAAAATATATGATTAATATTTATTATAGTTTAAGGTTGCTGAAGTCATCTGAATTTCATATAGTATACCTAAATATACTTATACTAAGTGTGTGTGTGTGTGTGTGTGTGTGTGTGTGTGTGTGTGTGTGTGCGTGAGTGAGCAAGCCCTATACTCTATACCATAAGAAATATGTGGAGGCGCTTATGATGCTACATTTACATATATTATGCTACTTTTTTGACATTTTCATTTTCCTGCTATATACCCGACAACAGGTGACCACTCTTAACCAGTGGCATCACTATTAGCAGTATATGCACAGCCATAGCTCTGGCACCCATAACACCTTACTGTCCTCACTTTATCCCCCATTACCCAAAGTGTCCTCACCTCATCACCATCCACATCTCATCCCCCATTAACCAACACTATGCTCACTTCATTTCCCATTACCAGTGCCCATTACTCAACAAGTCATTCTCCAATACCCATTACCCAACATCCCTCATTACCCCATTACCTCATCATCCTGCAATACCTAATTTTGTCCTCACTTCATCATCTCCATTATCCAACAGTGTCCTCACTTTATCCTCCATTACTCAATGTCCTCACCTGATTCCCCATTACACAACATCATCCTCACCTCATCCCCCATTACCCATCACTGTCCTCACCTCATCCCCCATTACCCATCACTGTCCTCACCTCATCTCCCATTACCCATCACTGTCCTCACCTCATCCCCCATTACCCAGCACTGTCCTCACCTCATCCCCCATCACCCATCACTGTCCTCACCTCATCTCCCATTACCCAGCACTGTCCTCACCTCATCCCCCATTACCCAGCACTGTCCTCACCTCATCCCCCATCACCCATCTCTGTCCTCACCTCATCTCCCATTACCCAGCACTGTCCTCACCTCATCTCCCATTACCTAATACTGTCTGCACTCCATTCCTCCATTACCCAACACAGACTGCATCTCATTCCCCATTACTCAACACCATTGTCACCCCATTCCTCCATCACCCAACAACAACCATTCATAACAATACATGGGTAGCCGAAAATTGACGTGTTCTCAGCTGATGGCATGATGTTCCATACAGAAATGTCTCCCTGTTTTGTTGTTTAGGCATCTGAATAAAGCAGAAAACACACTATTGAATTCACACACTAGGGGACACTGAGCATGCGTCCCCTATCCACAACACCCAGGGAGCATCTAGGAAGTTAAGTGCCTTGGTCAAGGGGACTTCAGTCATGTCCTGCCAGTTCAGGGAATTGAACCTTCAACTTCCAGTCAATGGGCTGGTTCCCTAACCACCAGTCTGTGAGTCATAGTGAATAAACAGGCAAATTGATTTTTTGACTCTGTTCAAGAGTTGCTATCTACAAGGCTAAAGCTATATTTTTAGCATACACGCCACCCCCAGTTCACTTCTGGAGCAGTGAGAAGTAGGCGAGGAGTGGTCATCTGAAGTGGACTTTCAGCACCACAGCAACTTGTCATGAATCACTGATGTCAATAAAGTCGTTAATCTTCATCAGCCAAACACCTGTTGCCAGACAGATTGGCCAGATGCACATCAAGACATGTGGAAGTGGAGGTTTGTGTGTGTCTGTGAGAGTGTTTATATCTCTATAAGCGAGACTCACTGTGACCTTATGTGTCTAATGGTCTGACCATGTGTGTTAACAGTAGCTGTGCTGTGGAAATGTGTGCATATTGTTGAGTGTGTATGTTAACAGAAGTTCTGCTGTGTTTGCTCAGTGGTAGTGTGTGTGATGCCTGTGTCGTGGCAGGAGGAACGGGGGCTCCTGACCTCCACACTGACCCTCAGGGGCCACACAGATCAAAGCCTATGGATGAGTGAGTGGAAAGGAGTGTGTTTACCCAGCCTGTGGCACTAAGACACAGACACACACACACGCACGCACACACACACACACACACACACACACACACACACACACACACACACACACACACACACACACACAATTACAAATGCAGAATATACAGCTAATTAGAACATACATAGTACAGTGGAGGAACCTCTTCAGACTCTCAGAAGCATCTCAAAATATATGTAGAAATGTAGCAGCAGTGAAACATGACTACATTTGGTAGATGATCAGGTTATTTACAAACATATGTACATAGATGTATTTATTTAAATAATTTATTTTATTTACATTTTTATTATGTTTAGGATTTATAGTCTTTATAGTTTTATAGTTTATAGTTAAGGTTGGGTTTAGTTAGGATGATGTTTAGGGTAAGGTTAAGGTTAGGTTAATGATAAACTTTAGAGGGAAATGAAGAATGATGACATAACTAACTAACAAACAGCCTAACTACTGTTTGATAGTTACTTAACTTTAAATATTACCCTGACAAAGCCTATAATCATACATTTATTTGCTCTACTACAATACAGTAGCATGGTTGCTGCTTTGTTTCTTTAATGTCATTACATGGGCTGCTATTAGCCTAGGTTTTTCTTTTTCCAGAGAACTCTGTTTTAGCAGCTCAATAGCTTATTATACTTTATAACAGTAGCAAAGTAGCCGGGAGTTTTGTGTTACATTTTCTTGAGCCATTCAAATGCTTTCAGCTGAAGCACTCATATGAAAAGCAGAGAAAAGTTTTTCTAGGACAACTTAATTGGAAAATGTGCCAAATTGTTTGCAGAATACTTTGTGCATGTTGAAACTATCTGCACCACCCACCCAGTCAACAGTTAAGCGTAGGGAATCTCCGATTACTGTGGGATATTTCATGTACCGTTTAGAATAATAATGAAAACATCAAAACAAAGCAGAACAAAACAAAAAAAATCTCACACAAGGAAAAGTGCGAAAGTCACTGTTGTGGTATGTATTCAGCCACCCCAGAACTTTATTTTCTTTCTCCATTTAAAACGGTTTATAAGATATTCCTTATACGTTAAAACTTTAGTTAATACTTTAATACAATAATACAGCACCTTTTCGGACTGCATAGAGTTACTCCCTCAACAGAAAATACATAAGCTGCATCCCATATTGCACAGTACTACTCCATGTCATACTGTGCATCTGGAAAGTATTCATTTTTTTGCACATTTTGTTATGTTACAGCCTTATTTCAAAATTGATTCAATCCTTTTTGCACACAATACCCCATGATGACAAAGTGAGAAACGTTTGTTTGAAACATATAACATATAACGTACATAAATATTCAATGCCTTTGCTCAATACTTTGTTGAAACACTTTTGGCAGCATTACATCCTCAAGTCTTTGAGTATGATGCTACAAGCTTGGCAAACCTGTTTTTGAGAAGTTTCTCCCGTTCTTCTTTGCAGAACCTCTCAAGCTCCATCAGATTGGATGGGGAGCATCAGTGCCCAGCCATTTTTAGATATCTCCAGAGATATTCAATCGGGTTCAAGCCTGGGCTCTGGCTGGGTTACTCAAGGACAGTTGTTCTGAAGCCACTACTTTGTCATCTTGGATGTGTGCTTAGGGTTGTTGTTCTAAGGAAGACGTTCATCCCAGTCTGAGGTCCAGAGCAAGTTATCATCATGGATGTTTCTGTACATCGCTGTAGTCATCTTTCCCTCGACCTGGACTAGTCTCCCAGTTCCTGCTGCAGAAAAACATCACCACGCATGATGCTGCCACAGGTGGCCAGCTCTATGAAGAGTCCCGGTAGTTCCAAACTTCTTCCATTTACAGACAATGGAGGCCACTGTGCTCACTGGGACCATCAATGAAGCAGAAATTTCTCTGTACCCTTTGTCTCGATATAATCCTATCCTACAGACAATTCCTTAGACTTCACGGCTTGGTTTGGGCTCTGACATGCACTGTCTACTTTGAGACCTTATATAAACAGACATGTACCTCTCTACATCATGTCCAATCATCTGAATTTACCATAGGCGTCCTCCATTCAAGCTGTAGAAACATGTGAAGGATGATAAGTGGAACCAAGGTGAGCCTGAATTAAATTTTGAGTGCAATGGCAAAGACTATGAATAATTTGTGTTTTCTTTTTTAATACATTTGCAAAGCTTTCAAAGAAACTTTTCTAACTTTGTCATTGTGGGGTATTGTGCGTAGAATTTTGGCATAAAAATAAATTGAATCTATTTTGGAATAAGTCTGTAAGATTACAAAATGTGCAAAAAGTGAAGCGCTGTGAATACTTTGTGGGTGCACTGTATGTGAAACACCACCACCAAGAAGTGCATTGAGTACTGGAGTAGGTAAGAATGTGGTGTGGAAAGCAAACATACATTTCCAATTCATGTTTGATTTTTTTGTAATCTCTGTTAAGATCTACTAGCATTCTAATATAAATAGTAAAATAAACTAAAATAAAATAAATAGTAAAATAAACTTACCTACCAACAACACATCCTGATTGGCCCATTTATCAGGACATGCTTTCCATTCATTAATATTTAATGATACACAAATAATATTTAAGATGATTGATTGAGGTTTCCACTGTTTCCACTTTCTAAATATCCCTAAAACTGAACATGAAATGACTTGCAGGGAACGTAAAAAAAAAGTAGTTATTGAAATACTTTCAAATTAGAACATCAAAGATATTTAATTTTCTCATAAACATGTCATCAGTCAGGTGGGTATGAAAGTTTGATTAAACATATAATACGATTAGAAAAAGCTTCTGAAGTACAGATTAAGCTAAGCTAAGTTGTGAGAACCTACCAATAGTGGACTGAGGAGAGGCAAACCATGAACCAGCAGAAGAGTGTTGGACATTTGAGGCTCATCAAGATGAGTTGAACTGACACAAGAGTTACTGTGTATAGAAATGTTTAACGATTGTTTAATGAAGTCACAACACACAATGTAGGGTCCCCTGCTGTGTATGGGCCTGCATATCAGCAGAGTGGACAGAGTGTCCATGCAAAATTACCTACAATGGACACGAGTGTCTGAAATGTACCTCAGAGCAATCAAATGAGTCCTATTTTTTCCATCATCATGTGGACGGCTGGTACTTATACACTGTTTACCTTATTTAATCTGCATTGATGCAGCGTAACAACTTAAAGAATTTAAAGGAGCTGCTGCCACGTCTTGGTGTTAGAGACCACAGATGCCACCTCCAAAGGTCTCGTAGAAAGGGCTCATTTGTCGATACATGGAAAAACAACAGCATATTAGACATGCTGTGTGCATGTGTGTATGCAGTGCTCACACACATGCACACACGCACACACACACACACACACACACACACACACACACACACACACACACACACACACACACACACACACACACACACACACAGACCAAAGACATTTCCGTGACAGTAGGAGGTTTATAAACCCCAAACTCTCCAGCTGAGCTTGTGCAGGTTCTCGCTTCAGGTTTCATCAGTTTCCCAAAAGTCACTCATCACCACACTGCTTCAGGAGTTACTGTGGTCAGTATTATTCCAGCGGTGGAAAAATGGACACTCTATTCCTCTCTTCATTCCATCATTTTCTCTTCTCTCTTCTCTTTACAAGGTGGCAGAACCCCAGCTATGAGTGCAGCTGGCATCGTACTGTGTGTCCCTGTAGGACTATATGGATGTCATGTGCTCTCCGGTTAGAGTGTGTATGGCTTTTCCACATGCTGAGGGCCGCTTTAATTACCCTGCTCAGCTGTGCATCCACCCACGACCGTCTGTGTCCGAGTGTGTGGGAATCAGCAGTGTGCACTGGGCCTGCAGCCACACATCTATTCCCAGGTCATATTTGGCTATAATAGTTGTTTATAGGGTTAATGAACATTAATGTGATTGATTGTGAATGGAAGCTGTGATGTTTGCTTTGTTTTTAGTCCATGTTCCTCATTAATTGGACACAATTTGTCTCTTTGGAGCAGTCTGGAAAGTACACTATTAAGAGTTAAAAATGGATTGCTTAATTTAGAGAAACATACTCCACTCTGGTGCTAATCACACATTAAAACTATCACTTAGTTTAGGGGGTTCATTAATGTGGAAAAATTCAAACCACAGCAGAACACAGAGTACAGCGACTTTTTGCTTTTAAAAGTAACCAGAGATACCATAGCAACCACTTAGTGACACCTTTGCACCTTTGTATACCAATGCTCTAGTATACACATGAGATTTACTTAGGCTGTGTAACTAGGAGTGTAGTTCTTCAAAATTCTGACAGCTCATTTATTAAACTATAAAATATATATTTTATAGTACTTAAACAGCCTTTAGTGAGAAGCTGAAGAAATATCTTTAGTAGACAACATTGCAATGGGAACAACAGAAGATGATCAAAAGTGCAATCTTCTGGAACCAGTTAAACTACAGAAATATCAGTGTTACATCTTACTCAGGTTAGTTTGTGCCCCAGTCTCACAACCCCCACCCCCCACTTCTCAACCACACACACAGACACACACACTGACAGCGCACTCGGCACCAGAGCTGCTGCTCTGTTCACTTGATATGGAGCTGTTAGTGTTCACCTCTGTCACACTCGCTCGCTTGGGATTGTGGGAAAAACAAGGTGAAATGCCAAGATAAGATCAGCTTGTGACCCTTGACCTACCACTGGCCCTGCTTCCCTCTCTTTTGCTTTCCACATCTTTTGAATTTACATTTCTTTCTTTCTTTCTTTCTTTCTTTCTTTCTTTCTTTCTTTCTTTCTTTCTTTCTTTCTTTCTTTCTTTCTTTCTTTCTATTTGTGCTCTCTCTCTCTCTCTCTCGTTCTCTCCCTCTTTCAATTTCTCTCTCTATTTTAGTGGGCACTGGGTGGCACCACAGAGCCGTGTGTATGTGTGTGTGTGATCATTTTGCCCAGCTCACATGTTTTAGTAATTTCCTCAGTCTTCCGTGAAATTATGCAAATATTTTAGTCCTGTTTCCTCAAGTCTGGAACACCAATTAAGTCTGTCTGCTTCACTTTGTGGCTCGGCTCGTGGCGCTTGCTCACAGGCACGGGTCGGTGGATGAAGAGCAACCAACCACCAACTGTAAACTTCACTGCGTTTGTTCTGGAGCTCGAACTAAACAATGGCTCTGTGTTTTTTTCCATTGCAGAGTCGTATGGTCTGATCAGAGCCTCTTGGCTCACCATGATGCTCTTTAACTCTCAACAGTCACAGTTAGTGCCAAATACAGTTCCTCTCCTGCAGCTCAGAGGAAAGTTTTCAACTTTACACTACAGTCTGTAAGTAGAGGATGAGACATGTTTTTATGATCTGAAAGTGATGAAGAGTTATTAAGGTGTGTACAGAAAGAATTTTGCTGTTTTCATCATTTCTGGGGTCGAAAGTAGCCAGAAGCAAAAATGAAGTCTCTACATACAGAGTGCAAATCAAATCTAAATATAAATCAACTTGTGACTCACTGTACATGGTGGTCTACAGCATCCTGCAGTAAAAGATTATTTTCAAAAAACAACATAAATATAAAAAAAACTACTATGTAACTTTTTAACCTCAGTAAAATGTCTTGCAGCATCCACCCTGTGATAATGTGTAATGTTTGTCCTCCCCAATGTCATTTCTCTGAAACGTAGTTATTATTATCATTATTATTGTTGTTATTGTTAATAATTATAATTATCAGCCCATATCTTTATTATGGGCAAAAATGAATTCTAAATAATTAAAAAACATTTATACATAGTAGAGATTTTCCATAGGAACCTCTGGTGAGTAGAACATTATGTGAATGTTCTAAATGTTACAATTTTTTTTTTAATGTGTCCAGTTTTCTGGAAGTTCCTAGAACATTTTTATTTAACTTCTTTTTGAATTTACTTGTTTATTGTCATACTTGAACATGAGAGTTACACATTGGCTATGTATATTTCCAAATGTTGTGCAAGTAATGTATTTTTCATTGCATGCTTATTGTTGGTAACATTACTATAGATGTTTCCATAATGTTACTTTTTGTCTTGGGAATGTAGAGTGATTATCCAAGCCTCATCACAAGCGTTTAAATGCATGAATGTCCTGACTTTGCAAATGACAAATAAGCCTTGAAGCCTGAAACTATTTTTGAACAAACAACAAAATCATGTACTCATGTACTTTAGGTATCAGTAGGACTGGACATTTGTAGCAAATATCATCTTTGTTTAACTGAAGGTCAGAATTAATGTAATATTTTAAATGTTTAGTATAAATAAATGTTTATATATATAATGTTTTACTATCTAGTATATTTTATTGAATGTTGATGATGGTAAGAAATTTAAATAAACTTGTTCTTACCATTTCATTATGTACAAAATGTAGAAGAATTTAGGGATTTCCCCTTTAAAGATTAGCTGTTTACTTGAAAGAGGTAGTCAGTTTCCCAGCATACAACAAAGGACCTGAAGTGTGTCTTTATTCTTTTCAGTTTGTTGTGAAATAAAACACTGCGGCTCCAAAGGGACAGGAGTGAGCTACAGTAAATCAGTCCAGGAGCTGAACAAACACTGCAGAATGACATTAAAGCCACTAAAGGAATTAGGAGATATGTGTTAATGACTAAAATAGTTATATGGAAATGTCCTTACTGATTATACTGCAGTAGAAATGAGAGAAATGTTAGTATTTAATATTTCACATGAAATGTCAATATGACATTTTTCTGAATTTGTCTAAAAAATGCAGCCAAACTTAATCATGCACATATAATTTTATGTTAAATTCAGCAAATACACATAACAGTTAGTTAAAATGTGTAGACATGTCTCTGTAGATGATGTGCCCAAAATGTTATGCATGACAGTATATGAAATTGTATAGAGAAGAAATAGTGTCATTAAAGCTGAACTGTGACAGGTCTGGCCACTCTGGAGGCCCATCGGTGCTGTAAAGATCAGTGACCTATAATAATGAGCGGAACATCCAGAAATTAAGCCCCAGACACGAAACACTGAGCTGGACTGGAAAGGGGTCAGTGAATTAATCTCTCTCAGGACAAAGGTGGACATAGATTCTTTGCTGAGCCATCAAGCATGGCCATGCAGAATGCAGAAAAAAAAAAAAAAAAAAAATATATATATATATATATATATATATATATATATATATATATATATATTACACACATTCTGGTCATTTAAATGTTTTAGGCCAGTGAAAGTACACAAATAATTAGACAGATAAGATAATAAATTTGTGGTATGAAATGGTTGTGTTAATGTGCCCAGAGGTTTATTCACTCCCATTTTATACAATGCATTTGTATTTTAATGTTTTAAGCCTCAGCATCTAACTTGTTATTTATGACAAAGAAACAATTACTGTCCACAGATTTTGTTTCAATTGATTTTTAGAAGCTGCAGTGAATGAATGTTGAATTGTCCACTTTCAGAACACAATGCCTCACAGTTCACCTCTTTAGGCCTTTCCGAAAAGGTTCAAGTTAGGACTCTGACTTTAGTGTCTTTAGTGTTTTCCTGTAAAATGTTTTTATGCATCGTTTAAATATTTGTTCTCTCAATGAATCCAAGGCATTCAGGATTTGGGGCCGCAAAGCAGACCCAAATAATCATGCTGCCTCCACCATGCTTCATAGCTGGGATGAGGTTTTAGTGTTGGTGAGCAGTTTTCTATTTCCTTAAACATTGTGTTTTGTGCTGAGTTCCAGTTTTTTCTCATTCATCTATAGGACAGTGTGGGACCTCTAGGTTGCCTTAGCCAAACTGCTTCCTTTGTAGTTTCCTTCCTTGAAGAAAATACTTTTTCACTGTTTTTTTTTCCTCATAGTCGAGACATGGTAGAAACAAATATTTTTGCATTTTGTCTTTTGTAACCACCCTTCGAATCTTGTCAGGATTACCAGCAGTTTTGAAATTTCTCCTTTTGTAGTCAGTTGTTTAACTGATATACTGGGTTTTTTTTCTAAACTGTTGTAGCCTTTTCCAGCTTTTTACATCTTAATAACACATCTACAGTTTTCTGAAAGTTGTTTGCATTACAGCATAGTTCACACAATCCTGTCTTGCATATGAAGAATGGATTTGTCAGTACCCAGCTTTGTGTGTTTTTAATTAATGGGTAAAGCACGTGTGAAACCCATTCTTCTCGTCTCATTAATTGGAAACACCTTTTGCCAGTTAGAGCTTTATTGATACAGATGCTCACTTACCTCTTCAGGCCTGCACTGTGGATATTTTCTAAATATGCTTGCATGTTATCAGTTTTATTGACATGGGGTTTGTCTATAATTGTGACTTGTGACAAGAATCAGACCACATTTTAAATAAACCATGCAGATTGTTCCCAAAAATACTTACTTATTTTCTCTTGCAGTTTTTCTACTCAACTGAACAAATATAGTACCCAGAGTTCACATAGAAGATCACTTACCAAACTTGTGTGAGTCTAAATGTATTCTTCTAACCAACATATCAGTAACCTTATTAATGAACACCAATATTTACGAAAAACTGCTGCCTTAATGTTTATTTGGGTATATTTTACAGTTATATAGCGTTTTACAGGTACACACACTCACTAACCACTGACTTTAAGTTTATCTGGTTTTATTCTAATGTTATATGGAGTTTTACAGGTTAACACTCTCAATGACCACTGATTTTTGTTCAGGTAAACAAACTATATTAATAGCTCACTAACGTGATCCATGTAGTCCTCACCTAGCAGCTTAAAGGATTTAAAGGATTTGCTTATATCTTGGTGCCAAATCCCACAGGACAACATGAGAGGCACTGTGAAGTCCACACTTTGAATGGGTCAGAATTATTGGTCACTGTCTTCATTTGGGACCTATAACACAGTAGGTGTTGCTTTACTGCATGTTTGACTTGCTATAGATTAAATTGAATGCAAGTCTCTACAAAATGTCTTCTTATTTATTAATAAAGATTGGCTAACCTGTTCCAGAAGCAGCCATGAAAGCCTAAACCATGACACTGTGCTGCCCTGTGGAGGTTGTTGGTGATGTCAAAGTCTGTTCTTTATGTCTTCAATGTATGTCAAATACAAAATAATTTACTTTACCATTCCAGTACTTCCAGAAGGGATTGTGTATGCTTACATGTTGTTGCTAACACTGAAACAGGCACTGAAAGTTTTGAATCCTTTTACTTTTTATGTTTCAAACAAGAAAAAAAAAACTTTCAGAGGAATTATAGACATTTTCAAAAAAAATAAAAACAGGGCTAAAAGCATGTCACTGAGGGAATAAAGTCATTTTGTCCTGTTCTTAGACTCCTGTGGTGCTTTATTTACTCCCCATCCGGAGACAGTGTGTTGATAAATGAGGCGGAGCTCGAGGGTCTCTCTTCGTCAGGGAAATGGGAGGAGGTGGGGGGATATTGATGGCCGTTCTCTCCAAGCCTTCAGGATGATTAATACAGGCGCTGTGTCCAGTGTGGCCCAGCGGCCACGGGACAGCATTGGCTGGTGTGTTTGGAGAGGCAGCTAACATCAAAGACTCCCGCTGCGAGTGTTAAGAAAATACTGCAGTGTGGGTCAGCGCAAATGAATCCGCAAGGAGCCCGAAAACATTCCTGATGATGGTGGCGTCCATATATTATTGCTCTCATGCAGATCAGGGGCCATATTCACAAAATGTTTATTAATATTCTTACTTAAAAAAAATACTAAGTAGTTTAAGTGCTCTTAAAATTCAGTTAAATCTGCAGAGATGGTAAGAAACACAACAACTCAGGAAAAAAAATTAACCAATGATGGATGAGAGAGACATCAGTAAACAAGTCATGCCAACTACAGTTGACACTAAAGCAGTTAAGAAGAAACAGGCTGATATTTACTATAAAAATCAGGCAGGCAAGAAAGTAAGAGATTAAAACACTACCTCTAATTTTAACCTTGTTAAAGTAAACAGCCATTCCAGAAATTAAATTATTCAAAATTCAAGCAATTTAAACAATTAAAACTCCTTCTCATTCTGAGATAAGGGTTAAGCCATAGTAAGGTCTAAAAACAAGAACAACCCTGAGTTCCATTCCAATCTCTTTATTCCTAAAGAATTAAACAGATGGTGCCTTTAAAACATATTGAAGATATATGTACATTTACCCTGAAGGCATTTGGGAGACTGGCTTATCAAGGGTGACGTAGCCCTTTTGGCCCTCAGCCCTCACTGTGAGGGCAGAATCCTACCTTGTGTTCTCAGCTTTGTAAGTCAGGAATTCCTTGACACATCAGCATAAATCACATACGGTTGGAAACTGCAGAACCTACTCTTTCTAACATTAGTGATTATCTTGTAGTGCAGTGAAGCATCTGAGAGTAATTCATTGTGGAAAATCATACTTTTATAAAATGTATAACTGTTTTTAGAATCTCCTGTTACTAAAATCCAATATAATAAAGCAATTTTTATTAACTGAGATGTTGGTCAAGTTGGCCCTGAACAAATAATTTCAGGTTTGGGCTGCTACAACAAGCAGTTTTAGAGATTGGCATGGATGCAAGAGGCAAAATCAGCCAAAGAAATTAAGACTGCCTGAATTTTTTAATATATTTTGTCACAGTAATAAGCTATATTATACAATGTCATATTTTTTTTTGATTCTCAACTTATAGACACCAAACATGAAGAAATATGCATTTGAAGTCCTGTCGATCGTCAGATCCAAATATATATGTGAGCAACTATTCTCCACCATGAACTACACACATTCACAGAGACAGCTTAAAGTCCTGTAAAGGTGAAAGTGACTTCATACAGCCCCGATCTGGTTCAGGAGCAGAAGTCCTTCAGAAGTTTTTCATTGTTTAGTGACACAATGCTTTTTTTCCAGTGTATTTTTTAAATTCAGGTCCACTCTCCGTTACACTCTCTGAAAGCCCAAAATCACGAAATAAGGATGACGGCTCACAACATGTTTTTGCTTTTGTTTGCTACATAAATAATTTAAGTTCAGCTTTTTAGTTCATTTGAAAGAGACCTTCAACTCAACAGGTTGCTTTGTTTTAAGAATTCAAAATGTTCAAAAAGTGTTAATTAAATAAATAATATCTAATTTTATTGGATTTCAAACACACTATAGTTGTTTATACAAACTGTAAAGGTAAGAAAAAGCAATATATACTGTGTATCTTCAAAAATTATTTGCAGCTCCCAGTGTCCAAACAGCTCTTTGGGTGTTAAAGGTTGGCAACCCCTGCACTAGAGGAACATCAAAACAGAAAAAAAACAAAGAAAGTGAGAAAATATGATGAAAAGTACTTGGAATATTTTACGAGTTATTGACAAGATGACAGAAACTCTGTTTGATCTCTCCATGCCAACTAGAAACTCCTGGGCCTGGGGATGTTACACATTGCATCAGTGGTGGCTATTAGAGCTCAGGCTTTAGGTCAGGTTATACAGGGTCAGTCATTATCTTATAAAGTTCAGCCTACTTGGAGTCATCGGGCGCAAGGCAGGAATACCCAGGGTGCTCGTCCATTGCAGGCTACCACACAGGGTACCATATAGGATAAATTGCCTGGGGGTATTGCCAGGGTAAATTCCCATGCGCATTTTTGTGAGGTGGGAGGAAACCGGAATCCCCAGAGGAAGCCAGCACAGACATGGGGAGAACATATGACACTCCTCACAGAGAGCGACCTGAGTGGGGATCGAACCAACAACCTCAGGACCCTGGAGCAGTGCCACACCCTATGGCACCACCGTGTATAAAATGATTGTGTGCACATCATGTTACAAAATATTTGCTACATATTTTAGTCATATATGTATATGTTTTGTTAATACTACACAGTTAAAATGCAAACATCATTCTACTAAATAAAATGAACTAAAATTGCAGGCTTGCACTTTTCAAAATCCAGAAATCATTAGGCCTTCTCTGAAATTCTAGAGAGCCTTCATGGCTCCCACAACAGTGATTACTAGTTTGATCTTGTGTAACAGTGAAGATTAATATCCAGCTGTTTGCTGTACGTCACTGTGATAAAATCCCCAACTGCAGTTCCTCTCATTTTATTTTCCTCACTCTTTCTTTCACACTTTTTTAAATAAAGGAGCCTGAGGTAGTGTGTAAATGATTCATGTTCCTCAGTACATATAAGAAAAATAAATTGCAAAAATGCTTTTTGACAACATGAAAACCATATATTTATGTATATTGGCCTATTCTGCCTAAAGACATTTCGTTCTGCCCATTCAGCCTGCAGTAGTTGAACCCTGTCAATTCAGTTGATTTTAGCTGATTTACAGATTAATATGTCTGTATTTGTTTCTTTCTTAGGAGCTGCAAGCTAAGACATTCTGAGTCTATTTTTCTGTGTTTGTGACAAAAAGACATTTGAAAGAATTTTCTTATCAGTCTGAATTGTATATCTGTCTTCAGGTTGTTCCATTAATTAGTTAGAATATTCCCACCTGTTTGAACCAGATTTAGTCACACAGAGTTTATTCATACTACTGTTTTCAGAAAGAATCTGGGGAGGAAAAGGCAGTGGCTAATGCTCTCACTCAAACTCCAGCATGTCATTAAGAGTAACGTACACTTCCTGAAGCTCTTGACGACTGAATTCTCCTTTATGTTCTGCTCCTTCCTCCACAACTACTTATAGCGTCTCCTTAAGTATACCAATTTAGATGAACTCATCACATCAATGGCTCACTGTTAGCAGCCCATTGATGTGGAACTACGGCACTGAATGGCCTTTCCCATGCCTCCACTGGGGAACCTGTGCAGGTAACACAGGGAACACCTGTTTCCCAGGTTACCGAGACCACTGCACCTGAAATTTTAGCAAAGACCCCTGCTATTGAGAGCTGGTCATGATAAGGCTGCCCCAGAGATGAACAGCGGAAACTCGATAATGAAAGGAGAGTCCTGATGAATCTGGTGGCATGAATCTGGAAAAAACAGAGCAGTAACTGTAGTGCAACTGTTGCTTGCGCAGCATATTCATCTATATTATAATTAACAGGCCCTTTAAAATAATCAACTTAAACATCTTTTTTTTAGTTAAGAGTGAAAATTAGGCTGCTTTAAATGACTGAATTAAAAATGTCACAATTTTTTTAATTATTAATATCAAATTTTATAACTTGATATAATGTGTTATTAAGTGATTTATACAATTTCGATTTTCAATTTTGATTAAAATGTATTAAACTGTGACCATTTCCTCTGATTTGTGTTCAATAAAAAAGAAGAAGTCTCATACATGAATATGGAAATGTTCACCAAACATTTATCTTCCATTCTTGTTCATAATTTAATTCAAAAAGATAAAATATGATGTTATTTATGTTCAACACATGTAAAGTGACATTTTAAGGCTCACACTCTGGCCAAAAACACTGTAAAAAATTATTGTTTATAAGAAGGTGTGTAATCTGACTAGTTTATTAGTTAACTTTAATTCCATTCATATATTTTTTTATTACATTCAGAAGTTATTTAGTTTTTTTTCCTGATTACATTTTGTACAGTTATACATGTTCTACTATTTGGTTAAACATTGATAAATTAAATGATAAAAACTCTGATCTATTTCAAACTGTGATCTATTTCAGTATTTTCTTCATGTATACAGATATGAAAATAATATAGACATTAATGGGTTAACAGGATGTGAGACTAGTTGAATTACAATTGAAACATCAAATAACAACAACAAATGACAGATTATTACATCCCTCCTGTCTAATTTAAAGGTGGTGGTAGAGTAATATTACAGCATTTTACTTGAATATGACTAGGGATATGCAGTGTTACACAGTTATTGCAAGTGTTGTCTTGCCTGCTTCACCAGAGTTACACAGTGGAGGTGGCAGTATGCCAAACCTGGAGTAGCATTAATATAGACAATTATTATCATCACAGTGTTTTTCAAATCACTACTGAAACATGTAATATGTTTTAAAATGAGGTTTGTATTTTTTGATAATTTGTAAGAAATGGAGAACAGTGGCAATGCAAAATATGAGATAGAAGACATGTATAGTCTTTGCAAAATAAATAAAATTACATTAAAAAGAATTTTTGTTTACTGTTTATTGGGCAACTCTAGTAGTGAAGCTCAGAAACCCAGTGTTTTACTGGTTAGTTTTAAAACCAGTAAATGAATGGGGTGTATTTCTTTTATATTTTATACCTCAGGAGTGTGTAGGTGGTTTATAGGATGACTGTGCTTTAGCTGCTGTGAAATGAAAAGCATCACTGAAGTAAATCAGGGTTATTAGCTGGAGCACTGGAGCTGCAGGGTTTCTGCAGAAAAATCTCAGGCTTTATGAAGTAAATCTCTTTTACTTGGTGGATTCAGATGACCTGATCCAGTGTGTGTGTGTGTGTGTGTGTTTGTGTGTGTGTGTGTGTGTGTGTGTGTGTGTGTGTGTGTGTGTGTGTGTGTGTGTGTATGTGCTGCTCTCTCTGGTAAAACTCCTCTGCTGCAGGAAATTGACTGAGACAGTAAAATCTAAAGAGGGTTTTTGTGTGCATCATTTAAGTTAAAGGCAATCTGAAGATCAGAAATCATTGTGACAAAATGGAAAATGAGCATAAAATATGCTTTTAACCTTTAATAATGTGCATGTGCTGCAAATAATCTTAGAGCTCCTAAAAACAATGAAGTGATTATTAAAAAACATTCATATGGAAAAATGTCTCTACGTGAATTCACATTTATGTAAGGACTGTGCAAAGGTCATTTCAGACAATGGTCTTTAAAGCAGAATGAGACATTCAAATAAATAAAAATAATGAAATAAATAAATGATTTATTGAGTGTATTTATTGAACTTACTCTCCTGGAGGAAGGCCAGTGCTCTCAGTTTCTATTCGGCACCTATTTTATTTAATCAGTCCTTCATAAATGTCTAAAAAGCTTCTTTACTCTCTTGCAATTGTAGTTTGTCTATTCAGTCCTTCATTAATGTATCCAGGTGAGCTGCTGGATCTGATACAGTGTCTGTAATTCACAGAGAAAATCAGCAACCTTCTACCTGTGGTCTTCAAACTGTGATCTCCTCACTGTGTTCTTCCAATCAACATATGGATTATTTTACTAACCATCAGTACACTCACTGACCATTGAATTATTTGTATATATATATATATATATATATATATATATATAATATATATATATATTTATTTATTTATTTATATATATATATATTTTTTTTTTTTTTTTTTTTTTTTTTTTTTTGGGGGTATTTTTGTAACTCACTCTAAAGGATTATCTTCAAGGACATATGCATTAAAGAACTGCTTTTCAGTACTACAGATAATCTTTACAGGTGTAAGGGTACCCATTATTGGCTGGTCCAAACAGTTTCTCAATATCAAACACTTGAGCATAACATACAGTTCCACTCATTGCCTTAGCTTCTTTAAGTTGAGTAAATTGGGAAGTGTTTGGCAAACAGAGGAAATGAGCAAGACCCTGAAGTGGCCAATATTTGGACTGACAGATAATCAGGGACCTGATGCTGTGTTACATACTGTGACTTTTGCAGATCAAGAAAGCAGTTCAGGAGTTCCATGAACCAATATAGCATTAAACAAGAACACAGGAATTAAGAACTAAACTAATGTTAGCATTTGAAAACATCAAGGAAAGCTTAAACCTATCTGAATGAGAAAGCACATTATGTTATAAAACACCTCTGTCTTTGAGGGTCACTTTAATTTTTGTGCTTTAAATGGAAACAGTGCAACTTGCAAAACTAACAGAGGCCCAGTCCCCTTACCACTGTGTTGACTGTTGCTGTAGTAACACAGCAGTTGGTCTGTGAATAGCCTCATATTGTCCCTCTATTCTCTTCTCTTTTGGTCATACATCACCTGCCCCCTTCTGGGGGTCAGCAACCTCCTCCATAAGGCCTTTGATGTTTGCTGGGATGTTGGGTGCTATCCTGTCTTTATTTAGGTCAACTCCATTGGGATGGCCTCGAACAGGCCTACGGTCACACAGGACCTTTGAGATGTTTACACACACTTCGCCCTTCTGTTATTGTTCAGTCTGAGAGAGTGACACCCATGTTGCGTAAATTACAGTTTAAAAGCGGCTCTGTCTTCATGATCCCTCCAGCTTTGCTCACCGGTGGGTGGTTAAAGAGCAATGGCTACTGAGGGGCTCATCACTCACACACAGTCACACACACTCACACATACGCTAGGGCTTCAGTTCCTGAATTCTCCTTAGTGCTGCAGAGAGTCCTATAAAGAACTGGAAGGTACAGTTTGTGGATGGAGGCAAGTTTGTATGGCAGCTGTTTTTCAGAAAATCCTGGTTTTCATTTAGAAACTATTGAAAGATCTGATCACTCTAGGTTCTGTATGGCACAGGAAAGGATTCTTTGACTCGTTTCAATAGAGGAATTAGGGTGCTGTACCAAACCATTTTTTTAAAGGTTCTGTAACGGAAAATCTATGAGAGGCTTTAGTTGCATTAGAGGACCTTTACCAGCAAACAACCAGCAAAACAACTAAATGATTTTGAGTTGTCATGGTTTAACACAACAATATTGTACTAGGGCTTGGTTTGCAAAAACTATTTATTCTCCTGTAGGATTAAACTTGTGCTGATTTTAATTATTTCCAATTCTCCTCAAGCAATATATCCTCCCAAGACAAAAATCTACAATTACTGGGATGGATAAATGTTAAATCCTGATTATTTATGTGACATTAGCTGCTAAATGTTCTTGGGTATTGGCCAATTGAAGAAACATGACCAGACTAGTTTTATTGATGACAATAATATGTGTGATTATATAGGTTTATTATATAAGTCTATTATATATATTAAAGTGTGAAAAATGCAATATTGAATTTCAGTCAGTATTAATAGTAATAATATGTATCTAATGGTTCTCTAATTTATTGTTAAAATTTTAGTTTTAACTTTTAGAAGCCCAGGCCAATTCTGTGGGATGTTTTTCATAGTTTGAGTGCTTTTATTTGCCAAAATATTAGAAAGTATTTATAGGACACAGTTAAACATTGTTAAATATTGTTATTTTCAGAAGACACAAAATTATCATTAAAACTATTTCATCCAACACTCTAGATGATCTATTTCCAACAGGATTTCTGAGATGTAAAGTCCTAAATGTCCTTTGACATTGATCAAAGACTTTACACTCAGTCATAACTTTAAAATCCCCTACCTAATCTGTGGGTCACCCTTGTACCACAAAAACAAATCTAACAATTTGAGGCATGGACTCCACCTGAAGGTGTCTGGCAATAAGAGGTTTTAGTATCCTGTAATTTGACAGGTGAGGCCTCATGGATCATCCAATGAGCTCCTGAGCCTGTCACCCATTCACCTGTTGTCAATCTGGAGCATTTTGGAAGATAATGACCTGCACCTAGGGACCAGCTGATGTTTGGAACATGCTCTAACCCAGTCGTCTAGGCATCACAGTTTGGCCCTTGCCAAACTCTCCCAGATTCTCATGTTTTCCTAATTTTTCTGTTTCAAACACATCACCTTCAAGAACTGACTGTTCTTGTTGATCTTTACTCGTGCCATTCTTTTCAGATAATCAATGTTATATGCTTCACCTGTCATTGGTTTAAATGCTATAGCTGTGTGGTGTATTTAATCATTTAAAAATATAATAACTTTCAAGTTTCAATCATTAAAAACTGCATTCAGCTCTTCATTAAAGTGGTGCAGGTTTTAGGACACAGCATGAAGAAAACAAAAAATATGTCTGAAATAGTTCAGCTATAGAGTACAGTTCTGTAAATGTTTGTAATATTTGGGTGGCTAAAATCCATATTCACAATTCTGCACCATCTCAATAAAGACCTGTGGTTTTTCTTGAGAATGTGTAGAAAAGGATTGTTACTTGCAGTAACCTGAAATAGAAAAAATGGATATCAAAATACACCTGTGATAATCAACATCTGAGCAAAGAGGGAACTGAAAATTTTAAACTGAACCATTTGTTCAACAATATGCATTGAGTTAACAGCATTTATATATATATATATATATGTATATATATATATATATATATATATATATATATATATATATATATATATATATATATGATTACATTAGGATATGAAAGTGTGTGGAGAAACTCTCTACACATGATCTTGGGGATGTCCTTCCCTTCAGTTGACTGACTGTGGGGCTGATGTATGTGCTAATGTGTTGAAGAGGAAATTTCGAGTTAGGATTGATCAGCTGAAGAGAGAGAGAGAGAGAGAGAGATGAAGAGAGAAAAGAAAGGAGAGAAAGAGAAAGACAGTGGTACGAGAGGAAGAAATTGATTGGCTTTTACCTTCCTGCAGACACCAAATCCTGATGGGCACTCACCAAGAACACGAGAATCTAATAGATCACCCCACCCCACCTCCCCGCACCTCTCTCTCTCTCTCTCTCTCTCTCTCTCTCTCTCTCTCTCTCTCTCTCTCTCTCTCTCTCTCTCTCTCGGGATCCCTTAAAGATGCTATCAGTGTGTTCAGTCTCCATCCCAGTGCACTGCCTTCCTGTCGCCTCCTTGTGTGTGTGTGTGTGTGTGTGTGTGTGTGTGTGTGTGTGTGTGTGTGTGTGTGTGTGTGTATGTGTGTGTATTATATACATGTGTACTATATGTGATGCTAAGTCACTGGGCTGCAAGCATATGACGAAGGCCAATTTGAAGGGACATTATAGTGATTAATATCAGAATGCAAAATAACAGCAGCAAGATAAACAGCACTATCATGGCTGATCTTTTCTATGTTATTGGGGATTTTGTAATTGCAATACTATTTTTTTATCATTAATTTCATTTTATTTATATGTGTATTTTGTACTGCTCCTTTTTTATTTGTGCTGTCACATCCATGTTGGACTAATTCCACAAATGAGACTGTAAACCACATTGAGTCTTTGGAAGTTCACGTAATGTCTGGATTAACTCTAAGGCCAGGAGGAGAAGCAGGATTATGGGCCTACCAGCAGTTGAAATATTCAAGTCTATAAGTCAGAAATGTAGATAAGGCATTTAAATGCATCTAAAGCAGACACTCTTTAAAAGAAAGGTGCTATAACTCCTCAATAAAGGAGTTCAGAGTACCAGTGCTAGCAAGCCCTCTCCTACCTCCCCTGCAGCTGGGACTTTGGGATGCCCCTTTGTAACAGAACACACACTTTTGTAAACTGACTCAGCATCACTGGGTCATCACTAAACAATGAGAAAGAGTTAATACTAACCCAGTCATGCAGGTGCAGTTTACTGTCAGTATATACAGTAGTAGTTTGACTTGTTGATAATAGCCCAAATCTTGTATAGCTGTGTTTTTACATGCTTGTCCCTGGCCAGGTCTTCTTTGTTTTCATGGTCCTGGGTATGACTGCAAAGTAAAATATTGTAGGCATCAAGAGATTCATATGCCTTGACTGTTGCTTTTGTATACACGCTGGTATTGCACAAGATATACAGAAAGCACACATGTTGAATGTTGCTTTGTAATGCCTGCTTGGTGTCTCAGTCTCATGATTTAGTAGTTGTATTTGGTATTTTTAAACATGAAACATAAAACTCTTTGTTTGATGTTACTAGAAACATATCACTACCTTTTTAGCAGGGCAGCCAATCAGAACAGAGTATATTTATCTTTTATTATACAACAGCTTTGACCTTGCTGTGTGATTGGCTCAGAGGCATTCAATACTTGCCAGTGTTGATTTTAATGGTATTCCATATTAACATCTGCCATTAATCTGTTTTTACCCTAATTGTTTGAAACCTAGTAACAACCAGGAGGCTAAAATATTATTTATGTTTAAAATGATGGGTAAGAATCAGAACTTATAATCAAGTAATCTTGTCTCCTCCATACAAGTAGTGCAAGCAAGCTGCAACAACAAATCTAAATGTTCCCATTATGAAGAACGTATAATATTACAATATTATAAAAGTGTTGTTTAATCACAATGATACAATGGAAGTCATTGTGTACTGTGAACTGTGGTCATAGCAAAGCATAGCTTTGTCTTCTAATGAGCATATTCAGCTACATGAATTTGCACTCATTTGCTCGTACAGATGCAAATGCAAAGATACAACTTCTCTAGTCCCTGCAGAGAAGTATTTTTTAAAAACAAATAGGACTAGGTGGACCAAATGGACATGAACCAATTGCCATCAATAGGTTTGCCAAGTGTAGATTAGAGGGGTATAAAGTCCCCAGCATTGAGCCCTGGAGAACTGTGTTTTCTGGAATGATGGTGCTCTATCCAATGCGTTGAGTTGGGGTGGTGATCATCCAAAGTTTTACACCACTTACACTGTACATTCTTCAGACTTTCAAAATATATATTTGGGTATGTTATATTGACTTGAAACTTGACTTGCACTCTAGCCCAAAGACTCATGACTTAATTTGGAATCTAGCCTAAGCACTTGTGACTTGACTTGTACTTGTATTCTGTGAACTTCTCGAGGTCATAGTCATAAGACTAAAGGCCCAATAGACCAGCACAACCCCAACACTATATCACTATAGAAACAGTCTGATTAATTCTAAGGAAAAAACTGGTTGGGAAAAGGTTGTGTAAAATTCATTTAAAATGTTTTTGGAACTTCAAGCCAAACAAATGTTATCAGTGGACATTAACAGAATAAAATAAAATACAAGAAACATTTTTGGATATGGACTCTTTAATTCATCTTAAGGTCAGTAGAGTCAGACAAATTTGAATGTAAACCAAAGTTCTTGCTGAGGAGTTTTGGGAATATGACTGGGTTCAAAACACATTACACAAGAACACATGAAAGATGTTGCAGACCTGCAATCGTACATACTTGTGGTTGGCTTGTATGTGCTGTATGTCTGTTTTGCAGTGTTCACTCTGGGCTGATTGCACTCATTTTATGAAAGCCAAGATCGGCAGCGATAGTTGTACACGATGCTGGCTGCTCTTGTTGCGCTCATTGTCAAGGTCATGTCCTTTTCATTTAGTCAAAAACAACGGCACCTACGCATCCACCCATTCAAATGGCCCAGAGCCTGGAGAACTCTGAACGTGCGCCATTGTTCATGACACAAATACAATGCACTGCGCTCTCCAGGCGGTCTGAGTGGATAACCATATGCTGTCACTGTAGACCAGCATAGCCCTGCATTGAGTGTTGAGTTGAGTTGGGACTGTGTGGGAGTTGTGTGGAGGGGTTAGAGGGGCTCTTGTGGGATTCTGGGGGAGTGAGAGGTACAAATCAATGTTTTAAGACTGCCCGTATTCACTTTCTGGAGTGGATATTAATGCACAGTGTATCTGCTGCTTAGATAGAGCACTAGTTAAAGCTGTGCATATGCAGTGGCATGCAAATATTTGGATACCTGTGGTCAAATGTACTGACAGTTTCTGTGAACAATTAAGCATGTTGAAGTAAAACATGCTTTGGTATTTTAAGTAAAACATTTTTTGCATTTTCAAAATAACAGAACAGGAAATGGGTCTGCAAAACGGTTGGCACCTTGCATGATTAGTACCTAATAATGCCCCCTTTGGCAAGTATCACAGCTTGTAAATGGTTTTTGTAGCCAAGAGTCTTGCAATTATTGTTTTACAGAATTTCATTCATTCTTCCTTGCAAATGCCTACCAGTTCTGTGAGATTCCTGGAGCATCTTGCATGCTATGCTCTTCTGAGGTCTATCCACAGATTTTCAATGATGTTCAGATCAGGGGACTGTGAGGGCCATGATAACATGTTCAGCTTGCTCTTTTTGAGGTAGTCTATTGGAGATTTTGAGGGGTGTCAGGGTGATTATCCATTTGTAGAAGTTATCATCTTTTCAAATTCTGCTTTGTTACAGACGGTGTTATGTTTACTTTCAGAATTTGCTGTAATTTCATTGAATCCTTTCTTCTACCTGTGAAATGTTCCCCATGCCACTGGCTGCAACACAACCCCAAAGCATGATTGATCCATCCCCATGTTTAATGGTTACAGAGGTGTTCTATTCATGAAATTCTGTGGCCTTATTTCTCCAAACAACTTTTGCTTATCGCAGCCAAAGACTTATATTTTAACCTTGTTGGCCCACAGGACTTGTTTCCAAAATGCATTAGGCTTGTAAACATTGATTTTACCAGTTTGTTTACACTATAAAACCACCAGCTGCAGTTATATTCTAGTCAACCTTTTTCACCCACCTGCCAACCTGTTTATAACTAAAAAGCATAACAGCCCACAAGAAAACAAAACATAGCTTTTATTTAAAATTGCTTTTTGCCTTTTATTTATCAAGTGCTGATCATGTGAGAATTACAGCCTGTGAAGTAAAAAAAAAAAAAAACATCTTCAGGAAAAAATTTCTCCTAAATTTATCTCACAAACACAAGCAGGACAGATTTGTTATTAAAATCAGATGACATATCTAGTTACAAAATGTGCATTTCTTTAATTCTGTCTATAACCTGTCTCTATATGTCAGACCCTATATCAACAATCTGTCAACTTAGCTATGACATTATATCTCATGTCTGGGTTGTACTTACAGTTGATTATTATTGTTATTATTATTTATTTATTTTTGTTTTTTTAGAACATTATAATTATTCATTTTGTAATAATTTATTTTAAACAATTGTCAAATTTGTCATGTATTTTATATTATATATTTTATTTATTTTTAAAGTGACATATTTCAAGCCTTTAATTTGCCTGATTAGTCATTTATTCTCAAAATACATATTTAAGAAGCTGCATTTCAGGTTTTCATAGGCTCAACAGAAAAACAACAAAGGCTTGAAATATGTCAGTTTACATGTAATGATTATAAAGTATCTATCTGAATGAAATTGTGAACACAAATGAACTTTTTCACAATATTGATTTTTAGATGCACTCATTTCAGTTCCTTATGCAGCTCGAACCTATATTATATTCATTTTTTATTTTGGAGCTTTCGACCAATGAGAATCCGGCATGAACCGGCTCGGTCAGGCTCCGCCCCCTGCGCGTTACAACCGTCCAAACTGTCCATGCTGTTCTCACATCGCTGATTAAAACAACGGTTTAGTGTTGAGGCTTTGTCTGTGAAATGTTATATGTGATCAGAATGCTTGCTAGAAGCTGTGTCTAATGATAGCTTACTTGCTGCACGGCGAGGAATGAGGTCTATCCGATCAAATCAGATGGAAACCTTTGTTGACGTTAGTTGGACAGAAGTGTCCACACATGGTGTGTTTTAAATTAATAGTTGAGTGGTAACAGCACTCAGCAGTGGGGAAGCTGGCTGGACCACTTAAGATGTGTCAGCTCAGTAGCTGGGTAGTAGTAAACAGTTTTGAGGTTGTAAGTTTATGTTTTGATTATTGTATCTCATTACATGTTGCTGTTTTTCTGTTTTTCCATAGTTGACTCATCTGATGTGTCTGTGACGGGTTAAGTGACTGGTAAGGGTTTTAAGTAGACTGTTCCTTTATCCTACTTTTATTACTGCATTCAATCAAACTGACTTTCATAAGCATCCATTGAGATCTTGCACTGGCAAATCAGTACAGTTTCATAATGTTTAAAAACGGGCCTCTATGTAACTGAAACACTGAATCACTTTTCCCTCATTAATATCACACTTTGTGGGGGTGAGATATTTAGGAGGGATGTAGAAATGAGCTATTTTCAGCCCAAACAAGCAACATTAATTCAAGTTAGCCGATTCCAGACATATTTGTTAAGAATAACAGCAGCTCTGCATGCTTAGTTCCTCATGCAGCCACTAGATCAACCTCACAGCAGAAAGCCAGTGTTGAATCCTGATATGTTTGTTCATATTAAAAATGTCTGTCATGTTTTAACATACCTGACTTAGTATTTGTAAAACTAAGTAAACATGTAAAACTAAAATGGATACCCCTCTTGAGAGCACATCACTCAGCCCAGTACAGTGAGTTTCAGGACACCTAAAGAACACCACTAATGAGATGACACATTCCTTTTTTATTTGAAGTAAAAACTTCTTCTTCTTTTTTTGGATCTTTTACATTTAACTGTGAAAACCAAGTTTGATCAAAAAGTACAAACGTGCAGTAGCTGCAGTTGGACAGTTAAAGGAATCATGTTCAAAGTGATGACCTTTTACTTCTAGTTAAGCATATGTCTTCAGTTGTGTTTTCACTTTGAGATGCACAGGGCACAAAATCTCACAGTGATTAATCTCCACAATGTTTAAATGAGTACTGATGAACATGAACATTGTCTAACCTGCTGAGTAATATTCAGAAAGTTTAATTTGCAAGTGAAATATGATACTCTGTGTATCAAACAGGTGGGCAAACACCCTCTCAGGTTACAAAAAAAGGGAAAGCTCAGCCTGGGTGTATCAGGTATTCACCAATCAGAATGTGCCAAATAGTAAAGCCGGCCCCTTAGGTATTGAGGTCATCTCGGCTCAAAACCCCAAGCAATTCAGTTCAGTACAGAGAAGCCTCTGGTTCATTTTAGTTTCCAGAGCAGTTGCTTAGTTTAGCAGTAAGGTTTGGTTTGTTCATTTTATTTTTCTCTGAGTTCACTTTGACTATCAAAAAAAAAAAAATCAAAATTTATTTTTATAGCGCTCTTCACAACTGAAGTTGCCACAGAGTTGTCTATGAGCTCTCTAGGCCCTGCTGCAGCAAAGCAGTCCCAAACCTTGTGCTCTAATGCTGTATTTGGTTTGTGCCAAACATGTCTTCAACTATAATTCAGCTTTGGATTCATCTGTCCAAAGCATATTGTTCCAGAAGTCCTGCTCTCATGTGTTCTCTGGTAAACTTTATTCTTTCCCTGATGTTTTTTTTTTTAAAGAAAGATAAAAGTTTACCCTTTTTCAGTCTCTTTCTAATGGCAGATGCAGCACTTTGACGTCAACCGTGGCAAGTAGGAATGTGACGGAGCTGAGGAAAATCTGCATCTGTCGGATTTAATTTTAAATTAGCTTCAAATCCGTCGAAATTCAAATGCGGTTTTGGTAAACACGGGGCCAAGAACACCCGATAAGCCCATTTGTGCATGTATTTTTGTATTTTTTCAACACGAATACATGATGCTTAAACAGGCCATCAGCCACAGGTAGTCACAGACTCGGTGTACCAATACTTCCTCCAGTGTCGTGGACCTGAGTCTGGAACAACCTTGCCTTTTGGCATCGTTCAGCAAATCTGCTAACTCACTTCGCTCACCTTCGGCTTGGGATAGCTGTGGACCATACTGTGAGCACAAATGAGGGTACAGTGCCGACGTTAAATATCTGCGGTCTTTAGCTTTACCACGGGAAATAGTTGTACACAACTTACACACCGCTTTACTGTCGTCGGCAAAGTTCAGTTAAAAAAACTCCCACATTCAGCCATTTTAATTATTTATTTATGTAAAGTGGAAGTATGAAGTAAACAACATTCACATGTGGTATCTAAAAGATGAACTATAGGGTGGAAATCAATGTGTATGAAAAACCTAGAACCAGCTGTGGTTCTAAAATGGTTTTGGAATTAGTTGTATTTTTTGTATTTCTGCTTGTCAAAAGTCAGTTGTTCTCTTATATATACGCCAGTGGCAATTTCTAATCCGATTTGGCCCTAAAACATCCATCGACTTCGAATGTCATTGAATTTGAATTTGAACTTTATCACATCCCTGGTGGCAAGACATACCTGTACGTTCCTTAATGACATTTTAAGATTGTTGGAGACTACTTCTTATGGTCTGTCTATGACAGAACTTGCTAGGACGGCCTGACCTGGTCTTGTTGGCAGTTGTTTTAAATGTTCTCCACTTGTCAGTTATTTTTCTGGAAAGTGGAACGGCTGATTTCTAATTCAAGAAAATTGCATTTCTGATAATTACATTTTGAACACTGATGAAGGAGGATCATGAAGATCCATGTGAAGAGTTTGCGAAGTAGAGTATTGATAACATGTGCAGCGTCAAATTTGTAGCTGTCAGATGTATCTTGTCATCCTTCTGTGTCATTTCACAGACAATGACAAGGAAAGTTGTTAGATGTAGATAATCTTATCTTCCTGTATTGGATAATTGAAGTGTTGCTGATCAGGCCATAAATGGCCACAGCAACTTTAGTTTGGTGTAGGGGATTGTTTGTAGCATTTCTAAACGGCCACAGCAGCTTAAGATGAAGAGAGGTGCCTAGCAGATTTGGGAATCCTATGATGTCGTATGTATAACCCCAGTTGTTATGTGCAGGATTTTGTCATCTTTCTGTGTTATTTAATCTCACTGTTATTTCACTCTTTCTATTTCTCTCACAAAGCAAAGCCCTGTATTGTTATTCTCTTGCTTCTTCCATTTCTTCTTCTTTTAATTTATTAATGTTGCTGAATCAATAACTCTCTATCAGTCTATTTATTTTAGCTGTTGTTCAAATATTTGTGCACAGATGTTTTTGGACACGTCTTCTGGGCAAAAGTTTGGGTATTTTAGTGAAATGTTTTGTTTTGGTCAAAAGTTTGTGGATAAATGTCGTGGGCAAAGGTTTGGGCACCCTACATTTTGGTCAAATGCTATTGTTTATTATTTTATTCTTTCTTTCTTTCACTATCTGTTTCTCACTCAGTTATTTCTTTCTTTCTCATTCGGTTATTTTACTCTTTCTCTTACTCACTTGTTTAATTTTTTCTTTCTCTCAGTTATTTCATTATTTCTTACACTGTCATTATTTCTCTCACTGTTTCTTTTGTACTCTCTTACTCTCCTTCAGTTGTCTCTCTTGCTCTCCATTTGCTCTCTTTCTTACTATTTTTTTTCTCTTATTATTCTACTCAGGTATTGCTCTCTCTCTCTTACTTTCATATTCAGTTTATATTTGCCTTGCTTTTACTCTTATTCTTATGTTATCACTTTTAATCTTACCATTTGTTGTCTCTGTTATCTCTCAGTCTAAAACATTTAAGTTACTGGATTTTTAGTTTTGTTTCTTTCTTTATATGAGGCTTTAAGCCACTGTGTGAATTAAGTAATTATTTCACTCTATATTTTAGGAATATGATTCAAAATGCATTTGTATAAAAAGTACATTATGTTGTTTTTGTCATTTTTTGCTGCATTTTTAACTTAAAATTTCACTGTTTATCTGAAATAGCAATTAGTTGCAAACGTATATGGACAGATACTAAATCTGATTTTATTCATGTCAGATTAAATGTTTCACTCAGACAGCTCTTGATTTGAGCTGATTAAGATGATTATTTCTTTAATTACGTAAAGTGGGTGTCTGTGTGCCCGGCATATTGAGGACTGGTAGGTTTAATGTTGTCCAATTAGTTCCACCAGGTCCTGGTTGATGGAACCTCCAGCCTGATTACTGTGAGTGGAGGCAGTTTCCTGTCTGCAAGGTCACATATGGATTCAGTAAGAGAGCGACTACTGTTCTCTCCTGCTCTCTCTCTCTCTCTCTCTCTCTACATCATAATTTGTTTTAAAATGTCTCTGTGTTTCTTACTTTCTCATTCTGTTAGTTCTCACTCTATTTAATTCACTTTCTTATTCTTATGTGGTTACTGTCCTTCTTGATCTCTAAAAGAAAAAAAGTCTTGAATTGTCACTCTATGTGTAATTAATATAATATATGACAGTTTACATTTTTGAATTATGTTTTGAATGATAATAGACTTCTCTACAATATTATAATTTTTGTGGATGCACTAGTATAGTACCAGCAAAATGGTACCATTGGTGACAGTAGGGGAAATCATCATTAGAAATTGACACTTTATCTAGAACAACTGGCAGATTTACATGATATATTAAGAGTGAAAGATTGCAAGTGAAAATCATTCAAATTAATTAATCAAAATCAATCATTCATCATTCATTTTCTCCCTCAAATATCTACACACAATACCCCATGTTACAAAATGAGAAACGTTTGTTTGAAATTATAGCATATTTATTAAAAATAAAAATGCAGAAATATAACATGTACATAAGTATTCACAGCTTTTGCCATGACACTCAAATTGAGCTCAGGTGCATTTTGTTTGCACTGATCATCATTCAGATGGTTCTACAGCTTGATTGGACACCTGTGGCAAATTCAGTTAATTGGACATGATTTGGGAAGGCACACATCTGTTTATATAAGGTAGTAGTTGTAGACATAGTAGACACTGCATGTCAGCACAACCAAGCCATGGAGTCTAAGGAACTGTCCGTAGACCTCTAAGACAGGATTGTATTGAGACACAGATCTGCGGTACATGAAAAATTCTGCTACATTGAAGGTCCCAATGCACCAGGACTCTTCATAGAGCTGGCCTCCTAGAGTGATTTTGGTAGAAGTGCCTTATTCAGGGAGGTGAGCAAGAACCCAGTGGTCACTATAACAGGTCCAACATTGCTCTGTGAAGAAAGGAGAACCTTTCAGAAGCACAACCATTTCTGCAGCACTCCACCAGTCAGGCATGCATGTAGAGATGGAAGCCACTCCTTAGTAAACGGCACATGAAAACCCATGAGCTCAACTATCAGATCTTGAGAAACAAAAATATTGAACATTTTGGACTGAATGCCAGGCATCATGTCTGGAGAAAACCAGGCACTGCTCATCTCCTAGCCAATACCATTCCTGCAGTGAAGCATGGTGGTGGCAGCATCATGCTATGGGGATGTTTTTCTGCAGCAGGAATTGAGAGAATAATCAGGGTCAAGGGAAAGATGACTGCAGCGATGTACAGAGACATCCTTGAAGATAGCCTGCTCCAGAGCACTCTGGACCTCAGACTGGGATGAAGGTTTAACTTCCAACAGGAAAATGACCCTAAGCACACAGCGAAGATAACAAATGAGTGGCTTCGGGACAACTCTGTCAATGTCCTTGAGTGGCCCGCCCAGAACCCAGACTTATCCTGAAGAATGGGAGAAACTTCCTGAAAAAAAGTGTGCCAAGCTTGTAGCATCATACTCAGAAAGACTTGAGGCTGAAATTGCTACCAAAGGTGCTTCAATAAAGTATTGAACAAAGGCAGTGAATACATATGTACATGTATATTTTTGTGTTTTATTTTTATTTATTTTTTATAAATTTGCAAACTTTATATATAATTTTATAAATTTCTAACAAACATTTCACTTTGTTATTGTGGGGTATTGTGTGTAGAATTTTGAGAGGGAAAAATGATTGAATCCATTCTGAAACAAGGCTATAATATAACAAAATGTGCAAAAAAAGTGAAGTACTGTGAATACTAATTTTAGTTCTTGTAATTTAGTATCCATGTATGGACTGTATGGGTGAACAATATGCTTAGATACCAACTATATTTACCTGCTACCTCAAATGAAATTCATGTTCTGTGTTAAGGGACCTTTATTGTTCAGAAAGTCCAACTGCAGTACTCATTTTAAGACAAATAAATGAACATTTATGGTGTGGATTATTAAAATGTAAGACTGTTGTTATTGCACACACACACACACACACACACACACACAATGTGAACAAATATGCCAAACATTGTTGAGAGAGGAAGTGTAAGACTTGAGACTAGTGGTAAAAATTGACACATAGGCATAACAAAATCTGCTCTGGTGTTTGGTTACATTAAATATGCTTTTGCAACAGCAAGGAAGGTTCTGAATAGCTAAGTTCAGTGTATTTAGTTTCAGCTGAGAAATGATTAGTGTGACTTTTTGAACAATAAGGGATAATCATTTTAAATCAAAAATGAGTTTGAATGAGTAAACTATTTCTTTAAATACATTAAAAGTCATAGCTAATTGGTATTATTGCACTGTTTAATTTTTTTTACCAATGTGTTACTTTCTTACATTAAAATCTATAACCCTGTTCAGGCCTGGCATTAGTATGCATCCTAGGTGAAATGATCATAAGTGGCCAGATTTTAATAGGGTATAGCTCTGGTCACTTAGATTAGCATAATATGCAGAAGGACACACATTTTGAGTGTGAACTAGTCCCAGAGTTTACACCCAATCTGCACAAATTTGGTATTAAATGAATTTGTTGGAATTTCTACACTGTTTATCACCCAGGTCCAGCCCAAAATTATTGGTAGAGCACATATATCAAAAATCACACACAGCTCTATCTCAGAAGTCATTTGTCCGATTGCTCTGAAACTTGTACACTTGTACACATAGACAGATGTTAAAGTTTGGTGGTACTGCATTGCTAGATGGTGCGATAACTAGCAAAATGTGTGTGTGTGGGGGGGGTGTCTGTGAGTCGTATGGCAAGCTGTATGGTCATGAAACTTCAACAAATAACAGTCAGTCCCCTTATTTAGGTGCTCAAGTTCAGCCTGATTTGCCTTATGGTGTTACATATCTTACATATACAAGTCTTACATGTAAGTGTATGTGTATGACATAGATACAAAATTCTTTTTCCCTCCAATTACTTGCCTCATGCCCTACCAAAAAGCCTTAAGAACCATATAGCTCCACCCACTCAGATTTTTTAGCTAATTTGCATAATATGCCAATTCACGCACATTTATGAGTGCATAATAGCCATAATAATGTTTGCCCAACCTGCAATTTGGTGTCAAACTAATCCTAAGACCCTGAAACAATCTGTCTGATTGACATGAAAACTGGCATGGTACTACTACTATTGCTGTCCTGGTCCAATAGACTCTGTGAATCTGATATTTATTAAGAACAACATGGCTGCCATTCACCAATAAGATTTTAGCAGGTGCTTACATGTACACATGTAAAAGCTTGTACACAAGTAAAAACATGTACACAAACATCACATAATGTGGCTTCTGTTGTAGGGATGGGTCACGTACTGATTTATTTGGCCTCATTGAGCTAATAAGAGCTTGGAGCCTGGGAGTTGCCTCTTGGAGCTATATTTGTTTTTTATAATTGTTATTTTCCTAATGAGGCAGAGTTAAGAAGGAGCTGCTAAAACTAAAATTTGTTTGTATTTTGGTGTCTTAAGAAGGTTACTGGGAAACAAACACAAAACCAGCTTTCTTACGCTGGTAAATCGCTAAGATTAATTGTTATCAGGAAATGCACCACAGGTCCAAGGTTTATGTTTATATTATTAATGCAGTCCCAGAGTTTATGTAAGATGTGTTTATATAAGAACACTAGCTCTTAGAGGGAGACATTCAGAAACGACTGCAGTTGATCTAAATATGAAGTTCTGAAATCAAATGAACAGAACAGAATAGTCTGTATACTGTGGGGGTGTTAGGAAAGCCCACTGTGGGGAAATTATCCCACAAATGAAATTAGACATTAGACACAACTTGTCAAACAGACAGCTTAATGAAGATTTATTCACAATAAAAAAGTTTTAAGAGTTTGTTCTCAGTTACTTTTTTTGCACAGGCTCCTTAGCCCTCGTTTAAACTTGGCTATTTTAAACATTTTACTTGTTGTTGCAAGGTTACAGGCAAATAAGGTAGAGTGATACATAGATACATTCACAGTGTTGTTGTCAAGAGATTTTGACACACACATTGCCTGTCAAAAATTGTAGAAAAAAATGTAGTACCTAGACTCTTCTGTCCTAGTTCCTCAATACCTCCATGCACGTTTAAAGAAATTATACATCTTTTAAAACTGACATTGTGAGTCAGGCCAGGAATACACATTGCAATTTTGGAAATCTAAAGCACTGTTGGTAACTCACAATGCATGTCTGAATTGCTTGATGTGTACTGACAAAGCCTGTGTCAGCACACAATCACACTGTACAAAAGTAATTAGTTCAACACACACACACACAGAGACACAGATATGTTTTGACATTGAGTATTAAAAAGTGTTGAACCTAGCTAGCTACAAACCACACAACTAAATGAAACTATTATATTTCGCACCTTTTACAGTTTCAAATTAGCAAAAAAGGAAAAGGACCAGAAGCAAAACTGATACACAGCAAAACTTCAGTGTCACAGCTTATAAACACCTTCTGCAGCCAGCTATGTGGGCTACAAGGTTTATGTAAATATGTGCACATTTATGCATTGGACTGGATTTATGTACATTTTGGATGTATAAATAGAACTTGTGACTGTTATGAAGCAGTTTGAGGTTTTGGAATTGACTCGTTTTTCAGTCTTCTTATGAAGACAGAGGAGACTGTGTTTGCATTTCATGAGATGTCAGTTACATGTGCCAGTAATTTAACTATGCCATGATAAGCATAGTGTGACTAGGACACCTTTAAAATATGTAGAATTGGACAAGAAAAAAAATGAGTGAGTGCTGTTCTCATTGGCTACTCCATATTGTGTCTAATTTAAAGCTGTACAGGTATTTCTTATAACTTCAGTTTGGACTGGGTGTGGTTACATTACTGTAATTTTAAGAGGTGGACAGATGTATGGGTCATGTGTGACATCACAACACAGTGAACCCAGAACAGTCTATTTTAGCAGCGTTCCTTCCATATATGATTTGAATGCACTGAAGAGTGAATAGTACACTTTAACAGTGTTTAAAGGTTTATTTGCTTTTCTGTGGTATGGTCCTTTGTGTAGAATTATTTGAAGTATTTGTGTGGAATTTGGCCCTTAAAATAACTTTTATCTGCTGATTTCGTAAACAGCATGGCATTTGTTCATTCCGAATGTGACACCAGTATGAGGAGAGAGTCTGACGTGTTATAAGAGTGTGCTCCAGCTGTGATGTATTGGCTGGTTATTTGGCCTGGGCCTGCGGAACGCACAGGCATAAACGAAAGGTGCGCTGGCTCTCACCTCCTCAGGTTACGCTGGCAGGTATCCAGGTGTGATAAATGTCCCTCCGTCAGACAGAGAGAAAAAAGAGGGCAGGGAGGGACAAAAATCACAAGAACCAACAACAAAAAATGACATTAATATCCCCTGCCTGCTTTTGTGTTTTGAGAGAAAAATGTGAACTTTTCTGCAGGTGCATGTTATTTGACGTTGGCAGTAATGTGATCGGATGCTAACACGGAACACCTGCTCTACAAATTAAACAGGATAAAAATGTTAGAAGTGTCTGTAAATGAAATGTGATTATAGTGCAAATTAGTAAATACTTCTAATATGTACGTAGAATAATTATTCCTTGTTGATTATATTCTTTCCCAATTTCTCTGTACTTTTTTGTCCTTCCAATTTCTGTCCTTTATCCTTCTTTTTCTCTCTTTAGAAGCACATCCTCAACACACACACGCACCTCACCTAGGTCTAGTGTAATGGTCACATAAAACGGTCATAAGGTCCTAATATAAAGTGTTAATCTAGTGTGTCAGAGGCAGTAGTTGTCATGTGCTCATCTGAATGTTAGCCCAGTGCAGCAATCTGATCTCTGAACATCACCCTGGCCATGAAAACATCTCCATTGATCACATCAATAACACAGTTATTGATCAGTGAGAGTCCAAACTAATCCAATCGGCTGCTGGTTTGTTTGAAGTTTAAAGCGCTTTATGCCAGTGTTAATCTGCTCCACTTTTAGACTTCTGCACTAGCCGCCCACTGAAACGCACACACACACACACACACACACACACACACACACACACACACACACACACACACACACTCCCACACACACACACACACACACACACACACACACACACACACACACACACGGAAAGTGTTATTTGTATTGTTACATTTACATTAAGTCCATTTTAATTGCATCAGCCACTAAACAGATCTTGCAGTAATGGCCCTCACTGAGAAAATTGCAATCATCTGTCGGATGGCTGGCAGCATAATGGACAAACCTAATTAATCTAATCTCGTTGTGTTCCATTATAGCAGCACTTTATCATTTCAACAGATGGAGCATAAAGACACAAAGAACGCACTCCAGCAAAGGACAAACAGCTCCTGCTGCCCCACGACTACTGCTGCTTCTGGGTCAGTCTCTGTCTTCACACACTATAAACATGCACTGTCACCTCACTGATTTGAGCGATATAGAGAAAGTTTGGGGGTGGGAAATGATTAAATAAACCACATCATTAATATCCTTTCAGAATATGCAGCCTAAAGTCATTATCTTTTAAACAAGAAAACAGAGATATATTGATACACCACCCACACTGTACAGCGTCTTCCACACTCTGGGACATTGCCTTTTACAACTCTTAAACAGTATTTTAGCAAAATCCAAATGAACATAAAGTCTGCAGTCAATTGCTGTGTTTACCTGTAAAACTCTATATAACATTAGAATAAACCCCCCCCAAAAGCATAAAGTCAGTGGTCAGTGAGAGTGTTTATCTGCAAATTTCTATATAGCTTTTGAATGAACCCAAATAAACATGTCAGTGGTCAGTTAAAGAGAGTTTACCTGTAAAACTCTATATAACATTAGAATAAACACAAAGTCAGAATTAAACATGACTTGTTGAATGGCAACTAGAAATACTGCCTTTTCCTATTGAGAGTACTGGGTGGGTAAAGGTTAAGCTAACAGTCACCTACAGCAATCAAAATGTTATTTGTTCAGTGAACCTATTTTACGCTATAGATAAACAGGTTTACAGATCATTCTCAAATATGCTAATACTTCTGTACAGAACTGTTGATATTCATACATGTGGACAGATAATTTAAGTACATAGTGTGTTTGTAGGTTTGTTTTACTTTTAGTAATAAACATTAAACTTTAGTATGTACATATATATGAATAAATATAATTGTATGTATGCATTGAATTGTCAATTAAAATTTGTTATCCATGTTTTGGTCATTTCCAGGGTATTTTAGCTCATTTGGGAAGCATTTATGGAGATACATTACACAGTATTATTTAATGGTGTGGCACATTACATTTATAATATGTGTGTTATGGAAAGCCTCTAGGGGGCACATTACGTCCAATAAGGAGCAGTGAGTACAGTCTGGACACAGTTTGGTATGTTTAAAAGCTGTCCTGTGACCTCTTTCTTTCTGCTGTTGTATTAAATTACAGGCTTTCACCTGAAAGCAGACATGCATGCCACTGTACTGGCACATGTCTGTTTTAATGCCATATTCATCAGCAGCATCTGTATCTTTTATGCACTGTTGAAATGCTGAAAGATTAAAGAGCTGAAAATATTGAAAGTAGCCACATTTAGCATCAATCAAAACCAGTTAGTCAATACAAGTAAACAGTTGGCCTTAGAAAAAGTGCTGCTGGCCGATGTTGACATTACACTACATGTGGAAAAGCTCTGCTTTTGTAATCTGTAATTTTATAGTGTAATTCTTCTGTGTCATGAAAAATGTGCATTTCATAGTGAATTCTCAGTATAAAGATTTACCAGGTTTATATATCACTGGTTATGAGCCAACACAGTGTAACACAACACTAATTGTATTTACAAACAATTATGGTAAAATTTTAGGTTAGGGTATTTTAGGTTGCTAAAATTTTGACAAAAATGTTCTCAAATTGAATTCTATGTACAGATTGGGATGTTTGTGTCTGAAGTGCTTATATAGGTTTAAGGTGTTTCCTCCTTTCTTTCTGAGTGATGCATACTGATCACTTATCGTCTGTCTCAAATGCAAAATATCTCCAAGCATGACTTCTGGGATTTTTTTTTTTTCTGTGAGTTGAAGCTGACCTGTTGCTTCACCTGCCCTTACTAACACCATTCCACATGTTGTTGTAGTTATGTTTGGGTTGAACCAATGTACATATAAATCAAATAAATTTGATTTGAGAACCTTAACTCATGAGATCACTTTTACTTGTCTACTCATTAATACGTATAAGTAAACTGAGATACACAATCAATATCTAAACACTAGCCCAAACCCAAACTAACACAAACCCAGCCAAAGACCTCAAACATCTCAACCCATTGTTTTGTGTTGTAAAATATAGGATTAGAAGCAGATGGTCACCAGTTTGCATGATGGCATTGCATGATGCTGATTGGTGACTTGGTATGCTGAGGTACAGTACAGGCCAAAAGTTTGGACACACCTTCTCATTAAATGCGTTTTCTGTATTTTCATGACTATTGTAGATTCTCACTGAAGGCGTCAAAACTATGAGTGAACACACGTGGAGTTTTGTACTTAAGAAAAAAGGTGAAATAACTGAAAACATGTTTTATATTCTAGTTTCTTCAAAATAGCCTTTGCTCTGATTACTGCTTTGCACACTCTTGGCATTCTCTCAATGAGCCACCTCTGGGAACTCCTTCAAGACTGTTGGAAAACCATTTCAGGTGACCACCTCTTGAAGCTCATTTAGAGAATTCCAAGAGTGTGTAAATTTGAAGAAACTAGAATATAAAACGTTTTCAGTTATTTCACATTTTTTTAAGTAACTCTACGTGTTCATTTATAGTTTTGACGCCTTCAGTGAGAATCTACAATTTAAATAGTCATGAAAATACAGAAAACTGAGAATGAGAAAGTGTGTCCAAACTTTTGGCCTGTACTGTATATCAGGTGCATCTGTTGATTTAATGTGCATAAGACACTGTCCACATGGATCTGGACTTCTTTTTTTTTTAAGTGTTTTTGTCTACAATTTTGGTCACTGGAAGGTGAAAACTCTACTTTCAGTGATTCGTGAATGTTTCTGTCCGAATCTCAAATAGCTCCGTACTCCCTATATAGTGAATTACAGAAGGCATAGAACTTCAATGTGTACATGCAGAGTGTGTACAAGTGTTTTAGTGGATGGAAATATTTTCAAAAGGAGGGAGGTGAAATCTCCATTTTTAAAAACATTCAGATTAATGTGAATGGTTAAGTATATAAAGCTCTCTAGATGTTAGTGGTCATCAGTTTGCTGATTTGCCTGTTCAGTCACACCTGCTTCCACTCACCTAGTGATCAGACAGTTTAATATTGGCATGCTTTATTAATTCCACAGCCACCTTTAATGTGTTTTTGGGGATACTTTTCCTCCTGGAACGTCTAATTGTGTCCAGGTTTTAAGTGTATTGGTGATGGTTTGCTGAAGAATTGAAGGATTCCAACAAAGTTCTGCATTTTGTTATCCACTTTCTACAATGTACCAGTTCCAGAAAAACAGCTCTAGTGCATGATGCTACCTCCACCCTGGAGGTTAGCAGTTAGTTGTATTTAGGTATATTGCTACGTTTGAATGCCTTTGCTTTAGTCAAATGTATATTTGGCTATTGTGGTCAAATAACTCTATTTTTCCTGAAGGCTTTAATTCAGCTTGATTAGCAGCCTTTGTACTTAACTTACATGATGGTTGACAGAAACACTGGTGTTCCATCAGCTTTCAGTTTATGCGAGGTCTGTGCCTGTTTGACATTTCTGTATTGAACCTTTTTACAATATTCTTCTGTGTGTGAGTATGCATTGCTTTGTGTTGTGCTAGCATGAGGGGATGAGACACAACTGTGCTGCTGGAATTTTTAAACACTGTGTCCAGTCCATTTGCTCCATCTTGACCACATTGTAGATCTAGAGGCAGAGGCTCGTCTGTTTCTACACCATTTGTTTAGGTCATCCTCTAGTCCAGTACAACTGCCCTACTTGTTTTACAGTTTGTTATAACACCCACTTCAGCTCAGCAGGGGCCTGTTAGTTAGTTCATTAGTTGGATCAGGTGTTCTGGAATTACTAGTTAGTGAACTATTCTCAGTCCAGCAGAGAGACTGATTGCATGTTACTTCTGATAACTGCAGAAAATTGGATCTTGTCAGTGATCAAGTCACTGCATTTACACACAAGTTATCAGATGTGATAAATGAGAAAACTCTGGGTTTACCTGTGTCATGCAATAATTGTGTTTCTAATTATAAAATAGGCAATAATCTTACAGAGGAACATAAATAAGGTTGGAGGAAGGCAGAGTCACACAGGGTACCCAGATCAGAGCCAGCTGCAGCTTGTCTGGGGAATGGGGCATGGCCCCGGTAGACACCCAGCAGAGAGAGGGCTGCACAAAAATAGAGAAAGCGTGACGCACACACATGGGAGTGAGAGCAACTCAGAAGGATTTGTTCGCACATCAAATCACACCAATGTCATTGTGTCATGAAAAATATATTACTAATCACCAATTAGGCTGCTAGAGGCACATGTCAGTCTTTGTGTTCAGTCCTCATCAGTTTACCTTTTCTCTCCACCATGCATGCTCAGGAGGTCCCTTTCTGTCCCACCTGTTGTCCCAAGGTGTGACACATTTATGGAGTGTGGAGCATGAAGCGAGTGGCAGACTCATGTCTGCTCACCACCCCACTGTCACAGCATCCATGTGCTGAGAAAACTGAAGAATTCATTTTCACTTGCATACATAAGCCAAGAAATCTGATGAGAAAAACAGCTCTCTTTCTAGGCCTGAATCCGATCTAAGAAATCAGAGTATGCTCTTGACACAACAGCTTGATTAATCAGATATATTTGATTATAGTCGGATAATTGAGTGCATGTAAACATAGTCACTGAGCTGTTTGCAAACTCCAGCAGCATTTCTGTATCTGATCCACTCATGCCAACACAACACAATAACAAACCACCACCTTGTCCATGTTGCTGCAGTGCCAACCACCCAAATAATACCTGTCATGTGGTGGTCCTGTAGGGTCCATGGTAAACAGAGCAGAAGAAAGGGAATGTACGAACAAAGTAGTTTTAATGAAGTTGCTTGTTAGTGTGTATATGTTCACTGTCAGAACACTACCATGTATTTGTTATTTTTCCTTTTAACATTTGATTTGACACTAATGACAAATAGATGACAGTAGATTCACTTTACAGTTGAACAGAGTTCAAATGTTTATTTCTGCTACAAACTTAACATTTTGGGCATATGAGAGGTTTGTTCTGTGTACAATATGGACAGTTAGGACACACCATGAACACCTTTGTCTTTTTGACATTTTTAAACATATGGACGTTAGATCTTCATTTTAACTATATTGAGAGATGGGTGTGATATTAACACATACAAATGAAGAACATCATTTGCAAAATGTAGTTAATAGAATTCAAATTTTCTTGTGAGGAAAATGTTAGGACACCTTATGCCATAATAGCTGGTATCTCCTCCCTTCTACCAGTCTCTGACATCGACTAGAAGAAAGATTTTCCCAATCCTTCATGTGGATTTCTTTCACCTTTGTCATATTTCAGAATTCATTCTTCATATAGACTTGCTTATATTTATCTCAAGCTCCCTGGTATGAGGTTCTAATTCAACTTAGATTAATCTGTCTAAAGCACATTGTTCCAGAGGTCCTGGTATTTGTCAGGGTATTCCTCAGCAAACTTTAGTCTTGCCCTGGTGTTTTTTTGTTTGTTTTTTTGTCAGCAAGAGTTTTCTCCATGCACACAAAAATTAAACTTTGTCTCTTTCGAAAATTAAACTTTGTCTCTTTCTGATGGTAGATGCACTTTGACAGCAACTGTGGCTACCTGTAGGTCCTCTGTTGGTTCCGTGATTGCATTTTAGGACTGTTGGCAACTTCTAAACGCTTCTTGTGGTCTGCTCTTAGGCTGAACTTGCTAGGACAGCCTGACTTGGCCATGTTTGTAGTTGTTTTAAAAGTTCTCCAATTGTATTTTTTTTCTGGACAGTGGAACAGATGATTTCTTATTCTTAAGAGATCTTTTTAAATTCCAAGTCTCTACACTTACAACCTTCATTCTGAAGGCCTCAGAAAGCTCACTATGGTGATATCTTTCACTTCAACAATCAGGATCAAACAAATATAATGTCTGAGTATAGAGCCTCCGACAAAGTCCTCTCTGAAAATTTGCAGTTGTTGTGCTGCACCTTATTCTAATCTCAGGCATTTTAATTAGTAATAAATGTGGGGCTGCCCTAACTTTTTCTTCTAAAAGAAATTGCATTTTTAACTATTACATTTTACAAATAATTTTTAAAAGACATGTCTTTAATTTTATGTTATATTAACATAATATTAATATGTTTAATGTTAATATATTTAGTTATATTAACACCATCCCTCAATATAGTTGATACTTTTTTATGTAGTTCCAAGTATCACAGAATTTGTGCAGTATATTTTATATATTTTATGCTGAATGTTTTTTCAAAGAATGGTGGTAAAACTATTTTTGCTAAGTTTGTGTTATTGTGCTTCATAGACACTATCATAGTGTGTTTTAGGCACCTTTAACTCTGAAAAGTGTAGCCCTTTATTGGGGTTTCGGCAAATGTCTTCAGTGCAGCAGAGTCTTGAATACTTTAACCGCCAGTGTTATACATCCAAAAGCCACTAAACATTTCGTCAAATGAATTATTCTAATTCAAAATGTGTTTTTCTTTCTACTTTGATGTCTTTTTCCCCCCGTCTTTTCCTGGCGCCCTGCTCTCTCAGCTGCAACTCTGTGTCCTTGGACAGCCTTTCATGTGCTGTGAAAATAGCATGGTCCATTTATCTGGAATTGTCTTCATGTGCTGGTTTGGGATTATTCGTCCCCTCAACTCAGACTCAATGTGTGGTTTAGTCTGTTTCTGTGTGTTAGAAAGGCTTTGGTTGCCAGTTTTTATACTATCGAGTGTTCTTTTGAATTACATTGACATTGCACATTACACTGACATACATGTATTTAAATTTTAAACACAGCAATCTCTCCTGAGGCATCATAAGCATCACCCATTGATTTTGTAACCTTTATATAATAGCGCTGACATGAGAACAGGAGACTCTTTAGTCCAAAGCCAAAAGTCAGCCAAAAGTCACTGTGCCCAGTGCTGATTGTGGGTTAGAGGGTTAAAGCTGACACTTGATTTTAGGAAAAATACAGGTGGAACAGGTGTCCACATAAGTTTGAACATGCAGTGTAACCTGCCCACCTAGACTCATTCTTAACACATGTCATAAAGAGTTTCCATGGAAGAAGTAAATATGATTCTTGTACCATTTTAAATTGACATTCAACACAACAATCTTACTGAAAAGTACAATGCAGGAAATTTGAAGATTAATTTCAGAATTTACTGGTATTTGGTGGTGTGTTTCTATAATTGTGCATGCTTGGATTTGTAGTGCATATTCAGATTTAGCCGGTTTTTGTTGAGCAGTTCAGATCCAACCAAATTCTCCTCAGATGCTGAGATTCAACTGAGAAAGATCAAACTTAGGATTTTTATATGTTCAGGCAGTGATATGATCAGACAGTTATGTTTGGATTAATAAAAAACTAAATCTAATAGATTTTTAGGTACATTTTCCTAATTCAATCTAATGTGCCTTGATTCTCATCACAGTAAGATCGGAAGATAGATGTGTACATAGTGGTTATCGCTTACTTTTTATAATTTCTTTACTGTTATCGGTTTTCTCACAGACAACACAAGTGTCCCACCTGAGAGTCATCTGAGCACAAGCTTCAGTGAAGGAGATGCAACTCTAAACTCATATCGCGTTTCTGTACAAAAACCTCATCATGACTATTGTTTGATTACCTTAGAGAATTTATCCAGACATTTAGCAGCATAATTATTGATGTAGTTTGCTGCTCATAAGCTTTCTTTGCTTTTCTTTGGTGTTTGGTCTGTTCTATGGAGCATTACTGGAACCAAACAGCCCAATATTCTTAGCATGTCCAACCCCTCTGGTGTTTTCTTTCCTCTGCTCTTAAAGTTCTGGTGTTTTTGCTGAGACTAATTTGCTGTCAGACATGGGGCATTTTCACAAAAGCCTGCAGACTCCTGAAATTAATTTATCCAAATAACCGGGCCCATGGGCGAGCGAGGCAGGGGCGCTGAAGTGGCCGGACTGGGCATAGCCTTCTTTTGAAGTCTGGAATGTTTTGGCTGACTTAAAACAGGCGACTGGACTGAGCGGATCACTTTCACTGACCCGCGGGATTTTTAACCATTTTCATTCTTGAGGAGGAGAGCTAAAACTAAATGGGCTGACAAAAATCAAAAAAGACCCTAACTATCAAATAAATAAATGGCTGATTTGAAGTGCAGCCTTCGGGGTTTGGTTTGATTTTCAGCAACACTGAAGTCTGCAGTGAAATGTCAGTGTGTCTTTCTTAAAATGTTCTTAAGATGAAATTTCGATACACTGTAAAGCCTTTTCAAATATGGAGAACAGCAAAGTTGTAGGCACAAAAATTGTTCCAACAGTAGGAATGTATGTGTTTTTTGAACGTGCCTGCATCATAAGAAAATAGTTATCTCATTTGAAAATGCTTAGACATTTTATTTGCAATTTTTCAGGGTCCTGAGTCTGATTAATATTAAAACCTGCATTATAGCCACTTCCTGCATCCCTCCTAGTGGTGGCAGATTAGAAAATGAATGGCCATTTAGCATATAGAAGTGTAGCACCATCCTTTAGCCTACTACAGTTTAGCCACTCATTCAGAGCACAGCATTGTAGCAGTTTAACTCATTCAGCATAATACAAAATAAAAGGAATAAAATTAAGGCGATTAAGTAAAAATGTGTGATTAGAAATTTATGACAAGTGCTTTTGGTTCATAAGGTGGACCTTAGGGGGAAAACATTAAAAGCATTCAACTTTAAGTTTTAGCATATGATAACAGCTTTATCAGTCATTGTCGTACTCAATTTATAATGTCATCTCTATCATTGCTCTGGGCTTGACACACTGCTGACAGCGTAATCTAAATTTAGTGAAACAGGCATGACTATACTTGCATAACCTGAGTCATATTCATGTTAAATCATGTAATTTTACTCTACTACCTACCAGTCCATGTGGTTCTTTCACTTTCAGTGATGATTCTGTGTCTATCTGCTTGTTCAGAAATGCATGTGCTTTAAAAATGTAGGGGCACAAGAAATGTCAATTCTCATATTATGCTGCTTTAATGTTTGAAAAGCATCATATTATATGGAACATACATGTTAACATATATTCGCATGTTCTCATGAAAATGTTCTCATTCTGATATGAGGTTGTGTCAGCAGTTTGGCGTACAGAACAACAGACAGTGTTTTACACAAAAAGTCAAAAGTGTAGTGCAAGTGTTTAGGACGGTACAAATTGGAGTACACATTATTTCCCATTTTATTTTTATGGACTCTGTAAATGATGGTAATTTGCCGCTTCACCGGCTGTGTGTGAATTCATTTAATCAACACTTTAGGCTTTATGAACTCCAGCTCTGTTCTGAGTGACACACTCAGTTGGCTTTAATAAAGCAGCAGTAAAAGTGTGTGTTATTAAATCAGTGGTATTAAACCTCTGGGGTGATAATTAAAGCTGGTGTAGTTTAAAGACGCCAGCAGAAATGTAGTAACCCGGAGAAACGGACCGGTCCGAGTGAGAGCCACTTAAATTTCCACCTCAATAAATAATTCAGTGCTGTGCTGTCCTTCTGCAGCACTCAAATCCCCACTGACCGCTTTTTATAACCTGTGACTCAGCGAGCCATTACAGTCCTGACATCCCTACACTAACCACTTCTCTCTCTCTGTCTTCATCTTTCTCTCACTTTTTTCTTTCTTGCCGAATCTCCTCTTTTCTATCTCTCTTGCTATTTTCTTTCTATCTCCATCTCCCACCTCTTCAGTTTGCCTCACTGTTCTTTCTCTTTATCCCCCTCTCTATATATCTGTCTAAGAAAGAAAGAAAGACTCTGTCTATCTTTCTTGTGTCTGGTTTGCCATCCCTCTCCTTTTTTCTCACTTTCTATTCTCTCTTTCAGTCTCTCTGCTCTGTATGCCTGTTCTTTGGTTAATAAATTAACAAGCAGCGTTTTAGATGCATTGCCTGGTTTGATTCATTTTTGCTCCAAAAACAATTCTGTTGTTCATTTATCTGAACAATTCTGACTCTGTAAGCTATGTGTTTCACACCAAACCAATTTGGCTGACATTGTTCACAACTGATATGATTTTTAATTATTTATATATTCTAAAAACTCACTTTTATGGGTTTAATTAGTTTGATAGCACTGAAATTGATATAACAGCAGAGCATGCAACTCGCAGCCATACTGAGGTCATCACTGTGAGCGAGCAGAGAGGAATAAATCTCCCAATGGTGATTATGAGGTTGACACTAGAGTTAGCACAGAGCTATGGTAGCACAATAGTCAAATTGGCCTGGGGAACTCTGGGAAATAGTTTTAATGTCCCATACAGATGTGGCCTCCTACTGAGCGAGAGACCACCTCAAAACGAGTGAAACTATTAGCTATTAACAGTTCTTTTTACAAATCTGCAGCAGGGTAATTAAAGCCCCCCTCTAGCCTCCCAACGCCTATACATCACATTTGTGGTTATTATTGATTTCTGTTCCCTAGTTCATAATTATCCTGCATTATTTATAAAGAGAGATTGATGACTTTTATATGTTGTTGACTTTTTTACGTCACCTCCCTCCCTCCCCCTCTGCTACCTATTAATTATGAAATACTGTAGGGTTTTTCGGCTGTTTGCTTTTACGGGCTCTTCCTGTTGAACTTGGTGCGGAACGCTGCTGTTTCTAAACGACTGCAAAAAGTAAATGTGGACAAAATCCCAGCAGTCTTAAGTCATTCACACATTATGTCATGATTGAGTGTCAAAGCGGCTGTTCTTTTTAGCCCTGCTGAATTTTCAGTTAAACTGCACAACAGACTGGAGCATGAGTTTCTTCAGCACTGAAATACATACATTAAACATAAAGCAGGTTCTCTTATCCAGAACAACTTATACAAGGGGTTCTCAGAAACTAGTGTCCATAGATACTACTAAGCTAAGCCAAGAACTCAAAGGTACAGAACTCCAACATTGCTACATGAGAGAGGAAAACCTTACAGAAGGACAACCATTCCACCAATCAGGCCTGTATGGTAGAGTGACCAGACGGAAGCCACTCCTCAGTAAAAGACACATGACAGCCCACCTAGAGTTTGCCAAAACTTTCAGACCACGAGAAAGAAAAAGACCCAACAGAACCACAACAGAGCAGGTATTAATTGGGTAATGGGTCATTCTTATCACTGCAGTGACATGGTCATGGTGTGTGGCACTGCTGCCTGAACCACTCATACCAGTGCAACACGCACTAACACAACACCACCATGTGAAAGTCACTGCAGTGCTAAGAATGACCCACCACCCACATAATACCTGCTTTGTGGTGGTCCTGTGGGTTCCTGACCGTTAAGGAACAGGTGAAAGATTGCTAACAAGGTATCCAGAGAAACAAATGGACAGCAGTCTAATTATAGAACTACAAAGTGCTCCTCTGTGGTAAGTGAAGCTGATAAAAATTAACAGTGAGTGTAGAAACAAGGGGGTGGTCATAATGATGTGGTTCAATACAAGTGTGAATTAAGTGCTCTTAAAGTGTTTCTTATGAAGATTTCAAGCGACTCAGCTGTTCAGACACTAAGGGGTTGTTCTTTCCTTTACCTCAAATTCAGGACAGGAGAACAGGAGGTCTGGAGGTGTTTTCTATACATCTTAATGGATCTTAGGTTGAGTTGAGCTGTAACTAAACCACAAAAGACTGTTAGTGGAGACTGGGTTTTGGCTTTTACCATCAGATAGGGCGGGCTGCTCCAGCTTTGGCTTTGTAGACCAGTGTCAGGGTTTGAAATCTGGGTAGAGCAGCTATGGGACTCCAGTGAAGAGAATGCAGTGACATAGGAAGACTAGACAGGAGGGATTTTCTGTAGTCAAGCCTTGAGATGACGACAGAATGAACAAAGAAATTATCAAAAAGAAGAGAAATTTGTATGACCAAGTCATGTTTGCAACATCAGTCAAAAATGATAACTAGTTCAAAACTACATCAAGTCTTTCATAATTCTGCAGCTGCAGTGACCAGGGAGTTGTAAAGAAAATGGAACGATCATAATGATAATCTGTGCTACTAGGGATTTACGACAAATCCTTGCTGGGCTTGAGCTTCAGGTTATGGGCTGCCATTCATGATGATATGTCAGTGAAACATGCCAATATACAAATAGAAACCTTGGAGATATCCAGAATGATGTTCTAAAAACCTTAATATCCTGCTCTTATAACATCAATATCCAAAATTAGGCTCAAATAACAATAATATCCAGAATAAAGTTCTAAGAACATTAATATTGCAAATTCAATTAAAATAACAACTATCAATAATGATGTTCTAATATTCAATTCAAATGACATTAATATTTAGAATGAGGTTCTAATAATATTAATATGCAGAATGAAGCTCTAATTGCTTTAATATTCAGAATCAAGTTCCAGAATTGAGTTCAAATAACAGTAATATCCAGAATGTGGTTCTGATAACATGAAGGTCAGTAATTAGTAATGGTCAGTGATGAAAACTGAATAAGGGTCAATGTTGAGGTGCCCCCTTTTTCTGCTACTCTAATTGACATGTTGCTGAAGGTTCAGAGAGATGTCCCTGGCTTATCGGCTCTTGCTTTGGTCATATAAGCAGCTATCCTGCTGTGACCCCTGGAATAACTTACACACACTTACACACTGATCCCCACTGTCAGCGCCTCCTGCAGTGTGTGTGAGGTGATTTCATCAAACCGTTGCTCAGCTGGAAACTGCTGCTTCTCTGCTCTTGGTTTGGGCTTGTAAAACAGGAGCTCAGAAGAGTAAAGAGAAGTTGTTTTCCGTAAAGCAGTACAGTAAAGCAGAAGGCTTTCTCAGCAAGTCAGGCAGCATCACAAAAATGTTCAGGCTGAGGCAGAATATGCCAGATGAGTCAAAAATTTCTTTAGAATGTATCGCCCACCAAAGAACCCACTCTTAATGAATCCAATTTAGAAAAATGGGAGGAATTCCCTTTTTAATTTGCTGGTGCAGAAAATAAAATATAAAGACTTTGCAGCTTTAGTGTACAGCGGTTGTTCATCAGTTGTATAAAGTGATGTGAATCTGTGCAGGAATGAATTTGGGGATTAATGCTGTAGATGTTTGTCAGGACTGGAGCCAGTTATAAGGATCAGTTCCTCACTAACTGTCCTCATGTGTGCTGGGCTTTTTTTAACACTTGTCCAAAGGGGAAAATCAACAGTGTATTTGCAGAGCAGATGCAGTGTGACTTCATCCTGAAGACAGACATTGTAAGTCCTCGATCATTTTGTATTTCCCTCTGATTGACAAAGGATTAGGGCTATTATTCCTGCAATGCACAGTGGATATTACTGTACATGACACCGCATTAATGCACTTATTCTGGAAGTGATTATTTTCTATTGAAATGGCTTATACAACACAATCACAATTCTAAACACTACATTTTGCAAGTTCGCCACCTGTTTTGCTTGTATGTTTCCTGTACCTTCATATTATTGTTTTTTTATAAAAGTGTTTGCTGATGTTTAACCGTAACAGTGTGGAATAGACTTTATATACTATTGCTACTGTAATAATTCCCTCAGTCTCAACACAGAGCTGCAGTGAAAATGTACAGACTGAGTAACTGTCTCTCACATGAACAGAGAATGAGAGTAAAACCATTACAGTCTGGAAACATTATTCTACAAGATTTGTAAGCAGAGCCACACATCAGCATTGGACAGTAGAATTATATTAGTGTGAGGCGTGGGAGTCTTATTTGGACACGAGCTGAGTGTAAAAGGAAAAAATCAACCTCAGAATGATGGACTACACTATTAACTGTTAAAGTGTAATGCAATGAAAGCATGAGAAAGGCAATAATTTATGCAGCCACTACATCACAAACAGACCGTGTCAAAATAAAAGTCACTAAGCAGTAACACAAAACATTTTCACAATTGTGAATTTCCGCACTGCGGGATTAATAAAATATTATCTTAACTAAAACCTAGAGTTGCTGTCTCATATTTGTCTCCCTTTTTATTTTTTTGCTGATCTGAAAAATGTTTTTTGATCTTTGTATGAAAAATTGGCTGTGTAAAAGTGTAGCACATTTTGATAAGAAACTATTTTTGAGCTGCTGATGTTCTGTAGAGACCTGTGGCTTTTTTGTGTCATGGTCATATATTGATACAAGTAGGGATTAATCAGTACACAAACATCATGCTTCAGTACACCCCACAGTCCAGAACTTTTTATTATTTTCATTTCAGTTGCCAATCAGCTAAAGCTAAACTCAGCATGGCATGTATGTGCATCCACTATGTCTATACACATCTTGCAAGTGTGACCACACGTCACAAATTTGTGTCCAGGTGTAACTTGTGGTTGTGGGGCTGGACTCTGAATAGGTGTTGATTTGATTCAGTTCTTTCTCTGAAGTCCTTCATCATTAAAGGTAGAAAGACTTTGGAAAAGAGTAACAGGACATATTTTTAGGTTTTATGGGGACAAATGAAGACAGAAAACTCTCAGAAAACTTAAAAGCAAAAGATGTCTAAGCTGCTCTTGTCAATGTCAAACACCCTGTCAATCTTGTCAATCATAAACACACGTTTACAACAAAATGGAACTTATTTTGAATGTAAAGCTTGTAAAATATGAAATGGTACAGACCTTCTCTATTTTTGTTGATAAAGATTGTATACTGATTAATTAACAATACGTTTACATGATATAGGCTAAATAGCTTTTAATAAAAGGGTTTATTAAACTGAGTACACTCTCATGTACACTCTTAGGTTTTAATTTGCAACATGCAGTATTCATTTTTTGTTTATTCTTTGACTTGTCCATTTGGATGTGAACTTTTTTTACACTAGAAAAGCAGCACCACTTGGAAATTGATTACATTACTTTTGTTGATCTAAAATAGAATTCTGCTTAGCTTTGTTCAAACAGTCTGTAACTTAGGGTTCTTGTTACCACATTATGTCAATTTGTAGTTAAATGAATTTCATTTTAGGGTTTATATAACTGCATTTAGCAGAAAAATGTTGACAAGCCCCCCCACACACACACACCCCCATGCTTTTTTAGGAGTACGTTATATGCAAGCTTTTTTGCTAAGAGTGTTCTCTACACGCCTCTGTTAACCACAAGCTTTAGGGATCTCATCAGCTCTTAAATGGGCCGAGCGTCTGTCGCTGAGGGCCATTTACTGCTGCCTGACATTGAGTGACATGTGCAAAGCCTCATATAACCCACCCTCCCCCCACGCTAAATTAGTGGCTGTTGCTACAGCCTGCTTCTCCTCCTGCTTACTCACAGAAGAGCAGAGTAAAGGCAGCGGTTCAGGAGTTCACCGTTTGGACGCCAGCCGGAACTACTTAAGGGTGGTGACGTCTTTCAGGGACAGGTGCTGCTGCAAGTGACATAATATTGGCTGACGTTGAGACGCTGACATATTACAATGCAGTCGGCTGCCAGAAAAGTAATTATCCTGTCAATATATGTGAACACTCTGTGACTGGAACATTCGCTAATATGTGCTTAGAATGCAGATGTAATCACATGTTCTGTTCTTATTAGATTATTAGTCATTTTTCTTGTTATTTTAAAACCTGTTCTTCCTCCTTGGGCGTTTAAGCCTGTCTCATTCCTGAAAATGCTTTAGCAGAAGAAGCTATTTATGCCCATACGCTGTTAACTACAGGCACGTATGCTTTGGAAGCGGAATGCTGTTTAGAATGCAGAAAATATATTTAGTTCTTGCCAACAGACAGCAAAAGGCACCAGTAGGTCTGGCCCAGTAGGGCAGCGGCTACTTTTTTTGTCACAGGATGGACTTTCAATTATGGTAATACACAGCTTACCTCCTTCAAGAACGCTCAGGCCAATTAAGGTCTGCATTTATACCAAATATTATACTTTTGCTGTTGCACATGTGTATGCTTGAAATGGTTTTTCACCATGACTGAGTACACTCTCCACAAAAAGGGTTCTAAAACTGTTCTTTGAGGATTCAGTAATAAAGGCTGAGGTTCTATACCAGCCCATGGCCTTTTCCTATGAACCCATTGTCAAAGGCATGTCTGGACTAAAATGGTTCTGTATTTAAACCAAATGTACTAATTGTCCTTGTGCTTTTTCATTTAAATGTATAAAATGACTGTAACTGTGAATTCTGTTCATACAGCTTTCAGATCATCAGCAGGATACTGAAAAAGGAGAGGACTGATTTCACACATTAATAATGTGAACAACTGGAAATAAGTTTTAATAACATTTAATAAGGTTTAATTAATGAAATATAATTATTTTTTTTGTTTTAAACCAATTTAAATGTTCATCACTCCCACACATATATATAGAGATGGTTCTTTTTTGGGGGGTGGGCAAAGTGATGATATTTTGTCTTATTGTGATAAATTTTATCACAATACACATTTCTGTGTATATATTGGATTTCAGTGCGGTTTTTGAAAGAATCTGCTGCTGTTGGTGCTGTTGGTGTCTTTTATCTGTGTGCCAGTATATAATGGTAAATGTTGTGTATCTTGAAAATGTCTTTAAAGATTGTGATATAATATTTGTATCAAATTACCCATCTATGTATTTTCTGCAGCACAGTGGTTCCTCTGAGCACCACTCAGAGTATCATTTTATTATATATTTTAATAGTGCAGAATGACATTCTAATAACATTTAATTACTTAATTGAAGTTCTAATAACATTAATATTTAGAATATTTTAAATATTTATGATTATTATTGGTAAACTCCATAATGAAACCTTACTAGACAAATATATTCATCACTTTTACTAATTATCAAGATCAGACTAAATAAAACGTTTAATGCAGTTACAAACATTAACAAGCTTTGATGAGTAACTGACTAGTAAATTGAGGTCAATAACCGAAGTATATTATCGTCCATGATCTAACTATATGCAGTTAAGTCGTGTTCATCATTTTTAAATTGCCCGGCAGCATCCGGCTTATTTACGCAGCAGCTGTATTCACATCCAGGCACTGTGCTCACACTGGGGAAAGGGGTGGGGGCTTTTGTAGCCCCAACAAGCCTCAGCAAATCTTCTAGCAAATCCAGCAGCTCAAACAGGAATGGGCTAAGAACAATGGGCAGATAAATGAATTACCTGCATGGGAGGAACACACACGAGCTTTCACTTCAGCTACCAGGCAACTGGCCTCCGAGTGTTTGTACTGGAGATGTTAAATCTGCTTTACAAACACTCTTCATCCAGTTTGATTGGTGTGTAATTGTGCGGGGCTGTTGTGTACTCTGGGTCTGTTGTGGAAGTGTATTGTTTAGACAGAGCACTTAACTTCCCCTTCAGGTGATCACATACATTTATGGAAGTTGCAATAACAAATATAAAAGCACAAGCAGATGCAGTAACTTCAGCATTGTTGTTGGTGGTTATTTCACTGGGAGCTTGTTTCTGTGCATTGCGTTTGTTAGATTTATACAATAGCACAATAACTGCACTGTCTAATTGCCAAACAGCTGCTATTTTTATCATGTGTGTTTAGTAGGGAATCCCTTAGGGCCTTGTAGATGTTCAGAGACCTAATAATCCCTGGAAACTGAAATAATACACATCTGTAATTTTTGCTGGAAAGTATACTATAGCACAGTATTGTATTGTACAGTATACTAAGCTTGGATAAAAAAATATTCACTTGTGACTTAAACGTATCTATAGTGTGTAATATCTCCACGAGCATGGATAACAGCTGTGATTTGATTTGACATGAACTGGATGGAAGTTTCTAGATGTAGGCGACATCAATGTTCAGCCACTCTTGGATCAAAGAATTGCATAGTTTGGACAAATTTTATGAGTGTATTCCATGGCATTTGGCTTAATGTTCCAGGAAGTCCCACAGATTTTCAAGATTTAAATATAGAGGCCAGTCCAAATGTGTGGATGCTCCTCAGTGTTTTTCATGGTTTGGTCACATTTGCAGCCCTGTGAGAATTGTCGTCTTGGAATACAGATATAGGAATGTTGTGTTCCTCAGTGAGATGATCAAAAGATTAAACTTGGTTATCCAGCAGCTCAGGGTAGGCATTTGTGGTTCAAATTTACTGTCACCCAAACCACAAGACCCATTTCCACATAATGAAAAAACCTCAAAAACATCACAGAGCCTCCTCAAGCTTGATCCACACCTTGCATGCAGTCCTCACTGAAGCTTCCTGAGGTCTACAATGAACATGACACCGAGCATCATTCACATTTAGGCAGAAATAAGATTAATCTGACCAGATAACAAGTTTCCTGTCATGAACAGTCTCCTTGTCCACTGTAACTGGGCAACTTTGTGAGAAAAAAAGAGCAAAGGGTTATGGCGTGCCACTCTGCTCCATATGTCCACTTCAGGTCTGCTGTTCCCTGTGGAATGTTCTGTCAGATATTGGTTGAAGAACCTGCATTGACTGCTATAAGCAATTCTGGCCTGGAAGCAAAGTGATTTTCATTCACAAACTGTGAAATACACCAGGGGTCACTGTCAGTTTCACCTTTCAGCCACAATTCTGGTGCAGATTTCCTGTAGACTAGTGTTTTTGCTGGTAGACTTGTATGACCATATGCTTTGATACACCTAGCAATTCAATTACTTCCTTCACACTAATACCTTTAGCCCTCTATTATTCCTTTTTGCCACTATTAACATCTGCTTTATGACTCATCTGCAATAAATCGAGGAAAGACTTTCTCATCCTCGTGCAGTGCCATCTGCAGGTGCCCAAGTTACTACCACCTCTTTTTCTTTTTCAAGGGAACTTATTACACAGTACAATAGGGCAGTATACTGTATACAGTAGCACATCACTGCCTAGTGTAGTATAGTGTCATAGTATAATGTTGTATGGTATGCTGTACAATGCTGTTTTACTGTACAGTACTGTAAATACTGTATTATTACATAATATAGTATAGTGTAGTAGTATACAATAGTATATTACTGTGTAGTGTAGTGTAGTGTAGTGTATAATGCAGTGTAGTAGTGAATTCATTGATACATCTTACATTTACTGATGATGCATTTACATTTTTAAACCATGTGAGAATGTATGAGCTGTAGGTGTTTATTAAAACACAGAACAAGCACAATAACACTGGAGTAAATAGACTGTAAATGTTAATCATATACTTTACAACAGTTTTCTACTTATTTTTTTTTTTTAGAAATGACATGCAACTATCTGGCATTACCGGCACTATGTCAGTATTCATTAATAAAGGTAAAAATCCAGAAAATCAGCTTTTATGTAATGCTTCACTGAAGTGTTAACTGTAACTGGTAACGTCAGTAACTAGCATTACTAAAGTCAATGCTATATGAAAGAAAATCAGGTGAGCTGCGGGAGGACCTGATCAAACTCATACATTGAGTTCAAACACTGTGCTGACTATAACATGTCAATTATTTTTTTACTTTTTAACTTGAGCACATTCTGACCACTGAATTTGAATGCATGCTTGTTTACTCTTATGTTTATTCTCCAGATAAACACACACTCATTGCTCAGGTTTTTGGCTGCCTTTTTTCACAAACGTTCATAATAATGCACTAAAGTTTGACCTGATTTAGAAAAACAGCATGGGCTGAAAGGTCACTGCAGCCTATCACCTTTTCAAAAGTAGACTGACCATAAATATGTGATACTAAAAATTTACAATACATCTGATCTTTTTTTTTTTTTGTTCTTTGTTTATTTTTTAATCATCTCAGTAAATCATCCTTATTAGTGATCCAAAGCCATTCAGATAAAGCATTTACCCTGCAGGCAGGCATCTTTTTCCTCTGACAGTAATTTACATATGATTTATTTAGAGAACAAGAGGCTGGGCTAATTTTATTTGGAGATTTTCCTTTGTTTTAGGAGTCATTAGCAGCTTAGCTTAATCTAATTTAGACAATTTCATCAGGCCATTTTGGAAAACCTCTCCTAGCTCATCAGAAAGATGCATTTATTGCTAAGTGTGCTCTATTGCATTAACACACAATAAAGCAACCAGGGACTGCTACAGACGTTTGAGTGGAATCTAGTTAACACTCTGCCAATTCGCTTTTTATTGGGATGCAATCAATTCTTATTCATTTTAAAACCTAAAGCTTTCTTTCATTGTGTGCCATATCCAGCTTATTATGAGGATAAATAAATTAGCCAGTTGTTTGTGCAAAATGCTAATGTTTATGCCTGTGATTTCCTTTTTGAAATGGGGGAACTTTGCCTGCATTTGCATTAAGGCTAAAGATGGTTCTCGGGCAGATTGTCCTTTACCCTTTATATACTGAGGATTATTTTTCCGTCATGCTGAAGTACCGGATAGATAAGTGTTTTTAGGGACAGATACCAATCACCTATTGTCTTTCACTAAGATCAACCAATTGCTGATACCAATCAACAGCCGGGCTGGATGCCACATTAACCTTTCCAAGCACGGGTATTGCATCATTGTGCAGGGCTTTTTTATATTGTATCCCAGTTTTCCAATTTGTAAATGCCAATTGCCAAACCCTGCATGGACTCTCCACCTATCACATACAGTATGACGCTCCTGACTCTTGAAGGGTGAAGACAAGCATAATATAATTTAATACAATATAATACGAAGTTATGGTATCCACTCTCTCAAGTTTTATTTTTAGCATAGTTTATGTACATCTGGACTTAATATGGACAGTTAAATCTCAGTGTCCAGATCACTGCTTTCCATTCCATGTACCACTTTTGATAGGTTCTGACCACAAGGCCTGTGTTTTAAGAGACGTTCTGACCCAGTTATGTAGCCTATGTAGTAATCATTTTTTGGCTGTTGTCAAATGATGTTACCCCCAAAATATTCCTGTAACAGTGTACACAACATTCTTCAGCACGACTCTTTTCAAAGCTACCTGTGCTCTGGTGTAACTTCATTATAGTGAGTGTGTGAAAAACTCCTAACACTCGATATGCGGCTGGCGCAAAGTGGCTTCAGATGCGCATTACCTAGATGTGTATCAAAAGCTCTGAGGAATACTTCAGCTGCTTAAGTGCTTCTGAAGACAAGATGTGCAGAAAGCTCCCCTCAAAGAAAGCTTCCTAATGGCTCCCGCAGGACTGTGATATCATTTATTCTTCAGATCAAATTTACAACTTTTACCCTTCATTATTCTCACACAGCAACTTTTGACCTACAGAGAACCTTCACCTCCTTATTGTAGTTTTTACACATTAAGTTTTATTTCTCAGTCTGATACACAAACAGTTCAAAATGGTTCTTGGCTTGGATATTTCACAAAAAAAAATCATTGTTAAAACTCACTAAAATCAAACATTTGCTTCTTCACACACAACTATTCATTGTAACATGCTTTATGAAAAAAAAAATTGAAAATGATCTTTCATGTTCATGCTATAATGTGTATTGAATGTATGACCCCACACACACAAACTCACACACACACACACACACACACACACACACACACACACACACACACACACACACACACACACACACACACACACACACAAACAAAACAAACACAAAACATTGACATTTGAGTTGTTCTTTTACTCATGTCTCATGATAAATGTTAAATAACAATATCTTAGATATATGATAATCATTAGAGCATTCTTATAATCATGGAACATTCAAAGTCTGTTTATTGGTGTAGAACAGGGGCATCAAACATATGGCCCAATAAAGGCTCAAATCTGCCTGCTAAGTAAATGAATAATCCATGTTTTCAACTGAGACTGTTAAATTTATTAAAATGAATCCATTCTCAAACCCCACAGAACCAAATCGAATCTCTGTTTCAGCTGGAGATGGGACAACAAAGAGTAAAACTCAGAGGCACAGTCAATCAAAATCTCAGTTTCATGGGAGAGGGGGAAAGACAGAGTCTGGGCCAGGCTAAAAGACCAGGCTCCTCTCTCTATGAATGGGGAGAGAAACTGAAATTGCCATTATTATTTGCTGTGCTGCTTGGTTTCCCCACCAGTGCTACAATATTGTCATGGTGTAACCAGCATGTTATTTGGTTCTTGTGGTTGAGGGACAGGTTACGAGAACTCCCATTCATATTTCAACCAGTGGGTGGTCTCCATATTTATAATAACGGCCAATCTCTGGTCAAATTCAGAGGCAGAACCAGTGCAACCAGTGCATTTACTTTGATGTTTGAATGAATATAAATACATTTGGTTGTAGTTTGTGTTTCATAATTTGTGGAATTCCTTATATATCAGTCACAGTATTTTTACTGATATCTCCAGCACCAGTAGACTACTATGGCTTAGTCTGAAATGTAAACCTGGCAATGTTGCCTACTTATTCAGTATTCTGAGGCAGGAAAGCACAAGGCACCAAGTTATATCTGAATCGAAGTTTAGTCTGCTGTTCTAAGAAAACGCTCATCTCTAGCAGTGAGACATCAATACCATGGCAACCTCAGGACATAGTGTTTGTGATTTGGTTACAGAGACATTTATCATTAAACTACCTTGTGAAACAGTGTGAGCAGCAAGGCATCAAGCCTGCTAGCTATTTCCAGGTTCATGCATAGCTTATGTGAATTCTACATGGTTAAAACAAGTACTGTGAATTTGTTGTATGAAATTGCATCAAGAAAACCTTTTTGGTTCAATTTGGAAACATTTATTTTTCAGAATGAAAAGCATTTATTGGTGGTTCATCAACTAGACAGTTCTTTAAGAAACCTAAAGTGGTTGTTCTATGGCATCACTCAGGAAAGTCCCTTTAGGGAGGAGGACACTTTAAATTTAAAACATTCATATTATTTGGTCTTTTTATAAATTTCTTCAAATTTAGAGTTTTAAAGACTGAAACAATATAAACTGTCTTTTGTGGGAGCTTTATTTTGAAGACTTGAATGTTAAACTTACTCATTGTAAATGACAGGCAGGTGACTTTGCCACAGTGTTCTCTTTATTCATTTTCCTTTTCTGTTGTTCTTCTCTGCGGGCGGGGAGGCAGGCAGGTCGTTGCGAGTTCGGTTCCTCTGACTGTGGAATGCTTTCAGCTCATTGATGAGATGACAACTTATCATTGATCTGTCTTTACTTAGAAGGAGCCATTAAATAATGTATGGGCCCGTGTGCATTAACCTCCACTTCCGCATCCTCTCAGACCATTAGCCACAGCACTGCAGTCTCACGGGCCCCTCAGGTCCCTGGGCTTCCATTTAATTAAATTATCCCATAATGAAATCTCCTATAATGAGATTAATTTTAATTATTCATCACTGGACGGTTTGAGGAAGAGAAGCCCTTAATAATGCATGTGGCTGCTAAACATTTTTCGATTCATCACCTTCTCCTTATGTTAAAGGTGCAATTTATTAAGAGCGCGGCATCTTACAGGGATGGAACTGGTGATAGGTTCAGAGATACAGGCATGCTCAGCTTAGCAGGGTCAGTAATGAACTGATGGGACTTATACTCCTTTAGTGCTCTGTTATTTTAACTTTTCTAGCAGGCTAGAAAAATAAATCAATCATTTTACTTTCATCTTACATGGATGCATTATTTTGTTTGTTTGTAGTATGTATGTGGGACTTTATATGAACAGGTGTGTGCCTTTCCAAATCATGTCCAGTCAACTTAATTGACCACAGGTGTACTCCAGTCAACCTGTTGAAACATATGAAGGATGATCAGTGGAAAAAAGATGCACTTGAGCTCAATTTTGAGTGTCATGGCAAAGGTTATGAATACTTATTTACATGTTGTTTTTTGTGTTTTATGTTATAATGTTGTATTTTTAATACATTTATGAAACATTTTCTCACTTTGTCATCGTGGGGTATTGTGTGTAGAATTTTGATGGAAATATATAATTTAATATATTTTGGAATAAGGCTGTAACATAACAAAATGTGCAAAAAGTGCATCACTTTGAATACTTTCCGGATGCACTGTCAGGGCGTGAAGGTTTGTGAACATTTTAGAATTATCAATATTTCTGCATAAATATGACCTAAAACTTCAGTCGAAAAAGTACATAAGGAGAACCATATTATCATCAATCAAATCTTCAACAATTATTTGGTAGGAAGGCTTATGTACTTAGTGTCATTGTCTTTCTGCTTGATCCAAATTCTCCTGGACTTTTGAATATTAACATCAGCCAACGTGAAGAAGGCCTTTAGTTCCTTAGAGGTTTGTAATGAGCATCAACATCTCTGCTGAGCTCCTAAGAAATATCCTTTGTTCATGATATGACACTTCCCCAGACATATAGTGAACATCAAACTTTGATAGATCCATGTTCTTTAAAATAGGGGCACCGACTTACACCTGATTTTCATCCCATTGATTGAAAATACCTAATCGCACATTAAAATGATCATTTATCCTAAAGGTTCACATATCTAAAGGTTAAACCTAAAGGTTCACATACTTTTGCACTCACAGTGTAATGAAATATTGGATCATTTTCTTCAGTAAATAAATGACCAAGTGTAATATTTTCCCATATATTTGATTTTGTTCTCCTTCTCTGCTGGATTGTGACAATCTGATGAAGTTTTAAGTCACATTTATGCAGAAATATAAAATATAAAGGGCTCACCAACTTTCAAGCACCACTGTATATACAGATTATTTTATTATTATTTTATGTTTTAGTACATGGAATAGCATCCCCCTTGTGTTTAAGTGGCTCTTATATGTGTGTATAAAGAATGAACCTGAAGAGAAGATAGTCCAGCAGGGCTCCTTTATGAGAGTTCATCAATAACTGATCAATTATTCAGGCCTGGACCGAGCGTTCAGTGAGACAGAGTTTCAGCTAACTTGTAATTTTGGAAATTGCACCGTCATCATGTGACGGGTCATTCCTCACTGAGCTGAATGGCAGAGGAGCTGAGGGTGTGTAGTGCAGGCAGAGCTGGACCGTGAACTCAATCAGGATGTGCTTATACAGCCAAATTATTTTAAAGTTTACAGTTTATGTTTACAGTATTGTATATATACAACATAATAGGAATAGACCAACAGAAATGATCCAAAATGGGTTGAATTAAAATATCAAGTAACGTAGTGATTAGAGTAATGCATGTGTAAAACTTTATTTATTACTCTCTGTGGACTACAGTTTCCTTGGTAATACTTATTGATACTTATGTATCACAGTAAATCCCCAGCTTATTTCAGTGTACATGCATTTAAATAAGTAAATGTCTAGAACTAAGTTAATTAATCTAACAATAGCCTTCCAAATAGCTGCATAAACTCCAGGTTTACTCATAGAATGTAAATGTTGTTTGCATATTTGAATATCAGCACATACTCATTTTCAGTTATCATACAATTACATTACAATGTAAGTGTAATGAAACAGAAACAGAAGGTAGAGGTTCTAGTGCTCAGCTCTCAGCCTTCATAAATACAAGTGTTTGTAACCAGGATTTAAAAACTGCTATATTTAGAGCTTGTATAAGGTTTTCTGTTCCAGTTCTGAGTACAGTGTTTGCTAAAATATACTACAAGTTCTGATTCTGCGCTCCAAGTCTGCACTGCTATTTTTCAAGCAGATTAAAGATGTATTCTGGACCCAAAGCAGGGAGTGATTTGTAGACTTTAAGAAGGGTAAATGTGTTTTTAAGGAGAAGAGCAGCAGAAGCACATTCTGAACGCTCGGTTAAACTCAGTGTGGCTCTTATTGTTCTGGCTGGCTTGACCCAGGTGCAGCCAAGAGGAAGAACAATTCAAGCTCAGTGAATGAACAAACCCCCTACAATCATCCCTACCATCTCGCTGATGGGTCCCATTCAGTTAAATGGCTGCTCTAATTGGCCTGACCAGTCCTACCTGTTTCATGTCCAAGACCTGCTGCACTGTTACCCCATGCTGTATCCACAGCAACAGGAAGTTTTGTGATCTATAAAAAGTTGCGAGTCATATATCTCAAGACTGGCAGGGAGTGTGTGTCCTTTTCTCTATTTATAGACAGGTGTAGCTGGGAGAACTGGGGTACCATTCTGAATCCTTCACCCCAGTCTCACAATGTTCAAAATTTCCACTCCAATTAGGACATGGGTGTAATCAGAGACCTACAATCACTCAAAAACATGACTGTATTGCAAGTTTATTTAATTAGGAGTATGATGTTAAAGAATAATTGTTGAATGTAACCCAACTGTGCTTCTCCATTTAGTCAGATTGTGTGTGTATAACAACATGATTTGGACCTAATGGTTTGGTACATGTTCGGTTCGGCAGGGATAAACAACTTACTGTGATTCCAAACCATGACAATTACTCCTAATTTTCATGGTTTTGTTTTGGTGCTGTTTAGAACCATTCCCTAGAACCAAAGAAACCAAAGGTTCCTTAAACAGCAGTCTAAAAGAGGGCTTCTTTATATTTGAAGAGCTAGTTAAACAGACAGAGAATCGCTTGATATTTAAATGGACCTTTAAGTTTTCATGGTTCTATACAGAACTATTTTCTATATTTTTTTAACAAGGAACCCTTGTAGAACCATCTTTTAAGAATGGACATTAAATGTCTGAAAATGTTCCATACAGGATTGTGCATCAAACCTAGAGTTTGTATTGCTCTCATTATTATTAATGACCCTGTATATGACATTCATTTTGTAGCTGTGGCTATTCAGCCTCAGTTGCCTATGTCTGACAGTCGAGTGGTGTAGAGCTGAACTTTTCTAATGTCGCCAGGGTACGGTTTCATCTGTCACTGAGTGTATTCATCATCAGAGCTCAGCATTCGCTGGCAGACCAGTTATTTTGATTGGATTTAGATTTTACAGCCATGCCTGATGCCTTATATATCAGACTTCCATCTCTTCAAAGACTTTTTAAAGATTCACTTTTCTGCTAAGATGCAAGACCTCACCAAGTTATTTCTTTGTATTTTTTTTTTTTTATTTTGTAAATCAGCACTTCAAAGTCTCATTGCTTTATTTTCCTCTTTTGCTAAAACTGACAACAAAAACAGCTCTAACTTCAGCACCAAAACCCTTTATCTATGTTCTGTGTAATCCAGAAATACTTTGGAAACTTTAGATCGGGTTATAATTTAAAAGTGATCAATCACACAAATGTCACTGCAGAAAATGAGTTGAGCTTTTAGGGTAGAAATCTCTGATGCTGTATAGAAACCACATTTGATTCCCCAAAGAACCTTTCAGTAATAACTTATTTGTGCATGTGAGAATAATTTAAAAAGGATTTTGTATTGTGGAGGGTGATTCCAGATTTTTAGCCTGAGGGAAAGGGGCATATATACTCAGTTAAGGTGCTAGAATATGTTCTTTACAGCAGTATCAGAATAGTAGCATTTTCGCTTGTAATGCATGTTTCATTAGTGAACTGGTGGTAGCACTTTAATGTAGGACAGTTTAGAAGGCTACATGACTACTTTAACTCTTTGTGACAACTGAAAAAACTGTCAAAGAAATGCTTCGAACTGCCACTGAGATGACTATTTTGTACATGTATCTTTTTGCAGTCTCACTTTTGTCTTTCAAACTGACTTTCAAACTGATAAGCTGTTTCACAGTATCAGTGTTGTGTCACCCTGACACAAAAAATCTGAATCAGAATCCATGTAACGTAATATTTCACCTCAGAAAATCTCATGACAGTCATATGTCTTCAAAAATATGTCACTTGACATAGTTATCTTTGCTTTTTTAGTTTTCAACAGGAGATGCAAAGCGAACTTTGATAGCAAACACTGGACGTGGTCCGTTATTAGTCTTGTCTCTATTAAAACATGTCTAGTAATATCAAGAACCTATTGACAAACCCATGAATGAATGAACCCATATTGGTAAAACAGCATAGTTGTACCTCATTTCAAGATTTAAGCTAAGACAGGAACATTACCATCTGCATAACATCCGAGATTCTATTGTTTAATGAGTATTATATTAGTCCTACAACAGTATTATTTTGCCTTCAGATTGAACTGCCATGTGCAGACCAATTCCACAAAGTTTCAGTTCCTCATCTGTTCGATTCTGTGGATAAGGAAACAGTAAGCAAACTTTGTGTGATGAGGTCATTCATCAGTGTAATGAACAATTAGCCTAAAAGTACAGAGAATTCCAAATCTGCCTGGAGAGTTAAAAGCTTTTGTTTTTATATCACATTGTTCTCAGTTGTGCCACCCGCCACATTCTGCCCTCAATCTGCCCTCATGAGCATTTCCTCAGAGGATCTGTTGTCATATTTCCACGGCAGAAGGTCAGGAGGCCTGGTGGAGTGGATGCGTCATCAGGTGAACTTCAAATGCCATTTCTGATATAATATTCTTCTGTCTGCTGTATCCGTTACCAGGAATTCCTCAGGAACACCCCATTCACAAACGTACCAGGAAACACGAACTTTCACTGGAAGCGAAGAAAATAGGAAAACTGATACAATTACAAAAATGTTTATGCTGATTAAGAGTTACATTTTCTCAAAATGTTTACAATTGAAATGTTTAAGAGCACAGCCTTATAGGACCCTGCAATGCACAGCTCATTGCAGCTCATCAGTAAGCATGTAATGGTTTATTACAACAAAAGTACATAAAAATTAACAATTGAAATGTTTCTATCAAAATGATATTTTAAATTGTGTCACAAATACGTTCCTTAATCTGTACGGAGGGTCTTGCTTTTTCAGGTAAACAGTGTCAACGATTTAAGCATCTGAAACAGTCACCTTTATTTTAGTACTCTTTTTAGTTTATAGCTTTTACAGCAGTCTTTTATCATAAAATAAGTATCACATATAGAGCAAAGTCTATCAGTGCAACTCACAGATCCACTCATACCAGTGCAACTCACACTAACACAGCACCACCATGTTAGTGTCACTGCATTGCTGAGAATGACCCATTATCAACACAATACCTACTCTGTGGTGGTCCTGTGGTGAAAGGAGGCAAAGTACAAAGTATGCAGAGAAACAGATGGACTACAGTGTATAATTCTAGATCTACAAAGTGCTGCTGTATGGTAAATAGCTGATCAAATAGAGAGTGAGTGTAGTAAAGATCAAGTAAGTTCATTCCAGTCAATTTAGTTCAATTTACCCCAAATCATTTCAGTTAACTCCAGTTTAATTTTGCTCGAGAATATGAATTTTAAGGGTGGACAGTTGTAGTGATTAAGACAGAACATGCTGCTCAGCATTCATTAATGAGTAGCTGTGATCTAAGCATTAATCTTCTGATCCCTGTGCAGGGTGCTAGGAATGCGATTTTGAGACCTTTGCCTTTTTTGTCTGTTAAGTGTAGCTAAATATTGTCCTCTGACTGTTTTTTGATGAGTATCTATAGATATGTTGCTGACATTTTCTCACTGTTCTCTCTAATGCTCATTAAACTCTGGTTATGTTTATGTGATGCTGGTGTGATGGGAGGCAGCCACTGCCTGCATGATGGTAAAGGTTTTGCTGTCAAGCTGCTGAGGGGAAATTGTGGCTCAGCATCTTCCCATGTCCTACAAAACAGATTGCATTCCACACTCTGATCATCCATGTGTCACTGTTCTAAATCACATGCTAGGGAATTTCAGCTGTTACACATGAAAATGAAAATGACCTGAAATATGATATATATATATATATATATATATATATATATATATATATATATACACACACATATATAATAATATATATTCATAATAATCATATAATAATCAAAATCATAATATATATTCAGTACAATATAGTTCAGTTCAATACAGCTAAGTTAAATTCCATTAATAAAGTTTAGTACCATTCAGTTAAATTAATTTGAGTATTTAACTTAGTTCACACAGTTAAGTTCACAGTTAAGTTCAGTCCAGTTCACGTGAGATCAATTAAGTTTAGTTCAGTTCAAATCGGTTCAGTTCAGTTTAGTTCAGTTAAAATATGTTTGGTTCAAAATTAGAATTGAATTGAAAAGGTTGCAATTTATTCAATAAAAATGTAGGTGCTTGTTTTTTCTGCTATGATGTCCTTTCGTTCACCTTGTCAGGTATTTTCTCAGCATTTCACGCTGCCTGAAAGGATGTGTGTGCCCACCTATCCAGGAGGGCCACATTTTTCCCCGTTTTTTTTTTCAAAGCTCCGGTGTCGTCTAGCACATTTGCACCGGCTGCTGCTGAAACACACTCTAATCCCATTCTCTCTCACACACTGGGACAGAGGAACACTCTCCTACTCTGCATTCCTTCCTTTTGGCCTAACCACCCCCCCACCCCCCCCCCCCAACTCCTGCACTAACTAACTGCCCACAGCTATTGTGCAGAACGGCACTGCGCCCCAATCAAAGTGGCTTTCATCTGGCCAATTTAAACAGACATCCCGGACCAGACATTTGCCTAATGTGTTTTTGTTATGTGGGCTCTTGGCTTCGCAAGCGCTCGGGCCAGGGGGAGTTTGGGGGTTTTCTGGTGTTGTGGTGGTGGTGGTGGTGGGAGGGTGTTGTGGAGGGGGGTTAACCTCTGCAGTTTCAGTGCTCTATCCCCCGCTGGGAATTGTGCTGTGCTGAAACTAATCCGGACCCCCCCCCCTCCGCACCAGGGGGCCGGGGAGTGGCAGCCTGACCACAGCTTTCTGATCCAACTGCGGGAGGCAGCTGTGCAGGCTGGGAATGTCCACATTTCTGGACATGGACGGCCAGTAAGCAGTCCAGCTCTGACAAATGTTCTCCTTGGAAAGCAGTCTTTAGAAAAGAGGCCTGAAATTGTATTGCCAAACATATTGGTATTTTAGGGCACAGCAGATCTCAGAGTTCAGAGCTACAATTCTTTCAGGAATCCCAGCTCTGAAAGGCTGCCTCGGTGGAAAAGGTCAACAAATGATCCACTCTTACGTCTGTGCTCTGCGTCTACTTTAAAGCATATTTCAGACTGAGAGGCTTAGCTAATAAGATAATAGACACTTAACTGTACTCGGCTGCAGTGTTTTGGTATTTTTTTCCTAATTTAATCCTGAGCACACTGACTATGCAGTTCTGCCTCAAAAGACCATGTTTTCTCAGCTCGTGAGACCACAATGCAACATACTGTCTTGTTTATGTAGTTTGTTGCTGTGTGCACGTACAGTATATACAGTTGATGGCAAATGTTTGGGTACCTCCGGTCAAATTATATTTAATATTTTTTTAGTATAAAGCATAGATAAAAAATGAACAAATCCTTTTGTTGCACATTTAAAGTTAATATAAAATGAATAAAACAATGTAAAAATTTCATTGAATCTACAGTAAATGTTAATATGAATCAGCTGATATGCTGACTTATAAACACTGTTTTTATTTTATATATGTAGGATATTAAAACATGTTATATTGTTGTCTGGCAACAACTTATATATCTTTAATATATCTTTATATTTATATCTTTAAAATGGCAGAAGAAGGAAACTTTAATGAAATTTAAAAATGGATTTTAACTGTAATCCTGATGTATCTAAATCTGCAGAACTAAGGAAAATGCTAACAAGAAAAAAAAACTTGGTAGTGTTTAAAACATCCACATTTACAGCTGGATTGAGATTCCTCTTTAAGTGAAAATTGTGTTGTGGGAGATGTATAAACACCGTTGGGTTCCTTCCTGCTGTCTCTCAGTGAGTAATAAGTCTCAGTAGTGTGCTTGTTTTGCTTTTTTTCGGAGCCATGGGGAGCTGTAAAGTTTCTGCGGTAGGATCATGAGGCCCACAGAGCTTCTCCAGGTGTGCTGAAGCGTTAATAAAGACGAGACTTGACGGACCGCCGGGCAGTCCTGTAGACATGTGTGACAAAATACTCTTATCTCTGCTCTGCATGATGGTGTTACAGTGACTGACGCATGAGAGTTGAAGTGAATGAAGTGATACTTTAACAGCAGATTTAACTTTTCTACAATTTCTATTTATGTTGTTCTGTTTAATGTGCCACAATCTTTCTACGAACAATATTTAACATTTTATTCTTACCAAATACGTTACATTCTGTAAATGAATAATTGTTGTGTATTACAATATATGAATGTCTTGTGTCTGTAGAAGATGCAGATCTAACAGTGTCATCAGTACAATTATAACATAATAGTGAATAGTATATAACATTATATCAAACAGTATATTTATATTTTTTATGTGTATACAATGTCAGTGGTGCACACACTCTTGCCGACAGTAACTAAATTTAAAGTTTAAAGTTAAAATTAAGACAATTAGAATCAAAGATGCTGTCAGTTGTAACAGTTTTGACGCAGCACTGCTGTGCGAGGAGAAGCTGTTTAACCAACTCTGTTCAAATCAGTTTTTTCATAAACTTATAATGAATTTGTCAGCTGGGCTGTTACTGTGGCAGACTGACCCAGCAGTTGGGTTGCAAAAAATATTGCCCAAACACTACTCAGCACTGTGACCCAACAGATCAACCCAATAGTGCATAGATTCATGAAAAGAACGTAGGTAAGAAGAACACTTTGTCACACATGTCTACAGGACTGCCTGAATTCCAGATACTGTATGAAATTGTTCAGTTCCACCAGCAGCTCACTTAATTTAGGGCTGTGACCAAAATGATCTCTCTCACCTCAGAAACAACTGTTTTTGCTGAATGAGAGACAGGTAGTGTTATTTTGCTATATATATTTTAGGCATGTTGTGCTTCCTCCTTGAAGTTTTGGTAACTCTGCGCATGTTATGTCTTCCACAACGATTGTCTTCATTCCTCTGTTTAATAAAGATGAAAAAAAAGTTGTGTTTCTGAGTAGGAGGTCCTCAGATTTTCCCATCAGCCTCACAGTCAGCCAAACTTGATGTTTGTTTATGGAGAAATGTGGCCTCGCTGCAACTTTCATTCACCACTTGAAAGCTCTTTACTTGCTACTAATTTACCTTCGGGGGCTTTAAAATGATCTGTCTGTGCTGTCAAAGTCTTTATTGTGGTGACAGCTTGTCATCGTCATCAAAGATCAGCCTGGAGTCACAGGCAGGTTGTGTTTGGGTAGAGAGGCTGGAGCTGAGCTGGTTTATTCAGACTGTGGACTGGAGCTCTGCAGAAGAAAAGCTGTATCATCAAATGAGATTTTTTAGATTAATAGAACAGCAAAGGCAGGATGACCAGTCAGAACTGCATTTCTCAAAGTCAAACCTCTACTCATGCTTCATTACTTTTCATCAGTCAGATTTCAGGTATTTAGCATAGACTTTACTATAGCAGGACTTTTATTTGGGAGAATGGCCTGTCATATCTTACCATAGTGAAGAAAGCACTCGTTTTAGTGCTAAACTGTTTATATACCTTTGCCATTAAAGAGCCAGTCCTCCTAACAGACCATACAGAAAAATAGACGAGACAGTTTCGCATGGTCATATTAAATATTGCTAATTCACCCTCTACTAATCTGCTAACTGCTCAAGATTAGCAAAAAATCGTTTTTTTGCTGACTCACTGCAGAGCTTTACCTTATAGTCAGTTATTAGCATTAAAATTAGCATTTTTGGGTGAAGTAATCATTTAAATTGTAATGTTTATATCTAGTCAATCAATAATATTCACTCCGTTCAAGTAAGTATTTAGTAAATGTAACCTGGGCTGCTATCACAGTACTGGGTCTATGTGAATAGGTCTTAATCAGTCTTATACACCTGGACCCTGCAATTCTACTGAATTCCTCTTTGCAGAACCGCTCAAGCTCTGTAAATTTGCATGGGGATCAGGTGTAAGTGCTCCTTTTCACGTCCAGCCACAAATTCTCTTTTGAATTGAGGTCTGGGCTCCAGAACATTCACCTTGTCGTAAACCATTTCTGTTTAGCTTTCATTGTATGCTTTGGGTCATTATCTTGCTGGAAAATAAACCGTCTCCCAAGTTGTAGGTCTTTTGCAGACTGAATCAGACTGTCCTGTAGGATTTGTCTAAATTTTACTGCATTCTTTTTACCCTCTTTCATCACAAGCTATCCAGGGCAGTCCTAATCCCGTTGTCGAGAAACATCTCCACAAAAAACGATGCTGCCAACACAACCTGATCTCATGATCTATGTGTATCCTTACTTACGAAACACTACACACTGCCATGCATACTCATGTGTATGCACCACACTGCATACATATATTACACCTCTATTTATTCTGTCTGCATCGGAAGAGCTTGCTTTTAGGCTAACATCTCATCTGACAGCCTCGCAAGCCCCCTGATGTAGTTTTGTAAACAAGCCTTAAGGAGATCCTGGTGTCTGTTTTTCCTCTACCCAGAGAGAATTGTGAGACTGAAGCAATGTGGATGTTCAGGTGGACTTTTCAAATTTAGCACTGGTTCTGACTAAAAACTTGTGCAGATCTCCTTGTTCTCCATGTTCAGATCTCCAACTCCATGAACTTCATTCAGTTGATTGGCTCTTTTTGTTGCAGGTCGGGTCTTTGGCCATAAACACATGCCATATTGAGCTTTATGAGAATGTAAACACATTGGGCTCTTTCTGTATGTCGGCGATTATGACTGAATCTCTCTCTCTCTCTCGCTCTCTCTTTCTCTCTCTCTCTTTCTCTCTCTCTCTCTCTCTCTCTCTCTCTCTCTCTCTCTCTCTCTCTTCTGTCTCTCTCTCTCTCTCTCTCTCTCTCTCTCTCTCTCTCTCTCTCTCTCTCTCTCTCTCCTCATGGCTCAAAAGCAGTCATACTTCCTAACTCAAATCTCTAGCATTTTCTCTTTCCAGTTTGATTCATTTTAGAATTAGGAATTGTGATCATTTTAATGTGTAAATGTAGCCTACAGTCATTTCTGTCAGAAGCCTTGTGATGTCATATAAACTTAAGCGAGGTGCAATGTTTGTACAAAATGCGCTGTGTGCATTTGAGTACATATGGATTTATTTAGTCATCTGTAAGAATAGATACACAGGTCATGACATTGTCTTTGACACCACCATGCTTACAGAGGATGGTATGTTTATGTGGTGATGTGCAGTGTTTGATGTGTGTGTTTTTTTATTATTGTGGGGTTGGTCTTTCCATCACTGGCATATTTTGTAAGCACTTTCTCAGAGTTGTGTGGAGTGTCCTTTCTCTTCATGGTGTATTTGAAGCCAGGTATACTGATTAAGCAGTGATTAGACCTTTCATACACAGGGTGTTTTATACTTCAATCACTTTAGAACATATTCACTGCACTCAGGTGATCTCTGTTTCATCTATGAGACCACTAGAACCAATTTCCTGGTGGTTTTAAATATTAATTTCTGTTAATATCAATTAAATCACTTGTTCTCAGTATTCTAGTTCTAATGAAGCCAAATTAGTTTTGTTAAGATTTCATTTAGAAAGCAGTGGACAAGGACAACCTTCAATGAAGGTAAATGCTTTTTACATGCTCTGTAGTTATATTTACTTCTGTACTAGCCTCACAATATATATATATTTTTGAATTTCTACAGTATATATATTTTGTTTTCATAAGCACTGTAGAAAATATAATTAAAGGTTCAGCGAGCAGATATTCATTTTCTTTAAGGCACTGCCTGACAAATTCTGCCATCTACTATCCCGTACGCATGGCCGACCCTGAGCTCTGGTCAGCAGGAAACACTTCAGCTGCTAGTATTTGAGTAAATATGTAAAGTTGTTGTTTTTAAAGGTCACAGGTTACAGATTTCTTGTCCGTAGGGTTTGCAGTGTACGTTCAAGGACTGGTGGCAGAAGAAACTCAATCCCTCAGACCCCCACCGTCCAAACTGTGACGTTATGTAAACACTGCAGTGGCCCTAAATAAGCATTTGGCTTATGTATATGAAAATATAAATGTTGCAGATATGCTATCATATTGCCGTTTGAGTGTTTTCAGTACTTCACTATAATCAGTAAGGACTTTCTCCTTAGGTCCATTTTAGTCATTAAAATCAGCAGCCTGACTGACAAAATTGACAAAAAATGACTCACAAAATTGAGTCTAAATAGAGAATAGAAACACAGTCAACACATTTTTAGTTCCTGTACAGATTCTTGTACTGGGCTCAGTAATCTTTACAACCCAAGATCTACATTTGTAGGTTGTTACATGCCATTAAAGCTTCGCGATGGTTACAATTATTGTGTGATGAATAATCAAGACATTCAGCTCAAATTAGTAGAGGCGGAGCTTAAATCAGATATTAGGTAAAATGAGAAGGAAGGGCTGTATTTACTCTTTTCTTTGCTCTGAGTATTCACATTTTATTTGGACTACTGTCAAGTATTTTGAAGAACTTGTTATTATAAGAAATATCCTTATCAAGCTAATAATTCTAAATAACCCATAGCATATTTCAATGAACAACACTCTGGATGATCAATTTCTATTTAAGTTTTTATTCTGTTAAAGGTAAAGAGCATATTGAAGGAAAAATCTGCTGAATTTTCTCTAAATGGTGTATAATTCAGATGAACACATTCAGGATGGTTTGGTGTAAACTTGACAGACTCTGATACGTTTACAGTGGATCAAGACATTGCAATGAGTTTAGCTCAAATATGTAGTGTCTTTGTTTTATATCAGAATCTTATTGATGATCAAATAAATGCAAATGTTTCAGATGGGACAATTTTTCATGCAACATCCTGCTGTATCCACACACATTTAAAATAAAAATATACAAAACCTTTCACAAACAGTTCACTGAACACTGTTTCAGATCTTGTTCATGACAAAGTATTCATAAGACCTTGATTTCTGAATTGCTGTAACAAGCTTTCAGAGGTGCAGACATCATTGTGACAGTGGACTATGATCAGCGTTTATCAAAACTCTGCTCCAGTATTTGTAGACATCTCTTTTAATGATGCATTAAGCTACTTTGTTGTACCAATTGATAGTAGTACCTAGTGATAACACAGATAATACAAATGCACAAACAACTAATCTAGTCCTGAAATATTGACAATGAAAGGACTCTGGGTGGACGACAACAAACCATACAGTACAGGTGGGCTGCTTGGGAATAAAGGCTTGGCTAAGCTGTGGAGCAGCAGAACTCTGCTTTCTGGGATGATGGTGCTCCATTTATTTTTGGGAAGAGTTTTGGGATGAGGTGGGGAAATGATCATTTCAACTTTCTGGCCTCATTAATGCTCTAAAATCTTGTAAAATTATTTCAGAAGGAAACAATGGATAAAGCTGAATTGTCCTAATAAGTTTGTCATGAGTGTATAAAGGAGTGGTTTTGGGCTTTGTTATTTTACTTCATGCATTTTAACTTCAGCTTCTTTGTTACAGCAGTCCTTATATTAATATTATTAATAATTTTCAGCTAAAGTAACATTGTTCAGTATAGTTTGTTACAAACCAGATGCTCAAATCCACTTTCTACCTTCATCCAGTTAGAAGTTGCTTACTGTGAAGTATAAATGGTATTTATGACCAATGCCTTAGCATGGACGTCATTCTATGTTGTAGATTACGGACGACTCAAACAACCCATGTTTAAAAGCTGGAATACTTTATAGGCTTTTGAGTAGGCAGCAGGTTTATTGTTGACTGCACTTCCTTAGGCTGAAAAGCATGAATCACGCTCGCAATTATACATTTGTGACATAATTTTATTTGATAAGCTCCACGCAGCGAGTATGCAGCGAACTCACCCTTTAATGCACCCGCCAACAATGACCACAGGGTACCATCAGGATAATCCTTAATAAGAGAAGCGAAGCGCTTCACTTTTAATCTGCATCGACTTCTCATGTTTCTTGCTTGATATAGTTCTTGGCAAGTAGTTCAGCGCTGATATCAGTCTACTTGGCATCAATGCATCTTTATTCTTGTCGCGTCAGGCTCACATAATCAGTACGTGCGCGTTAGAAGTTATACAGATCTATTACACCATATTTTCCTTGTGGCCTTTTAAAAATTCCTAAAACCCATTCTCACATTGTATTAGGATTATAAGGATTATATATATATATATATATATATATATATATATATATATATATATATATATATATATATATATATATATATATAAATATCCACATTCTATACATAATAATATGATTGACTAATGCTAAAAATTAGCTCAATTTTGAATGATTTCAGTACATCATACAATTAAAATACTGTTTGTCCTCCTCTAAGGTCTAATATTGCAGTCATAAATATTTATAAATACACCTGTAAGGAAAACTCATATCTTAGTATTGTATCCAAATACAACACTGACTGTTTCATAAGCCTTTGTTCAAGACCTGTGTGTTCATTTCTTTAAGCATGTTAATTTGTTCACTCTGCTGTTCCTCTCCTACAGTGTTCATCATTATGTCACTCCATATAGTATCTCTTATTCAAACTAAGATCTAACTTTCTCTAACTATAGTGAATTAGATTGCATTAGTGAGTTAGAGGAGGAGAATATGAGCATGTTTGCTTGGGAGACATCTAAACAGACCTGGTAATTACGCTGTGCAATTGGAAGATAACTCACTTGTGAGAAATTACATTGAGAAGCTAATTTCATACAGCTGCTGAAGAAGGAGAGCAGGCAGCGCAGCTGCGATTGGCAGTTTTACAGCTAATGAAAATAGTTAGAGTCCCCAGCATTTATTAGCCTATTGGAGTTATCAGAACCTCACTAGCTGCAATATATTTAATTTCCAAGGCTGAAATGTAGACGACTGGTTTACCTGTAGGCTGAAGCACACCATGAGACTGCACACACTTCGTGACCACATCAACCAGCACAGCACTGGCACACTGGCAGGAGCATAGAGTAGGTTATACTGAGATAGTTTCACACACACACACACACACACACACACACACACACACACACACACACACACACACACACACACACATATGCTCCACACAGACTGAATGTTTGCTTCTCCACCTAGAACTTATTTTAGCTGCAACAAAACTGCAGTATGGATATACATATGTTATACATGCATTATAGGTATGTTAATGTCATCTTCAGAGGCCTCACTTCTTACACATTCTAATGTATTCTATATATGTATTGTTTATATAATATAGTACATTAAATATATTGTATTTTAAGTAAAAAAAAAGAAAAAAAAAAAAAGTATATATATATATATATATATATATATATATATATATATATATATATATATATATATATATATCTCTCATTATTATTATTATTATTGTATTATACATCTTTTATTTTATTTATTTATTTATTTTAAATATATATACTCAGTATACTATATGATTCTCAGATGTCTCAAAAGGCGAGCAAAAACCTTCATTGTTAAAAGCAGCAAACATTTGGCCCTACGCTCACTTTAAACACCACTAAATACAGGAAAATTGGCAAACATAAGGAACTGGGGCAGGGAAATTGTAATGTCTAAAGGACTAGGACTGAACATCTCCAAAACATCAAACATCAGTCAAGTATTTGGAGGTTTTCTGGTATGCAGTGGTCAGTGCCTAAGGGACAGTTGGTGAACCAGTGACAGGGTCATGCCCAAGGTTCATTTATGCAATGCATGGAGGACCCAATTCCTGTTTACAGGACTTAAAGGATCTATAACGTTTTTGTGTGAGATACTACAGGATACCTTCAAAGTAATAATGGTGTTCATGGCTCCAGCTAGTCAGATCTGAACAAATCCTGTACAGAGGCGTAAAAATTCAAATATGCATTTAATGCGATTAGCTGTGCCATATGTGCGATTAGCTATTATGTGTGTGTGTGTGTGTGTGTGTGTGTGTGTGTGTGTGTGTGTGTGTGTGTGTGTGTGTGTGTGTGTGTGTGTGTGTGTGTGTCTGTGTGAGTGTGTGTGTGTGTGTGTATAAATATATATGTGTGTATAAAATATTTTTTAGGGAGGAATTTGAACAAATAAGCATGTTTAAGTACAATTAACTGCAAAAAATCAGAATCAGGTCTAAAACATAATGTGATTTATTGTGACAAACTGCATAAAATAATGTAATTAATCATGATTACTCCTAACAAAGTATTGCAATTAACTGTGATTAACCAAATTATATGATTTGTAAAAAAGACCCTGAAGCAAATAATGTGATTGTGATTAGCTTCAATAAACCATATGATTAATCATGATTAATTCCACCAAACAGTGTGATTAATCATGACCAAATAATGTGATTATTTGTGACTAATTTCACCAAATAATGTGATTATTTGTGACTAATTCCACCAAATAATGTGATTGTAATCTGTTTGTTTCCTGATTAACTGGAATAATGTGATAAATTGTGATTAATTTCACAAATTTATATAAATAATGTTATTAATTGTCATGAACTGAACAATTATAATGTGATTAATCATAGTTAACTTCACCAAATAACATGATTACATGTGATTGACCATCAAATAATGTGATTAATCATAATTAACTGAGCATAATATGATGACTAATCATGATAAACTACACATCTATCTATCTATCTATCTATCTATCTATCTATCTATCTATCTATCTATCTATCTATCTATCTATCTATCTATCTATCTATCTATCTATTGTCTGTCTTTCTGTCAGTCCATCTATCTATCCATCCATCCATGTAGGTAGATTGGCTAAATTGACTCTTAGATTTGGGTGTAGATATGAGTGAACATCTGAAACATCTTTTTTATGCAAAAACTGCAAAAAAACAACACAAACAAACAGATTCTACAATAAATGAACTTGTTAATTTAGTGAACATCAGTATTGCTGATGTTGGTGATGATATATGGTATACATCAGTCTTTACCTTTTACACACTGCAGAGTCCATTTTGTTGCTGCTGATTGGATAATTCTGCCGGTCCCAATAAAACTATAATAAAGCAAAAATTCCAAAATATCCTCAAATTTACTTGTAGCAGCCAGACTGACCAACCTCCTCAGAGACACTGACCAGCACTGCGGCTCTGCAGCTCTACGGAAAAAAAAGAAAATAAAAACAACAGAAAAGAAGGAGGCCTTGCCCCAGGGGTCTCTCTCTCTCTCTCTCTCTCTCTCTCTCTCTCTCTCTCTCTCTGTGTCTGTTTGTGTGTTTGGAATCTGCAGCTTCATTGTCTTTGAATCTTTCCTAAAATCTGGAGAAGCCTCAAAAATTTAAAGATGTGAATGAGTGACATCCAGAGTCTGACAGTTAGAGATATGAATGGGAAAATAAAGAAAACACAGGGAGAAAGAGAGACATAAGGAGAGGGGAAGAAATGGGAGACAATAGCATGAGAGAGAAAGAAATGAGTGTAAAGAAATGTGACATGAGAGACAGAACAGAAAGAAAACAGTGAAAAGAGGAAAAGGGCAGAGACATATATAGAGGAAAAATGACCAAAAAAGATAAAGAAAGGGAAGAAAATGAAGAAAACATACAGAGGAGACAGAGGGAAGAGAAGGAAAAGAGCATGAAAGGAACCAGAGTAAAGGGAAAAGAGATCAGAGTAGGGACAGAAAATGTGACAGAGAAAGAAAAGAAAGAGGAAAACAGTAAAGAAGGGAAAGAAAATATAGGTGGGGATGGAGTGAGTGAGATAGAGAGATAAAAAGAGAGCGAGAGAGAGACAGAAATTTTGTCTTTTCAAAAGTCTAACTTCCCTCCCACTCCCTCCCTCTCTCTGCCAACTCTCTCCCTCTCTCTCTCACACACTCTCTCTCGCTCCCTTTTTTTTCTCTCTTCCTCAGACTCAAGCTGGCCACTGCCCGCAGCAGTAAAGCGGACTGCTCTCCTTCACACACTTTCACATACGCACACACTCAGACACACCGGGAGTCTCTAGAGATCAACATTGGACCCCATGGCTTTCTCACACCTAAAATGAAAAAGAAAAAATCTCTCTATCCACGTGTGTGATCTGTGTGTTTTTGACTTGATACCGAAACTGAGTTTCACACACACATACACACACACATTCTCTGTGACTCCAGGACTCGCAATCGCTCCACAGAGAACAGCAGGAAAAGTCGGGATAACAAAGTGTACGGATTCATCCTGAAGCGCAGTGAGTACTGTTTTACCACTCTATTCATCTGTGTGTGTGTGTGTGTGTGTGTGTGTGTGTGTGTGTGTGTGTGTGTGTGTGTGTGTGTGTGTTTCTCTGTGCTGCGTTATTTTTCCTTTTTCAACCAGCTTGTATTAGTCCATTCTGCAAACAGTTAATTTATACAGCTTCAATAAAGGGGATTTCCATAATTTCCTAATGCATTAATAACAAAATTTCAACGTGTTTTCATTAAACATATTTTGTTTTAAGAAATTTGTTAAGATGTTGGACAAATTTCATTGCTAATTAGTAACACAGCTCTGTAACACCCGTATAACATGTTTATATATAATTATTGAATTCCTTTGTTAATTCTAGTTATAATACTGTTACCATTGTACAGTATTATTAAATGATACATTATTATATATTACATAGCTGCTACGTTTGTTTAAGCACAATTAAAACATACAAGATGCGGTGCATTAATAGGCACATGTGAAATGCTGAAATTCAGGCAAAATACATACAGAAATCTGAGGAATAAGGGGAAAACACACAATTGTAATGTCTTATAACCCAAACAGCACACATTAAGCACTGTAATATCTTAATGAATGAGCAAAAAGCATACAAACAATTAAAATTAATCAGGAATATATGCATGCAGTACATGCCACGGGTCATATTATACACCAAAGCTTCAGAACTGCGTCTTGAGTGTTAGTCAATCCAGTAATGGACACATATTATATTCATTATTTAATTTTACTGATTTTAAAATGTAATTAATGCTGTAATTGTAAATAAGATGAAGAATAAACACATACGTTTTAGCTCTGGATATAAACTCCTATATCTGTTCTCTGCAGGTGATGGTGGGACATTATAACAGGTGTAAATTGATCAGAGGTGATATAAATTAGATTAAAGTTTACATATAAATCACAGGACTGCTACATTTTATTATGTTTACTCTTCCTTTGTTCAAGTACTTCAGAATTAGGATGCCAGAAACTAAAAGACGTCTCTTTGGAGTGATGATATAGAAAAAAACACCAAAGAATATTTGAACAAGAACCAATTTCTAAAAAGCTTGGAATGCCTTGATTAGCTTTAAATAACCTTAAGTTACTACAGCAACCATAGAAAACCTAAGATGTGTTACTTACTTACTTACTTATGTTGTTGTTGTTTTAACTGTGTATGTACTTTGCCAGTTAAATTACATCCAAGTAAAGAACCCTTTCTGTGAACAGTTCTGTGAAGAATTGTTTTATGGCCAAATTGAAAGATTGTCCAAAGAACATTTTTAAAATTAGTAACAAAGCTGTATGTCTATAGAAGTGTAGATTCACACCAATAGTTTTGACAACCTGAAAACTTTATATAGATGTGCAAATGTGAATAATAACATTTAAAGAACCTGTTCATAATTTAAAAGGCTCCATATAGTTCTAAGAAACTTGAAGGAACCTTACAGCAGCTGTTTTTATAGAATTCTTTTGTTCATAATATAGAGATATGAGCATCCAGTTTAAATGTGAAAAGAACCTAAACATAATTTAAAGAGTCTTCTGAACTAAGAACTGTTTCTTAGAGGGAGACTTTATAAAATAAAATAAATGCAATTAATCAATCTCTTTAAATAAACAGTTATAGAGCCTAGAACTACAGAATGCTAGCTGAAAACCTTTGTAGAACCATTGTTTGTAATGATGTAGTCCATCCAGCACAGTGAACAACACAAGCTCAGTCCGAGCTCAGCCAGTTTGACGTCCGGTGCCATCTGCAGCAGCAGGAATGCATGGCTTCAGCCTCTGAAGCAACTGCTAATGTTGCTGTATGTTACACTTATCTGTATGTCTGCAATGAGACCCAATATTTCAACACAAACCACTGTAGGAAGCTAATTTAATTTTATTGCTCTTTTCTATTCATTCCACACAAATACTGTGGTTCGGCAAAACATTCTCATTTATCATATTTAATTTCATATTTTATTTTTCATTATTTGAAAACAGCAGCTTGTCCATTTGATCACATCTTTATGAACAGGCAGAACCGTCCAGAAAAAGACACGTTATCCTACTTTATTGTTGCGTGTTTTTGAGCTTCTGTTGTTAAATATGATAGAAATAGAAATTTTTGTTCAGAGAGCAAAAATGTTCAGTCCTTTTGGTTAATTTTATAATAAATTTTTGAAGCTCTGAATTTTGCAATTTAAACTCATGAAACCTTTATAATTAGTTTCATTCAACTGGTATTTTAGACACTAGCTTCAAATTAGAGTTTTAAACATATGTGTTTATTATCTGTATATTTTATTTAATATCTAAAATGGGGACATTTTTTTAAACAAGACAGTGACTTAAATTAATGTTTAAAACTGGACATAATTTAGGGTTTGAAATGTTATGACTTTTTTATAATGACATACTGACTTAAATTGGTGTTAACAAGAGGACATCGGACCTAAAGTAGTATTTAAAGCAATACTTTGACTTAAATTAGTGTTAACAAAATGATACTGACGTAAATTTACTGTATAAAGAACACAAATAAATACATTTAAAGAAGACACTGTATAAAACCAGACAGTAGATTAAAATTTTTGTTTTAATCCACTGAATTTGTGTTTGATATCATATTTCTGAATTATTTAAGGTTTAAACTCTTTTATTTCAGCTAAAATAAGATTAAGGGCATCCTCTCAGTGTCTGATGTGTAAGCTGATGAAACAGCACTCTGTTCTTTTCATGCGCACTTGTTTATTTAATTATTTGCTAACGAGTCATCTGATTGGGGCTGTTGACCCGCTGTATTTGCTTTAATAAGGCTGGTGTTTGAGAGAATTGCTAAGCTGTCATACGCCGAGTGGCAGTCGGTAGGGCTGTTTGCTGAAGGCCCAGTGTTTTGCATCTGTCTTTCTATCTGTGTGTGTGTGTGTGTGTGTGTGTGTGTGTGTGTGTGTGTGTGTGTGCTGCAAATGGTGCATGCTGAAAGACGCAGAGGGTTAATTGATCCTGTTTATGAGGGGCAGAGAGGGGGGTGGAGGTTGGAGAGCAGAGACGGCACTCGGCCCTGTTTGGTAAATATAACGGGGTACAATTATATTCACACCCCGTCGGGCAGCTTGGGAACAGGAAGCAGATCCCGATTCTCCCTCTTGCGCTGCTTATGTTGATGTGTAATGGGGACAGTGAGGAAGCTATGTGGAGAAGAAATGGAATTATTGCTTTCTGACCTCTTGACCTTTAAAGATTGTGTTAATTGTTTATGAAAATAGCTCTCCATAATTAATGGTCCATATTAGGATGTTTAGTGAGTTTATGGTTTTTGAATCTGAGGTATGTGTGTGTTCAGGTAAATCAATTTAGACAATTATTATTATTCAATAATATTCAATAATATCAATAATATTAAATGATCTTAAAATAAATGGTGAAGTATTTAAAAATTCAGTTTCCTTCACAGGGGGAATTTGCATTCTGCATTTTAGTCTCTTAATTGCAAGGTTGTTTTCTTCAAGGAGAAAGTTTTTTAGTGCATTTCTTTGGGATTGTGAGTATTGTGATTGCGCTGCGGTAGGCCGAGCGGGGGATAGCCAGCGTATTATGTTGGAGGTCTGTTCAAAAATGAAGCAGCCTTCTGGAAATCATTTCAGAGCCTGAGGAGCACAGCATTAGCAGATTTTCGTGTAGCTATTCACTGAATTGCCAGGCAGCATGTCAGAGTGAATAAAACACAGGGAGGCAAATTGCATGTCACCAAGATGAGACACATCTGCCAGGAATTAACATTTTAATTACATATCAGGCTATAATCTGTATAATCTGCACTTGAAACAATGGAAAAGCTCCTGCTATGCCCTTAATGAGTGCGTGTAGTTAAGGTTTTTAGGTGAATTGTGGTTGATAGCAGTCAGGCTTGGCTTTGAGTGCAGTCTTATAATGTTGTACACTATTATAGATTTGATAATATCTAATAATGATTTTAGAGAAATTAATAAATATTTGCTTGTGTGATAATATTATTAAACACATGATTGTTTACTTTTTTTTATACAGAAATGCCAGTTGATCCAGTTCAGTCAGAGAATTTTTAGTGCTTTGCCCATCAACAACGTTCCATTCTCAAGTGTTTTTAGTGCTCAAGAGACAAGTGCAGTGTAACGTTTTTGTAAACTGTGTCTAATTCCACTCACATCTGTGTCCAATTGTTGTCTACATCGACATTCTCTGCTAGTAGATTTATTTTTCCTGGGTCACCATGTGGACTCAGCTGACCAGCTTAAGTAGGGATTAGTTGTTTTTAAGTTATTTTGATTAAAGCATTGTATTTAAAAACTGGTAACACACAACACATGATGTGCATGATCTCCGACACTGAAACAGTAAGCGCCCTACGGCCTATACAATGAAACTACAGTAATGAGGGAAGTAGAGGTGGATAAACAAGAAGATTTATGGGTGAATGGCTCCATTTCTTCAGTTCAGCACTGCATGTATGTTTAAACCTAAGGTTAAGCCTATCAGTACACTCACGTTTTAGTCACTGTCTGCTCTCATCTGAAGAGAATCAGCAGCAAACATCTCAATCCACCTCTCAATCCACCCACTTTTTTGCTGATGTTCATCAGAATGAAAGTGTTTAGTTCCACTTGGCCAGTATTATTGTGTGTATGTGTGTGTGCATTCATGTGTATGTGTGTGTGTGTGTTAAAAGCTGGGTTGAGTGTTTGCCCATGGAAATGCAGAGCTGGAAACAAGCAAAGTGAGACAAAACCCTGAGCAAACACTCCTGAGTGACGCACGCTTGGCTTTTTGGGGTTTTTTTTCACGACGCTACGCTTTGTTCTGCAGCATCAAAGGCCGCTCAGTTCAGGTTCAATTCAGACGAACATCAAAGATGCTGAATCCGCTCCCTTTTTCCCTTTTTCTTAAACAGTAAATATTCAGCAGTGTAGGAGAAGGACTTGTTTTTGCTTTTAGAAGGCCCGCCCCCCCACACCCACTCCCTTCACCTGGAGAGAATCACCTGCTGGTAGAGAGACGGCCAAAACCAACAAACTCTCCACTTCATATACACACTAATCTCAATCTACCAGCATTTCTGCCCTTTTATTTTTGGGTCCTCACCCTCTTCACGCCATTCCTCATCACTTACTGTGAGCCAAGGTGCTCTCACTGACTTAACCCCTTAAACTGCAGCTCTGAATGCACTCACCGTTTCACTCAGGAATGACCGTTTCAGTACTGTTACTGTCTCTCACTTCACTTCATGTCACTTATTCTTTGCAATTATAGCATCAGTGTCATTTATTTGCTTAATGAATGTACTCATCTGAAAACTGTACAAATAATACAAACAATTCGAAATCGACTTGAAGGATTCAGAATCTGTTATGAATCTTTCGCTTTCTACTGTTAATGACACAGTAACTACTATGCATGATTATGAATCTCCAATTAGTGATTCAGTATATTCTGTAAATAAATCCGCATTTACTATGAATTCAATACCTTGTATGAATTAATTAGTGTCTAGTCTGAATTATGAGTTAATGATGAATTAATGAATTATTCCATATTTACTATGAATGATTCATGATCTGATATGAATTATGCAGAATCTACTATGAATTATTCAGAATCTTCTATGAAATTATTCAGGATCTTCTTTGAATGATTCATAATTGACCATGAACGATTCAATAGCAGCTTGAATCTACGTTAATTCATTCAGTATATATACTATGAATATATATATATATATATATATATATATATATATATATATATATATATATATATATATATATATATTATGAATGTTTCAGTATCTACTCTGAATTATTTAGAATCTACTACAAATTATTCCAAATCTTCTTTGAATGATTCAATATATACTATGAATTATTCAGTATATACTGTGAATGATTCAGTACCTATAATTAATTATTCACACTCTACTATGAATTATTCAGTATCTTCTATGAATAATTTAGAATATACTATGAAAACTTAATTATGAATTATACAATCATATGTATTATTCAGTGTCTGCTAAGAAAGATTCAGTTACTAGTATGAATTATTTTGCATCTCTTATGAATGATTTAGTATATACTATGAATGATTCAGAATCTACTATGAATTACCACTAGTGTGTTTGGACCTGCATGCAAAATAAAGGTAATTCATTATTATGCTAATATACTATTATATAAATATAGTGATTTAATAATAATAAATATTATAAAAATAATAATTTAACTCATATTGAAGGGATAAGGATGCAGAAAGAGGGGACATAAAGCATTCAGCCCTTATAAAGAGCTATCCCTCATCCCACACTTTTCATGTTGCTTGTTCAGTAGGTGTGGTCTGGTTGAGCTGGTGGAATGTGTGTGTGCAGAGCAGTGTTTGGAGGAGTGCAAAGGCCGTGGCTGGACTGAGAGTGGATGGCAAGGCGAGAGTGTATCTGCCAAGTGTAAGAGGAAAAGCAGAATTTGTAGAGTTATAATAAACACATGCTGCCCCATATGTTGACCATCTTATTTTTTCTAGTGAAGATGCAGCACAGTGCTCTGTCTCGTTCTGCCCCTCTCTCTCCCTCTTGCTCCCACAGCCTCAGGGCTGATGGTCGTTAGTACTTGTCAGTGTGAAGGCAGAGGGAGTGCAGATAAATTTCAGATAAGCGTCAATTGTAGATGAAAGATGTGCTGTGGATGCTGCAGGGGGTCACACTCCACTGCTTCTGTTCAACATCCCTCTCTCCCTCTGTCCATCCCTCTCTCCCTCTGTCTGTCCATCCATCTCTCTCTCTCTCTCTCTCTCTCTCTCTCTCTCTCTCTCTCTCTCTCGCTCTCGCTCTCGCTCTCTCTCAGTTTAGTAAGTTGACCAAATTTAGATATACCATTACTGAAACACAAGTAAAACAAAATTATGAATTGGCAAACATTGGCAACATTATTAGCAGTGCTGTTATTGGCATAAATGTTGCTGTTAAAATGTAATTTTTCCAATCTTACTGTAAATTGTTATTAGTAATTATTAGGCAAATTGTTATACTCTTATAAAATAATTTGTTACATTATTGTTAAACTGGTACATAAATAGTTAATTATTCATTATTCATTACTCCCTTTTTTATATAAGTTACTCTGTTATACTGTTATAAAGTTACAACTGTTGTGCACATAAGGAATGCAATGTTATTATGATATTAGATTTGTTACGTTCTTAAGTTTATAAAAAATAAAGTGATGCTTTAAAGCTCATCAGAAGACAATTCATCTCTCTCTCTCTCTCTCTCTCTCTCTCTCTCTCTCTCTCTCTCTCTCTCCCTCTCTCTCTCTCCCTCTCTCTCACCTACCCCCTGCTGTTGGGGTATTAGCAGTAGTTACCTATGCCCCCCTTTGCCCCCAGCCCCTCCTCTTCCTGCTTACCTTGGCTAAGATGTGTTTGCATGTTGATTGGCTGAGAGCTAATCCAGTGCGCAGCTGTCCTCCTCCAATGATGAATCACCTTTCCATCCGTCAGTCCACCTCCGGAGGGAGGGAGGAGGCCAGACCTGCAGGAGGAAGCAGAGTGCCCGGAAAAAAAGAAACTAGAAAAAAAAACCTCCTCACAATGTGTCTCTGTTCGTTCAGCTCAGGCTTCTTCACCATAACAATAATGTTTTCTCAGACAACGGCTATTGTGTGACGGATGGGTCTGGACAGTGACACCGGGCTGGAATAACAAGGGCAGACATTGTTTCAGAGGGATCAGCAGGTGGAAAAAAAACTTCAGGGGGAAAAAGACAGAAGAAGAGGGGAAAAGAGGATATCTGAGTCAGATGGTTGAGTCCCATCCAATTTCAGGTAAGAGAGAGAGAGAGAGAGAGATTATTCTGATGGGCATCACTGAGACATTTATTTAGAATAAAAGTTGAATCAGCAATGATGTAGAACCATCTAGTGAATGAAGACTATTCTTTAAAGAAAACAGTTTTGTAATTGCGTGTGAGGAAAATTATTGAAGAGGTTATAATGTTAAGGGTCCCTAAAGATTCTCTCAACCAGTTGGAACCCTGTATGAATCTTTATTTTTAGAGTTAGGAGGATAAGCTGGGAAGAACCTTAACCTTTTTCTTTTATATGAACATTTAGGAAATGATGATTTTTGCTGATTTGTTTCTGTAATATTAATAATTATAATAATAATAATAATGAGTTTAAGGATTTATTATAATACTTATTCTGAGTTTAACTGTGCAAGAGACATACTCTTCTTCCCTGTCATCCTCCATCATCCTCCCAACTGCGTTACATCTGAAATGTTCAGTAATCTTATTGCAATAATGCTTTACTGTATCTAGACACAGTGCTCTGTTGTACTGACTTAAATTGATAGAGAGAGAAAGAAAGATAATAAGAAGGAAAATGGAAGATGAATGAAAAGAGAAAGAAAGAATGAGAGAAAAACCACAAGAGAAAGCTAAGCTCAAAAAGAGAGTTCGATGGCAAGATAATAGAATGAAAGAGAGAAATAAGAGACAAATAAAATAAATAAAGGAGAGGAAGACAAGAAAGAAAAAAGTGTGTGTGAGAGAAAATAGATTTAGGGGAAAGACAGAAAAGGGGAAAGGAGAAAAATAGTGAGACATCATGAGAAAAGAGAATGAAGAGAGTGGGAGAAGAGTAAGAAGTGAGAAAAAGAATGAGAAGTGAAGGAAAGAGAGAAAGGAGTTAATGAGAGGGGGGAGCGGGGGATAGACATATTTGAATGGTAGTTTGACTGTGTTTATGTTAGACTGAGCCGTTTCAAAGCTCCTCATTCCAGTGTGCTCTTCTACACTCTCCTGCTCTGCTCATTGTGTAGAGCAGGGCTGCTCACACACATCCACTTACAGCAGATCATGTTTATTAAACAGGGTTTGGTGGCTGTTTATGTTTGGAGTGATCAGTTGTGTTTGTTCAAAGCACCTAAAGCACAGACATTGAGAGTGTACTAATAAACTGTACAGCTCTTTACAGTCTTTAAATTATGCTGAATTACACATGACCCCCCTTCCCCCCCCCCCCACACACACAAACAACACACACACACACATACACACGCGCACACACACATACACACGCGCACACGCACACACACACACACACACACACACACACAGACACACTGGTGTTCATTTGCTCAGTTTCGCTTTCATAGCCCAAACACAGAAACAATTAAAACATAAGCAGCCCCATACCAATCTCTCTGAGCATTCCATTTACAGTGTGTGTGTGTGTGTGTGTGTGTGTGTGTGTGTGTGTGTGTGTGTGTGTGTGTGTGTTTGTGTGTTTGTGTGTGGGGTGCGTGTTTATAAAGGTCTGTAAATCAGGATGAAAACTGCATGCAGTGCCACAGAGCTGCTGTTTCATTATTGATGCTTAAAATGAGCTTAAAGTCAATCATCAGGTGTCTCATTAATTGTTAAGTCTGGGTCAGGTGTCACTGGCCGCATTTTGGGGGTGGGGGGTGTTTGGGGGGTGGGGGGTGTTTGGAGGAGGCTTGTTAATTCTGCTCCTCCACCAGACCACTACGTTCATGTTGGTTGGGCTAAATGGTGACAAGCCACATCTATATTCATCAGTGTACATATTCAACTGTAGACATTCTAAATTGGATCACAAAAGATTTTCCATCATTATGAAGAACCTTTTACAAGGAACATATCCACATGGTTCTATACAGAACCCCAAGATTTTTTGTATTTTTTTTTTTTAAAGGTTCTCACATTCACTCATTTGAATTAATTATACATTCAAATTGTTCTTCAAGCTGTCAGGGTTCTCAACAGGACTGTTAAGAAACCCCGTTTTACAATTCAATACTATGACAGTCACAGTGTCTAACTGGCTATATTGGTCTATAGTATAGGGTCTATATGGGTATATACATACTCACACAATTATATATATATATATATGTTATATTATATATATATATATATACGTTTTACATACTATCAAACAAGGGTTTTCTGTTATTAAAAGTCAACACTGATGTGATTTAATTCAATTGAATGAAAAACAGTTCTTCAAATTTGTCCTTTCAGAACATTAATTCTGCTTTCATGTGTTCTCCTGTTTGTTATACTGAATACAGGAACAAACTATATACTCTTGAAAAGGGGGTTCTCCAAGGTCCTTTAGTAAAGCCAGTGTTTTATATGACATGACAAGACCCAGACCATGTTTAAATGGTTCTTTGTTTTTCTTTGTTCCAAAAAAAACATTTTGTAGACATATTTTTTATAGTCTTCCATATAGCAAAAGCATTCCACATTTTTAGGAATCAATAGACCATTTTCACTACTATATAGGACCGTTTTGTTTAAAGCATAGTTTAGAAGTTTATTGCTGTAATTGTATAATTTTGTTTAAGGAGCAAATGTTAAAACAATCGACATAATTAGAAATACCTTAATATCTAAATGTTAAAGTGCCACTGCTGTGATAATGGACAAATATATAACAGGTTTAATAAATGGGCCTATGTTTGTGTCATTTTGCATAAATGCACCTGTTTATGCTGTGTAGTGAAATGCATCAGCCTGTAAAACTGGTTTATACTGATGCATTTTTTTATTGGTCATACTGTAGAATGGGCAACATGTAGGTATCAGTGTTTTGAATGTAGCATATATGTTGTGGCATGTGTATTTAAATATAATAAAGGTGTGTGTGTGTGTGTGTGTGTGTGTGTGTGTGTGTGTGTGTGTGTGTGTGTGTGTGTGTGTGTGTGTGCAGGTCTATGGAAATGCAGGATCTAGCCAGTCCGCACAGTCGAGTCAGTGGCAGCAGCGAATCCCCAAACGGCCCGAACCTCGATAACACACACATCAACAACAATTCCATGACACCAAATGGCACTGAAGGTAAGAACCTCCTGAATAACTCATTCATACTGGATACAGGCCAGTGTTAAACCACATATTTACCAGCTTCTTCTTCCTGGGTGATATCCCCCTTTTTTAATTAATGGTATGTTTGTTTGTTTGTTTGTAAAACAGATAAACAGGTTATTTTTCTTACCCAGGGCAGATGTTTATTAGACGATTTTTTTCTACCTTACTTTTTAGTTAATGTCCAAATTACACTGCAATTACTGTTACATATATTGAGAGAAATAACTATCCTTTATTGCATTTAAAGAAATTAAAATTAAGTTAAATTTCATTTTACATAAATAAACAAATACTACACTTTAGATAAACCAGTTCAAGTAGTTACTAGTTACTAGTTTGCTTTAATTTGCTTTATACAGTGTCATGTTATGTACTTTTTTTTTTACAGTTTTGTATATAATTACATTAACAATACATATCATACATGTATTAACAAATAACCTTAGAATGTAATAAAAAAAAAAAATAAACATAGGTGTTTAAAATAGGTGATTTATTTGAAAAATGTTATGTAATATTAATGTCTTTTTATATGAGAATTAACATTACATTGCAGTACATTTCATATTAAGAAAACATTTCTTTAAAAATAAAGAAATTTCTTACATTTTGTTGTATATAAAGGCATTACTTGTGTTCAGTTTCATTGTATATAAAAAATAATGTAGCGTTTCATTTTATATAAAGAAAGTAAGGTTAAATTTTATTGTATAGTATGAAATTAACATTACAGTTCATGAATAAATTAAGGTTATACTCTTTTTTTTATACAAAGAAATTGTATGGAGAAAATGAATGGTGACTTTAGCTCAATGCACCTGGTATATTGTTATATATGTTGATATATTTACATCTTAAAATGGCAAGTGAAGGGAATGCTGTTAACTGTCTGAAACCCCATAAAATAGTGAGCTTGGTGTGAAGTTTAGAAGTGAAATCGCCACACAGCGTTTCAATGAGCACTTGCCTTTGCTCCTGCTGGGAATCTTAATCTGTTCCTAAGGAAGCTCAGTTTACAGAATGTAATCTCACATGTGGTTTTGTTGCATTTGTGCAGTGAGAAGCCCCCAGTGGTGGTGATGGGGTGGTTAGTGGGGTTTGGGGGAGGGTGGGAGGGAGGCGGGGTTGGTGGGGTAGACTATCATGTGCCACTTTTCTCTCTCTCTAGGTGATAACATCACTATGCTTACCACAGCTGACTGGTTGTTAAGTTCTAGTTCACAGTCTGCTGCAGGTTTGTGCAGTTCCAGTTGAAAACAATGAAAGGACAATAATTGGTGTGATTATTGATAATCAATCCATCCCCTGATTGGTTCCACATTTTGAATGCCTGTAATTGGATCTGATTGAGTCTTGCTTCAACTATTGTGCCTTTCATTAGGATTATGTTTGTTCTGTGTTTGCTCTGACAGCATGG